>CM040126.1:414452506-415052506 GCA_022559845.1 Amorphophallus konjac | reverse complement strand
CCATCCTCCATTGATCCTCACGCAACACGATCTTGACTTAAATATCAGAGGGTTTTCCCCTGGGGTAACACCTAGGGCTCCTTCTCACATTGTTCTTCTGGTGGTTGCAGGCTTCCACGGGTGGCTGGACGTTCTTCCTCAATAAATAAACATTAAAAGTGTGGTATGAGGTTCGGGAGATGATTTTTTCGCCTTTACAATCTTAAGAAATACGAGATAACTTACTAAATGAGTGTAAGTTGAGTTCTTATTTTTAAGTTATATTTTGAGAAAAAAAAAGATAAAAGAGCAATCAAACACAATATTAAGATTTGAGTTATTTATATATAGAATATGTGTATCCTTAGATATTTATCTAAAGGTTAATAATTGATCAGATAATATCCGACATGGATATCTCAATATTTGAATCCGTATCTGATTAATAATCGAACATTCGATATTTGATTAAATTATATGTCGAATATTTTATTTAAATAATTATCTAATTAAACGATGTCGATGGACGCGCAGGACGTTAAAATTCGATTCGGATCCAACCTTTTCGGATTCGGATCGGATTTTGATCTGAAATGTGTAAAATTTGTGGATTCAGGGCAGATCCGAAATGTTAGATTTCGGGGCAGTATATGGAGCCCCCGTTTCGTGCGGGCCGCACGGCGCATCTATCCAGACTCGATCGACCATCGACTTCGTCTTCTCTTTCACTTTACGTCTCTGCGCCTAGGGTTTCTCCACCGCAGCGGCGGTGTCGAATTCATCTTCTCGCTCTTGTAATCCCCTCTCTACGCCTAAGGTTTCTCCAGCGGACCAGCAGCGGCGTCGAGGCTTCTCGCTAGATTGGCAACCCGCGATGGTGACGGCGACCCCGATCGCGATCAGCCTCTAGGGTATGCTGATCTATCTTTCAGATATCTCTCTTTCTCTCTTAGCAGATCTCGCTGCGCACCCACCTCCGGCACCCCCTCTCTCTCATGCTCCTTATGGTCCAGCAAAGCAAGGCTCCCAAAGTTTTAATCACAAAATTGTCTTTTTAAAAAGTGGGGCGTTTTGTGGGATCAGATATGTTTGTGGGTTCGGCGGCGCATTTGAGATCCTTCTTTTGCTGTAGTTAGAACTTAGAATCCCCTTTTTTTGAGTAGCGCAGTAGTAAGAATCCTTGAAGGCAACTGACGGGCATCAAGTGATGAGGAATATACTGCAACAATATGATATTCCTAATGATTTGTTGTATTTAGGTCTCTGGTGGTGCACCCGCACATTTTTCCACCAGTGATTGGCCTTCCCATTTATCCGTTCCTTGTTTGCTTGTTAGTTTGCAACTTTGCATTCTGCCTCTTCATTAGGAGGCCTGTAGTTTTTGTTCTCTACAACTGATGATAAAACAGGCAGGGACATCTGCACCCTTATTCCCTTGGGGTTGATGACTTGTGTCTTGATTGGAATCTCTCCGATGCATTCAGATATATCTCAGAAAAGTAAGATTTTTATTTCTTGATTTACGTATGTTTAATGTGGAGTATATTTTTTCTGAGACTGACATGGTAGACCTTCTCTCTCTCTAAGATCTCCCACTTTTGTCTGTGTAACTAGTGGAATTGGAGCCGAACTGGAACCCAAACTTTTAATCACAAAATTATCTTTTTAGAAAGTGGGGCGTTTTGTGGGATCTGATCTGTTTATGGGTTTGACGGCACATTTGAGTTCTGTTTTAAGTTTTTGAAGGTGGAGGATTGGTATCTGTTCTGTTGTCCGTGGCTGAAAAGGAAGATTTTGGTCAAGTCTCTTCTGATTTGTTGATGAGAATGAAAATAGTCTCTTCTTATTTTGATAGTGGATTGCTCTGGATAAAGAGATGAATAAAATTAGAATTGAGATAACTATAAACCAGAAAATTAATGTTGATAATTACCCTGAGGTATAGTTCCATTCTTTGCCTCCACATATCATTTAGATGTTATGCATTTTAGGCGCATATGGATCCATGCGAGTGTCTCTCATTTCTTACCAGGAAGGCATCTCCAGTCCCCGAGTCTGCTGTGCTTCACATTGTTCAGCTCACAAGGAATGCTAATGAAGGCCATCAGAAAGAGATATTCATTAAGTTGTTCCCCGTCAAATGTAATTTAGTGTATTTTTCTATGTTTTATGGATTATAACTTTGTCCAATCATTATCAGAAACTGACTTGCCCCTTGGATGTCTGTTTTATGTTTTATATTTTTCCTGTGTGCTATTCTGATGTTTTTGCTGCTCAGGGCTTGATGCGAAAGAGATTGAAAATGCATGGGTGATCTAAATGTTGATTCCAATAATCCAGTTCCGAAAGAACAAGATGCCCCGCATGGTTGTCAAGGCGTCCAAGGCGACCAAAGCGGTGCCCCCCCGCCTTACTGCTTAGGCGACAAGACGAGGCGCCTAGGCGAAGCTTAGTTTACATAGCTAAGTACATTGCAAGAGAACTACTATTATACATTTTCTACATATAAGTTCTATCTTAGTTAATAAAAAAATTGATATTCGCAAATCTTCAACATATATCTCTATTTTAAAATTCAAAAATATAATAAATGGCAAATAAAAATAAATTAATAAGGAGAAAACTAATAAGAATTTGCGAATACATGTTAATCAATAGACAAATTTTAATCTAAAATATGATATTCAAATAGTTATTCTCTATATTAAAGGGAAGCATAAATGACACATTTTTTGGTAAATTTTAACCACATCAACATAATAGTTTCATAATTTTCTACTTGTGAATTATCAAAAAGAGACAAAAATAGTATTAGCTTCAAAAAGTGCACCAAGCAAATATGAATTAATGTCCTTAAAAGGAGGGAAGAGGAATCGACAGGGAGAAAAATCCGAGAGAAAGAGGAAAGAGAAATGGAAGTCTTATCTTCTCTTTCGAATCTTGACATAGCATTTGTCAAATTTTCAAAATTATCCATGAAAATTTACCCAAATACTAAAACCTACCTCAAAAAAAGGAGTGGATGTCCTGCCAAGGCAGGCTAGGCAGGCCCAAGGTGTCCTATGTGCACCAAGGCAGCCATGTGAGTGCTTTAGTGGGCTGCTCGCCTAGGCGCCTGGTCGCCTTGGAGCGCCTGGTCGCCTAGGCGATGCCTTGAAAACAATGATGCCCCAGTAGTTTTTTTGATGAATTATTTGTCATATTTGCTCAAGTTCTTTGATGAATTTTATGGCCATTCGTATGTTACACTGCACAGGGAACCCAGTACAGTTTGACCAAGATACCACTGAAGCAATGAGACCTTTTGAATATGTTGAGGTAAGAAATTATTATTGATGCTGTTTACTTGTGAATTCTTTCTAAGTCTGTGCATATAATATTTCTGGCTCTATGAACCCCTGACCTGAACCCAGGCCAGGATCTGCAGACATTGCAAGATAATCTGTTCAGGTGAAAATAATAATAATAATCATCATGAATTATAAAAGCTTAACTATGAATTTCTCTTGTCCAGATAATGGTGGAAGATGATGGAGAGACCATGATTTGGTGTGGTGAATCTGGTGATAAACCCCTTGCTTAGCACTGGAAACAGAGACTCTCTCAAAGAATGAATTTACTCCCAGCTGCTGTCAAAGCACTAAAGTTTCTCCTTGAAACAATGTTCCATGTCCAGACTAGGTTTACAATTTGATGATTTTTTTTAAATTTTCAGATACGATGTGTAATGTAAACAGATCCGATTCAACCCAAAAACTTATGGATTTAAGTGTAACTTTGTGTCTAGCACTATGTGGATCCGGAAACAGATCCAAAGTATCCTGAAACTTCTGAATTTTAATGTAATGTGTCTATTTTGTGTACCTGAATTAGGTGGATGTAAGTCCAATATTGCATCTACTATGTGGATCCTATTTTTTGTAAATTTTGATTTCCATATATCATTACTTATAAAAATATATTTATTAATATTTTGGGTCGGATCCGGATCTGAAAAATAACATCGGATTCTCCGGGTAGATTCGGATCCAAAATGGTGTTTCATTTCGGATCTGAGTCGGATCCAGATCTTGGTATATCGGATCTGGATTTGGATCTTAAGATATCTGACTCGGATCCGATTTGTTGACACCCCTACCTCCACCTCTCTCTTCTGCGCTTTTGTTTTCTCCCAACTCTCGTCCTGCTCTACTATCAATTTTTGCCTCTCAAAACCAAACCTTCTTCTGCACTTTTGGTTTCTCCCCCCTCCTGGCTATCCTTCTTTTCCTCACACACAACCAGCCTTACCATGGAGCCAATATCCTATTGGCCTGCCCTGTATAATATCTTGCAACGATAATCTTATTTCAATACTCTCCCTATTTCTTTTATTCTGCGATATAGGTGCGGATCAGATGTTCGATCAATGGCCTTAGATGGTAAGCCACATCCATGGTTGATAGCAACATCATAGCAAGCCACATCCATGGTCGATAGAAACATCATCATGTGGCAGCACAGTAGCTACCTCCTAACACATGTAACATATCTTTCTTTTGTTTATTTTTCTATCATTTTTCTCTAATCTTCAAGTAGACATTGGCCACTAGGTCCATGGTCATTTCCCACAGTGGCATTATCTAGTTTCTTGGTATATTTGATTACTATGTCAACACCGTTGAGTAGGTTGTTGGCAAGGATTGTTCCATTTTTAGTAGTATTGCACATCTGAATTTGTTTATTTTGCTTTTCTCCATGTAGGTGTTGCACTTTCATATCGGTGAAAATAAAAGGAGGTGCTCTTTGAAGGTATGACTTGACAGTGATGAGACTATCATTTCTTTGGATGTTTAATTGGTTTTTAAAAGTTATTTTACTGTATGATTATTTGACTTTGTTTCTTAGTTGTGAACTGTGACATTTCTCTAGATCTGAATGACTTGATTTATTTGAATCAAAAATAGTTACCGTTAGTGACTCACCTTCTGAATTTCATTAGCAAACACACAATTATCATTTCTTCTTCTCTAAGTCCCAATCCACCTTCGTTTTGTACAAGTATAACATATGTGTGTTTCTCCTAATCAGAGGAAAAGGAAAAGATGTCCTTTCCCGAGAAAGAATTGCCTATTATTTTAATACTTTGTTTTCATTAGGGTGTATTGACAGTTTTCTAGAAAGGATTATATTTTAGTAGTTTGTTTTTGTTAGGGTGGGTTGCCATTTTCCTCCTTTGTCGGTTGACTATGTAATAATTTTCCTTGTGATTTTTGAAAAAAAAATCATTCTTATTTGCACTTATGCACTAAACAAATCAAAAATGCAATTGAACAGCCGGACATTCTTAATTTTTCAAAGGTTTGGATTTAACTTTGCCTTGAAGAGAGCTAACCATTCTCGATTATTCTTTACTATGGCTCATTGAAAATTGGAAAACTATAAAAAATGGAGAAAGGAGTCCTCTTTGAGCTTCTATCTGGATTGGTCTTTGGTAAAGCATAATTTTGCTATCTTCTTTTTTATTTGGTCGATTACCTTTGAGAATGCTTTCGGCTTGATTGAATTCATGGGCATATTGTACAGTGATAGATCTACTATTGATTTGCTGGGAGCACATCTTGGAAGGTACTATCTTTACTGAGAGTTATAGTCTATCCCAGGGGACTGCTAATCACTGAATGATTTCCATCTTTTTTTTGATTTTGATTTTGGCTTGTCTTTATTATTTTACACATTTTCGATTATTCAAAATTCAAGGATTATGTTTATTCTCATGTTTGTTGTGTTTTACACACTAATTTGTGCAAATTGTTTGCGTGAGAGTTATTAAAGCTTTCACTTTTCAACAATTTATTTAGTTTCCATAGATTTAAAGAACTTAAACCGTAAGCATAATTTTCCTCTCAACTCTATGAATATCGAAACCTGCTTACACTGGAGATCCTTCTACTAGACAGAAATTTGTGCAACATTTTGGACGGTGCTGTCTTGGGGAAAACATATATATATTTTTTGGTTCCAGTTGATTGCTAAACAATAAAATATTTTGATCTTTTTAATGGATTTGGATTGAATTGTGTTTGATTTTTGTATTCTTACGAAGAAATTTGAAATGCATTCTTTGCTCAGTTGGTCTGGTATGATGTTTTCTAATTTGTCAATCCATAACAGAATAAATCATCAGCATAAAACATGTGTAAATGTTGGTGTTGCAGAGTTTACTTTGAAACCAGAAATCTTCCTTTCTTCCAACTTTTTAGAGAGCACAAGGGATAAAATTTTCACATGACAAAATGAATAGATATGGTGATAACAGACAACCCTGTCATCAGCATAAAACATGTGTAAATGTTGGTGCTGTAGAGTTTACTTTGAAACCAGAAATCTTCCTTTCTTCCAACTTTTTAGAGAGCACAATGGATAAAATTTCACATGACAAAATGAATAGATATGGTGATAACAGACAACACTGTCATAGACCCCTTGTTGGAAAAATAATTTGAGAAGGTTTACCTTTTATCAAAATTGAATAAGAAGTTGTGGGACACATCATAATAATCTCAATTGCTTTCTCTGAGAAACCCCTGACCCTGAGGGTGGCAGAAGGTTCCATTCCAATCTATCATAAGCCTTTGATACGTCAGCTTTAAGTGCACAATTCCCTGATTTTTCTGTTTTGTTTGTCATGGAATGTATCAATTCTTTAACAGCAATAACAGTGTCAGTTATGCATTTCTCAGGGGCAAAAGCTCCTTGACATGGAGAAATTAGCTTTGATATTATAGGTTTGATTCTATTGGCCAAAATCTTCGATATAGCTTTGTAAACAGTGTTACATAAACTAATCGGTCTATAAGCTTGAGGGCCTGTCGGTTGTTTTGGAATTAAAGTGATATAAGAATGATTTAGTTTATCTGGCATGATACCTGACTTGAAGAAGGATTGTACTAGTTGGATGACTTGAGAACCGGCTATATCCAAGAAGTTCTGAAAGAAGAGAGGAGGGAGCCCGTCAGGACCTGGTGCTTTCAATGAACCCATTTGAGAAATAAAATTAGTAATCTCATAAGCTGTAGGAATATCTATCAAGGATCGATTATCATCCTTAGTAAGGATGTATCTGGGTTTAGGTAGAAGATTGCTACTTATAGAAGGAGCCGAAGATTTATAAATCTTCTAAAATATTTCACAAACATATTATGGATTACCTGTTTTTCTCCAGTTCATTCACCAGATGCTAGCTGTATCCACGAGATTCTGTTCCATTTTCTTCCTTTCAAAACACTCATGAAAGAATTTAGTAGCTCTGTCCCCAAAATCAAACCAAAACTTTTTTGCTCGCTGCTGCCAATAAATTTCTTCTTGTTTATATTGCTTTTCTGTCTGCAATTCCAGGTTAATTGGCTCATCTGTCCATTGTTCCCTGTTTGAATCAGCAAGCACTGTAGTTAATTCTGTATGCAATCTATCCAGCTCCATTCTTGAATTTCTGAACTTTTGATTCTTCCATTTCATAATTGCCCTCCTAAAATAAGACATTTTCCTCTGATAGTTGACCTGAAACAGAATAGAATCTGACCAACCCCTACTAACAGTTTCTTCAAAATCTTCAGCAGTTAACCAATTAGCCTTCATCCTGAAAACTTTCTTGAATTTGTTCGGTGAACCTTGCAAGCTTAGCATAATGGGGTTATGATCACTTTTAACTCTTGGAAGATGAAACACTACTGCCTTGGGGAATAACAAATTCCAGTTAGCACTGGTCAAAGCTCTATCCAATCTTGATCTGATTCGAAATTCAGATTTTCTTTTATTAGACCATGTGTATGCAGGGCTCTCAACCCCTAAATCAACAAGATTGGCATCATTGGTGAAATTTCTGAAAGGATCAGTAATATGCCATATAGGACCATGACCTCCCTTTTTTCCTGGTACGTGTGCGACTGAATTCATATCACTTATAATTACAATAGTAGTAGTGATTGATTTGATGATCTTCAATACATCTGTCCAAAATTTAGCTCACGTCCTAAGGCTGGCTAGAGCATAAACACAGTACCGGAGATCTCCGGCGAGGTTTCCGCCGTTAAAGACGGGGAGGGATTAGGGGTGATTGTGAAGGATATCTTTCACTTTTTGCCTTCTTCATATCATTATCGCCCACAAAACAATGGAAATATCATGCCCTAATGTTTGTACCTTGTGCGGATTCTAGCATACAAATTTAATAGTTTTTTTGATCAACACACGTTAAATTAAATTGAAACATTACAAAGCCCATATACTCATCTACAGTTAAAGGAGACAGTATTGTTTATCACTACTTTCCTACCTGGCTGGTGAGCTTCTACATTACAAGATCTATTCACATATTTAACAACTACATCTAAGTTCTTACAATCATCTTTACATTTCTGGATAATGGTTGCTATTATCCATGATAGCTTGATGGCACCATTCACTGCATTGATGACGTTACTAGCATCTCTTATTCTTGCTTTGTGGTTGCAAGCCTTGACGATCTTGACTGCAATATAGAGGGCCGAGCTTCAACAGTTTCTGGGTGCGATTGATAAAATCTGGTGCCTTTGGAGAGGATGACCTTTCCATTAGTCTTTGATGAGAACCCCTGCTGCTCCCAGTTCGCCATATATAGCTCCATCAAAGTTAATCTTGATTTTGTTTTGAGGTGGATCCCATTGAATTGTATCCTGAGTTGGATGACTTCGGTCCTCTAAATCTTTATTCCATAGTTGAAAATCTTTATCTGCTCTTTCCAAGATGATTAATGGAGGTTTTTATCTGCCTTAACAACCTTTCGCATCTGGCTTTCCAAATGGTCCATAAGATTGAGATACATCTTTTGACATGATCTTTATGTAATTTCCCTGATGTAAAGAGAGAATTACACCATTGAGCCAATCCATCAGGAAAGCTATTGCTATTATTGCTGGATAGATAATTCAAGAGGAAGCAAACCATGTAGCCCTGGCAATTTGACTGTCGAATAATATAATGTTGATTTGTCTCTAACTCTTCAGGACAAATATCACAATATTATTCAAGGCTTTTCATCCTTGTAGATATGAGCATGTTTGTAAGACGAATGCTCTTTAGTACTTTTAAAATATTCTGGGAGGGAGTACCTTTGTCAGGGCCGGGTGCTAGAGTTCTTTCTATGATGATGATATTGATGCAGTTGATGGTAGAGAGCTTTGTTTCCTCATATGCAGAGTTGATTGATGCTTCCCCTTCTCTGGTCCATTTCCAAATTGGTTCTCAACCTACAAAAAATTTGGGGCAGCACAATTGAAAGTATCTTTTGGGCATGCATTGGTTGAAAATTTTGTAGGATTGTTTCTTTGTCCCAGCTCATGGATTCCAGTATCTGAAAAAATTTTTGTGGTAGTGGCATGTGAATTTTGGATTAATGTTTGGTGGGCCCTCTAAATCGAGAATCCATTTATCTTTCCAAATATCCACATTCCTTCTCTTTCCAATCTTATATGTTATATCTTTAATTAGATCAAATCTCGAGTCTAAAATGATTGACTAGGTATATGGTTGTGTTCTTGAATCTTTTATTGACCAAAAATTATTCTTTGTTAAATATTTAGCTCTTAGTGTTATGACACATGGATTATGAGATATTTTTTAAAAATTTTCATGTTAACTTCATAATGACAACTTTATTATAGGTTTTTAAATCGCTGAAATCTAACATTCTTTAAAATTTGTGTTGGCATAGACTTTTCCAGTTAGCAAAGTAGATTTTTCTTTTTGGCATCTTCTTCATTCTATGTCAATATGTTTAATATTTGTAGCGTAGTTTTGAGAACCTTTGATGTGGACATAATATCTGATGAAATAGTAGGTAATGTTAACTTTATTAATGTTATTTTCTCTGCTGAGAAAGTAATTTTTGCTTTTCATGAAGCCAATGTATTTTGAATTGCCTTACAAAGAAAACTTAGTTGGGTGATTTTTTCTTTCTCAAGATATAAAGGAGTGTTTAGATACATTTTATTTCTTTTCATGATAGGAATATTGAAATATTTACTGATTTCCTATTGTTTCACTCTATTTATGTTCCTGTTGAATATAAAATTTGACTTCGTCTTGTTTATCTTCTGTCTATACCAAGTACCAAGTGCCCAACATGCTTTAATAGTTGTCAATTTTTTTTCATATTCTCTTCTAAAAAGAAAAATATCATGTATATGTAGCACGCGAGTAATATTCAGTGTTGATTGATTTAATTTAAATATAAATATATTACCTTGCTGTTGGTTTATGCATAAATTTAATAGTCTCTAGAATCTTGTAGTATATACATAGGAACATTCACAAGCTAGGTGTTATACTAGTGTCATTATCATATTTTTTTGGCGAGAGGAAGTTGTTGAATGGTTGTCTCTGGAATCTTGTAGTATACACATGAAAATCCACAAGTTAGGTGATGTGCTAACGTAGTCATCATGTTCTTTCGGTAAGAGGAATCAGTAGAATGACCACTGCTGCTTCTACCATCACGGTAGTAACACATGTTGTTTGAGATTTGATAAAGTCCCCCTACTCGGGTGCCTCCACTTTAAATCCATTATCTCTTTCTCGTGTTTTTCCTCTCCTTCATTTCTAAATATGTTACTTATGTTGTTTAAAGTGGGAGACACGTACATGTTATTGATTTTGGTTATATAATATGTTATTTGGTTTGAGTCCCGACATGCTGGCTGTCAATTTGACCAGTTCCTCATTATTATTATATGTTATTTTTCTGAATGTGAGGTTTTTCATTAGGTTAGAGATGAAACAGATTAATGTAGATCTTTTGTTTCTACTTATGACCAAGACTTCGAGATGATTGTTGGGACTAGATGTCAGAAGTAGGTTCGTTGAAATAGCTGCATTACGTGTCATAAACGAAACTGCAATTCCTTTACGATATGGAGGTTTGCATTTAACTGTAACATATGTAACATATTTCTTATTCTTTATGCGACTGATTGCATTGTTGAATAACTTGAGCTCTTGATTTTCATAAAATCGTGAAGTTAAAAAATCTCTAGTTAAGAAGCTGTTGGAAGTCTGATGTACATCTGTCATATTTTGGTACTAATGACCAAATTAGTCTTAGAGATAATGCACAAAAGTAAGTATTATTATAAATATCATAGATTTTTTTCATACTATTATGTCATGTTTAAGAAAGAATTATTATACACTCAACACATTTATAGTAAATATCAAAAAAATTAAAATTGTATAGTTTGTACATCCAGACTATACAAGTTCAGATTTTTTGATATTTATTATAGACCTGTCGATTGCATACTAATTCTTTCTTGAATATGGAACAATAGTATGGAAAAAATCTTATGATGTATATAATAATGCTTACTTCTTTGTGCATTATATGCAAGACTAGTTTAGTCATTAGTGTCAAAAGATGACACAAGTAGGCTCAAGTATGCACATCAGATTTCTAACAGCTTCTTGATTAGAGATTTTTAACTTCACGATTTTATGAAAATCAATAGCTCAAGTTATTCAGCAATGCAATCAGTCGCATAAAGAATAAGAAACATGTTACATATGTCATATGTTACAGTTAAATGCAAACCTCCATATCGTAAAGGAATTGCAGTTTCGTTTATGGCACGTAATGCAGATAGTTTAATGAACATGCTTCCGATATCTAGTCCTAACAATCTTCTTGAAGTCTTGGTTATGAATAAAAATAAAAGATCTGCGTCAATCTGTTTTATCTTCAACCCAATGAAAAATCTCGCATTCAGAAAAATAACATATAATAATCATGAGGAACTGATCAGATTGATAGTTATCATGTTAGAGCTCAAATTAAATAACAATATATTATGTAACCAAAATCAGTAACATTCATGTGTCTCTCACTTATAAACAATACAACATTCTTAAGAACGAAGGAGAGGAAGAACACGGGGGAGAGAGAATAGATTTGAAGCGGAGGTACCTTAGTGAGAGGATTTTATCTAATCTTACATAGTATTTTGCTACTGTCGCGTTGGTCGAAGTAACAATGACCATTCTACTACTTTCTCTTGTAGGAAGAACATGGTGATGGGGTTACTACAAAGCCTAGTTTGTAAGTGTTCCTGTGTATCTTACAAGATTCTAGAGGCATGACCATTCTATTATTTTCTCTCCGCTGAAAGAACATGTCGATGGCGTTAGTATAACACCTAGCTTGTGGGTGTTCTTATGTGTAAACTGTAAGATTCTAGAGGTAATTTAAAATTTATACATAAATCAGCAGTAGGATTATATATTTGGATTTAGATTAAATCAATTTGCATCGAATATTACCTACATATTATATGCAGACGATATTTTCATTTTTGGGAGAGAAGATGAAAAAGAAATTGACAACTATTAAGTATCTTGGACACTTTTGGTGTTTGGTTTAGACAGAATATAAATAAGGTGAAGTCAAGTTTTATATTCAACAGGAATATAAATAGAGTGAAATAAGAGGAAATCAGTAAACACTTAAATATTCCCATCACGAAAAGAAATGAAATGTATCTAGACGTCCGTTTATATTCTTGAAAAGGGTAAGTCACCCAACTGAATTTTCTTTGTGAGAGAATCTAAAATGGATTGGCTTCATTAAAAATAAAAAATACTTTTCTCAATGAGGAGAGCAACATTAATAAAGTCAAAATTATCTACTATTCTCTCGCATGTTATGTCCACATCAAAATTTCTCAAAACTACTTTACAAATATTGAGTAGATTGGTAACGAATTTTTGGTGGACGGAGGAGGGAGTAAAAAGAAAATTTTCCTTTTCTGACCGAGAAAGTTTATGCCAACACAAATTTTAAGGGGGTTGGGTTTCAGAGATTTACAATCTATAATAAAAATGTTATTATGACGTTGGCTTAGAGATTTTTAAAAGATCTCGTTAGTCCATAAGACATAATATTAAGAGTTAAATATTTACTAAAGAATAATTTTTCATTTGCAAAAAAGTTCAAAAACACAATCATATATTATGGAAGATCAGAAAAGAAAGGAATGCGGATATTTGGAAAGATAAATGGATTCCCGATCTAGAGGGCCTTGCTAACTGACGTAGAGAAACTAAATATTTGAGATAGTGAAATAAAACTGAGATACTATGTAACACATGGTAATGAATGCTTGCATCAGTTTAAAGCTCAATTGGAATATTGTATTTGTTCCCATGAAGAACTAGATGAAATCTTTAGCTAATGCAAAGCTCAGATAGGGTTGTGGTCTTCTGTGCATCTTAGGGTTCAGTAACGAACTCAGTACTTTTGTAGCTTGGATTCCTCCTTTTTGACATTTTTGTAATTTAGGATACACCCTCTTGGCTTGTTCTTTGCCCTTTTGTGCATGGGTTGTAGGTGCTTCACTCTGATTCTTCTCTTCAACATCCCTTTTATTACTGTAATATATATGAGGTACCATCCACTTTAAAAAATACAAAGCTCAGGCCGAAGGATCAGATATTTAGCTAATACAGAGTTTCCTGAAGTTCCAGCCATACTAACGAACGCACACTTCATCAACCTTGTGTTTAGGGCCTTGTCAGCTGATGAGTTTTATGTGTAAGCCCGTAAGCTACAGATCGCCTCAAGAATATAATAGAGTGATTCACTCGTTGTCACTCAAGAGCTCTGTAATATTCACATCCACGGTTTGAGATTCTTAGTAGGAACTCTTGTTTTAGCTATTAAACTAATGTTGGACTACGCATATTACAATCCAAACCTCCTATGCACGTGTTAGCCATCTTCAATTTAAGTAGCTCCCTTGTATCAGACATGATTATGATCCCAGCCGATTCGTTAATGCTAAAGGGCATAAGGTCAAGCATGATGATTATTGAGGTAAGGTCATCCAAGGATGTCTTTAGCTACTGTTGTTATTGGAAAAACATTCTAAATAGGGGAAATGATTGGCTGGGGTTTCCTTTTCTGTGCATGCTTAATCTGGTTTGGTTTAGGAACGTTCGGGGAGAGATCTCCGGTGTGTATTTGGTGCCGGCAATCCCCATCTTTGAACCTCAGCTTCCATCATCGTGATTAGTTTTATCATTCTCGTCGAGCTTTTGCCTTAAGAAATGTGATGGCTAGCAGAATTTTACTTCTTGTGGTCCATCTACATGAAAAATTAACAAATAAGCTGGTATTAGGTTTCTAATCATCTTTTGCTACCCGATTTATCAAGTTTTCACATATCTATATGAAACTTTGGTCAAGGTCGGATGACTGATACACGAGAAGTACCAAACCTGAATTTAGTGTTTTTGCCATTCAATTAGACAGCTAAAAAGAAAAAGAGGACACATATTGTATGAGTAATAGCATCTTCCTTTTGTAATTATGGAATCAATTAGTTTCGTAATATATTAGAAGTTGTGATTTTTGCCTCAAGCATGTACAACGAGCCTTCCTGGTGGTTCGCTAGTTACTCCTGTTGTAATGCTTCTTAGGGTCTTCACAGAACTGCTTTAGTCTGGCTCCCGTTAAATATCAGAAATAAAACTTCCCATCTGGGATTTGATTCCTATGGTATGAGATTTTCAAAATCATCCTACTACGCCATCCGAATTCACAGGAAACTAATCCTTATCGCACAATCATCCGTCCTCTTTCTTTCCCTTTCTCTAGGTGTCGTTCATTGATTTGTAAATCAACCTGCTGGATCTGAGAAGAGAAGAATGGAGGCGGCAAGTTGGCCAAATCGAAATCTGGTGGTCAAGTCAATGAAAACATTTGACATGATGCAGAGAAAGCAGAGAACTCTAGAAAAGGAAAGGACAAGAGACAACTAAAGGGGTTAGTATATTTCTGAACAAGGTAATCTAATGATCTCCGTTTCATCGTCGAGAACAATTCATGAAAGCATCGGCCACGGGCCCAGGGGCAATCAAAGGAAGAATCCTGAACCATGTGTGATAAGTAAATTACAATCAATTGAACAGAAAAAAAATGAAAAATTGTCATTCCAGACAATCATAAATACTTGAGCAATCCAGTTGGATCGCTTGAACTCGTCTCTTACATGATCTCTAGAGTCAGTACTATAATGGTGCACCTAAAAGTGCTTCCATGACAGCCAAGTTGTGTCGCAGAAACTCGTAAACTGACTCTGTTGTTAATGCTGCAATTCAAAAAAACAACACCACCCCTTGCCTGTTCACAGATCAAGATGACTCCAACAAATAAAACTCTTGCATGCTGAAAGAAAAATCGAGTTGTGCACTGCCCAAAATGTAACAAACTAACTTTGGGACCATGTTCTTGAATAGCTTCCTTTGGCAGGATTGGGGATACGGAAGCTGTCTGTGTTGGGAATCATTTATCTTTCCCCAAAATTTAGGCATTGAGGTAGGAGATTTCTTTTCTTATAATTCGGTCTAACTTGTTGAATTCAATGTGGGATTAAAGACACTGGCAACTCTAGTTGACTGACAGACACTCCTTCCCGGTGTTCACGTCATTCACTCGTAACAATATCTTTTTTTTTACAAGGCCGACCTACTCGTCGATTAGGTGCCGATCGAGGTTACGCGTATTGATGTCACATTGGTCTGACAAAAGGTTGGGTTTATACATCATTTTGGTAGTAATCATTTATCTTTCCCCAAAATTTTGACATTGAGGTATGAGATTCTTTTTTTTTTGTAAGTCGGTCTAATTTTTTGTAGAATCTAATGTGGGATTAAATTCATTGACAACTCTAGTTAGTTGAGACACTTCTCCGCGATGCTCACATCACTCACCCGTAACATACTGACATCATTTTCTTTACATCATCGTGGATTTGATCTTGAACATGTTTTGATTTGCGCTTGGAACCACATACCAGAGCATCATAATCTTTCCCCTTTGCCGTTCAGTATCTTACATGACAAGAAATAGATGGATGGAGTTGCAGAGTTACATCAAGTAAAAAGAAACATAATGAAAAAAGTTCTTTTGTTTGTTTACGAATCAGCAAGCAGGATAAGTTGAGACATTAGAAGAACAAGAGATTGCTTCAGTAATCCACAAGCATCAATGAAATTTGGGCACCAGAGAAAGGAACCCAAATTTATCCTAGACATATTTTTAAACCCAGCTATAGATCCAATATGCAAAAGGTGGGAAACCACACCCATCAAAAAAGCATAACTACATTTCTAGAACCAAATCCAAGCTCTCCCCTGGAACAAAAGATTAAGCATCAATAAATTACTTGGACTTTTAGATAATTCTGCCATTAATGACAAAAGATAATTCATTCCATCTTAGATAATTTGTTAGCAAGCACTCCAGATTCTGAGATGAAGATTATATTTAATGAAACAAGATGTTGAATATTTTCTCTTAACTACTAGATAGCAACCGGGGAAATTGAAGCACAGCTTTGTAGCTAATGAAGTTTCGAGGTGGTGAGTTGAGACAGTCTCTAAGCTTAAGAAAATGTCCCTACATTTACATGCTCTTTTACTTGGCCTGTGGGCATGCAACTGACCCAAATAAACCCAAAAGAGTATAAAGACTGATGCAACAGCTTATCTTTGATGAACCTACCCTCTCAGCATGATCGTTGCAATGACTTGGCAATCTTGCTTGCGTTCGGCAATGCTTGATGTGTCTCCCTGTTCTAGAAGCACCAAAACCTTCTAAACTGTATGCCATCTTCACTCATGGGAACACCAAGAGGTATCATAGAACACTTGATCCCCAGGATAGCAAATTATCATTGAAATGTGATCTAAATAAGATTTTTCTACGTAAATATACTTGTCTGTAATCCCTGTTTGCAAGGCAAATCATGCAGATATGCCTTTAGGTGTCGTTGCACTCCATTGGAATTTGGAATATTGCCCCGAAAATATTCAAACAAATGTCTTTTAATTGATAACAACACCCTTCTAGAAGCTCAATAAGCAAAACCCCCAAATTATTTTTAACTGGTTCGATCATCAGACAGATAATAAGGTTCCCAAAGGAACTTGCCATCATGGGTAGAGAATCCATCTCAGGACCCTGAGAGAGGGATCTTGAGAAATGGCAATCCATGGGTTGAAGAAGTCCATGACACCAACACTACTGAAGAAATTGCAATTATAATGGTCGGCATGCATTCCTTTTCTTGAACCATAAGTGGACAAGAATTTAAGAATTTTCACTACGTTGACTAGAACAGAAAAGTAGTTAAAACCAATGGCCTAACAACTTTATCTTGTTGAAAACATCACTGTATCATTTGTAGAGCCTTTAGAAAAATAGCTAAAATGCGAGTGTGAATGGAAGCTCACTGCATCAAAGAAGAAAACCACTTCTATCATAATCTGATATGGCAGTAAGTTATGATCCTAGGAACCCATGAAAAGGTCACCTCCATCGTCGATAGAGAGATGAGAGGCCATCACCATTGCATTGTTGTTAGAATGATAAGTGAGCAAGAGTTATCTAGAGCGTTTCCATAAGCGATGTGTCGTAATGGCGTCCGATTGCAGTCTCAAATAGGTAAGGGTTCTTGTGTGGGGTTAGACGTTCACAGGTAAAGAAGTTAGTTCAAAAATATTGGATTTGTCTAATTATTTGGAATATAAGAATTTTAACATGTAAGAGTTTAAAATTGGTTAGTATAATGAAGGACAGGAGGGTTAGTATAATTTGCCTACAAGAAATTGGTGGTGATGGATATAAAATTTGATATACGGATAATAATTACTCTAGAAATCGATGAATATGATCAGAATATCCTGTCGTCGTTGTTGTAGGAAACATCTAAAGTGCTATTTATCTTGGCATAAAATGTCATATTTATGTGACAAAATATAGCATTTTATGATATTGTATAGTTTTTATGACAGAAAATAACCCTGAGAAGGGAAAAAAAACAGCATGGGATGGTATCGTTGACTAGTGAGGACTGAGCCCTATGATCGAAGGCCAGGGCGAAAGATGTAGACGATGCTTTTTTTTATTGATTATTCTTTGGCAGCTCTCATGAATTAACCAAAGTTGTCCATGAGCTAGCCCTTATACAACTATGAAATGGCAGTACACCTCCATGTAAAAGTACAGTGACGTTCTTTGTTTTCCCTCTTGGAGTAAGGCCATAAATGCCAATCTCAACCCTGTATTACTTGTTAAAATGGAGTTTGGTATAATGCTGAATCTTTTTAAGATTTCTCAAATATTTAGTAGTATAGGTGAAACTTAAGACACGGAATGGGTGGCAATAACATGCATGCGAGTTGAACAAAGTAGATATTTTCATGTTGTTTTGTGTACCATACGGTGATGTGAAAGGTCGTAAAGAGATGTTTTTCTTATGTTTGAAATGTCATCAATGCTTCTAAGTTGTTTCCTCACAATTGATGGATGTATATCATGTTCTGATAAACCCTAAGATGTGTTAATTAATTAAAGTAAACAAAAGTGGTCTATCGTCCAACTCTGGGGCCAACACTTTCTCTTTTCATAACCAATTCATGCAAGATTATCATTAGCAGAGGAGAAAAAACTGTGATAAAGCTTTGATCTGAACGGTGAATGTGACTCATATTGGCTCCCTACGAGTTGACTCTGTTTTTTTTTATAAAAATATATAGCTCAATCTAGTTGTTTGATTTGTCAACAAGAATTTAGCAGAAGGATAATTTGTTAGATTCTCAACATCAAAGTCATTTAATTCAATCATATTTTTGGTCTGCACTTTAGATGTTCACTTACGGTCTGATTAATTGAGCATACTTATTAATTATAGTCTTCCAAAAATATAACATATATATATATATATATATATGATGGTCTTTGATATCAATGTTTGTTGTACCGTTGGGACAGGCCAACCCGAGTCCGTCCTAGTAAGGTACGAGTCTTCCTTAATCATACTTTCTCGAGTAGTCACTCGATTGAGTCTTTTTTGGCCTCTTTTTTTTTTCTTTCACAATGAGGATTGACTTGTTATTGTATCACATATCAGATCCCTCGTGATAGGTTGAGGGCTCAAAAGTGGTATGGTACGGTCCCACCAACCGTATTTGAGATCTTATGTTGCAGGTTAAAGACCCAATTCAGTTATGAACGGGACTAATTATTGATTTGTAAATGAGCAAGTTGGCATGTGATCCCAAAAATGCCCAAACACGTTCTCGTTTGTGTTGGCTAGAAATCATGGGGAAATCACTCTAACGAGTTAGAGATCTATCTCCCTACCTCTTTCGACGCTTTATCATAATAAGAAAGTAGAATCTTCTCGATTCCATCCCTTTCTAATCACGAAAATCATGAAGCTGTCACCTCACCTGCTCTCGAGTCTGCCACTCGTTGTCCATGTCATTCTCCCTGCTCCTCCCCGCCTCTGTGGCCATCGGAGTGAAGGGGAGAGAGGAAGAGAGTGAGAGATGCAGGGGAGAGAGGAGAGGAGGGTTTTCACCGTGGGGAAGAGGGGGCAACGTGACCCAAAATCAAGTGAGGAGACCCGCCGGTTCAGTGATTCAGTAGATATTTTAAATTCAAAGTTCAAAAATTTGCACGCGGTTGATGAATTAGCAGTGGTTAAAGGAAACTATGACCTAGCGCTTAATGCTAGAGCAAAAGGAAAGGGGCAAGGCCAACGAGGGTAAGGGTAAGAGAAAGATAATTAAAAGGAAACAAAAGGACACTATTATCGAGAAAGAAAATGATAGTTTGTATCAATTAACAATTAAGAGCAAGCAAATGTGCCGAATAAGTGCTTAGTTAGTTAATCTCTTCGATATCTGATCTTTACAGTTCTAATGAAGTTACTTGCATGGAATGTTAGATTGATAAATCTCGTAAATGTAAGTCATAATTCACTCGGCCTCTCCAGATATTGTAGTTTTAGTTATAAAACTAAAATCAAAGCCGTCCAATCATCTTTTATTAAGAATATCATTTGACTGGAGGGAGGTTTCATGAATAATTATGTACATCATCGAGGGGGTAGAGTTTGGATTTTATGGAATCCTGCTTATATTGATTTGTATCGTGATAGATGTTAGTGATCAATTTATATATGTTGAAGGGAAAGGTAAAATTTCGGATGGCCCAGGAACACTTAACTCTTTGGAAGATATTGGCCTCAGCTTCCAGGGTCATCAATTCACCTTGGATCGTATCCGGAGATTTCAAACACTCTCTGATTTCCTTGCGAGAAGATGGGGGGGGGGGACTATCAATTCTAAACAACAAATTGTTGATATTTTAGTCTCACTTTGATATGGAGTTAGATTAAAGGTGGACTAACTTAACTCAATTAAAGTAGTCTGGAGTTAACCTATTTTTGATTTGATAGAAGGGTAGTTAATCTTAGAATAAGGAGGTGGGCTAATCTACTTTTAATCTAGTACAATTTGATAAGTAGTAGGTTAACCCGATAATGATAACAAATTAAATATTATATTTATATATCTTTTTAAAATTTTAATATATCTCTCATTCTCTCTCTATCTCTCTCCCCTCCCCTCTCTCTCACCTCACTCTTTCTCTCTCTCTCACACACACATTAATTATCACGTTAGGTTACAATGCATCTTAAAAAATTTTTATTTTATTTTTATTTTAAATTATTTTTAATATATGTTACAAATTGAATATAACATAAAAATAAAATATGTTTGATATAAAATATACTTAAGCTCACTAATTAAAATTCAAAACACATAAACATCATTAATTATGACTTAAGTTTCTATTCATCTCCAATTTTTTTATTTTTATTTTAAATTATTTTTAATACATGCTACAAATTGAATATATCATTAAAAAATATTTTTCATAAATAATATCATTAATCTCACTAACTAAAAGTTAAAAGTCACCAAAAATTTTAAAAGATACTATTTATCTTAATATCTTTATTTGATAACTTTTATAAATATTTTTAATAGATTCTATATGATAAATATAATGTTATAATAATAAATTTTTTGATAAAAATTATCATAAATATTATTAAATAAAAATTTAAAGAACATAAAAGTGATAATAATTAAGTGTTAAAGATATTTTAACCGAGAAATAAGAGAGAGAGAGAGCGAGAGAGTGAGAGAGAGAGAGAGAGAGAGAGAGAGATTTAATGAGTGGAGAGAGAGTGTGAGAGAGGGTCGCATTTAATGAGAGGAGAGAGAGAGAGAGAGAGAGAGAGAGCAACATTTAATGCTGTGATAAAGAAGAAAATCCACCTGCGGAGGTGAGTTTCGAAACCCGAGATAAACCTATGCTTAGCCCACATGTAAATCAGATTGCACCTATTCCTCGATCAAAACATAAAAGGGTTAATCTTAGATTAAGTATGAGATAACCTATGGTTAACCACATACCAAAATGGGGTTTAGGGGTTTATGAGGATGACTTTCTTGTTTCTGATCTTGGCATGCCCTTAATCTTTTTTGCTGTGAAAAAAAAAATTCATTGCCCCCTATTATAGAAAATCAAATGCAAACGAAAACTTTTGGAGGGCTACGCTACTTTGTAGTAGAAAATCAAATTCAAAAGCAGAAGACTTAGCTTGACCAGAGATCTCCCCCCTAATGTTTCCAAACCAAACCAGATTAAGCATGCAGAGCGAAGGAAGCTTGAGCGAATCATTTCTCCCGTTCTGATTGTTTTTCTAATAACAAGAGTAGATAAAGACATCCTCGAATGATCTTACTTCAGTAATCATCATGCTTGACATAGAGGCATTTCATATAGCTGTTTTTTTATTCCAAAACCATGGCTACATTTGTTACATGGTACGGTACCGTGTGGCACGTACCATGGCGTACCTGACTCGGCACGACTTGGAAATTATTTTTTTTGTAATTGAGTCTCTCTCACCTGAATAGTAACTCTGAGTAAATAGTAAAAGTGAGGATGAACAATTCTTGATCCTCAAATTCTCAACAAACATTGGCTGCCCCCAAGGGTAAGGTGGATAAGAGTCTCTCTCTCTCTCTCTCTCTCTCTCTCTCTCTCTCTCTCTCTCTCTCTCTCTCTCTCTCTCTCTCTCTCGTGTGTGTGCGTGACTCTCTCTCTCTCTCTCTCTCTCTCTCTCTCGCTCTCGTGTGTGTGCGTGACCGCGTGTGCACGCGTCTCGCACCGACTCGCACGACCCGACCCGACCCAGGCCGGGACCGGGTCGTTCGGGCCGTGGGTCGCCACCGAGTCGGTCTATTATTTTAATATTATATTATATTATATATATAATATATATTTTTCTATTTTATTTTATTATTTTATATTATATATATATATAAAGTGATGTTTTAGAACGGGACGGACCGGGTCGGACCGAGACGGGAGCGACCCGATCTGACCCAAACCGAGACCGGGTCGACCGAGTCGACCGGGCCGACAAACCCTGCTCTCAATTTCAAAAGTTATAAAGTTTTGGAATATGATATCGAGAACGTAAAATAAAAAAGTTGAAAGTATACCGTGAGAGATTGTGGAAGGTTTTAGAAACATATGTGATCGTTTTATTGGAGGGGACTAAGCGAGAACAGACTAAACAGCATGCGATGGTAGGAGGTCAGAAGCATATACGATGCAATTCCATATTATTGCGGGGGTATCTATGACCATGTAAGGAACATGGAAGCATAGAGCAGAATAACATAGACTCTTAGGATATGCATGTAATTATCCCGAACAAAAAAAGATATGTTGGGCATTGTCGATACAAAAACAATCACAATCGTTGTGTCAACATCAACGTTCTCCACTTATTTTGGCAAAAAAAAACAATTCTCGTTTATTTAGGAAAAAACTTTCCATTCAATGGCTTATGGAAACACTTTTTTAAGTTTCAGACTGTCAAAAAGGTACAAATTGTGGAGAAATAGAGATAATTAGAATCTCATTTTAATTTAACTTATACAAATACATTTTTTTAGTTACTTAGATCCTAAAATATTTAAGAACATTTTGGTCCATTCCCACAAAGGTAACGCATTTAATCATTGGAATCGAGAAGCTGTTTTCTTTCAAAGATGTATTGACAGCTTTCGAAGAAAATTCTCTCCTTTTCCTGCATTTATCGGTCTCCTATTCAAAACCCCATTATTCTTGAATTTTTAGACCGTGAATCTATTTCACATGCAAACGCTTAGGGCAAGTTTGTTAATCGGGTAGGGTGGCGTGTTTGCCGGTTCCCTCTCGGTTCTCATTTTTATTCGTCGGTTTCTCGTGTAATTAACTTTGGCAACTTCATCTGTAACCCGGTTTCACATGAAGGTTGATACATGTTTTGGTCGAATAAGTGATTCGACTCACATATAGGTCGAATCACTTATTCCTCGGATAGATAAGGGTGACTATATTCTACACGATTAACAAATTGACCCTTATAATTTTGCCGTAGATCCTAACGACAAGAACTTGTTTTATTACTCCAGTTTTCCAAAATTCTGTGTCTGGTCCTCCGTCAGCAGAATATTTGGGAAAGGGGGAAAGAAAAACGTTACCATCCAACAATATAATCACTGTCGAAAACAAATTAATTATCAGACACAATGCATAAAATTAAATAAATGCTCACAGAATAATGCATGCAAATTAAAAGCATCTACGAATAACGTGATTGAGGGAAATATGTGGTAGCATCATATGTGGGATCGCGAGTGCAGATATTGTAACCAAAACTCCAATCAAGCATTTCATATGGCATATTTTGCAAATACCATCGTTTATTTATAGGGTTCATCCATGATCCCCTTGATGTTCTCAACACCGTATCCAATCACTTCGGCGGCCATTTTCCCACCCTTGCAGTTTAATTGTGTGGTGTTGGCTGCGGCCGGGAGCACAACACATTCATGGGGCATGCATGCAATCATCTCAGCATGGAACACAAATTAAGTTAAAAAAGCAACGACAAGGCAAACTTTCAATTACAACTAAAACAGCAGGCCGGTGCCAGGAGGCTCCGGTCAAGACAGATCAATCATATGCCAGCCTCAACCTGACTCTGTAGAGAGAATATTGCTTGTATTTCAAGTGTTTGTTAATTAAGAAGATCCATGACTGGCATTCCTCCTCTCAAAATCAGGCTGGAAGATCTCTACAGAGGGTGATACCATTAAGATCAAGTAAAATTTTCTGTGACGAATATTTACCCAGATCGAGGATCATCAACTGTCTTTACTACAATATTTTACGTCTATAATCAACCATATATGCTACATATATATATATATATATATATATATATGGTTGCGGACAACATTGTCTCCATATCCCATGACAATTTGTATGGTGCAAAATCCTGCCGTGTCGTGAGACACTAAACAATTAAACCTAGGGTTCCGAGTTTTTGAATTCAATAACGTATATCTACAATTTGGAGTGGAAGCTGAGGATGATAGTGATGAAGCTCTTGTGGTCGTGTTAAGAGTCAAATGGGCATATGTAGGGAAGCTGAGGATGCCACTGAAAGATGGCTGGTAAACTAAATTATTGGCCAGTAATTAAACACAGGTATGGCAAATGTATGAAGCATTTTATGAATTCTACACAGTTGAACATCCATTCTGTGGGATTTTTGAATTAGGGAAATAATAAGCTTCTGACATCTGAGAGGGATGGTTAGCTAAGAACGGAAAAACATGCACATAAATTATATATTCTCCGCCTGATAAGGTGGTCAAGGCTAATGGCTTCCCACTGTGGAAAATAAGAGCAGCCATCACTATCTTCATGTCTGCATTAATTGGCTGCAAATATCCAAGAACAGGAACATATCGATGTCACAAACTTCCGCCCATGTATGATTTAAATTGTGGTTGAGTGTCCAGACGATGAGGGGAGGCAAGTTTCACGGAGGGATCTGTGGCTTTGTCTAGGGAGAATATCCGCCTAATGCAGAATCAAATGAAACAATATTGATGGCACAGTTGAGTGATGTGATTGGCATGTAATAGCATTGGTTCAGCTGGCCCCAGTGCACCATTCCATTAGCTTTGCTAACAAACCAGCTGTCAGAAGCTTATGCTCAAGAATTCACGGATTGACGAGAGAGTCCGACACTTTTTGCATGTTATGCCCTTTAGCATTAACGAATCGGCTGGCATTATCATCATAATCATGCCTGATACAAGAGAGCTACTTACATTGGAGATGGCTAACACATACATAGGAGTTTTGGATTGTAACATACGTAGTCCAACGTTAGTTTAATGGCGACGGCTGTTGTCAACGCTATTGCTAAAATGAGAGTTCCTACTTCCTACTAAGAATCCCAAACCGTGGATGTGAATGTTACGGAGTTCTGGAGCGACAACGAGTGAATCAGTCTTTGATATTCTTGAGGCGATCTATTAATAGGCTTAGCCCCTGTAGCTTACGGGCCTTAACACATAAAAATCATCAGGTGAGAAGGCCCTAAACACAGGGTTGATGAAGAGTGCGTTCATTAGTATGGCTGGAACTTCCAGGAAACTCTGTATTAGCTAATTATCTGATCCTTCGGCCTGAGCTTTGTATTTTTGAAAAGTGGACGGTACCACGCACATATATATGTATATATTAAAGTAACAAAAGGGATGTCGAAGAAAAGAATCAGAGTGAAGCACCCACAACCGGCTATGTACAAAAGGGCAAGGAACAAGCCAAGAGGGTGTGTCCTAAATTACAAAACTGTCAAAAAGGAGGAATCCAAGCTACAAAAGTACTGAGTTCATTACGTACTGAACCCTAAGATGCCAAAAGATAAAAACCCTATCTGAGCTTTTGATGCGTGACAACCTCCAAATGGGCCGAATGCACTGAACCGGGTTGCCGGGCTTGCTATTGAGCCCTTTTTTTTTGTTTTGATGCGGGACAAAAATGAGTCCAAGATTTCTTCCCTGTTGGTATTTCTTTTTCTGCTGTCTCCCTCTTTTTTTTCAGGAAAGCACGTGCCCCTTTTTTCCCTCCTATTTTTTTCTCTCATAAGAACTTACGAAAGCCACAGAGAGAGAGAGAGAGAGAGAGAGAGAGAGAGAGAGAGAGAGAGAGAGAGAGAGAGAGAGAGAGAGAGAGAGAGAGAGAGAGAGCGGGGCTATCGACAGACTACTTGCACGCTTGTGGGGCCTATGTGGACAGCAACGTCGACAGCGGCGATGGCGGCTGGGGAAGGGGCCGCCTACGGCGGCAATAGACGCGGTGCCGGTCGGGGTCGTTGATGGGCAATTGTCGATGGGGGAAGAAGACGCAGGGCAGCCGTAAGGGCGAACGACGAGGCTGGCATATTCCCCTAGAACTTCAGGCGGCGGGTAGGCAATAGGGAGATCGTGCGATGGTGACGCCGATGGTGGTGGTGGGTGGCTCCCGCGACAGCGACAACGAGGGCGTTGTGGCCAGCGGGGGGCCGGCCACTGACAGTGCTTGTGCTGCGGTGGGCTTGAGGGCGGCAACGTGGGCACCTCCGGCAAGTGGGGAAGGCAGACGACACGCAGGATGGGCTCGCGGACGGTTCTGCAAGGTGGGCCGACAACGTAGGCAGTTGTGGCAGCCGCGCCACAGCTGCTGTCGCCGACAAGAACTCGGTTGTGCTGGTCAGCAGCAAAGGTGGCAGGATCGTGGAGGCCAGGTGCACCGTAGGGTCAACAGGAAAGAAAGAGGAATAAGAGGAAGAAGAAGAAGAAGACGGGAAGAATACAATGAAGAGAGAAGAAAGAGAGAGGAGGCACTTCACACCACGGCTAGGGCTTCACACCCTATTCTCTTTGCGGGATGAAGAAGAAGACGGCTGCCATCTCAAAATTCTCAATTCTTCATTGACCTAAAATTTGATGTTACATCTTTATTTATAGAGGATGGAACTCTAATGGTCCTCCTCGCAGATCAAATGGCCAAAATATCTCTAGGACCAAAAAAGTAGTGCAAAATTACACTAAAAATTACATAAAAAACTCAATATTAGCTCAAAATGAGCTCAATAAACTATAAAAAATTAAAAATTTAATCCTACTCACTTATGACCACTAGAATAGACTCAAATAAAAATAAAAAATATAATAAAAAATGATGTCAATACGACTATGATAATTTGAAGTCTCGAGTGTCTCTCCACATTACATATGAAATGTAAGACAAGTACAATCAAGTCCTAATGGTTAAAGGTCAATCCGGCCCGAGTACGTAAGAATTCATGGATGAACTCCTAAATGAGGGCTTTCGACTTGTGGTGAGGGTTGCCTTGAAAGAAGCCTCATCAGAGTCCTCAGAGGAAGCTCCACCTCATGCATACACTCAAGGGGAGGAAGCTCATCTACACAAACTCAACAACCTGGTACGAGTTTAATCAAATTTTTATTTCTTACCTTGTGACTAATAACGTTTAGATATTTATACCATTCTCTCTTCTATATTTCAGAATCCATTCCCATCACCCTTCATCACTTCTGTCTGGAGAGAATCAGGATGATCATCGACAGATAGGCGTAGACACCCTTCCTTGGGATTTTTGAAGTGCTCATGAGAGAAGAGCAAGGGTAGCTACTATACTACGTACAATTGGGTCAGACATACCTTCAGGCATTGCCATCTAAGTAAGCAAATATTTCTTTGGCAAATTTCACTACCGACTTAATAAGCCTTGGCCATACTCTTGAGGCAATGATAATGCATTATTGGGACCAAGTCCACACGCTCATAGAGGAGCAGTACTACCTAGAATTCAACCATAAGTACAGATAATTCCAGGAGTACAACAATCTAATGGGCAAACATGGGCGGGAGCAAATTACATTTAGGCAGTACAAGGCACTTTTAATCCAGCGGATTGATAGAGAGATTAAGGAAGAAATTGAGGAGTATAGCAAATTCTTTGAATTTAATCAGAAACTCCTTCAAGAAAATCTCCCCGCCATCTCTTATGCCAAGTTTGTTAACATGGAGGCCAGACACATGCTCGACTGAAGAAGAAGAGATGGATAATGTTATAGGAAAAACATGCCAGCACTAGTCACCTTACAACCTGCTGTCTTTGGGGTCTCTAGCTTGCAAGCAAGTAGGATAGTCCGTGACTTAGATCCAGTCGCCACTACTATACCATTGAGAGCCGTCGTGGCTGGACCTGCAAGGAAAGTTCTCTATGGACCACTTTGATAAAAGAGTAAACCGGGTTAAGGTGGGTTACCCGGGGTGAAGTGACTTAATCTTGGTTTGACTCTTTTTGTCTTAGCCGAGATCGGTTAGGGATAAACTTGAATTTTTTCACTCTAACCAAAAGGGTAAAATAAGCCACCCGGGGTGGGTTAGGGGTGGGCCACCCGGGGTGACTTACCCGCCCCTAACCCACCCCGTTATCAAAGTGGCCCTATACATGTACTGGCACGGGGTTCCAACTACATATGAGCAGTGCACACGCCTATTGGAAGATATTTGAGGAGACAAGCGTGACTTTAGCAAATTTATGGACTCCTGTAAGAATCAAGAGGAGGATCTACGTACGGGAATCCACAATAGAGACACGTAAACGGCTGCTACACTACAACAATCACAAACCGTACGGCTGGTGGTATGCCAGATGTGCTCTGTACAATCCCATCACGGTGCCCAAGTATTTTCGTATTAGACCAAGATGGTAGTGAAGAGCTCCCAATAATATATAATTCATTGTAATTCTTTATTTTTTTTCATTAATTCAAGCACTACAAGAAAATGCGGGGAATAGGGACAGGCAATATCCATCCCTATTTCATCTCAAAAATTCATCCCTATTCTCATTTTTTCTTGTAGCGAAGTGTAAATCCCTTATCAATAAAATCAATGAAACTCTTCCCTCGTCATGTGTCTCTCTCCTGTGTGTATAGCATACCTATTTTGGTTCCACTGTCCTACTTGTACACTATATAAGAAATTTGCCAATGTGATTCTCCATTCTTTTTGGCTCTGACAAAAAGAGGGAGAAATATATTAATATATATATGGGAGAAATACCTTTGATACATAGTGGGGGAATACATGACTAAGGGGGAGACTATATTGATTAAGGGAAGAATATATCCAGGAGGAGACTATATTGACTAAGGGGGAGAAACATGTTAATATATATTAAAACCTTTGTAGATTTGTCTACTCAATGAAAGTTTAATATTTTAAGAAGGTATCATATACAAGACAAATCTATCAAGAATTTCAATTTATTTTGTCATAACAAAAAATGAGGAGAATGTTGGAAAATATTTTTTTCATAAATTCATTATTTTAGTTTATGATAAAATAAATATTTATTTATCTGAATAATTAAGATTACAAGTTTAACTAAAATTCAGGTCACCATAAATATTTGGGATAAAAATCTTTGTATATTGTCTATGTAAATAAAATACTGAGTGTTAGACGATATATCATCTAATCAAATTCAATTTAGACGATATTTTATCTAAAGTACAACACTAAACGACAAAGTGTAGAGTTAGGCGATCCATTATCTAAGTCCCTAGAATAAATAAATAATTAGATGATACATCGTCTAAGTGTTAATAAATAGACGATACTCCATTTAATAAGTTAAAGTCAATGGTCAAATGGACATAACATTAGATGATACATCGTCTAAACTAGAAAGGGTAGACGATGTCATAGTCGATACATCATCTAAGAAGAAACTGACAAATAACTTAGAATAGATGATAGTAAGTTGAATTAGACGAATCATCATCTAAAAGTAAAAGACAAAAGTTCAAGATAGACGATAATTCATCTAACTAGAAAAAAAGGAGAAAAATTAAGGATAGAAGATACATCGTCTAAACAAAGTACATGATAGACAATACTTCACCTAACTCACGATAGATGATGAGTTAGACGATACTTTGTCTAAACAGAAAAGATAAAAATTCAAGATAGATGATACATCATCTAATTAGAAGATGGGTTAGATGATATTTCATCTAAAAGCTAAACGACAAAAATCAATAGGCGAAACCCTATAGACGAAGCAATAGATGATCCTTCATCTAAATGGAAAATGACAAAACCTAAGATAGGCAAAACAGTAGATGAACCATCGTCTAAGTGAATAATGACAAAATCAAGAATATACAATGCTTCATCTAATGTAAAAAATAAACAACGCACTTAGACGCATGGATAGACGATACTTCATTTACTTTCATTAAATGACAAAAATGTCTTCACCCTTAATTTAATCTTTTATTAAAATAAGGTGATTTATATATTTCACTTTTGACTTGATTTATATATTTAAAGTAAATTTCTATTGACTAAGCTAATAGTGACAAAATACACAGTAAGACGTCTACACAACACTTAAGCGTTATAATGTCGTGCACGTAACCAATGTATAAACGCCCAATGCCTTATAATATAAAGCACAAACACTTATATCATCTGTAACATGATGTTGAGCAGTCAACTTATATATAGTACACCTGTATTAAATGCGGAGTATCCATTGTGATACTCTTTCATTTCTAAGATGTATAAAATACTTCTTCTTATGCATGCACTATAAGAAAATAGACCTTCAGAGGTATTTCAAAACTGTCCCAAAAAATGGAGATAAATGCCCTAAATATCTTTAGGGGTAGTTTGATTAATTTTAGTGGCAATTTAAAATGTTCCCCTATTGCCTCGGTCTCTAAAGACTTTTAGGGCACTTTTTAAAAAATGCCCTTAATTTTGTCATTAGAGGCATTAAAAAAATGCCCCTAAATATTCTAATAGGGGCAATTTTGGTGATCAAATACCTCTAATAAGCATGTTTTAAGGGCAATTCCTCCTTCAAACCGTCTCAAATAACCCATTTTAAGGATAGTTGTCTAAAAACACCTTTAAATAATCACTTAGAATAATGTGTTTAAAGGACATTTTCTTCCCCAAACTGTCCCAAACGACCAATCTGTAAGAGCTCTAGTTCCTAAATATTGCATTAAAATAACCATCCTAAAATATAAAAATTAGAGTCAACATTCCTAACATGCAATCAGTACATGGATCATATTCTCCTCTTTGGCGTTTGTATTTTGAATTTGCCTATCTTATCTCACATCCCTACATGAGAAAAATATTTTTAACATTATTTCAGAGATAAAGGCAATAGCAGCCAGAGGAACAATAGCAAAAGATCGAAAAGAAACTGGACAGACCAACAGATCTGCATATCAGATTCACCTGCAACCTTATAGAGGGAATCATAGAAACCAGTCTGATCCGTTCAATGTTATGACTAGGATTTGATCGTTGAGAGGCCATTGTATCTAAGGGATACAATGATGCATGGAGCTTTAAATTGTTTGAATTTGAAGAGGAACGGAATCTAAGTGAGCAAACGATCAAGCGATCAAAGCACCTTTTTGCATTCAAAGCGATCCTAGAGCTCTGTTTTGTATGTATTCAAGCCTTGGAGGGACTTCACCACATTCAAAGCGTCATCTTTGAAGTCTCCCACTCTATAAGCATTGAAGAGGAGGAATTTGTCTCCACGACATTCATTCCATTCTCCTCTTCTATTTGTCAGTTTATTTATTTCTTTGAGAATTGTAATTCCACTATTTGCTCATCAAATAGCATAACTGTGGTTCATATATATGTCCATTCGATAGTTGAGAGAGCATTTATTGCTTTGGGTTTATCAGCACGGTGCGTGTTAGGTTGGTTCGCTAATATCGTAAAAATCAATTAGGTGACTAGTCTTGTAAAATTAACAGGTGTGAAATCATCTGAAAAACTAAGTCATTAGGTTTAATTGGTTGGTTTGTTGAGACCTCATCAAAATCAGCTGAGTTGTGATTCCTAAAAAATCACCGAAATGGATCCATTGAGTCCTATGAAGATAAACTGGGGAGCTGGCCCTAGAAAATAACTAGTGTAACCTTTGTGAAAAGTTAGTGAAAATATCTCGGGGAAGTTGCAGGGGGACTGGATGTACGAAAGCCAAAGAAGGCTGACCGAACAAGTATAAAAATCTTATGTTTTCTGTGATTTTCTTGCATTCTCGCCTTTAATTTTCCACCTGGTAACCTCAATTAAATTTTAATGTGCTATTCTCTTTAACGGCATACCTATTCACCCCCTTCTAGGATGCCTAGCTACTAACATGATCCAACGTTCTGAAAAAGGGCATTTTCCTATTATCGGGTAATAGGATATCCATCCTCATATATACACAATCTGCTACAATCTTCAGGGCACAGGTAGTGGACTGTATGGAAAAAAAACATCAAGGCGCCTTCCAGGCATCGCGCCTAGCACCTCGAAGCTACTTTTATTTTTTGGTCTTACTCCTATTCTATTCGCAATTTTTTTAAACCCCTGATGGTACAGTGGATCCCCGACCCCTTTTACTTTTTTACTGTTTTCAAACTAAGTTGCCTGTGATGCAGTTCAATGCCAGTGCCCCAGAAAGTGACAGTGGACTATGTCACCCATCCATGTATATATGCATTTTTTATTTTATTGTACACATACAGAATGTTGGAAGTATAAACTTTGTCCTTAACAAGATTTTCTTGTCACCTCTCATAGCTATGAAAATTAGGTTCCTCCCATATCATTGTAATCATGTGCTATCGACCGAAAAACTAAGTCACTAGGTTTAACTGGTTGGTTTGCTGAGACCTGTGGACGCACTTTTCGACACGCTCATTTGGTTGTTCTTTAAGTCGGTTTATTCGGTGGTGTAGCGGTAAGAAAATGGTTCCTAGGCCACGTACCACCTTCTCTATTTATTTGTTGGGGAAGTCGTCTCGTGCCCGTGGATGTCTGCACACACCAAGAAACCAGAAGGGCGTCAGAAGGAGTCCCGGGTGTTATCCCTGGGGACGACCCTCCGATGCTTAAGTCAGCAAGGGATTAATGAGCGATAGAGAGGAGCAAAGTAAGAGAGAAGTAGGGGCTGTAGTCGTCAATCCAGGAGGCATGTAGATCCTCTGTACGAGTGCTCGCCGCTCGCAGTGGGCTCTCGGAGAGTGCTCGCTGGGTGGTAAGGCCGTACAGGAGGAGGAGGCTCTCTGGACGTAGTAGATGACCCCTCTGTCGTAGTTGCAGGTCGAGTCGCTCTCTTCTCTGTGGGGAGCTCTGGTGGCGGAAGTATTCACCGTATCTCCTCTTGCGTAGTAGTATGGGGTCTAGTAGAAGAATCTACCGTACTCTTCTCTTCTGCCAATGTCCCTTTTATATGGGTTGTCTTAGAGCGAGGGCCTCATCCCTTGATAGGGAAGGGTCCGTTTAGTAGAGTAACGTTCCTCTGCTATGTTGACGGGAGTTTCCCGTTGGAGGGCGATAGCCCCGGCGTCGGCCGTTCCCTGGGCGAGTCTTACGGCACTCATGGCGCGTGCTTGCCCATTACGGGGTCAAGGCCGGCGTCGTGGGGGCAACGGTCGGTCGTCGGAGTGTCCTCCGGCGAGAACTGTGCTTGGGCCGGCCTCATCGGCATCGTGGAATCCGATGCTCCTTTGGGCCGGTGATCCTCTTACTAGATTGAGCGTGTATGTTCGCCCCTTGTGTGGGCTCAGCGCTTCCGAACCTTAATGGGTCGCTCGCGCTTGGGCCGTTTCTGGGTCAAACCAGATTTACCCTCCTCACTTCCCCCCTACTCTTAGTTACCGAGCATTCGCAGGGGACTAAGAGTAGCCCAAGAGAGGGTTCTTCTAGAGGGTGTGATCCGAAGATGATTTCCTCGTACGACGGGTGTTGGTGGCTTCGAGGCCTGCTTGGCGCTCAAGGCGCCTCTGGCGGTGACAGGGGTCACACTGGCAATGATGACGCTGGGTCTTGTCTTGTTTTAGGGATGTGGGCTCAGAACGATCACCTGGCCTCGGTAGCTGTACCGCCGTAGAGGTAGACATCCCTTCACCTGACCCTCAGGGGGCAACCATCGGATTGTAGTGGGCGGTTTATAAGGAGTGCTGTGAGGTTTTTCGAAAACCATACCCATATCTCGCTGGTCGCCGCGCTTCGTCGTAGGCTTCTTCTTCCCCTTGCCTGGTGAGGATCATTCTTCCTCGGTTCTTCTTTCCTGCGGTAGCGATGCCTCCGCGCAGGAGAGCTCTTAGCGTCGAGTCTTCCTCTCCGGAGGAGGTGCCTCAGAGCCGAGACGGTGTGCCGAGCACCTCAGGTGCGGGCACTAGTCGGCCTGACTCCCAGCCCTTAGTGGCCTATAGGGTATTCCAAGGTTTGTGGGAGACCTTCCAGATTCCCCCTGAGTACGATATCGTCTTTCCTGCTACGGGAGACGACATAACGAGTCACCCTATTGGTGGGATCATGATCGCGATGGCCTCCTTTCAGGCGGGTCTTCGTATTTCGGTCCATCCTTTCATTTCGGCCGTCCTCCGCCATTACGGGCAGAACCCTGGGGGCGTAACTCCCAATTCTTATAGCATCCTCTGCGGGTTTGTCTATGCTTGCCATAGAGCGTCGGTGGAGCCGAGTGTCGACTTGTTCCAACAATTTTTTCTCCTCCAGAGTTGTCCATCCGACACCTATTTTGCCTACTTCAAGGCTCGTGCTCGCGACCATTTTATCTCTGTCTCCCGTACCGCGTCCAACCGTAAGAGATGGGCGGAGCAGTACGTATACCTGATCAAGTCGAAGGACTGGGAAAGAGCCTCTGATGGTTGGATGCGGAGTGGCTTTCCTAGCCCTTGGCGCGATACGAAGCCTCCCCTCAACGCCGAGGGCCGTCGGGATCTGAAGGCGGTTTCCTGGTACCCCCTAGTCGATGCAGACCACGTCTTGACCCCGGCGCTGCTTCGAGAGCTGGGGTTGTGTCCCCCATTGCCGCAGGGTACTGGTCTTGTCTCCCCGTAGGGATGTGGCAGTAGTGGCTGATGTTAGACTAACCTTGTCTTTGCATTTTTAGGGGCGACTGAAGCGCTGGGTTGGACCCCTGAGATCGTCCGACTACCGGGGCTCACTCCTCGCCCCGTGGATCACGTTGCTCCGAGAACCGGACAGGTGTCGGTCGTCGCCCCCCCCAGCCCAGGTTGCTATTGCCCGGGGGATGTTGTCGTATCCGACCCCTGTGGGCATTCCTCTGGCGCGTTCGCCTGAGGTGTCGATGGCCAGTGGGGGGCCTAGTTCCCGGCGGAGTCTCTCCGAAGCCGCTCCAAGCGTACTCGGAGGGGAGTCTGCCATGGCTGGCGGTGGTTAGACTTATCTGACCGAGGATGAGTTGGCGGAGATTGATAGTCACCGCCAGTCGAGGAAGAAGGGGAGGGATTCGACTCCAGCCAGGAGCCAGGTCCCACCCTCGCCTGGGGTGCCTCCCCCCAGTGTTCGCCTGCTGTCGTCGCCGATAATGCCGGCAGCTGCTACTCCTGCGTCCGCCTTCGGTAACCGGGGCATGAAAGAGGCAAGGCCCATGCTGTTGCCGAGGTTGACCCTCCCCCTCCGCCGAGGGTTCCTCCGCGCGGTCGATCCTCATCTCGTGCGATCAGTCCTCGCGGCCTGAGGACCCACCGACGGGGGTGCCCGGGGTCCCGGGCGTTGTCGACCTCATGATGTGGAGTGCTCGCTGGCATGAGCATGTTGGGGAGCTGGGCCCTAGTGTTGTGGACGAGTTGACGGCCGTTGCCGCAAAAAGCGTGTGCCTGGTCACCTGCGCCTTCGGGCTGTGGAGGCACCGTTTCCTGGGTGCTGTGCGTGAGCTGGAGGCCAGCCGGGCCCGTCAGGCGGGGGCCGAGGGAGGCCTGACAGAGTTCGAGACTGCGAACGTCAGACTTTAGGAGCAGTTGTCTCAGCTGGAGTTGGCCTTGACGGGCATGGAGCGCGATCGGGACTCTTTCCTGGCCCGGGCTGACGCGGCTGGAGAGAGGGTGGCCAAGCTGGAGGCGGAGACCCGAGCCATGGAGGCCCGCGACCAGGAGATCGAGGTGGAGCTCGCCAGGGTGCGCATGTCCCTGTCCTCGGCAGGTGATGAGGCCGTGAAGGTCTTTCTCTACTCCTCGGCTTACCGGGCCGAGCTGACGGAGGCGGCCCTGGAGTATTACGGGATGGCACGTGACCGCGGCTTCCGAGAGGGCTGGAGTGCCGCCGTGAAGACCACCGCAGGGTACTTTGACCTCGAGGCTCCTGTCCTCCCTCCTCCTCCAGATCCCTACGGCTCGGGGGCCGAGGACGAAGAAGAGGGGCCCGACCCCATGGGGGCGGACGCCGAGCGGTTGGTGTCGGGAGGCGGGCGAGCGGGCGCCCGTAGATGCTGTCGTGGTGGACTTGAGTGACGAGCCACCTCCTCCGAGTGCCGTTGATGTGCGTGCGCCTGCTGAACCAAGGGCACGTGATGATGTAACCGGGGCAAGTCCTTGAGGGGATGCCCCTAGTTATCTTTTCCTTCCTTTTTTTGCACTTTCTGAGGCAGTAGCCTCTTTTTGTAATTTCTCCTTTTTGGAAATGAAAACCTTCCTTTTTATCTGCAAATCTTGAGATTTTTTCCATGTATATCCCCCTTCCTGAGCCATCGCGAGATCCTCTGGGGATACGAAACGGCGTCCTTGATGAGGGCTACTAAAGAAGCGCGACTTTCGGGATCCATCGCTTTGATTTCCACAGATTTGAATGAGGCGGTAAGAGTCGTCACACTCCTGGGGACTTCGCTTTCCTTATAAATGGTGGCTTCCACTGCATTCCAGCGATCAGCTTCTGCAATAGAAAGCCTTCGTAGGTAGCCTTCTTAGAGAATGTCCTTAGGAGAGTCTGGTACTTCGTCAGATGATGAATTTCTGTAGGTTCGTCGCCGACCTTTGGTCCTTCGGGAAAACCCAGCACCGGTACCGTGGCGGCCGTGGCCTGCGCTCGGAGAAGGCTGCCCGGCATCTGAGCAATACAGGCTTGGGTACCTGGATGGTTGGCAGGAGGCGTTGGAGAAGGTCGATCGCTTGTACGCCAGCAGGGGAGTCCTGCTTCTTGAGCCGGATAGGATCCGTCCCTGACGGGACGAGAGGTGTCAGGGTAGCGTTGCTTTCTATACTCCAACCAGCTTCCTTTGCTTGTCTTTGCGGTATGTAACCGTTATTTGCTCCTTGTAGGTGCTCGGTGAGATGCTCCTCGTCGCTGGAACATCTTCCAACTTCCTGGTAGGAAGGATCGTAAGGAAGGGTGGAATCCAATTTCCATTCTTCCGCTCGGTAGGCACAGTCGTGCGGCTTGGACGACGGCCGTGGGCTCCTCGGTTTGGAGGCCTGGCCAGCAGGCCTCTCCGCCGCTGCTGCCGTACGTTGTTTATGGTGAGGCACAAGACCACCTCTCCATTCAAGAGAGGTGCTGGTGGTAGCCGGGGCAGCGGGGCCTTGTTCGCCAGTTTGGAAACATGGTGTGGACATGCAAAATTGCACGCCCATACGTCCCAACTAGTCTAGCATCAACAACGACTCCAACTAGAGAAACTACAGAGGAGATGGGCCGTCCGGACTCTCCAAACAAACGCACACACTGCAGTGAAGCCGTCTCCGGAGTCACGACAGCGAAGAGAGATCAACTACCAGAATACACTCCAACCCATGGGCCGCGAAGAAAATCGAATGGGCCACAACCCGCACTCTCAACAGGCTCAGAACTGCCCACTTCGCTCCTTCAGCGGCACGCCCCAGGGCCCTTCAGCGGCACGCCCCTGGCACCCTTCAGCGGCACGCCCTTTGGGCTCTTCAGCGACACGCTTGCCAGCCCTTCAGCGGCACGCCCTTGGGCTCTTCAACGGCACGCCCTCTGGGCTCTTCAGCGGCACACTTCCTCCGCGGCACACACCCACCGCGCCGGGCCACCCTCTTCCACGGCACACCACCACGCCGGGCCACATCCTTCGCGGCACACTTCCACCCCTGCCACCTCTCGCGGCACACACTGTAACGACCCGAGAATCCGATTACCAGGAAGGCCCGATAACCCGAGACTCGAACAGCCGCCCACGAGTCGGGAGGACTCGGAAGGGCTAAAAGGAGTGTGGAGGTACAAAGAAATAGGAAATAAAGCAGGACAACGATTAACAGAAATAAATAAACAACAACAGCTACAACAGAGTCCAATAGAACAGAAAGTATAGTCTAAAGCAGTAAAAACGTACCACATGCCGAGTGAACACTCGGCCCGGCGAGCTGGCAGCTGAGAACCTCCGCACCACGCCCTCGAACCTCGAGGAAGAAGAACCGCCTCACCTGAAAAGCAGGGAATGAGTCTCCAAAACAGAGACTCAGCAGGGGTCTCGCGGAACCCCAACCGGAAACAACGGCGGTAGCGGAAAGGAAGGCTACAAGAGCAACCGCAACAGTAGGAACAGTAAACCCGGTGGCCGGTCGAAACACGGCACTACAACTACTCCTACTGTACCAGAAACACACCCTGACCTCGCGGTCGAGGCTACCGGACTACACTAGTACCGCTTACCGAAGTAAAAACACACGGCAACCATGCCGTAGAGGCCTGTCCCCCGGAGACAGCCGACCTGGACAAGCTGTGCAAGGTGCAACCCTGACCATCCGATCGCGGGTACCGCACAACAAGACGCAACATCGGTAGAGTCACTAGCACTAGTCTGACGGTGCGAAAACCAACACACGCGCCACGGCGAAACAACCGAAACTCAACGGTCGACACGACCAAAACCAGAAGGTCAAAGTCACGGAAACTGACAGTCTGTCACTCCCAACTCGACAGGAGTACCTCCCACTAGAAGCACAGTCGGTAGCGTCCCCTGACGACTTACACAGCACCGCAGGTGAACTGCCTGACGTGGTAGCGCCTACCAAAGGCACGAACACCGTACAAGTAACCACAAACAAGTGACTAGCTGGGGTCACGCCCGTCGACGTGGGTCCAACCGCCCCCAACCACGTGTGCACACACAGACCATGCGTCCCAGGTCTGGCCTCTAACTGGTTTTCCCCTCAGCCGGACTCTGGCTGCAAGACGTGGGGCCCGACGGGAACCAGTCTAAAAACCGTCTCTAAGGGTAGCCTCTCCACCACTCCCTGGTGGGACCACTCGCGTGTAAGCAGGCTACGACTAGTGGAGGGTCACTGAGAGAGTAGACTCTCAAGACAACAGAAAACAACGTCCGAACCCGACGAAGTACGGGGACCATCCCACGTACCAGCACCGTCGCACGGCGACCACAGTCGGAGAAGAAACATGACTCGCAGTCCACGGTCACGCACGCACCCTGCGCGAGAGTCGAGAAAACTCAAGTGGCGCTAAGCCACTGGGCTCTGGGCAGTCCTCTAGACGCACTACACCCAACGGTCCTTGAGTCACAAGACTCGGGGTCAAGATCGTTGTACGCAACAGTACAAGGCCGTCAATCTAGTCCAATCTCTAGGTCTAAAACCACGGTAGCACGAGTACCGAGACAACTCACGAGCCGCCAAGACCACTCCCTCAGGAAGGGAACGCAAAGGACTAAGGCCACCCACACGGGCCACACGGAAAACACAGAAGCATGATTCCCAAGGCAGCACACAAGCCGCCATGTCGATTTCCCATCTCAGGGCAAGCGGGAAACCTCCAACCCCTGGCCGGATAACTGGACTCGCAGTCCAAGGCCAAACACGTGGCCCACATGGGAATCGCCTTCCAAAGAAACCCACGACATGCGGGGGAGACCCCACCGCACACACACCGATACACGGTGACTCGATCGAACGTAACACGAAAGCCCAACACGCGAGAAGTCACCCGGACTCTCAACCCTACGGGCACGCTAAACGAGATAACACGGTCTTCCAGACACCCTCAAAACACGGACACGGAATCCCATGGGTGCCTGGCGCCCACGAGACCGCAAGTCGACCACCGGGTCCCAACCGGGTCGACCGGGAATCCACACATCGCGGAGCAAGGCGGAAAACACAAAAACTCGCCTCGAAACGACACAAAGCCTGACAGTCTAGCCCTAGACCGTCACATGGCTGTAACGGTCTAGGCGGGACCGTCACATCCACCCGGCGGCCTAACGCAGGCCGTTACACGGCCCAAAGGAACGCAGAATGTAACGCGCCTGGCCCAGCGCGTTACACAAATGTAACGCGCCCGCCCCAGCACGTCATACGGATGTAACGCGCCCGCCCTGGCGCGTTACACGCGCTGACCCCCAACGGTCAGGAAGACAACGGTTGAAACGCCCTTGACGGCCCACCCCGGGCGCGTTACACGCATGTAACGGTCCGTCGGGGGCCGTTACACCCCCCAGCCCTCAACTGGGTAACAGGGGATGTGACGCACCCACCCAGGCGCGTCACACGGCTGTGGCGGTCTATCGTGGGACCGTAACACCCATGAACGCCAAAGCCAAAAGCCAAGGGAATGTAACGCCCCTGCCCAGGCGCGTTACTTACATGTAACGGTCACTGGAATGACCGTCACACCCTCCCGAGAACGTTACGGCGGGAAACCATCCAAAACACCGATCCACGCCCCGATCACCCCCGGGTGATGGGGAAACAAAGGGGAATCCATCCCCAAGCCCCCAGGCATGCATCTAAGCCCCTGGATCAGCCAAAAACACCGTAAAACGAGAGATCGGCCCACAAGCCCTAAAACATGGCCTACGAAACTCGCGGGAAAGGAAGTGCACGAGCTGGGGGTCCATCTCCCTACCTCCACCAAAGATTTCACGCCCCGAGCTCGTCGATCCGCGAAGAAAACGCCGTGAAACCCTCGCCGCTCCACGAACCCGCGGCCGAGCTTCCACGGGCCACCGGCCCTCGATCCTCGACCCGTTCAACGTCGTTCCTCGCCTCCCGCCATCGCCGCCTCGCCCTCCTCCGCCACCGTCGGCCGCCCGGGGAGAGGGGGAGAGAAAGAGATGAGAGAGAGTGAGAAAGAGAGAATGAGAGGGGGAAAGAGAAAAGGGTTAGTATATATAGAAAAACCCAAAAATTCGATAAATTCAGAAAATTACGAAAAATTACCTCCGCGATCCTAGGAAGGAACATAACGCAGTGGTATTGTCCCGGAGTCGAAGAACGCCACGGTTTGCCCTGCACAGAGTTCCGAAGGCACATCAGGGAAAAACACGTGTAAAGCACAAAATACACTCCAAGACCCACTAAAATGATCCAAAAGGATCCGAAAAACCCGGGGCATTACAGCCCTCCCCCCTTAAGGAATTTCATACTCGAAATTCAGGACCAAGCACGAAGTCACAGGGGAAGAACACCGAACCAACTGACACGCTGTCAGAGCCCCAACACAGAAAACCTCGATCCTCACGAACACACCAATCCTGAGGGACACAGCCAAACTTACAATCACACACAACACCTCGCTCCTCGCGCCGAGCACACTGGCCAACAGAGTAGGCATATACCAAAGGGCACAGTCCGGCATCACCTCAGACAACGCGAGAAACCACCATGGCACCGCAGCCACAATCTTGCTCACCGAGGAAACACAACCCTAGACACGAGCAACAGCTACTGATCCATCCAATGGTCAGCAGAGAAATCGCACATTAGCTTCGCAACCAGCTGACAGGTCGCACACCCTCCTTAGGGAGCAACCAAAACAGAGCCTCCGCCAGCTCACGCAGCCATCTCAACAGACCGCCACCAGGACATCGGCTCAGCACCAAGAAACACCCCACACATGGCAAGCTGAAAGCCAAACATAACACTATGCCAACTCTGTCAGAGGACAAACTTCGACAAAGTCCAGATCCCGTCCGGAAAGGCACATCACAGAAACGACCATCAAAGGTCTCGCTGGCACACGGCTCTCGCCACGCTCGAGCCCCGACAACCAGCATCTTGTCTGTGAAAAGACCACATGCCGACGGTCACCAACCGCTTGCTCAGGTTCTTCCTTCTTTCCTGGTCCTCCACCGAGTCCGAAGGAAACATTCCAAACCTTGGTAAGCCATCCGTCGACTCCCACACAGACCGATGCCACACCTCGAGCCACGCTCCTCTCGTACTCCACATCCGAACGCCAACTCGACCCTCTCGGGGAGCACGATGAAACCAATGACGAGATCTTGGCGTCTTCAGTCATCACCTCACTAGACTCAGACTTACATGGGAACCATCCCATGCTGGTCACCAGAGCAGGGATAACCATTGCGACACCAACGTCCCGTCAAGGACCACCCTCCGACGCCAATCTCGCTAAAAGGCCTCCACCCACAGGCATCACTCTTACGTCTGGTCTCATCAAATCCTTCGACCTCCGTCAGGCGACATCCTCAACAACCCCATCCGGGTCTAACACCGACGCCTGACACGGCTTCCATCACAGGAACAGGGTACTGATGCGGCGCACTAGCCAGCACATTCCCCAACACTCCATCCTGCCAGTGCCCAGAATCATAATACCTCGAGCAACGGCACGGCAACAACACGTTTCACACCGAGGAACCAATCCTCAATGCTCAACGCAAACTCAGGAAATCCGCCCGTAGTAACCAACGCTACGACCCTGAACCAGTGGGTCACAAGCCCACCACGCTTCCGCTGCGCACTCTGATCCACGCGCGCACAGCCGAGAAAGCAAACACGTCCCAGCAGGCACTCGTCCTTCCGGAACAGCGCCAGCACACCCTCACACGACAAGGGAATGGGCACAACTTCTCACAGACAACCACCTTGCCAAGACAAGGAGCACGTCTCGCACGGACTTCATGGCACAGAAGGCCAACCAATCCGGGCACGCAATGCAAGACGGCAATCCTAGCCAAATACAATCTCTCCAACCAAAGGAGAACCCAAACGCACTTCCGACCAACGGAAGAACTCCACGCTCGACCTGATCTCGAACCTCGCGCATGCTGGAAACAGTACCATCCAGCACCAAGGAAAACCATCGCTTCCATCAGGTCAGCGCCTCCGACACACTCAACGAGTGTCACGTCGGACCACAATCACAGCATCTCTCGATGCACCACCGCTGCAATTCCTCGAACTGCAACACGCCACGCCAAGAGCCGCAACACGAGCCATAATCGACAATCGTCAACGCTCATCCTCAAGTCCCGGAACTCACCGCGGAACCTTCACAACTCAAACCAAAACCAAGGCGAACACAACTCATTCGCACACAAGAGAGCAGGAGCAAGACTTACTGGGACACCACAGCCCAATCCTGCCTTGAAATCTGCAAGAATAACCGGGACTGACACGTCATTTCTGACGCCATAGAGCACGACAAGAATGTCAGGCTCGACGAAACAGCAGCTCACCGAGAAGATCCTCCGCTCACCCGAGCACAGTTCTCGACCAGAGCACCCGCTCCAACGCCTCAAACCTCAACCTCAACGCCTCAGGGGCTGGATAAACCTTAAGTTAGAGTGGCCAGACTCAACAACAGCTCCCTCGGAGCACACTTACGGCCAATTAACCACGAACAATCCGCACTAGCCACCTACCCTCGCGGTAAATACCTCGAACACAGCACCGCAGCAACGCACCTGTCGGCAACCTCTGCCCAACGCAGCACAACTGGGGTCACCACCGATGAGGGAGAAAGCCCTCGACCTCGATCCTTAGACCCCATGCTGGCTCGAAAGCCGCGGACAGTAACCACCTTCACAGCGCCACGCAGCGCACTCAGGCTCTCAAGCGAGAAACTAGGTGGAAAGCGAACACAAAACCCTAAGCCAGCTGCCGACTGTACTGGACCTTATGGACTCTGATCACTGTAATATTTTGAATTCCTATGTACGTCCACAACCACTGCTCTGATACCAGCTGTAACGACCCGAGAATCCGATTACCGGGAAGGCCCGATAACCCGAGACTCGAACCGCCGCCCACGACCCGGGAGGACTCGGAAGGGCTAAAAGGAGTGTGGAGGCACAAAGAAATAGGAAATAAAGCAGGATAATGATTAACAGAAATAAATAAACAACTACAGCTACAACAGAGTCCAATCCAACAGAAAGTACAGTCTAAAGCAGTAAAAACGTACCACATGCCGGGTGAACACTCGGCCCGACGAGCTAGTAGCTGAGAACCTTCGCACCGCGCCCTCGAACCTCGAGGAAGAAGAACCGCCTCACCTGAAAAGTAGGGAATGAGTGTCCAAAACAGAGACTCAGCAGGGGTCCCGCGGAACCGCAATCGGAAACAACGGCGGTAGCGGAAAGGAAGGCTACAAGAGCAACTGCAACAGCAGGAACAGTAAACCCGGTGGCCGGTCGAAACACGGCACTACAACTACTCCTACTGTACCAGAAACACACCCTGACCTCGCGGTTGAGGCTACCGGACTACACTAGTACCGCTTACCGAAGTAAAAACACACGGCAACCATGCCGTAGAGGCCTGTCCCCCGGACACAGCCGACCTGGACAAGCTGTGCAAGGTGCAACCCCGACCATCCGATCGCGGGTACCGCACAACAAGACGCAACCTCGGTAGAGTCACTAGCACTAGTCTGACGGCGCGAAAACCAACACACGCGCCACGGCGAAACAACCGAAACTCAACGGTCGACACGACCAAAACCCGAAGGTCAAAGTCACGGAAACTGACAGTCTGTCACTCCCAACTCGACAGGAGTACCTCCCACTAGAAGCACAGTCGGTAGCGTCCCCTGACGACTTACACCGCACCGCAGGTGAACTGCCTGACGTGGTAGCGCCTACTAAAGGCACGAACACCGTACAAGTAACCACAAACAAGTGACTAGCTGGGGTCACGCCCGTGGACGTGGGTCCAACCGCCCCCAACCACGTGTGCACACACAGACCATGCGTCCCAGGTCTGGCCTCTAACTGGTTTTCCCCTCAGCCGGACTCTGGCTGCAAGACGTGGGGCCCGACGGGAACCAGTCTAAAAACCGTCTCTAAGGGTAGCCTCTTCACCACTCCCTGGTGAGACCACTCGCGTGTAAGCAGGCTACGACTAGTGGAAGGTCACTGAGAGAGTAGACTATCAAGACAACAGAAAACAACGTCCGAACCCGACGAAGTACGGGGACCATCCCACGTACCAGCACCGTCGCACGGCGACCACAGTCGGAGAAGAAACATGACTCGCAGTCCACGGTCACGCACGCACCCTACGCGAGAGTCGAGAAAACTCAAGTGGCGCTAAGCCACTGGGCTCTGGGTAGTCCTCTAGACGCACTACACCCAACGGTCCTTGAGTCACAAGACTCGGGGTCAAGACCGTTGTACGCAACAACACAAGGTCGTCAATCTAGTCCAATCTCTAGGTCTAAAACCACGGTAGCACGAGTACCGAGACAACTCACGAGCCGTCAAGACCACTCCCTCGGGAAGGGAACGTAAAGGACTAAGGCCACCCACACGGGCCACACGAAAAACATAGAAGCACGATTCCCAAGGTAGCACACAAGCCGCCATGTCGATTTCCCATCTCAGGGCAAGCGGGAAACCTCCAACCCCAGGCCGGATAACTGGACTCGCAGTCCAAGGCCAAACACGTGGCCCACATGGGAATCGCCTTCCAAAGAAACCCACGACATGCGGGAGAGACCCCACCGCACACACACCGATACACGGTGACTCGATCGAACGTAACACGAAAGCCCAACACGCGAGAAGTCACCCGGACTCTCAACCCTATGGGCACGTTAAACGAGATAACACGGTCTTCCAGACACCCTCAAAACACGGACACGGAATCCCATGGGTGCCTGGCGCCCACGAGACCGCAAGTCGACCACTGGGTCCCAATCGGGTCGACCGGGGATCCACACATCGCGGAGCAAGGCGAAAAACACAAAAACTCGCCTCGAAACGACACAAAGCCTGATGGTCTAGCCCTAGACCGTCACATGGCTGTAACGGTCTAGGCGGGACCGTCACATCCACCCGGCGGCCTAACGTAGGCCGTTACACGGCCCAAAGGAACGCATAATGTAACGCGCCTGGCCCAGCGCGTTACACAAATGTAACGCGCCTGCCCCAGCGCGTCACACGGATGTAACGCGCCCGCCCTGGCACGTTACACGCGCTGACCTCCAACGGTCAGGAAGACAACGGTTGAAATGCCCCTGACGGCCCACCCCGGGCGCGTTACACGCATGTAACGGTCCGTCGGGGGCCGTTACACCCCCCAGCCCTCAACTGGGTGACAGGGGATGTGACGCACCCACCCAGGCGCGTCACACGGCTGTGGCGGTCTATCGTGGGACCGTCACACCCACGAACGCCAAAGCCAAAAGCCAAGGGAATGTAACGCCCCTGCCCAAGCGCGTTACACACATGTAACGGTCACTGGAATGACCGTCACACCCTCCCGAGAACGTTACGGCGGGAAACCATCCAAAACACCGATCCATGCCCCGATCACCCCCGGGTGATGGGGAAACAAAGGGGAATCCATCCCCAAGCCCCTAGGCATGCATCTAAGCCCCTGGATCAGCCAAAAACACCGTAAAACGAGAGATCGGCCCACAAGCCCTAAAGCATGGGTTTTGCCCAAAAACCCCGATTCCACCTGCTCGGCTCACCACGGCCTACGAAACTCGCGGGAAAGGAAGTGCACGAGCTGGGGGTCCATCTCCCTACCTCCACCGAAGATTTCGCGCCCCGAGCTCGTCGATCCGCGAAGAAAAAGCCGTGAAACCCTCGCCGCTCCACGAACCCGTGGCCGAGCTTCCACGCTCCACCGGCCCTCGATCCTGGACCCGTTCCCTGTTCCTCGCCTCCCGCCATCGCCGCCTCGCCCTCCTCCGCCACCGTCGGCCGCCTGGGGAGAGGGGGAGAGAAAGAGATGAGAGAGAGTGAGAAAGAGAGAATGAGAGGGAGAAAGAGAAAAGGGTTAGTATATATAGGAAAACCCGAAAATTCGATAAATTCAGAAAATTATGAAAAATTACCTCCGCGATCCTCGGAAGGAACATAACGCAGTGGTACTGTCCCGGAGTCAAAGAACGTCACCGTTTGCCCTGCACAGAGTTCCGAAGGCACATCGGGGAAAAACACGTGTAAAGCACAAAATACACTCCGAGACCCACTAAAATGATCCAAAAGGATCCGAAAAACCCGGGGCATTACACACACCCACTGTGCCGCATGGCGTGGCATGCACTGTACTGGGTAAGCCTCCTCCTCTCACCTCTGCGTCGGACCAACCACCGCACCAGATGATAGCCCCCCCCCCTTGGCCGGTGCACCACCGCGCCAACTCCACGGCACACACCCACCGTGCCGGGTAACACCAGAAAAGTGGCACCGGATCACACCACACATATCCCGCCAGTCCACCCTTTTTTTCTCCACCTCACCGGGTGACCCTTTTCTCCCCTCACTGGATGCCAGCCTCCACCCTGCCCTTGATGGGACAACTGGCACAAACGGTACTCTGCTTTTGCCTCCAGCCACTGGCTATGGAGTCTCCTCTGCTCCCAGAGAGTCATTGGCACCATCCAAGTTATAATCTTCAGGGATCAAAGAAAAGGGCATGAAACGCAAGCGGGGTTCTAAATCTAGATACAAGAAAGAAAAAAAAAGAAGAGGTTAGCGGCTGTGAATGAGCCAGTGCCATCTCCATCGCATTTAAATGTGGATGATGATTTAGGTTTGGATGACAATGATGGTTGCCTAATAAATTTGAGAAATGAGGTCAAATTACCTTCTGTTACTTCTGATGAAAAAGGAAATCTGGCAAAATCTGATCCTGTTATAAATGAAACACCAATGAGACAATCAGGATATGGTCATGTGAAAGTAAAGCTTAAGTCCTCAAGATTATCAGGAACTCCAAACACATATGTGATGCTCAGACAAGTGAGACAGAGAAAAGCAATGTACAAATAGCTTTACCGGTGCTTCACTTACTTATGGAGAAGAAGGAAGGCAGTGACTATTCTGATGGGAAGTCCTCTAATTTGCAACCTATTACTTCTGGAAAATCACCTAGGAAAGAAGGGCGCATAAAGATTATATCTTCCAGAGGCCGAGGCTCTTCAAATGTATACATACCAGAGAAGCATGCGTACAAGGCAAACAGTCCTTTGCAGCTGATGGGTGCGAGGGAATCAGCTCTCTCAGACAATGAAAAGACAGCAGAATCATCAATTCCTACGAAATTGCATCATAGAGGAATAGAGTCTCCTTATGTGGATCCACACTACAATGAGAATGAACTGAGTGCCGCCCTTGCGGTGATTAAGAAAGTCATGAAAATGGATGCTGTTGAGCTCTTGCCTGGCACGCTCTATTGAGCCCCTGCCCGACACACCCTGGGTGCCCTCCCAGCGGCACACCCATGGTGCTCTCAGCGGCACAGCCTCCCAGCGGCACACCAGCCTTGAAGCCCCAGCGGCACGCCCCTACAGGTGCCCATCGCCACACTCTTTCAAGCCTCACCCGGCACAGCGTTCAACCCATCCACCCGGCACGCTTGCCACTCACTTTGGCCGGCACACCCCAAGTGGCCTTTGGCCGGCACACCCACAAGAGCCTCCACCCAACGCGCTTGCTGTTCACTCTAGCGGCACGCCCAACGTGGCCCCCAGCGGCACACTCTCAAAGCCCCTCAGCAGCACACTTGTGAAGGCCTTCAGCGGCACACTTGCGAGGCTCTCCAGCGGCACGCCTTCCTCAGCCCCCAGCGGCACAGCGTTCGGCCCATCCACGCCGATCAACGCTCGTAGCCCTCGACGTGCAGCGAAAGCATGGCAGGCCCATGCCTGGACCTTGCTGGGCTATCCTCGCCCCACCTACTCCCGTCCTCGGCAGTTGTCGGCCTGACCAGGGGTATAAGAACCCCTCGCTCCGACGAAAAAGAGACAGAGAGGGAGACGGAGAATAGACAGAGGCCTACACGGACGAAGAGAGAAGAGAGAAGAGGAAGAAGAATAGCTCGCCCGTCCAAGCTCGGCAAGCCTAGGAGGGCTCCAGAGAAGAAGAGGAAGCTGGAGAAAGAGAGGAAGAGAGTAAGAAAGAGAGAGAGAGAAAGAGAGAGAGAGAGAGAGAGAGAGAGAGAGAGAGAGAGAGAGAGAGAGAGAGAGAGAGAGAGAGAGAGAGAGAGAGAGAGAGGCTTCATGTAACGGGGAAGTGGGGAAGAGCAAGGAGCCATCGCCCCGGCTCGACCCCAACCTTCTCCTTGCCCCTTCCTTCTTCTCCCATCCTCCTATTCTTTTTTTTTCCTTTGTTGTTTGCCTCAGATGTACTCTGCATTGTCTGACCCGTGGCTAGCCCCCGGTCACCCCTTTTTATGAATGAAAGTGGTTTCTTTTCTGGCTTTTTGTCACCTCTGTTAGCTCCCATTTTCATAGTGTGTTTGGTCGTTCGCTTCTTCCTTCCCTCTGATTCTCCTATCTGCTAGGCTACTCGTTCGTCAGGGTGTTATGGAGTCTACCCAATCCCATGGGTGGTATTTCTGGCCCGATGGCATGAGGCCGTTCTCCCTCCTATGGTTTGCACCGTAGCGTCACCCTCTAGAGTTCTCCCCCCGATCCTGGGCACTATCTGTCTCTTCCCTTGAGTAGTTTAATCTCATAGTTACCCTTCAGCGCCCTGAACCCCTCCATTAGCCCGAGTGCTTCCCATTCCGCCCAGACTGGCCCCTGACCAACACACTCTCTTGGTACCTTGCTCGGTACGCCCTTAAACCATACCAGCCGGCACACCCTTAACCATGTTAGCCCGGCACACCCTTGTGCCCCTCAGCCCGGCACACCCCGGCCACCCTTAGTCCGGCACGCCTATCCAGCCTCCCATCCCCTTTTAGCCAGCGCACTAGCCACCAGTTCCCCCTTTCGTGCCCGGTGCACCTCTAGCCAATCCTAGAGAGGCCTCCGGCCCGTCGTCTTTTTCGAGATTTCTGAAGTTTTATTAAAGGTGTTGCCACCTTTGGGCGCCCACCTCTAGTTGACAGGTTCCACCACTCCTTGTGGGCGCGTTCCCTTTATCTCCCTTACGCTCGGGTCAAGGGGAGATGCTGCCGAATTTTTGGTAGAAATGATAATAGTGTGTTTAAAAGGTAAAAGAAACCACGAACGAATGGAATGCTCGGCGATAAAACATTCTAACCGAAATGAGGTACTGCAGGCAACATGAGAGGAATCGGATTAAACGACGATGTGATGGATTAGATGCTCGATCTGTAAAGAAAAGGTTGGGGGAAGAGGGAGAAAAGATTTGTATAAAACTATATAAAGGTCAAGGAAAAGAAGAAAAGAAAAGCTTTAAAATAAGTAAAGGAGGAGTGGGCCTTCGCCGGCACACCTATTCCAGCTTTCGCCGGTACACCTTGTCAACCCTCCACGGCACACTCCCTTATTTCCTTGAACCCCCAGCGGCACGCTCGGCATGCCTTTCCTTGGTACACACCCTCGCCTCCTCTTACCCGGCACGTACACCCTTTCTCAGCCGCTCACCCTCTCTCTCTCCCTCGCACGTTCCCATCGTCTCCCTCTCTCCTTTCACCCTTGGTGCCTTGGTACACCGACCCTGACCTTGCCCCTCTACAGCCCGCAGGCCGTACAGACTTTCCCCCGCAGGCCGTACATACTTTCCCCCGCAGGCCGTACAGACCTTGCCCCTCTACAGCCCGCAGGTCGCACAGACTTTGCCCCACAGGACGGACAGACTTTGCCCCGCAGGCCGTACAGACTTTGCCCCGCAGCCGTACAGACCTTGCCCCTCTACAGCCACAGGCCGTACAGACTTTCCCCCGCATGCCGTACAGACTTTGCCCCGCGGCCGTACAGACCTTGCCCCTCTACAGCCCGCAGGCCGTACAGACTTTACCCCGCAGGCCGTACAGACTTTGCCCCGCATGCCATACAGACTTTGCCCCGCGGCCGTACAGACCTTGCCCCTCTACAGCCCGCAGGTCGTACAGACTTTGCATCACAGGTTGTACAGACTTTGCCCCGCAGGCCGTACAGGCTTTCCCCCGCAGGCCGTACAGACTTTGCCCCACGGCTGTACAGGCCTTGCCCCTCTACAGCCCGCAGGCCGTACAGACTTTGCCCCGCGGCCGTACAGACATTGCCCTTCTACAGCCCAAAGCTGCACCGACTTCAGCCCGCAGGCCGTACAGACATTGCCCCGCGGCCGTACAGACCTTGCACGACTTCAGCCCGCAGGCCGTACAGACTTTGCCCGCAGGCCGTACAGACTTTGCCCTGCGGCCGTACAGACCTTGCCCCTCTGTAGCCCGCAGGCCGTACAGACTTTGCCCGCAGGCTGTACAGGCTTTCCCCCGCAGGCCGTATAGACTTTGCCCCTCTACAGTCCGCAGGCCGTAAAGACTTTGCCCCGCGGCCGTACAGACTTTGCCCCGCGGCCGTACAGACTTTGCCCCGCGGCCGTACAAACTTTACCCCGTAGGCCGTAAAGACTTTGCCCCGCAGGTCGTACAGACTTTGCCCCGCGGCCGTACATACCTTGCCCTTCTACAGCCCAAAGCTGCACCGACTTCAGCCCGCAGGCCGTACAGACTTTGCCCCGCGGTCGCACAGACCTTGCACGACTTCAGCCCGCAGGCCGTACAGACTTTGCCCCGCAGGCCGTACAGACTTTGCCCCGCGGCTGTACAGACATTGCCCTTCTACAGCCCAAAGCTGCACCGACTTCAACCCGCAGGCCGTACAGACTTTTCCCCGCGGCCGTACAGACCTTGCCCCTCTACAGCCCAAAGCTGCACCGACTTCAGCTCGCAGGCTGCACCGACTTGCTGTCGGCCAAGACCTGCACCGACCTACCTTCAGCCTTGGCACATCCTGCACCGACCTAGCCCAATCTCTATCCGGCGTACCCTTTGATACCCTCGCCGGCACGCCTTCAGCCGCCCTTGCCCGGCGCACTCCCCAGCCGCTCTAGCACGGCACACTGCCCACGACCTTCCCCGGCACACTCTATGCCTCCTTCGCCGGCACGCTGCCTACGACCTTCACCGGCACGCTCCTTCAGTCCCCTTTTGGCCCTTCAGCGGTCCACTCCCCTAGAAGTATGCGTGTAATATATGATATATAATAATAATAATAATAATAATAATAGTAAGAAATCAATAAAAATTACGTTGACTAAATAAATTTGGATATATATATATAAAATAAAAAAAGACTGTGAAATAATACTAACAATGGTGAGAGAAATTTCTAATAATAATAATAATAAATCGCATGGATAAATCATTCAGGAAAAATACACATACACAAAAGGGAAATAAGCAATAGAAAGAATGCATGTATATAATTAGAAGCCCAGATAAAAGAGACAATAAAATCTACATTGCAGCCCCGTCTCTCCTGTGACATGGTGCTGAAGGAAATAACAATGCTACCCCTGCAGGTCGGGCCTGAGTCACGGGAATTGCCTCAACACGGCCACGACCCGACCTCGCCCCGGGCCGACATTCTGATCAGACCGGACCCGTTTCTCGAGACCGGACCCTTGCCGAGCCATTATTAAAATTGCCGCGCGCTCGGCAGACATTTGAACGGATTCATCCCGGCTTCCACCGCGTTTCTATTACGGACCTTCGTCCGAACATGAAAAGGTCCGTGAGTGACCGATATGGCCGACGGCTCTCGTCCCGACATGGTCGTAACCCGGCATCGCTCTGGGCCGATGGTTCGTCAAATTGGATTTATTCTATTGGGATTCGTTCCCGCTCTTTCGTTGAAATTGCCGCGGACTCGGCATACATTTGTATGCGGCTGTTTCTACCTACGTCGTACCTTCAATACGGACCTACGTCCGAACATGAAAAGGTCCGTGAGTGACCTACAAAATCGGAATAGAACGAGATGGCTCCCGTCATCCCTGGACCCTTTGCATGGGAATGTCAACAAGGCCTCTGTGGGCCACGCTTAGACCTCGGGTCCGTCCCGATTATGGTCATTGTATGACCCATATCCTCGGCCTATAGTCCGCTCCCTTCGAACACATTTTGGTTTTGGAATCTAGTCCCATGACTCTTCCCCGTTGCCCCCCGGGCACCGGAAATATTAATGATGCCCGCGCAAGCCCCGTTTGGACTGCGGGAGGCGCCCCCGGTATGGTCCTGACTCGATCTCGCACCGGGCTGATAAATTCACTAGTTTCCTTCCATACTAGCCGAGATTTAACCGAATGTTTTCAGTACCTCAGAATAATATATTCACCGTACCCCGGCATACATATGTTCCAGGTCCTCCCGCGACGATTACGATATTCTCAAGCCGGACACATGTCCGAATATTAAACGGTCTCCCGAATGACCGACACGTTTCGGACGCTCGCTTCCCTAGACGCGGGGCTTTCCAGCTGATTCAAGGGATATCCCCCCATTGCCCCTTGGCACCAGAAACATTAATGACGCTCATGCGAGCCTGACTTCGACCGCGGGGGGCCCACCGCAGTATGGTCGCAGCTTGCTCTTACACCGGGCCAATATATTTACTGGTTTTTGACCGCTTCAACCGAGGTTTAGCCGAACGCTTTCCGTCCTTCTGAACAATAAATCTGCCGCACCTCGGCATACATGCATTCCGATTTCCCCATGACGATCGTGCTTTTCTCGAGCCGGACTTTCGTCCGAATATTAACTGGTCAGTACACGACCGACATGACCGCGAATGTTTTCTTCTCACCCTCATACGGAGATTTTAATGCTTCCTAATAGGCCTTCCCATGCAATTAATTTCCTGGCCATGAGGCCCTGATTCTCGGCGATTAATCAAGGGGGTACCCTATTATGGGAGATGTAAATGACGTCATGACCTTTATGGCGCGGCGGGTTTTGGTCCCGACACGAACCACACAATCGTCTAACCGAGTCAGATCGAGCGCACCATGGGCTCTTCGGAGCCCGAATAAATTGTCACTTCGTGACTGGCATGCCCACGCACTTAATAAACCAATAAACGAATGCGCCAATGATTTTAACAAAAAGTGCATCCACACATGGCTAGTTCGCCAGGGTGGCCTTCCTAATGAGTTGGCCTCGTAGTACTGCCGCCACCTATTGGCTTGTGTGGGCCTGCTGGTTCCCTGTAACGGGTGGACCTTGCTGGCCTTCTTCCGAGCGCGGGTGGCCGGGGCTACTGGCCTAGTTTTCCTCGTGCATGACTTCTACCAGTGAAGCCCTTTGTTGGCTTGAGGGTTTTGTCCCTCTTCTCTGGTATAGGAGGCTTCTCCGTGGGTACCCTTCCACAGAACAAAGATGGATACCTGTGCCTGCTCAGAGACTCTGCATGATCACTGATAGAGGGCGATGCCGACGGAATGAGTTGCTGGAGTTACCTGTCGTCGCTGTTGAGCACGTTTTGTTCCTTCATGTACTTGTATTTGGCCCATGTGAGGGCATTTTCACCAATTTCTGGCAGCTTGTATTTTGACTAAAGAAGTATAAATTCCTTATTTTTTTTGAGCCAATACTATCGTGTACCTTTTATTGGAGTACTTCTGCATGCTCTTCTGGGCGATCCTCCGTGCTTGTATTCATATTGCTCGCGTCCTCCGAAGGAACCCTTAGGTTACCATTTTATTTTCAAGGGGAGCGATGCTCGCCTCTAGGGAACCCTTAGGTTACCTTTTAATTTTCAAGGGGAGTGGTGCTCGCCTCTAGGGAACCCTTAGGTTACCTTCTTGTTTTCAAGGGGAGCAATGTTCGCCTTTGGGGAACCCTTAGGTTACCTTCTCGTTTTCAAGGGGAGCGGTGCTCTCCTCTAGGGAACCCTTAGGTTACCTTCTTATTTTCAAGGGGAGCAATGCTCGCCTTTGGGGAACCCTTAGGTTACCTTCTCATTTTCAAGGGGAGCAATGCTCGCCTCTAGGGAACCCTTAAGCTACCTTCTCATTTTCAAGGGGAGCAGTGCTTGCCTCTAGGGAACCCTTAGGTTACCTTCTCATTTTCAAGGGGAGCGGTGCTCGCCTCTAGGGAACCCTTAGGTTACCTTCTTATTTTCAAGGGGAGCAATGCTCGTCTTTGGGGAACCCTTAGGTTACCTTCTCGTTTTCAAGGGGAGCAATGCTCGCCTCTAGGGAACTCTTAGGTTACCTTCTCATTTTCAAGGGGAGCGGTGCTCGCCTCTAGGGAACCCTTAGGTTACCTTCTCGTTTTCAAGGGGAGCAGTGCTCGCCTCTAGGGAACCCTTATGTTACCTTCTCATTTTCAAGGGGACCGGTGCTCGCCTCTAGGAACCCTTAGGTTACCTTCTTGTTTTCAAGGGGAGTAATACTCGCCTTTGGGGAACCCTTAGGTTACCTTCTCATTTTCAAGGGGAGCAGTGCTCGCCTCTAGGGAACCCTTAGGTTACCTTCTTTATTGCTGGTGACTTGTCTTGGTGGGGTACGGCTGGTGACGTTTTACTGGAAGTACTTCCTGAGGTTAACGGAGTTCCACGTCCTAGGTACCTCTCTCCCCCCAAGCGTAACTAGCCTGTACGCCCCTTTGCCGAGTGCTTCTATTACCCGGTACGAGCCTTCCCAGTTAGGTGCGAGCTTCCCTGCGGCTCCTCGCGGGTCAGCCACGCTTGCTCGCCGTAGAATCAGATCTCCAGGGAAGAAGTGTCACTCCTTAACCCGGGTGTTGTAGTACTGCGCCAGCTTCTGCTGATATGCCACAAGTTTTACTTGGGCGTTGGTTCTTCCTTCTTCGAGCAAGTCCAGGTTCTCTCGCATTGCTTGGTTGTTCCTAGCCTCATCAAAGTGTCCCACTCGTAACGATGGGTTGGATATTTCCACCGGGACTACTACCTCAGATCCGTAGGCGAGATGAAAAGGCGTCTCTCCGGTGGCGGCTCTAGCGGTGGTCCGGTGAGCCCATAGGATGCTAGGGATTGAATCAATCCATGCGTCACCTGCTTGGTCCAGGCGAGTCTTGATGCCGTGGAGTAAAGTTCGGTTGACGTTTTCCACCAACCCATTGGCTTGGGGATGCCCCACCGAGGTGTAGTGGTTCAAGATCCCCAACTCCGAGCACTTCTCCTGAAAGGCGGTGCTCGCAAACTGTCTGCCGTTGTCGGTAGTGAGAACCCTCGGGATCCCAAACCGGCAAATGATGTTCTACTGCATGAATTTCTAAGCTGCCTCGCTTGTTATCTTTCCCAATGGTTCGGCTTCGATCCATTTGGTGAAGTAGTCTATGGCGACGATGAGGAATTTCTTCCTCCCCTGTGCCTCAGGGAAGGGCCCCAGAATGTCGATTCCCCACCGAGCGAACGGACGATGCTCCGTCAAGGCGTGGAGCAGCGTCGCCGGCTGGTGGTGAAGGTGGGAATACTTCTGGCATTGAGGGCACCTTCGAACATAGCTAAGACAGTCCCGCTGCAAAGTGGGCCACCAATACTCTTGTCGGATCAGCGTCCTCGCGAGTGCTCGTCCTCCCACATGACTTCCGCAGAGTCCTTTGTGGACTTCCTGGATGGCCTGGTTGGCTTCCGTGGGGAAGAGGCATTTAAGTAGAGGGCTAAGAGGGACCAGCGATATAGCCGGTTGTCCACCATGGTGAAGTGGGCCGCTCTCGCCCGTGTGCGCCGTGCTTCGGCGTGATCGCTGGGGAGCTACCGTCGAAGGAGAAAATCGAGTAGAGGATCCATCAAGGATGGCTCGTAGTCGATGGCGTTTACCTGGAGTGCTGGATCGTCAATGCTCGGTGCTGACAATTCTTCTATCAGGACTGACCTCAAGCTGGAGACTGTAGTGGCTGACGCTAGGCGGGAGAGGGCGTCTGCTCGGACGTTCTCCTCGCGTGGGATGTGAACCACTTCAAAGTGGGCGAACTCCTCCGCCACGACCTTGGCCTTCTCTAAATATTTCATCATGGAGGGGTCTCTAGCCTCAAACTCCCCCTTGACTTGGTTGGCGATGAGCATGGAGTCGCTGTACACTTGCACGCTCGACGCCTTCAGGTGTTTCGCCATGCGCAACCCGGAGAGGAGTGCCTCGTATTCCGCCACATTGTCCATGGTCAGAAAGTTGAAGCGCAGGACGTACTGTATCTCCACTCCTTCTGGCGAGAGTAAGACCAGCCCCGCGCCGTTGCCCGCGGCGCAGGATGATCCGTCGACGTATAGTTCCCATGTGAGCTCCGAGGACTTCTCGAGTGAGTCTTCGGCGGGTAGGGTGCACTCGGCGATGAAATCTGCGAGCGCCTGGGTCTTGATCGCTGTCCTTGGTCGGAACTTGATGTTGAATTCTCCCAACTTGATGGCCCATTTGACCAGTCTCCCGGACGCATCAGGATTCTGAAGGATTTGCCGGAGGGGCTGATCGGTGAGGACGTCGATCGGGTGGGCCAGGAAGTATGGCCATAGCTTGCGAGCAGCTGTGATCAGGACAAGGGTGAACTTCTCGATTCGCGAATCCCAAAATTCTGGTCCCTGCAGTGCTCGGCTGACATAGTAGACATGCTTCATGACTCCAGCTTCCTCTCGTGTGAGCACATCACTCGTGGTGCTGGGTGTCACAGAGAGATACAAGAGTAGCTGCTCCCCCCCTTGGGGTTTGGCGAGGACAGGAGGCGTCATCAGGTAGCGATTCAGTTCTTCGAATGCCTATTCTCACTCCTGGTACCTGTCGACCCATCCCTTCTTCTCTGGCGCCAGGTTAGCTTGCTTGATTAGCCGGAAGAAGGGTAGACATCGTTCGGCGGCTCGAGACAAGAACCGGGCCAGAGCGGCGACGCACCCGGTGAGGCACTGTACGTCCCTCACCCGCTTGGGTCACTCCAACTCCAATACTGCTTTGATCTGATCGGGGTTGGCTTCGATTCCTCGGTGAGTAACGAGGAAACCCAGGAACTTGCCTGACCGCACCTCGAACGCACACTTAGCAGGGTTGAGTTTCATGTTGTACCTTCTGAGCGTGGTGAAGGTTTCCGCCAGGTCGCGCAAGTGCTCGGCCGCTCGAAGGCTTTTCACGAGCATGTCATCGATGTAGACCTCCATGTTGTGGCCTATCTACGAGTCAAACATATGGTTGACCAGGCATTGATACATGGCTCCGGCGTTCTTCAGCCCGAACGACATGCGGGTGTAGCAGTATAAGCTGTGGTCGGTGATGAATGCGGTCTTGTCTTGGTCGGGCTAGTGCATGCTGATCTGATGATACCTAGAATAGGCATCGAGGAAGCTCAACATCTCGTGCCCGGCCTTGGCGTCGACCAGCTGGTCGATTCGTGGCATGGGGAAGCTGTCTTTGGGCATGGCTTTGTTGAGGTCGGTGTAGTCCACGCACATCCGCCACTTCCCATTGCTCTTGGGCACCAGGACTACGTTGGCCACCCAATCTCGGTATTGGGTAGGCCGAAGCAGCCTTGATCGTAATTTTTCTCCCACTTGTTGCCTGATGACGGCTTGTCGCTCGGGGTTGCACCGCCTTCGGCGTTACTGTACCGGGCGGCAGTTGGGATCCAACCTTAGTTGGTGCGTAATGACCTTCGGGGGAATCCCATGGAGCTCATCCTCGGACCAGGCGAACACGTCTTGATTGGCCGCGAGGAAGCTCGCATACGCTTGTTTGTCGTGCTTGGGCAAGGCAGCGCCGATCTTCAATGACCTACTCGGGTCGTCCCCGACCTGGATGAGGTACAAGTCCTCGGCCGGAGCGCTCGTGCTCGGACCCGGATCTTCGGTCCTCGCCTTCTTCTCTGGAGGCGCTTCTTCGGTGCATCGGTCATGGGTGGAGATAAGGTAGCACCATATGGACTCTTGCTGATCGCCCTGGACTTCCCCTACCCCGTGGGGGGTGGGGAACTTAAGCTTCTGGTGGTAGGAGGAAGGGACGCCTCAGAGCGTGCCGAGGATTCCTCGGTCGATGATGGCATTGTACTCTATCATTGCACGGACCATAGTAAAGTCGGCGAGGAAGGTTACCTCTTTCGATGCCATCCCGAACGTGATCCGGAGCGAGATACACCCTTCTCGGTGGATAGTCATGTCGGAGAATCCATACAGCGGCGTGTGCAATGGCGCGAGTGGTGACACGTCCACACCCATGAGTGCAAGACAGTCGTACGCGATAACATCGGGTCCACTCCCGTTATCTACCAATATACAGCACACAGTACATTGGTTGATGGTGGCAGAAACCACCAAAGCATCAGAATGGGGCGTCGTGACGCCTTCGAGGTCATCCTCAGAGAAGACTATGGGGTCTCACGGGTGGCCTGAGGTGGAAAACTCCCTTGAGGTGCCGTCACCTTGATCCGCCGTGTTGATGGCCGTCGCGTACCGACGCCTTCTGCTCGTGCTATCTCCCCTCGCGGCGGGCCCTCCAGAGATCATCATGATCTCCTTTCCGTTGGGCCGGTTGTCGATTGGGGGAGGCGTCTTCTGTCGTCTTTCGGCGGCTTTGGTGAGGAATCTGTCGAGGAGGCCTCTGCGCACGAGGTCCTCGATAGCATCCTTCAAGTTGATGCAGTCGACGGTGTCGTGGCCGTGGTCACGGTGGAAGTTGCAGTACTTCTTTTTGTTCCACGAGTTGGGGTCCTACTTCATCCGCGAGGGCCATTTGAGGAACGGCTCCTCACGGATCTCCATCAGGATCTGGTCGGGTGGAGCCGTCAGGGGTGTGTAGTGGCTGTAGCCACCTCTTTCCTTCTCGGAGCGGTCGCGGTGGTCTCCATCGCGCCGCTCTCGCTTGCTCCGGCCCTCGCGTGGTGGGTCGGCGGCTCTCTTGCGGTCGGGCTGGTCGGTCCCGGCCGCGCGGCGCAAGGTCGTGGTGTTCTCCTTGCAGTGTGCATGCTTCTGGGCTAGCGCGAGGAGGTCTGGAAGGGTCGTCGAGGCTTCGACTCCGAGCGCGCGCCAAAGGATGTGGTCTCGTGTCCCCTGGGTGAGCGTCGTGGTGGCGATGCCGATGTCGAGATGGGGGATCCGGAGCGCCTCCGCGCGGAACTCTAAGATGAAATCCCATAGTGTCTCTTCCTTCCCTTGCCTGAGGGCGAGCAGGGTTACAGTAGATCTGGCTACCTTTCTGCAGCCCACAAAGTTCTCCTTGAACAACTTCTTGAGTTGTTGGAAGGAGGAAATCGTCCCGGCCGACAGGGACTCGAACCATGCTAAGGCATTCTCACGAAGGGTCGTGACGAACGTCAGCCATTTCACGGTGTCAGAGGCCCGGTGGAACACCAAGTGGGACTCGAAGCCATGCAGGTGGTCGGTCGGGTCGGTGGTGCCGTCATAGGAGGCGAATGTCGGAAGCTAAAGCTTTGGCGGGATGGGGGATTCCATGATCTCCCTGGAGAAGGGAGCGTGGAAGTCTTGGTCGTCGTCGATGAGGCCGCGATTCTTGGCGGCCAGGAGGACATCGTCTAGGTGCTGGACTTTGTCCTCTATCTCTGCGTGACCGTCGGGTTGGAATGGAGAGGGCTGCGTACCTGAGGAGCAGGCATGCTGCGTGACCGTCGGGTCCTTGCGACGGAGGCGTGGGATACCTCCCGTACCTACGGAAAAGTTTTCCCAGCCTGGCCTTCTCCGCCCTCATGTCGCTCGGATGGGGCGTGTTGACGCCTTTGGTCTCGGAGCTCTCGGCAGAATTCCGCCAGGACTCGGACTTCCTGGCGGAGCTCATCTAGGTCACCTAGGGTGACCTCTTGTCGGCGGTGTGCGGAAGAAGCTTCTTGCGACTCCCGGCGGGAGTTGGGTCCCTGATGGGATCCCCGCCCCCGGTTGCTGGCATTGCGGAGGCTTCCACGGTGCGCCATAGCCTTTTGCTCGTCTTCCCACAGACGACGCCAAGAAGTGTTGTGGCAGGAAAATGGTTCCTAGGTCATGTACCACCTTCTCTATTTATTTTCTGGGGAAGTCGTCTCGCATTCGTGGATGCATGCACACACCAAGAAACCAGAAGGGCGTCAGAAGGAGTCCCAGGTGTTACCCCAGGGGATGACCCTTCGATGCTTAAGTCAGCAAGGGATTAATGAGCGATAGAGAGGAGCAATGTAAGAGAGAAGTAGGGGCCGTAGTCGTCTATCTAGGAGGCATGTAGATCCTCTGTACGCATGCTCGCCGCTCCCAGTGGGCTCTCGGAGAGTGCTCGTTGGGTGGTAAGGCCGTACAGGAGGAGGCTCTCTGGACGTAGTAGATGACCCCTGTTGGGTCCCGTAGTGCAAGAACACGGATCTAGAGGGGGGGTGAATAGATCCGACTACTATAAACTATGACCGATTAAAAACACAAACTAGCGCACAGTGGAATTAACAAGATTGATAAGATTAAAGAGTTTAATCTAAACAGATCTAAACTTAATTCACTCAATCTCACCGAGCTCACACGATTGCATAAATAGATAAGATAGCGAAGCACACAACCACAAAGATCAAACCACAAGACACGGGGATTTTTAAGGTGGTTCGGGACCACGACGGGCTCCCTACGTCCACCCTCACCAAACCCGGTGAGCCTTCACTCGGGGATAAATCCCCAAACGGAGACGACGCTCCAAACACACACGGGACGACGTCCGCACACACACGGGGACACTCCCCAACACACACACACAGACGGAGACGAAATCTCCCACATGATCCGACGACCGGATCACAAACACACACACGATCTGACGACCGGATCACAACACACACACACACACACACATGATCCAACAACCGGATCACAACACACACACACACACGCTGTAACAACCGCAGCACAAAGACACAAACACGATCGCACGTAGGCGATCAAACACGACCGTACACACAAACGGTCACACACACAAATATCTCTAATGTTCAGAAAATAAACACAAATATACAAGCATGCTCAACCCAAAATATAGATCATAGAACACATCACAAAGAACTGATAGACGACATATAAGTGATCCCCCTTTATTTTCCAAGGTCGGTTGATGATGTTCCTTGAACCACGAGTTGGAGGGAAGCCGGATGACGACGATTCTTATATCCTCTTGATCCTCTCTTCGATCCGCTCCTTTTCTTCTTCTTCCACGAGCTCCAGATCTTCACAGAAGTAGATGATTTCCTCCTTGGAAGAGCTCCACCACGTTCTCCCCTTTTTCTTCACCTATACGAAAGAGCAAATGAGCATTAGGGTTAATCACATCCCAAATTTGTAACTCTTATATAAGCAACTTAAGGGGTGGGGAAAAGACTCATAAAACCCTCCTAATACATGTTAAAAACACCTTAATAACAATAGAAACTAATAGAGGCTAGTATGATAATGTTTGAAAGGGTTTTCAAAGGGTTTTAAACACTTTTGGAAGTCACGTTCCGGAAGGGGTCGACCCCTAGGTCGACCCTCGGCATCCAGGGTGCTGCCGGGGCCAAAAATCAGAAGAAACCTGCAGGGGTCGACCCTTGGCAGTGGGTCGACCCCAGGGTCGACCCATGCAGGTGGCTGGGCACAGAAAAAATAGCTCTGCGCGCTTCGGCGGCAGGAATTAATTCTCCTAGCTCCGAACTCCGATCGAGGCGAGACTGGAGGCGTTGGAAAGAGGACTCCCAGAGCTACAACATAAAATTTTTAGAGGGAGATCCAACGGTTGGATTAAAAATGGTGAAGACTGTAAGATAGTTTGAGTTTGAAAAATAACTAAAACCTCTATCAAACCAAAGGGAAACAATTGATTAAATGTTGCCATAATCCCATGAAGATCAACAATGATTTTGCATCCTGAAAAACATGATAAACCAAGAGGTTTGTTGAGAATCAAAATATATGAGTTATGCATTAACACTATGAACATGTTCACAATGAAATACATCATTGAACATATTCAAACATGCGTTTTGCTTCTCAAATCACTTAGCAAAAATACATTTGACCAAATGACAAGGTTTTGAAATGATAAGCATGAATCTATCATTCAATCAAATATAATAACATGGAAGCTCAACCATTCAATCACATTCTTGAATCAACCAAATCTTCAACATCAAGATGCTTCATTACACAAGTGTTAACAATCATGCCAAATGCAAAGCATACATAATATCATAGAACCACATTCATTCAAATGTCATTCTTGTTGATTAAAAACTCACAAGAAGCATTGATATAAACAGGGGATCCTCCAAGACGTCTCAACCAAAAGTTAACAACATATCCCATGCATTTGAATAACATGTATGACCATCAAACCTCATGTAGGAAATGCATGAAAATTCCCAACCAAGACTGTGAAAAACTATTTGATGAAATGCATGAAATATAGAAGAGTCAACACAATGTAATGAGTGATTCAACTCCCTTTTTCAATAAGCTCTTCATTGATGCACTCCTTTGAGTTCCAAACATGAGTCATGGATTTTGATCCTGTAAATCAAAATATTCAAAGCATGAGACCATTAAATATACAAAGCATTCATATGACTTTCAAACATGAACAAAGTTAACTCCCTTTTTCATTAAGATCTTCATTGATGCAATCCTTTGAGTTCCAAACATGAATCATGGACTTTTATCCTGCAAATCTAAATATTCAATGCATGAGATCCTTAAAGATAAATCATTCATAAAACTTTCAAACATGAACAGAGTTAACTCCCTTTTTCATTGATGGACTCCAATTAACTCCAAGTATGAGCCATGAAGTTGTATTCCTGCAAACCAGCATAAATATAACGTTAGTTCCTTAAACATCAAGTGTAACTCCATCTTTCAACCCATCAAATCAAGATATGAAACATGTTGTTCAATGAAACATTGCTCAATGAAACACATACACACACAAGCACAATCGTTTTGATATCATCAAAACCAAACACGAACTAGGGGTGCAACAATCTCCCCCTTTTTGATGATGATAAAACGATGTGTGTGATAATACAAACATTGAGCCATTCTTCCCAAGACAACATCAATTATCAAGCATACATCATTGAACAAACACCAAACATTAACACACACCATACACATTAACACACACCAAATATTCTCCCCCTTTTTGTCATCTACAAAAAGACAGGGGGTTGAGTGACATGATAGGAACGTGTGAGGCCAAAAGAATGATACCAATACAAAGACCAAGGGATGCTAATCAAAGGCCCACAATGTGATACCAAATGTTGTTCAAATTAAAGGACCAAAGATTTGCAATCTCAATACTTGAAGAAGTGGCCCCAAAGATTTGATACCCAATGGTGGAAGAACTCATTTCAGCCTGGTGCAACCTGATGTGTCAAAATGATGCATTTCAAAAAGAATGATACCAATTGTTGAAACGTATGACTTGTACAAGCTGACATCAAGTATGAACTATATGCATGCTGAAAAATGTCAAATATGCAAATATGCAAATTAGCACTGAATATGCACTATGTGAATGCTAATCATGCAAGTTATGAAGCTATGCACATGGTGACTTCTATCCTTTAAATGCAACGTTTATGCTCAGAATTAGACTCAAGGGGAATGCACGAACATGCAGGCACACAAGCACAATCGTCATGCACATAAATATAACATATAGTAACTCCCCCTAAATGAGGCACGGGTTAAGAAAAGAGCATGTGATTCAAATTCAAGAATGTAAGGCATGAAGCATAACTAAGAGATTTGTGCATACACAACTAGGAGTACTACATAAACCATGAGTGTAGGCAAATTCATAAAAGACATACATCACAAAAATGCCCATGTGAAATGTGAGGCAATGACTCATGAGCTTCAAAGCATATGTATTTCCAGATTTTCTAAAGAACACTAGAAGGTAATCTCCTCTCTACACTTTCACTTTAGATTCTCGACTTTCGGTAGCTTCGCACAACCCCGATTTAGTTTCTTTTAAAAGACTTCACCTTTCGGCACGAGTTTCCTCATGTGTCGCAATGGATTCTCGGCTACTTGGATTCGTCACACATATAGATTTTTGTTTCTCCTTTTGACACGAGTTTCCTCCTTTGTTTCAGGGGGGATTCTCGGTTACTCAGATCCACATTCTACTTATTGAATTTTTGTGGGGTAGGCAGCTTTTTCCTCACGATTACTCTTTAATGTCCATGTAGAGATTCAAGTTCCCTTTAGAGTGTTGGAAAGAATGTCTTAAATCCTTATCAATGAAATACATTGAATTTATTATGTGCAAGAGTGTGGGGGTAAATTTTTATTTTGCATGTATAAAATGAATTCGACAAGACATAGCTATGACTCCCCCTAAATGTATGCACGGTCGGAATCAAATCCTCCCCCTTAATATATGACATGGATCACATATGAATAAAATCACTGTATTGTTATTTATCAAGGCGGTGAGGTCTTAGAAAGATCAAGAAATAGTTTCATAGGGTAAATAGTTACAAGCATGCAAGGATTCATGAAACATACATACAATCATTCACGAGTCAAGATATGCGATTATCATGAAATATATTCATATGCTCTATATGCATGAATATGCAATATGCATCTTTTTGTCATTTTATATGCATAGTATATGAATGATATGCAAAGATGCCAATGCAATGCAGAATGTCAGATTTTTGTTTAAAAGTTCTAAATGCATTGCAAAATTCAATATGGGTGCAAGATGCAAGTTTTCAGTTTTTCATATGAATGATCTAAATGCACCTTATGAAGTTTCTAATGCATGTAACTTATAAAAGTATGAGAATGCAATGCAGGATGCAAATTTTTTTGTTTTATTTTTATTTTAGAACATCATGACAAAATGCACAAGGAGACATACATATTCAACTGATGAGTAGCAACAACTTTTCAAGACTTGCCCTTTTTGAACAAGGGTACACAAATGATCAAAATCAAGTAGTGAACCCAAATTATTTTCAGAAATGTTCAAAAATAGATTTTCAATAACATTTCAAGAGTTTAGAGTGTCATCCACAAACCAAACAGGTTTTATAGGTTCTGGTATGAGGTGGAGGTGAAGGTTTTAAAACCCAACTCACACATAGTGAGAGCTTCTAGGTGGACATAATCCACTATTCCACTACACACCATTTGATATACCAGATACTCAATTTCACTCAGATGCTCATGCATTTCATATTGAAAAGTATTTATTAGGCAAAGACATCATGCTTATTCCTCAAAATTTACAGATCCATTCAACCAATGAGACATGTTCATCATAGCAGAGTACAAGAACAACAGATCAAGTTCAGAAATAATATCTGTCAAAGGAACAATTCTGCATATCAGAAATTTTGCCTTCTAGAAGTAAGAATGAATTTCATAATCAATTTGAACGCACATGGTATTTCAGAATTTCAAGGCAAATTGATTTCCTTCAAAAGACATGTTTCCACATTTCAATACCAATTGTTGCATATGATCAAGCAATTCCACAGTTCAAAAATTTTACCCTTTTGAAACAAGAAGGGTTTTCAAATTCAATTTGAAAGCACATGCAAATCAAAGGCAAATTGATTTCATTCAAAACACAAGGTTCCTGATAAGCCGAATAATTCAATTTCTGAATTTTGGTACTAGGCGGAGAACATAGGTCCGAAGACCACCATCACGCTTAGTGGAAGTATCCAGTTGAACGTAGTCCAACCTTTTCTAACCACTATTTGATATACCAAATATTCATCCATTGAAGATATGTATGGCTTGTGAAGAATTTGAGCAAAATATGAGAACATACCAAAATCTGATTCCAAACCATCAAAACCACCAAGTTTGACAGTGAAGGAGTAAAGTTGGAGTTTTACCATATGAGTGTGCCTTGTTCTATTTTATTGGAACCCCTTTCATTCTTTATTTACCTCAAGGCACACTTGCATCCAAAATAATTCATTCACCAGATTTGGGCACCCAAGCCTTTTTGGGTCCCTGGAGGTTGGTAGCATTGCCACCAAATGCTTTCTTCCTTTTCATTGCTACAACATCATCATTCTTCATGATCCTGCAATTCTCAATAGCATGTCTATGGTTTCCACAATAAAGGCATTGAGGAGAAGCAGTTTTACCAAAAGACTTCCTTTTTGGAGTAAAGGAAGTTTCAAATCCATTCCATCTTCTATTTTCAAAAGGTCTAGATTTAACAAAATTAGACCTAGCATGCATTCTAGAAGCATGGAAATTTTCCATTTTCAAAAACCAACATTCTTTCATTACATGCCCATACTTCTCACAATGAAAGCAACAAGGAGACGTGGGTCTACGGAATGACTTTCCATTGTTTGCATGAGTGTTTGTGAACAAGTTTTTCTTATGGGATGAAAACCTTTCAGCATGGGAAGCATGTTCATTTCTGAATTTTCTTTGAAAGTTAAACTTAGCATTCATGGCACGATAATCATCATTTTATTTCACAAAGCAATCATCCATGACATGGCCAAGTTTGTGACAATAAAAGAATGAGGCATTTTTCTTTCTTTTGAAGGAAGTGTTATCTTTGTATGCATTTTACTCATCCATTTTTAAGACATCACAATCACTCATTTCATGACCAAACATGCCACAATAGAAACATTCAACATTCAACTTTGATTTTTGAGATCTATTTGACATGGAAGGCTTTTTGTTGAGATTTTTCTTTTTATCAAAACCATTTTCAGATATTTTCACTTGGGCAATGGGAGGAGGTGTTTTGGAGGTGCTAGGAATGTCGGAGACATGAACAAAAGAGATTTTCATTTTTGATTCAAAAGATTTTTTGTTGACCGGGATGTAACCAAGACCCTCTTTTTGAAAGTTCACTTTAACACCTAGCAATGAGTCTAAGTTCTCCTTCCCTTTGACAAATCTAGACAAGTCATTTTTTAAATCATTTGTCTCTTTTTCACATGCAAATATTTTCTCACTAAGCAAGCAATTCACTGATTCCAAGTTTTCATTCTCTTTCAAGATTTCCTTATTTTCATCATTCACGGCATAGAGTTTTTCAGTTAAGTTTTCAAGAACTTTCTCAGTTTCAACAAATTTTGAAATCTTAACAAGCAATTGTTCATTCTCAGATTTCAACAAGGAATTTCTTTTTCAAGCTTATCAAGGCATTTCAATCTTCCTTCTAGTAAGGAATTCTGAATTAACATGGCACCATTTTTCTTTTTAAGATCTTCATTTTCATTCATGATGCTTTTGCTATCAATTTCAGAATCAAGTAGATTTTCAAACATTTTATCATCATCAGACAAAGAAACTAACTTGTTCTTAAGATATTCTTCATTTTTCTCAAGCATGGAGATTTTAGACATGAGGAATGTATTTTGCTCACGCAGCTCATCACACTCATTTTCAATTTGAAAAGATGTGTTAAGTTTTCTAGCCATTTCAACATCTTCATTCAAACAGGAAATCTCTTCTGAAAATAATTCAACTTTTGATTCAAGAGATTCATTTTGTTCTTGCAGATGTTCAATTTTTGACTCCAAGATTTTACAGTTCTCACAGGAGGAATTAGCATGCCCATTCTCATTAATCTTCCTTTTCAAGATTTTATTTTCAGATTTGAGTTTCTTGCATTTATCATACAGCGTAGCATATGCCATATGCCATTCCTCAATAGAGAGTTCTTCGGATTCAGAATGTACCTCATCATAATTTTCTTCATTGAGTTGATCATCATTGTCGGCCATGAGACAATTTTGTCCTTCCATCTCTTGAGCTTTGATCAACTGATCCATAAGCTCCTTTGCCGTTCTACAAGATGAAACAAATGGAAACATATGAGTATCAATGGCACTTTTCAATAAACTTAAGACAATGACATTTTCATGGTTCTTCAATTTATCTTGACTAGACCACTTGGTCTCATCTAGAGGTAATATGTGAGGACCATCATAAATCAACTTCCAAAGATTAGGATTAATTGAATTGATCAGTCCACACATTTTACCTATCCATGAAGTAATATCAGAACCATTAAGAATAGGAAGGCAATTCATTGACATGTGCTCAACAGAAAAGTTCATGATTGTAGAATGCACTAGGATCACTCTGTAGATCGTGAGATCTAGGGACAGCAGAGCCTCGCTCTGATACCAATTGTTGGGTCCCGTAGTGCAAGAACACGGATCTAGAGGGGGGGGGTGAATAGATCCTACTACTATAAACTATGACCGATTAAAAACACAAACTAGCGCACAGCGGAATTAACAAGATTGATAAGATTAAAGAGTTTAATCTAAACAGATCTAAACTTAATTCACTCAATCTCACCGAGCTCACACGATTGCATAAATAGATAAGATAGCGAAGCACACAACCACAAAGATCAAACCACAAGACACGGGGATTTTTAAGGTGGTTCGGGACCACGACGGGCTCCCTACGTCCACCCCTCACCAAACCCGGTGAGGCTTCACTCGGGGATAAATCCCCAAATGGAGAAGACGCTCCAAACACACACGGGACGACGCCCGCACACACACGGGGACACGCCCCAACACACACACACAGACGGAGACGAAATCTCCCACACGATTCGATGACCGGATCACAAACACACACACACGATCCGACGACCGGATCACAACACACACACACACACGATCCAACAACCGGATCACAACACACACACACACACGCTGTAACAACCGCAGCACAAAGACACAAACACGATCGCACGTAGGCGATCAAACACGACCGTATACACAAACGGTCACACACACAAATATCTCTAATGTTCAGAAAATAAACACAAATATACAAGCATGCTCAACCCAAAATATAGATCATAGAAAACATCACAAAGAACTGATAGAAGACATAGAAGTGATCCCCCTTTGTTTTCCAAGGCCGGTTGATGATGTTCCTTGAACCACGAGTTGGAGGGAAGCCGGATGACGATGATTCTTACGTCCTCTTGATCCTCTCTTCGATCCACTCCTTTTCTTCTTCTTCCACGAGCTCCAGATCTTCACAGAAGTAGATGATTTCCTCCTTGGAAGAGCTCCACCACGTTCTCCCCTTTTTCTTCACCTATACGAAAGAGCAAATGAGCATTAGGTTAATCACATCCCAAATTCGTAACTCTTATATAAGCAACTTAAGGGGTGGGGAAAAGACTCATAAAACCCTTCTAATACATGTTAAAAACACCTTAATAACAATAGAAACTAATAGGGGGTAGTATGGTAATGTTTGAAAGGGTTTTCAAAGGGTTTTAAACACTTTCGGAAGTCACATTCCGGAAGGGGTCGACCCTAGGTCGACCCTCGGCATCCAGGGTGCTGCCGGGGCCAAAAATCAGAAGAAACCTGCAGGGGTCGACCCTTGGCAGTGGGTCGACCCTGCAGGTTCGACCCTTGGCAGTGGGTCGACCCTAGGGTCGACCCATGCAGGTGGCTGGGCACAGAAAAAATAGCTCTGCACGCTTTGGCGGCAGGAATTAATTCTCCTAGCTCCGAACTCCGATCGAGGCGAGACTAGAGGCGTTGGAAAGAGGACTCCCAGAGCTACAACATAAAATGTTTAGAGGAAGATCCAACAGTTGGATTGAAAATGGTGAAGACTGTAAGACAGTTTGAGTTTGAAAAATAACTAAAACCTCCATCAAATCAAAGGGAAACAATTGATTAAATGTTACCATAATCCCATGAAGATCAACAATAATTTTGCATCCTGAAAAACATGATAAACCAAGAGGTTAGTGGAGAATCAAAATATATGAGTTATGCATTAACACTATGAACATGTTCACAATGAAATACATCATTGAACATATTCAAACATGCGTTTTGCTTCTCAAATCACTTAGCAAAAATACATTTGACCAAATGACAAGGTTTTGAAATGATAAGCATGAATCTATCATTCAATCAAATATAATAACATGCAAGCTCAACCATTCAATCACATTCTTGAATCAACCAAATCTTCAACATCAAGATGCTTCATTACACATGTGTTAACAATCATGCCAAATGCAAAGCATACATAATATCATAGAACCACATTCATTCAAATGGCATTCTTGTTGATTAAAAACTCACGCGAAGCATTGATATAAACAGGGGATCCTCCAAGACGTCTCAACCAAAAGTTAACAACATATCCCATGCATTTGAATAACATGTATGACCATCAAACCTCATGTAGGAAATGCATGAAAATTCCCAACCAAGACTGTGAAAAGCTATTTGATGAAATGCATGAAATATAGAAGAGTCAACACAATGTAATGAGTGATTCAACTCCCTTTTTCAATAAGCTCTTCATTGATGCACTCCTTTGAGTTCCAAACATGAGTCATGAATTTTGATCCTGCAAATCAAAATATTCAAAGCATGAGACCATTAAATATACAAAGCATTCATATGACTTTCAAACATGAACAGAGTTAACTCCCTTTTTCATTAAGATCTTCATTGATGCAATCCTTTGAGTTCCAAACATGAATCATGGACTTTTATCCTGCAAATCTAAATATTCAATGCATGAGATCCTTAAAGACAAATCATTCATATAACTTTCAAACATGAACAGAGTTAACTCCCTTTTTCATTGATGGACTCCAGTTAACTCCAAGTATGAGCCATGAAGTTGTATTCCTGCAAACCAGCATAAATATAACGTTAGTTCCTTAAACATCAAGTGTAACTCCATCTTTCAACCCATCAAATCAAGATATGAAACATGTTGTTCAATGAAACATTGCTCAATGAAACACATACACACACAAGCACAATCGTTTTGATATCATCAAAACCAAACACGAACTAGGGGTGCAACAACCCCTCTATCGTAGTTGCAGGTCGAGTTGCTCTCTTCTCTGTGGGGAGCTCTGGTGGCGGAAGTATTCACCGTATCTCCTATTGCGTAGTAGTATGGGGTCTAGTAGAAGAATCTACCGTACTCTTCTCTTCCGTTAATGTCCCTTTTATATGGGTTGTCCTGGAGCGAGGGCCTCATCCCTTGATAGGGAAGGGTCCGTTTAGTAGAGCAACGTTCCTCCGCTATGTTGGTTGGTGTTTCCCATTGGAGGGTGATAGCCCCGGCGTCGACCGTTCCCTGGGCGAGTCTTACGGCACTCATGGCGCGTGCTCGCCCGTTACGGGGTCAAGGCCGGTGTCGTGGGGGCAACGGTCGGTCGTCGGAGTGTCCTCCGGCGAGAACTGCGCTTGGGCCGGCCTCATTGGCGTCGTGGAATCCGATGCTCCTTTGGGCCGATGATCCTCTTACTGGATTGAGCGTGTATGTTCGCCCGTTGCGTGGGCTCAGCGCTTCCGAACCTTAATGGGCCGCTCGCGCTTGGGCCGTTTCTGGGTCAAACCAGATTTACCCTCCTCAGGTGAGTTTATTCGTTTGTTAAGTGCGTGGGCGTGCCAGTCACAAAGTGACGATTTATTCGGGCTTCATGGAAGCCCTTGGTGCGCTCGATCTGACTCGGTCAGACAATTGTGTGGTTCGGGTCAGGACCAAGACCCGTCGTGCCATAAAGGTCACGGCATCATTTACATCCCCTCGGAGAGGGGAATACCCTTCATTAATTCTCGGGAATAAGGGCTCTACGGTTGAAAGAATTACTAATTAATGCAAGAAGAAAGGGACGGTCGAACTATGCTAAAAGCCCGCATCGGGGTATGAACATTCAGATTATGTCGGTCACGGGCGGACCATTCCATGTCCGGACAAAGGTCCGTGTAGAAAATAAGACGATGACGGGAACAAATCCGTGCAAATGTCTGCCAGGAGACGGTAATTTTGATACAAAGATGGGATCAGATCCCAATGCCAAGGGGGATGACTTTGGTGAGATATCGGCCCAGAGCGAGGTCGAGCAATAACCATGACGGGGAAGTAACTCCCGAGGGCAAAGCCTGGACTACGAGGGCATCATTAATATTCCCGAATCTGGGGTCCGAGGGAGACGAAAGCCGTATCGTTCTATTCATTATTATTACTATCATTTATTATCATAATTTATTTATTATTATTATCATTTTTGTTGACCATTTTATCACCCGTGGGCTATGTACTCCTCTCCCACTTATTTTTTTATTTTTTATCATTGTTATTTTTTTATTATTTTAATTTAATTTTTTTATCATTGTCATTATATAAATTTCCCCCCTTTTTCTATCATCATTATTATGTCCTCTCTTTCTTATGATGTGGTGCTTTAGATAGAGGTTTTAAGGAGTGTACCGTTGGAGGAGTGTGCCGGGTAGGGGAGTTGATAGTGTATCGGGTGGAGGGAGTAGGAGTGTACCGGGCGAAGGCTAGAGAGTATACCGGGTGGAGGCGTAAACGGGAGGGTGTACCGCTGGAGGAGGGTACGAGTGTACCGGACAAAGGGGCCGGAGTATGCTGGGCTAGGGCGTGAGCAACAGGGTGTACCGCTGGAGGAAGGGAAGAGTGCACCGGTCAGAGTGGTCGAAGTGTGTCGGCCTAGGGCGTGAGCGACAGGGTGTACCGTTGGAGGAAGGGAAGAGTGCACCGGGCGAGAGGGCCAGGCAAGGGTGTGAAGTGTGCCGGGCAAGGCACAGGCGGGGTGTGCCAGGTAAGGCACAAGCAAGGTGTGCCGGGTAAGGCACAGGCAAGGTGTGCCGGCAGGGCAGGCCCAGAGTGTGCCGGTCAAGGCAAGCCAGGGGTGTGTCGGGCTAGGATGGATTGAAGGGTCAACGCAGCTGGGGCAAAGTCCATGTAGGTGAAGTGAGGTCTGAGAGAAGGCCCCCTAGTTCATGAAGTTCAGATGGAGGGCCTTAAATGGCAAAATTTCAATTTTCTGTTGCGTGATTAAGTCCACGGTCATGTTCAGTAGTCCAGCTCTTCGAGTCTTGCATGGTTTCCTTGTCTTGGTTGGAATATTCTATTATTGTTCATTTTATTTGTTTGTTGCTTTCTTTTGTCTTTTAATGTGTTGTTATTTTTGACAAAAATTCGGCAGCATTTCCCTCTGACCCGGATGCAAAGGGGGTAAAGGGGAACATGCCCACAAGGAGTGGCGTGACCCAACAACTTGAGGTGTGTGCCAAGGCAGAGACACCTTTAAGAAAGCTTCGGAAAACCCAGGGAAAACAACGGACGAGAGACACTGAGCTAGAACGGGCTAAGGATGCACCGACTGGAAGAAATGATTGAGAAGCACTGGGTAAAGGCAGGCCAAGAGTGTACCGGTCAAGGCAGGCTGGGGGGGTGTGCCGGCCAAGGCACAGGCCAGAAGGTGTGCCGGCCAAGGCATGCTGGGAGGTGTGCCGGCCAAGGCACAGGCCAAAGGGTGTGCCGGCCAAGGCAGGCTGGGAGGTGTACCGGCCAAGGCACAGGCCAAGGGGTGTGCAGGGTAAATGTGCTGGGCAAGGGTGTATGTGCTATTGGATCTGAAGGGCAGGTTGGGGAGCACTTTGGCCAGTGGATGAGTTTGAAATGTTGAATAGGGGCAGTGGGTTCCGAAGGGCTCATGCTGCTCCAAGAAAAGGGGAGAGATGACAAGGTTACGGAGGCCAGTGGGAGGAGATCAACTTCACACCATGAAGCCGGTGACACTATCTATTGAGTTGGATAGGTTCTACGGCGTCATGGAGAACAAGCAACCCAAGTAGTAAGAAAGCCGCAGGGAAGAAGAGAACAAGTCATGCGATGCACCGTAGGGTAGAATCTGACCAGAACAACACGGAGAAAGAAGAGATATTTTCATTCATAGAAAACCAAGTAGCGTGGATCATGGCCAAGGGGCCAAATACAATGCAATGCACCCAAACGAAGGGGGAAGGAGAAACAGGAAATACGAAAAGAAAGAAGAAAAAGCAAAGAAAATAACTGGAGAGAGGGCTGGAACGAGGAAGGGTAACAGTTCCCTTCCCTGTTCCTTCCCCTCCCACTACATTTAGCATGCTCTCTCCCTCTTTTTTCACTCTCGTCTACCTTCTTCTTCTCTTCTTGCCGTGCGTCTTCTTCTCTCTGGGTGCTATTCTCTGTCTTCTCCTCCTCGCACACTGTTTTCCTCTTCGTGAGAGGTTTTTATACCTCCGACGTTGACGGGGGCTTCATGATGGCAATTCTGTCCGAGGTTGACCTCGGTCGTGTCTTCGTCAGGTGGAGGCCTGCCTCCTCGAACCAGAGGGTGACACCACGGCAAGGTGCTAGCTGGCTACGAGGTGGCCGAGCTGCGCGCCAAGGGTCCCCGACAGTGATCGTTGTGTCTGCCGCCGGTGTGCACCGGTCTGAAGGTCACAACGTTGTACCGGGCGCGGAAGAAGTCACGCTGCACCGGGTGGAACACTTGATAGGGTGTGCCGTTGAAGGGGCCTTGATGGTTGCTGTGCCGTTGAAGGTGTTAGTGTTGGTGTGCTACAGGCCAATTTCGGGTCGGGTAGGCCCAATAGTTGTACGATCTTGTTCATTATTAATAAAGTGGTGTTTGAGCGTAAATATGCGATAGTGTTACTTTACGTTGTCCCTACGATATGTGGTTGTAAAGTCAGCTCGAGATGGGATCTCGAACATGAGATTGACTTTACATGTACACATACCATAAACTGTTACTGGTTGGAGGGTAATCACTCGGGGACTTTGATTACCTATTAAACCAGTACACATGATGTGTCAGTGACCAGTCTCATGGTCATTGGTGCGGGGCACCAACACATATGTGTAGGTGTATGTCCTTGGAGGATGTGCACTGAACTGATCCGCTATTGGATCTTCAGATGGTTGATTATACCTAATGTCAACTGAAGATCCAATGGTCTCAGTAGCATCGTTGGTCCTTTGACCTGAGACATTGATCGGATCTTACACGAGGATTGGAATGGTTTAATTACTTGGCTAAGTGACTTTAACCATAAGTCATGAGTTGCCGAGTCATTAACCACTCCAGGATACGTGTGAAGATCATCAATGGTCAAGAAAGGATCGCTCACTGTCGGGTATATATCAGACAGTTAATGGGTCATGACATTGACGCTCCGTTAAATCCCTGGCCAGGGTCGTGTGAGTTCGTTTAGAACGGACGTCATACACTTTAAGGAGGTCATAGTCAAATGGCACGATCATGGGGTTTGACAGATACCGTACCCTCGATCGTACCAGACTCATAGAAGGAGCGAGGGATTATATCGATGCGGTAACTGTGGACTTACAGGTACCAGACAGGCTGGTTTAAACCCGGCGTCCTCTAGAATCACGCGGATTTGCTTGACCCAACGTGATCGAAGGTTCGGAATGAATTAAACTATTATTCGGCTCTTGTAGAAGCGAATAATATGTTTAATTTACTTCTAATTGGGAATTAGAAGTTAATGGGTCTTAAACTAGAGTGACTATGGGCCTAGAGGATCACACACAATGGATTCTTGGGTGACGGATAATTATTATACAAATGTATGTATTATTTCTATTTAATTCCTTTTGGAAAGGAGTGTAAATGGGACTTAATACATATGTATAATAATGGAAAGGTCATATATATAATTTTGGTCCTTTGGAGGTCTTTAGAAAAGGGTCCAAATCCTATATATATGGCACCTACGTGAGTTCATTTGAACTCTCGAACACTCCCTTCCAACCCCCCTTAATGCTAATCAAGCATTAAGCATTAAGGAGAGGTTAAGCCTCCCCCCTTTTCTCCCCCTTGCTCTCTCTCTCTCTCCAAAAGGTGATAGAGTCGGGGAAAGTTGCGCCGGGGAGGTACCGTCGCTGCGCAAGGGTCCGTGTGGATCTGCTCTAGAGGCCGTACAGTTGTACGGCTCGATTTCTCTGCATCGGACTTAGCGGACAGCGTCGTTCCGCACAAGGTGAAACACGCAACCCGTTATTAGGGTATTAGAAACACCGATTAGAGCACAGATTAAGCTTTCCATAACACCGGGATCGGGCAAATGAAATTTTTGTTATCCGCTGCGTCGCCCGTAGGTGCTGTGCGAAACCTTACAGTGGTATCAGAGCCAGGTTCGCGCTCTGGTCGGTGTTTTTATCGCCGTTTAGAACCATGCTTCAGGGTCATCTTAAATCTTCAATTATTATTTGGAGACGGGAGTGATGGGCATTTCTCTTTTTCCTTGATGCTGGGCATCAGGAGAGTAAAATTTTTTTTTTTTAAAAAAAATTTTTTAAAAAAATATTGGTCGCCGTCGGGCGCACTGCGCCCTGAAGCGCAGTGCGCCCACGGCGTGGCGCACGCGGGCGCCCCGCGGGGCGGGCGCCGCCCGCGTGGCGGGCGCCGCGTGGGCGGGCGCCCGCACGCGGGGTCAGCGCCCGGGTGGCGGGCGCCGCCCCGCGTGGCGGGCACCGCGTTGGCGGGCGCCCGCACGCGGGGGTCAACGCCCGCTGAGCGGGCGCCGACCCGCGGGCGGGTCCGCGCGGGTGGGCGCCGCCCACGCGCGCGCGGCCCCCCCCCCCCCCCCCCCCCCCCCCCCCGCGCGCCGGCCGAAGGAATTTTTTTTTATTAAAAAAGTTTGCATTTTTAACCTTTTTTTTAATTTATTGGTGCATATTTATAACATATATATATTAGATATATATATGAAAATGCACAGTAAATTAAATAGGATTTTATCTAGTAGATTAAATAGTTTTTATCTCAATAGTAAATGTCGAATGGTAAATTTTATTTAACCGACTTGAATTTACAGAGGTGAGATAATTACTATTTACCTTGAGATAAAATAGTAATAATTGAAGTTACTTCAGTAAAATTTAAGTTTTTGAATTTTTAATTATTAGATAATTAGAAAATTTAAATTTTAAATTTTATTGAAGATAAATGTGAAAAATTCAATTATTTGAATTTTTAATTATTCGATAATTGTTAAATTCAAATTTTGAATTTTAGAAAATTACTAATTGAGGATAATAGCATTATTTTAAATTTATTTTCAAACAAAAATTATTGGATAATTAGTTTGAATTTAAATTTAAATTATTAGCATGTTTAAATTTTGAATTTAAATTTGATTATTGGATAATTAAATTTAAATTTAAATTTAATTAATTATCTCAATTAGATGCCCCTGTAGAAAATGATGGTTCTTTACGTGCGTTACTTTATTTATCTTGTATTGGCCTGCTTGTGTGTTTAATTTTAGTTAATCATGCTTTGATTTTTAAAATTAAACAAAGGTAGCCTGTTTTTGTTTGCACATCCCATTATTAAATTCAAAAGTAAGGATTATTTTCAGAAAATAAACCTTGATTGATTTTATTTGAATGGGTTGGCAAGTGATCATGGACTTGGATTAATGTAATTAATTGGGGTCTGCGAACCTCCTTTCTCTCTCTGTTAAAATTCCAATGTACTTCTATCTTCCTCAATTGTTGTACTCGCCCTGAGGGCTGCTGGAATTTGAGTCACATGTAATTTAATTTTTCCGGCCTGCGTGCCGTGTAAAAGTTGTAATTGATGCGGCGTCGGAGTTTGAAAGCGCGGAGCACACCCGATGAGGACGATCCAGCTGCTTCGGAAGCGGGCCGGATGTCTTAGTTACATTAGGGTTAAAGTCCATGATCACTTGCGTTTATTTTGCATTGGATGCATTTATTTTCTGCAAACTACTAGGTACGGTAAATATATTGGATATATTTAATTTACCACCTAGGGTGAGATCAAGATAAAATTAAATTCCCTCGCGATTAAATTTTAGATCTGGTAAGCGTGGCTCTAGGAGTCGTCGTGGCCCTCCATCATTATGGAGTGAATGAACGTCTTCATTTCATGGATTTGTTGTGCTTTCCACAAGGTCCATGAGTGTGGGGGCGGGATTAAACTCCAAGGCTCGGCCTCAATGGGGTGAGGAATTGAACTCGGCCTTGTTGTGCTTTCCACAAGGGTCGGGTCATGAACTCATTGCTATGTAGTAATGATGGTTAGATCTAACCGAGAATATCCTTTGTTGTGCTTTCCACAAGGGGATGATTTCTCGGGGGCCGAATATCGGATATTGCATTAAATGCAAGTGCTTGTTGACTGCCCTTGAGATGGTGTATGGCTTGTTGTGCTTTCCACAAGGTCCAACATCAGTCTCGTTGGGATTCCGACCCACTAGGTAGATCTCGCTGATCTCCCGTTCTATATACTGAGGGTTATATAGTCCGATCGAAAAATAGTGGGACTAACTAAGATAGAAAACCACATCTAAGTTAGAATTTGAACACATGCTAAGTTGTCTTTTATTTCTTATCCAGATTACAATGTCGTCGTCCAACCCCCTCCGCGGCATCTTGGATGCAAATAGATTAACTGGACCGAACTACTCGGATTGGCTGCGTAATCTACGCATAGTCCTTACCGCCGAAAAGATTGCGTACGTGTTGGACACGGTTCATTCTGAGCCAGCTCCTGATGCCGACGAGGGCGAGTTACTGACTTATGCCAAATGGTCTGAGGACTCCTCTGATGTGACACCGAACCTTGGACCTATTTTCAAGCATTCAAGTTGAGCAGAGGACTCACACTAGCGAACTCACCCGTTTGGTGCACACTTGTGCCCGTTGGCAACTAAGCGATGTGGGAGAGGGTCCGAGGCGGGACCATGAAGCTCCAATGGTTGGCTAGCTTGTGGAGAACCCCAAATGGGCCTAGGATGCCCAAACCATGGGCGGCCAGCACACCAAGGGTGTGGGTTTAGTGGGTTCACTCTCAACTCGCCCGCGGTGGTCACTCACGGAACTAGCAAGTTGGGCCGAGCTCTCACTCTCCGTCCGACGCAGTACTAGCAATAATACTAAGCTAAGCAAGTGATTAAACCAAGCAAGAGAGGGACTGAGGCTCACCTAGCCGGCGTGAAGACGCCGACTCCGGCCGGAGACGAGGGCGAGCCGGGAGGCGAGGGTATACACCCGATCGCCGCGGCGATGTAGCTTGAACCTGAAATTGAAAGAATTACACCACTACACCTCACGCAGGAGGGATGAACTTGGGGTGGGGATTATTCTTATTACATTCAAAACTACCTCCACGCAGGGAGGGGCCTTCAGCCGGCCAAGCGGGGTGGGGTTTTATGCAAAGAAAAGCCGATCTTCCGAGTCCGCCGGTTCTGCCAATCTGCAGGTCTGCAGGATAGGGTGTCGCTGTTGACACTGCCACGGGCTCCACGGGGCTCCAAACTTGACGAAACCACTGCCAAAAGTTCCTCAGCTGACAGGGGATGAAGCTTGAATTTTTGGGGAAGCTTTGAGTCTCGGGGCTGACTGCACCGGCGACTGGAACAGGACACCACCGTCTGGTCTCTGGCTGGTATCGGGCTGAAGCAGTAGGTTGCAGAAGTCACTGTGGGCTCTCCCGGACTCCGATTGGAATGAAACTAGCGGTGACGCGAACTTGGTCGGAGTAGCTTCGAGCAGGAGTTGACGGGGATGCAATCCGATGTCAGTGGAGAGAGGAGTGACCGGAGAAATGAAGACTGATCTAACCTGGGACCACAGGGGCAGTCTGCCCTCTCCGACGAAGAAAATTGGAACAGAGGGTTCCAGAGGTCGATTGAGTCCCTTCTTCTTGGAGGTGGCGGCTAGCGGGAAGTAGTTTCTCCCCTCCAAAAATGGCGCTCAGAGCCTTCACGAGCTGGCTGTGGCAGAGTCTGGAACCGGGATGGTTGGTTCTGCCTCTGTCTGGTGCAGAACCATGTGACTGGATGCAGGGGGTGCCACGATTGCTACCGAGCTCTGATTGAGGCGAGACTTGAACCGTTGGAACCGTGGTCAAGTCTTCTTTCTTTCGGACTTGACGGCGATGTCGGAAGATGTTGGAGTATACCGGGACGAACAGATGAGCAGAGGGATGTCGGTTCTGGCTCCTGAAAACTGACCTGATGCCTTGGAGTAGAAAATTCGTAACTTCTGATGCCGATATCCAAATGCAGCTCTGCTTCTTGAGGATTAAAGAGGACTTGAGAGGGAAGATTTCTTCTGAAGAACACTTGATCTGAATCCCAAAGGGTTTGCCGTGGTTGAGCTTCCAATCACGTTCTGGTTCCTTGCCTGGGGTCTCCTGCGCAGTCGAGGGAGAATGGATGCTGCGGACTGCTCGGAGCTCGGATGCTGACGAAACCGCCTCGCCTGGAAAGCTCTCTGGAAGACCTTTCCAGAGATGTAGGCCTTGCTACTTGAATCTTCAAGTAACGGTCGTGGCTGCTTCTGCAACTCGTTGTAGTTCTGCTGCCTGAAACAGAGATAGAATGAGGAGATGTGCAAGGGGAGAGCAAGGGAGAGGGGGGGTGAACTTGGTTTGACCAAGGGGAGGTGGGGGACGAATTTGGGAGCTTGGGGGTGGGGGAGATGGAGGGGCACAGCCCTAGGGAGAGGGAAATTCGAATTTGGGCTTTGGGAGGGGTTAATTCAGCCTTGGGAAGGTGGTGGGGTGCTTTGGAAAGTGGAAAGGTGCCTAGGAGAAGGGGTTTCCACCTAGGGGTTTGAGGGGGAGTTGAATGAGTGCATGGGGAAGGGGAAGGGGCCTTAATGAGGGGTGAATGGGGAGGAGAGAGAGTGAATTTCGAAATTGGGGTGGGGAGGAGAGAGAGAGAGGGGGTACAACCCACTTAGAGAGAGTGATAGTAAGAGAGAGAGAGAGAGAGGGAGATATTGAGAGGGAGATGGCAAATGCTTTTCAATATTCATCAAAAGTTGTTACAAATGAGAGAGGGGTGGGGTATTTATAGACTCCATAATTTTCCTAAGACCAAACTGACCCTGACAAACTAACTAAAGACCACACAGTCCAAGGGAGGGGCGCCCCTGGGCCTAGCCCAATGGATTGGGCCCATTAACCTATCTAACCAACATAATGACTCAATACTTAGGAAAATGACTCAACTACCTAGGTACATGACTCAAAATAAAGGGAAAATTACATGATAATGACTCAAAGAAAATGTGAAGATTACATGACTAGTCTCAAAAATACATGACAAATATAATGGTGCTTGCCGTCGAACAATCCGAGTCTGGAAAAAGAGTGGAGGGGCAAGGGATGCCCTCATCATACCCCCGGGGTGGGGAAAACTCGACTCCGTCGAGTATGGGTCCACCAGGGAAGTAGTGCATCGAACTGCAGCTCGGGGCGATCCACGATCTCCATACTCAACCCGCGACTCTAGTCGGGGAACGGTGCTTCAGTCGACAAAGTGACTCGGTCATACCCTCATGCTGGTGATGGGATCTTGCTTGCCTAGTATTGCCGCTGTGTGCTCACGTCGGGCTCTCAGGCTATTTGTGGTGGCACTCCGAGGGTGTCTCTCACAAGGGTAGGTGTAAGCTGGAGGCACTCACTAGGATCCACCGCGGTGCCCTTATAGGGTGCTAGATCCGCCACATGAGAAATGGGGAGAATCCCAAAACTCTTTTGAAAGTTCAACCCATAAGCCGGGTTGCCAAAAGTCACTCAGAACTTGGCAAGGTCCAAGTCCTCGTGCCCTCAATTTGGAGGTGACCCTAGGGTAGAGCCACTCCAAAGTCATCATCGTCAAGTTACCAACTTGGAATTCCAAGTGGCGCTCACGAGTTTTTGCTCGCTTGTTGTGAATCTCACCGCTTGTTGCTTGATACTTGCTTGAATGCATATGCCATGTACTATGACGCGGTGTGAGTTGACAATGTATGGTATGCAAAGGGGGTCCAGGACAACCACATATAGACCTATCATGCATTGATGGTATGAAGACTTTGAAGGATTTGGGAGGACCAGGGCATCCATAGGTGTCCCTCTTGTGAGTGAGTGTGATGAACGTTGGAGGATCCGAACATCCATGAATGCTCCTAACATGCTTGAGATTTATGATGAATGATGGTGGACCATGACAACCAAATATTGACCACTCATATTTTCTTCTTGACATGTGGGTGATATGGATGAATGTACCCGACGGACTAATCATGCCAAGCGGTGTGATGTGCCAAGACATATGAACTCCTTTCCCAAAGATGACTTCCTTATGTGGGATGGTGGGGTGGTCTTTGAGCTTCCACTCAAAAGGGTCGAAGGGATCTAGGTAGGTGGATATAGGGTGGGTCATTTCCTCAATCCCGAGGTGTTTGTTGTCTAAGGTCAATGCTCTCATGGTGTAACCCGATTCCAGGAAGGGAGGAGTTTGGGTCAACATGGGTGGTATGGGTAGGGTGAGGTGAGTGGTGAATAGGGGGAGAGGGTCACATGGAGATTTAGGCTCCCATAGAAAAGGGTCAAAGGGATCATGGTAAGGGTCACCTAGGTAGGGGTACTCCGTGTTCTTAAGGACCTCAAATGGTGAGTCATCCTCCTCCAAGATAATTGGGCCAAGGTTGCTAATGGGTTGGCCAATCAAAGCACTTGGGATCTCAATGGTTGGGGAGTAGACTATGATAGGTTCTTCCTCCATGGGAAGAAGGAGGATGATCTCACTAGTAACTTGGCCATTAGTATAGATGGAAGTGATGGAGCCAATTGTGGGATATGCTAGGCTAATGGTGTTAGTTTCGGGCGGCCTCATGGCTAGCATATTGGTCAAGTGAATTTGCCCATGTAGGTAGTTCACTAAGTCTCCCAAATCTTCCACACAATAGGAAGTTTGATAAGTGACATGTGGCTGAATGGGAATGATTTGAGATTGATATCCCATAGGTAGGTGGCATGGTTGTGAACTAGGAATGGTGAGACTTTTCTTGAGCCATTGGAGTATGGACTTATCTATGGTGAGGTTGGGTGTCTCTAGAGGATCTAGGCTAGGGGTGTGTGAGTTGTTTGGCCTTTGGATTTCCTCTATGTTGGGAGGTGGATCCGGAGGGGCATCTTTTTCCACTTGGGTGGGTGTGGGGGTTGCAACTTCTATTGCTAATGGAGTAGGGGGATCTATGGTGGGTGGTTTGGTGATAGCTAGCGTATGACACTCCCGGGGTGGTGAATAAGCATGGGCTTGGGTTGGGCTAGGAAGGGGAAGTAGAGGAGGCCTAGGTTGGGGAAAGATTGGTGTAGGAAGTGGGAGGTGGGTTGGGTGAGGGGTTTTGGGTTTTGGGGTGGTGGCCATTATGGGCCTTGGTGGAGGGGTGGACATGGTGTCCACATGGTTTTTAATGGTGAGGGTTGGATGAGTGGTGGTCACCATGGAGGGAATTGGGTCGGTTAGGGGTCTCTTGCCCTTGGGATCATTTGGGGTGGAAGTGGGGGCTAAAGGGGCTTGACTAGTGTAGGTTAGGGAAGGGGGTTTTGGTTGGGGTGTGGGGGACCTCATGGGGTTAGGTGGGGAGGTGGAGGTCTTAGGTACTTGGGTTTTAGTGATAAGGGTTTGGACGGGTGGGGTGGGAGGAGTGGGAGTGCTCCTTGGGTTTTGGTGATCCGAGTGAGAAGGGGACACATATCTAGCCCTTAGTTGATCCTTCATGTCCTCCCATGTGGTGAGGGGAGCTTCCCGTCTAATTATCCTTAAGCCCTCAATTTTACACCAATGAGTTTGAGCCCTTTTGGTTAGTTGCATTTTGGCAACCCATGCTTTTTCATCCTTGGAAATATGATACCAATTGAAGTATTGGTCCATTGTAGCTTCCCAATCTAAATATTTGCTAGGAGAGGTCCCATCAAAGGTGGGAAGTGGGAAAGGGGCCATCCTATCGTCCGTCCTTGGGGCGGGCCTATTTTTTCCAAGTTGGTCGAGTCGGCCCGATATGTTATCAAGCCGCTCATTGGCATAGGTCAAGGCTTTCATGAAGTAGTTGATATGGCCCGGGAAGTTATGGGTGTTAGTGGTAGGCATCTTTTGGTGACTTGGACTTATGGAGTGGGCCGATTGGTAAGGTCGATATGAGGTGGCCATATTAGGGGACAAGAGTGATGCATTTGAAGACTCTAAATGCTTAGACATGCCCTAGGACCAACTTGATAGAGACAAGTTGTGAACTTGCTCTGATACCACTTGATGTGACACCGAACCTTGGACCTATTTTCAAGCATTCAAGTTGAGCAGCGGACTCACACTAGCGAACTCACCCGTTTGGTGCACACTTGTGCCCGTTGGCAACTAAGCGATGTGGGAGAGGGTCCGAGGCGGGACCATGAAGCTCCAATGGTTGGCTAGCTTGTGGAGAACCCCAAATGGGCCTAGGATGCCCAAACCATGGGCGGCCAGCACACCAAGGGTGTGGGTTTAGTGGGTTCACTCTCAACTCGCCCGCGGTGGTCACTCACGGAACTAGCAAGTTGGGCCGAGCTCTCACTCTCCGTCCGACGCAGTACTAGCAATAATACTAAGCTAAGCAAGTGATTAAACCAAGCAAGAGAGGGACTGAGGCTCACCTAGCCGGCGTGAAGACGCCGACTCCGGCCGGAGACGAGGGCGAGCCGGGAGGCGAGGGTATACACCCGATCGCCGCGGCGATGTAGCTTGAACCTGAAATTGAAAGAATTACACCACTACACCTCACGCAGGAGGGATGAACTTGGGGTGGGGATTATTCTTATTACATTCAAAACTACCTCCACGCAGGGAGGGGCCTTCAGCCGGCCAAGCGGGGTGGGGTTTTATGCAAAGGAAAAGCCGATCTTCCGAGTCCGCCGGTTCTGCCAATCTGCAGGTCTGCAGGATAGGGTGTCGCTGTTGACACTGCCACGGGCTCCACGGGGCTCCAAACTTGACGAAACCACTGCCAAAAGTTCCTCAGCTGACAGGGGATGAAGCTTGAATTTTTGGGGAAGCTTTGAGTCTCGGGGCTGACTGCACCGGCGACTGGAACAGGACACCACCGTCTGGTCTCTGGCTGGTATCGGGCTGAAGCAGTAGGTTGCAGAAGTCACTGTGGGCTCTCCCGGACTCCGATTGGAATGAAACTAGCGGTGACGCGAACTTGGTCGGAGTAGCTTCGAGCAGGAGTTGACGGGGATGCAATCCGATGTCAGTGGAGAGAGGAGTGACCGGAGAAATGAAGACTGATCTAACCTGGGACCACAGGGGCAGTCTGCCCTCTCCGACGAAGAAAATTGGAACAGAGGGTTCCAGAGGTCGATTGAGTCCCTTCTTCTTGGAGGTGGCGGCTAGCGGGAAGTAGTTTCTCCCCTCCAAAAATGGCGCTCAGAGCCTTCACGAGCTGGCTGTGGCAGAGTCTGGAACCGGGATGGTTGGTTCTGCCTCTGTCTGGTGCAGAACCATGTGACTGGATGCAGGGGGTGCCACGATTGCTACCGAGCTCTGATTGAGGCGAGACTTGAACCGTTGGAACCGTGGTCAAGTCTTCTTTCTTTCGGACTTGACGGCGATGTCGGAAGATGTTGGAGTATACCGGGACGAACAGATGAGCAGAGGGATGTCGGTTCTGGCTCCTGAAAACTGACCTGATGCCTTGGAGTAGAAAATTCGTAACTTCTGATGCCGATATCCAAATGCAGCTCTGCTTCTTGAGGATTAAAGAGGACTTGAGAGGGAAGATTTCTTCTGAAGAACACTTGATCTGAATCCCAAAGGGTTTGCCGTGGTTGAGCTTCCAATCACGTTCTGGTTCCTTGCCTGGGGTCTCCTGCGCAGTCGAGGGAGAATGGATGCTGCGGACTGCTCGGAGCTCGGATGCTGACGAAACCGCCTCGCCTGGAAAGCTCTCTGGAAGACCTTTCCAGAGATGTAGGCCTTGCTACTTGAATCTTCAAGTAACGGTCGTGGCTGCTTCTGCAACTCGTTGTAGTTCTGCTGCCTGAAACAGAGATAGAATGAGGAGATGTGCAAGGGGAGAGCAAGGGAGAGGGGGGGTGAACTTGGTTTGACCAAGGGGAGGTGGGGGACGAATTTGGGAGCTTGGGGGTGGGGGAGATGGAGGGGCACAGCCCTAGGGAGAGGGAAATTCGAATTTGGGCTTTGGGAGGGGTTAATTCAGCCTTGGGAAGGTGGTGGGGTGCTTTGGAAAGTGGAAAGGTGCCTAGGAGAAGGGGTTTCCACCTAGGGGTTTGAGGGGGAGTTGAATGAGTGCATGGGGAAGGGGAAGGGGCCTTAATGAGGGGTGAATGGGGAGGAGAGAGAGTGAATTTCGAAATTGGGGTGGGGAGGAGAGAGAGAGAGGGGGTACAACCCACTTAGAGAGAGTGATAGTAAGAGAGAGAGAGAGAGAGGGAGATATTGAGAGGGAGATGGCAAATGCTTTTCAATATTCATCAAAAGTTGTTACAAATGAGAGAGGGGTGGGGTATTTATAGACTCCATAATTTTCCTAAGACCAAACTGACCCTGACAAACTAACTAAAGACCACACAGTCCAAGGGAGGGGCGCCCCTGGGCCTAGCCCAATGGATTGGGCCCATTAACCTATCTAACCAACATAATGACTCAATACTTAGGAAAATGACTCAACTACCTAGGTACATGACTCAAAATAAAGGGAAAATTACATGATAATGACTCAAAGAAAATGTGAAGATTACATGACTAGTCTCAAAAATACATGACAAATATAATGGTGCTTGCCGTCGAACAATCCGAGTCTGGAAAAAGAGTGGAGGGGCAAGGGATGCCCTCATCATCCTCCCTAGCCCAATGTTACATGTTGGCCTCTATGGCTCCCGAGCTACAGAGGCAATTTGAAAAGACTGATTGCAGAAGTATACTTCTCAATCTACGCCAGCTCTTCGGGGAGCAGGGTAGGATTGAGAGGTATGACATCTCCAAAAGGCTTTTCAGGACACGGATGTCTGAGGGTTCTTCAGTACAGGCTCATGTACTGAAAATGATGGAGTGGATAGATAGACTCAATGCACTGGGATTCAAGTTGGATCTTGAACTGTGCATTGATCTTATACTCCAGTCATTGTCTGATTCCTTTTCTTCCTTCATCATAAACTTTAACATGAATAGAATTGATGCAACTCTCCCGGGGCTGCTCAACATGTTAAAGAGTGCTGAAGGAACTATGCAGAAAGATAAACCATCTTCTTCTGTAATGATTATTGGCCGGGCCAATAAGAAAATGAAGGCCACCCAGATATCCACTACAAGTAACAAAGGGAAAGGAAAGAAAAAGGCCACGGGTAAGCAGCTCGCCAAGGTTGATAAAGGGAAGGGCAAGAAGAATGAAAAGGAAGATAAATGTTTTCGATGCGGGGAAACTGGGCATTGGAAAAGGAATTGCAAGGCAATTCTAAATGAAGGTATTTTTGTCATAGACCTTAATTTGTCATATATGGAATCCACATCATGGGTATTGGATACTGGATGTGCATCTCATATCTGCAATTCTATGCAGGTGCTGGCAAATAGAAGGCGATTGGGCAAAAAGGAGATTGAACTGAGGATGGGCAATGGAGCTTTAGTTGCTGCCAAAGCTATCGGGACTGCACGCCTCAGTTTACCTTCAGGAGTCATTCTGGAGCTGAATGACTGTTATTATGTTCCTAATATTATTATGAACATTATTTCAATCTCTGGCTTGTATAACATTGGATATACATTGGCTTTTAATAGCACTGGGTGCTCTATAATGAATAATGGTTTGGTTATAGCCAATGGTTCATTAGTTAATGGTCTATATGTATTAGATACACGTTCTAATGTTATGCAAATTTTCAATGCTGATGAAGTGAATTCTGCATATCTATGGCATTGCAGACTTAGTCATGTAGGTGAGAAAAGAGTCTCTCACTTACACTCAAATGGGTATTTGAATTCATTCGAATACAAGCCATTTGATACCTGTGAGTCGTGTCTCATGGGGAAAATGAGTAAGGCTCCCTTTGGTGGACATGGAGAGAGGGCTGTTGACCTTCTCGAGCTCATACACTCGGATGTGTGTGGACCCATGTCCATAGAAGCAAAAGGAGGTTATCTCTATTTCATTTCTTTTATTGATGACTTCTCTAGATATGGCTATGTGTATTTAATGAGACATAAGTCACAAGCCTTTGAGAAGTTTAAGGAATACAAGAATGAAGTAGAGAAACAGACTGGCAAAAGTATTAAGGCTCTTCGATTGGATCGAGAAGGTGAATACTTAAGCCATGAATTCACTTCTTATCTTAAAGACCATGGAATAGTTTCTCAGTGGACACCACCGTATACACCACAGCACAATGGTGTATCCGAGAGGAGAAACAGGACCTTGTTAGACATGGTCCGATCCATGATGTCTATGTCAGGACTACCCTTGTCTCTCTGGGGCTATGCGTTAGAGACTACGGCTTATTTATTGAATAGGATATCAAGTAAATCAGTTCCTTCTATTCCATATGAGATATGGAAGGGCAGAAAATCAAATTTTAATCACATTAAAATTTAGGGGTGTCCTGCTCATGTAAAGAAGAACGAGAGTGATAAGCTTGAGTCAAGAACCGATAAGTGTCGGTTTGTGGGATATCCAAAGGAGACGTTTGGATATTATTTCTATCACCAGTGGCCAAGAGAGCTGTATTTCTGGAAAGAGAATATCTACTCCAGAAAAATAGTGGGAGCCAGATAGAATTGGACGAGGTCCAAGAACCACAACCCATAGACACAAACTCATTAGATGAGACTGTATCGGTTGATCCTATTCAAGGTGAAATACTGACCCTACGGAGATCTGGTAGACTACCGAGAGAACCTGAGAGATATGTTGGACATGTCTCAGAGGGGTCCTCTAAGGTATGTATCGATGAGGATGATAATCTTCAGTCGTACCAGGAGGCGATCCGTAGTGTAGATTCCAAGAAATGGCAAGAGGCAATGGATTCAGAGATATAGTCCATGTACACCAACAAAGTTTGGAACTTAGTTGATGTACCCGAAGGGAAGGTCCCTATCGGCTGCAAATAGATTTTCAAAAGGAAAATCGGTGCAGATGGACAGATTGACACATACAAGGCTAGACTAGTGGCGAAAGGATATCGTCAAAGGCAAGGCATTGACTATGACGAGACGTTTTCGCCAGTAGCCATGGTTAAGTCAATCAGAATCCTCCTTGCCATTGCTGCGTACCTGGATTACGAGATCTGACAAATGGATGTGAAGACAGCTTTTCTTAATGGAAACCTGTCAGAAGAGGTGTACATGGTACAACCTGAGGGATTCACTTCCAAGCCACATCCTAATAAGGTATGTAAACTTCAAAGGTCCATTTATGGATTAAAGCAGGCATCTAGAAGCTGGAACTTAAGATTTGACGTGGCTGTCAAATCTTTCAACTTCATTCGGATTGAAGATGAACCCTGTGTTTACAAGAAGGTCAGTGGGAGCTCAGTGACCTTCTTGGTCCTTTATGTTGATGACATCTTACTCATTAGGAATGATGTAGCGATGTTGACATCAACTAAGTCTTGGTTGTCCAAGACCTTCTCCATGAAGGATTTGGGAGAAGCATCCTATGTGCTGGGCATAAGGATCTATCGAGATAGATCTAAAAGGATGCTAGGATTATCCCAATCCATGTACATAGACACTATCCTCAAAAGGTTTAGGATGGAAAATTCCAAGAGAGGTCTCATTCCCATGAGACATGGAATTTGCCTATCCAAGGGGATGAGTCCTAAAACTTCTGAGGAGGTGGCACACATGAATGAGGTACCCTATGCTTCGGCGATAGGGTCAATCATGTATGCAATGCTATGTACACGGCCTGATGTTGCCAATACTTTGAGTATTGTCAATAGATATCAGGCAAATCCAGGCGAAGAGCACTGGAAGGCAGTAAATGGTATCCTTAAGTACCTGCGAAGAGCTAAGGGTCTTTTTCTGCTTTATGGAGGAGAGGACCTACAGCTTAGAGCTTACACAGATTCTAGTTTCCAGTCAGATCCAGATAATTGTAAATCCATGTCTGAATTTGTATTCATGTTGAATGGAGGGGCAGTCAGTTGGAGAAACCGTCTGGATGAAGAAATTCATCTTGGAACTCGGCGTAGTTCCCGAGATATCAACTCCCATCCCATTATTTTATGATAATAATGGGGCCATCGCTCAGGCGATGGAACCGAGATCTCACCAAAGGTCAAAGCATATTCTCAGGCGCTTTCACCTTATTCGGGAGATTGTTGATCGTGGAGATGTGATGGTAGAGCGTGTACCGTCAGAAGACAATATAGCAGATCCACTGACTAAGCCTTTGACACAGACTGTATTTGAGCGTCATCGGGATAAGATGGGCCTCAAAGTTGTGGGCAATTGGCTGTAGTTCAAGTGGGAGATTGTTAGTGTTGGTGTGCTACAGGCCAATTTCGGGTCGGGTAGGCCCAATAGTTGTACGATCTTGTTCATTATTAATAAAGTGGTGTTTGAGCGTAAATATGCGATAGTGTTACTTTACGTTGTCCCTAGGATATGTGGTTGTAAAGTCAGCTCGAGATGGGATCTCGAACATGAGATTGACTTTACATGTACACATACCTTAAACTGTTCCTGGTTGGAGGGTAATCACTCGGGGACTTTGATTACCTATTAAACCAGTACACATGATGTGTCAGTGACCAGTCTCATGGTCATTGGTGCGGGGCACCAACACATATGTGTAGGTGTATGTCCTTGGAGGATGTGCACTGAACTGATCCGCTATTGGATCTTCAGATGGTTGATTATACCTAATGTCAACTAAAGATCCAATGGTCTCAGTAGCATCGTTGGTCCTTTGACCTGAGACATTGATCGGATCTTACACGAGGATTGGAATGGTTTAATTACTTGGCTAAGTGACTTTAACCATAAGTCATGAGTTGCCGAGTCATTAACCACTCCAGGATACGTGTGAAGATCATCAATGGTCAAGAAGGGATCGCTCACTGTCGGGTATATATCAGACAGTTAATGGGTCATGACATTGACGCTCCGTTAAATCCCTGGCCAGGGTCGTGTGAGTTCGTTTAGAACGGACGTCATACACTTTAAGGAGGTCATAGTCAAATGGCACGATCATGGGGTTTGACAGATACCGTACCCTCGATCGTACCAGACTCATAGAAGGAGCGAGGGATTATATCGATGCGGTAACTGTGGACTTACAGGTACCAGACAGGCTAGTTCAAATCCGACGTCCTCTAGGATCACGCGGATTTGCTTGACCCAACGTGATCGAAGGTTCGGAATGAATTAAACTATTATTCGGCTCTTGTAGAAGCGAATAATATGTTTAATTTACTTCTAATTGGGAATTAGAAGTTAATGGACCTTAAACTAGAGTGACTATGGGCCTAGAGGATCACACACAATGGATTCTTGGGTGACGGATAATTATTATACAAATGTATGTATTATTTCTATTTAATTCCTTTTGGAAAGGAGTGTAAATGGGGCTTAATACATATGTATAATAATGGAAAGGTCATATATACAATTTTGGTCCTTTAGAGGTCTTTAGAAAAGGGTCCAAATCCTATATATATGGCACCTACGTGAGTTCATTTGAACTCTCGAACACTCCCTTCCAACCCCCCTTAATGTTAATCAAGCATTAAGCATTAAGGAGAGGTTAAGCCTCCCCCCTTTTCTCCCCCTTGCTCTCTCTCTCTCCAAAAGGTGATAGAGTCGGGGAAAGTTGCGCCGGGGAGGTACCGTCGCTGCGCAAGGGTCCGTGTGGATCTGCTCTAGAGGCCGTACAGTTGTACGGCTCGATTTCTCTGCATCGGACTTAGCGGACAGCGTCGTTCCGCGCAAGGTGAAACACGCAACCCGTTATTAGGGTATTAGAAACACCGATTAGAGCACAGATTAAGCTTTCCATAACACCGGGATCGGGCAAATGAAATTTTTGTTATCCGCTGCGTCACCCGTAGGTGCTGTGCGAAACCTTACAGAAGGGGCCTTGATGGTTGCTGTGCCGTTGGAGGAGGCACGAAAGGGGTGTGCCGTTGATGGGGCACGAGGGGGTGTGCCGCTGGAGAGGCCCCCAGGGTGTGCCGTTGATAGACTACCTAGAGTGTGCCGTTGGGAGAGGCACCAGGACTGTGCCGTTGAAGGGGGTACAAAGGGGTGTTGATGGGAATCAACACCGGGCACTAACATTTTATTTTTACATTTGTGTCATTTTGTTTACATTTATATCCTTGGCTAATTGAGTTTGCAATTGTAAGGTATTATAAGCCGAAGGGTTAGTCTTTAAAGTCTTTGGGTTTCTATGTAAAATGTCAGTAGGTCCAGCAGGGCCCCCCACCCTCTTTCCCATTGGTCCACCTAGGATTTAGGGCCCATGTGGGGCTAGTTCAAAGTCCAAGATTGGACTTAGACCAAGGGGAGACAAGGAAGGAAGAAAGTCCAAGTTGGACTCCCCTTAGTCAAGGGGGCGCCCCCCTTATAATATAGTTTATTCCATGTTGTATTTTTATTTATTTTGGTCATTTGACCACATGAGGGAAGAAAATGCTATCCCTAGTTTATCCCTCCCTAACCCTAGATCTGAGGGTAGGTTTAGTCTTTTTTACATTTCTATATATTCTTTGTATTTTCCATTTTTGAAGAATTAACGAGAAGAATTTATGTGAAAAAGTAAGTGCCCTTGGGCGCCCCCCTCTCCCTCTCCCTCTTGTAGAAGGATTGCTGTGGTTTCTAGGGTGGATTCCCTAAAAAAATTTGGTGGATTTTAAGGTTTATCTCTTCCCCTGGGTGTGAAGCTCAGCCATCTCCGCCGCTGCCGCCGTTCGTGCCGCCAACGAGCCGCCACAACCCACCATCCCCCCTGCTGTCCTGAACTCCGAGTTCCAGAACAATAAGCTAAAGAAAAGGTCGGTTCTCCCAGATCCCAGCTCTGATAGAGCTGAGATTTTGAGAGATTGTTCCCCTTTGAGTTAGCTTTCCAGCAATATAGATTTTGCCCCATTTAGATCCCGTTTGATATTTTTTCCGGTATTTTAGTTCCACCCCTAAGAGTCTGCCAGTCAGCAGATCTGCATGATAGAAGTCTATTCTTATATTTTTCTCGTCCTCTTAGTCATCTCCAAAAAATCCCCGAAAATTCCTCCGTGATCCCCACATACCCCCTTACCACCCATAAAATTCACAGAGTCTAGATCCACCATTTTTTGGGTCAAAATTCATCTTTAGGCAGTTCCCTTTCTGTCCTGCCAGATCTGGATTTTAAATCAAAAAATTTACAGTGCCACAATTATTTTCATTTTCAATCCAATTATTAGATGGACATGAAATTAATTTATGTTGTAGTTCTGTGAGTCCTCTTTCCAATGGCGCCAGTCTTGCCTTGATCCGCCTCCGGATCTGGGCGCAAAAATTCTTTTCGTAGAAGCGCGCATTCTTGCTCCGGGCCAGGCCAGAAAGAAGGTGTTGGGAAATAATTCCCAATAATACATCAAAGCTCTGATTCAGCCAACGCCACTTCTGGGAGTCGACCAGGGACATCCCGCCATCGTCCCAGCTAAGCGCCGCCTTCAGAAGATCCCAGGAGGATGACGTCCCTTTGGAGGCCCTCATACGCTGTCCTGCCGACCTGCAAATCACAGATCCAGACTTACTGTCTTCAACCGCTCGGAACCCCTCCAACGTGCTACCCGTCAACCCAGAATCGGAACTCTCGGACCGCTATTGTGGCCTGTTACCTCCCTGCGTGGAGTGGGCCTTAAAATCACTTCTGTAATTATTAACATTTACTGTACCGGGAGTCACCGTTCTTGGCTGGGGTCGTCTTCCCCACGCCCGGTAGCGTGGAGGTATCATTTCCGCTCCCCTCTCGGCATTTTGCTTTACTCATATATATTTGTATGCCACTGCAAGTGATAGGTTAACTAGCTCGATTCAATTCAGTCACCGCTGCGAGAGTGAGTGAGTGGAACCCGTCCCGTGTCTCGATCCGAACACGCGAAAAGTCGATACCCGAGACTCATTGTCGGTTTCTCAACCACGCAGATCCGCACGTTTCCCTCGCTTAGGGACGTCCGCGAGCTAGAGTCCCGGGTTCGTGTCCCATCCCGCATCAAATTGGTATCAGAGCGGAAGGTTGAGTCTAGGGTAGTCTTTGATTAAAAACAACAAAAAAAGTCATTTAAGTCTAGAGAGAGTCTAGTCGGTCCAAAGTTTGCATTTGCAATCCTATACCTGGTATATCAAAAGGTGTTCCCGGAATGATAGGTTACGCCTATTGAGAAGGTAGCACACTTATGTGAGTGTGATCTTTGGATCAAACTTCCATCACGTATCGGATATTGGTTGAGTCTAGGTTTCTATTCGAGTCCGCATTTTACTCCTTTTTACCATTTAGAGTCGTGTCTAGGTGCTTGCATTAGTCTTGCATAAAGGTTTTGCATAAAAAAATAAAAAAAATGTTCCAATGCATGCCCACTCCTAGGGGAACCAATTCCTATCTTATGTGCAACTATGGCCAACCCATGCACCCCGATCAGACCCGTCCAAGGCAACAAGTCCGTGTTTGAGTACATTCGGGACTATGAAAAGTACCGGTTGGAATATGGAGTTGGAGAGGAGAGCACCACGAACGCATTTTAGTTTCGGAGAGGTTTGTGGCTTCACTTCCAGTTTGAATTACTTTGCTGCGATGCGACCACTCTGGAGTAGTCTTATCTAGTTGCTCTAGAGGTTGAGCCTTTCGAGTCAAGGTTTGATGCTGCCCTTCGGCGAGCATCTACCTATCAACTGAGTGCCAAGCCGATCGGAGGGGCCATGTCACGCCCCAAACAAGGCGAAAATATCGGGACGTACAGTTAGGGACACGCTGGCAAGAGAGGAAACTAAATCTAAAACAATACACAAGTGCTACAAGATGGAAATACTAAATGATCATTAACAAACCACAACTGATACAATAACCTCAAGTTCAACTTAATACAACTGGAATAATCAACCACTAAAACTCAATAACATGACTGAGACTAAAAGCTCTCCAAAACACAACTAAAGAAAGATAACACACTACTAACACACTAGAACTGATACACCCAAGACATCACTCCTGCCCTTCCCCATCGGTAAGCGCGTCACCTGAAAAGCCTGGAAAGGGGGGAAAAACACAACTATGAGCTGACGCTCAGTAGGAAATAACAGACATGTATAAGTGATTAATAGTTTAATTACATTTTAAAATGTCATGCTACAAATGATAAAAACAATAAAAAGATAACGAAGGGACACGCTGGCAAGAGAGGGAACTAAATCTAAAACAATACACAAGTGCTACAAGATGGAAATACTAAATGATCATTAACAAACCACAACTGATACAATAACCTCAAGTTCAACTTAATACAACTAGAATAATCAACCACTAAAACTCAATAACATGACTGAGACTAAAAGCTCTCCAAAACACAACTAAAGAAAGATAACACACTACTAACACACTAGAACTGATACACCCAAGACATCACTCCTGCCCTTCCCCATCGGTAAGCGCGTCACCTGAAAAGCCTGGAAAGGGGGGAAAAACACAACTATGAGCTGACGCTCAGTAGGAAATAACAGACAGGTATAAGTGATTAACAGTTTAATTACATTTTAAAATGTCATGCTACAAATGATAAAAACAATAAAAAGATAACGATGATATCACGAAACGAAATTCAAAGATCTTGCAAGGTCAAGAAATATAATGAATAGAATAGTAAGACAAGAATTTACTGCAGGAGATAACGATAAAAAGTTGGCCATATCAAGTCAATTCAAGTCATGTCAAGCACGTATGTAATTTCATTTCCACGTCCAAGTAATGAGCAAGTAAAGTAACCACAAGTAGAGTATAGAACAGTGACGAGTGGAAAGTGAAAAGTAGTAGAAAGTAATGTAGAGAGTAGTGGAGAGAGTAGTGGAGAGAGTAGTGGACAGTCCTAGATTTAACACATGTCAAGTACTGGTGCCAAATGCCACACCTAGTCATTCACCTCCCAGGGGTACACGTAGTGTTCGGGCGCTCTTCCCAGGACTAGACCGAGCCCTTATTTGTTTGCCAGGCATTGATTTCTTTTGGATCAAAGATCCCACGAATCTAGACTTCCACAGTTTATGGCCAGAATTCCAAGGTTTAAGCTAAGTAGCAATAACAACATCAAGTAGGAAAGAGATTCATTTCCAGAATTTCAAGGTAAGTATAATCATCAAGGAGATTGAAATCAAGTCACAACAAGAGTTAATCGTGCTGCACTACTGTAAAACAGCAGCAATCAAACAAGCTAATCAACATATTAATCCTAATCACCAAGTTAAGATATCATGATTAACCATTATCATTTGCATTAAGACAATTGCCAAGAAGCTGATTCAAGATGATAAGGCAAAGAACAACTCCCACAGGAGTGAAATAGAATGCATTAACAGAGATTTAGTTACACCATTAACCACTAATTATGTGGGTTTCTATTTAATCTTGTATGCATTGAAAATGAAGATGATAAACGGTGTGTTTTTACACTAAGTTTGCATGTATGGACCTATGTTAATTGAAACTAAAAAGGGTACATGAATAGGTCATTAGTTCCTCAAAAATGTAGTTTTCAATGTGATTAGGTTGAATGGATTGATCCCCCGATGATCCGGATTGATCCCCGGGTCAAAACATCATTAAAACGGGTCGTACGGGGCATGGGTCGACCCTTTGGGTCGACCCCTGGAAAAATTCCAGGTATGGGTCGACCCATTGGGTCGACCCCTACAGGCTGTGGGTCGACCCATTGGGTCGACCCATGCAAGGCAGCATTGCTGCTTGCAGGGTTGAAATGGGTCGACCCGTGGGTCGACCCCTGGGTTTCCAGACCCAAAAGGCTTCAAAAAAAACATGAAAAACTCCAAGAATTGGGGTCTAAATGTATTGGGATCTTAACCATATACTCTAGAGTTATTAATATGCATCCTAGGGTCATGAAACATAATTTAAATCATGAATTTTGATAGGAATCCAATGAAATACAACCTATTCTATGAAGAACACAAGAAAAGTCTAGCTTGCTAGCATGCTTCTAATAACACACGAAATACTCTAGGCATGATCTATAAAAATTGGGGATTTTGATGTCAAAAGAAAGCTAACATGCTATTGATTACATTCATGTATGTTAATTAGAAGTTGGGTTGTTATAACCTACCTCAAATTGAAGAGGGAACTCGAAACCTAGAATAAAGAACAACTTGACAGCACCTCACTAAAACCTCGATATCTCCACGGATACCTAATGAAAATTGGGGCTTTTGCCACCAATGGAAAGAGCTCGATAAGAGGTACAATTTGCTATACTCATGATCAAGATTTGGTTGAGAATTCCTACCTCAATCGATGGATCAAAGAAGGATGAAGGGAAGCCAACGGCCTCCTGACCCACCTCCACAAATCGAACTAGATCTCTCCAGATCCAAAATTTCAGCGAACCCCACAGCAGCCAAATGAAAGAAGACTCGTAGGGCTTCATTTTGATAGCTCATAGAGCTTCTGGAGCCTTCTGAATTGGGAGTATTCGCTGCTGCAAGCTACGTGTTTAGAAACGGCGCCGAAATCCTTGACTTGACCAAACTATGTCGGCAGCACGTTTTGGGGCTAAGTTTACCTCAAATTGATTGAGGGTAAAAGTTCCTTACATTGTGGCCTTCCATTTGCCCCTGATTTCAGATCATTTGGTTGAGTAATCAGGTCGAATTTGATGTTCAAAGTTTGGGTGAATAGTGAATACGAATTTGGGTTAGGTAGGTTGTAAGTCAGGCTTAATCCACTGATTAGGCCTAAATAATGATTTAATTAGGCTTACTCCAAGAAGACAAAAGTGTTAGTCGAAGCATCTATTATTTAATTACTATTTTTATGAAATTTTATATGGTAGATAAAATTCCACTTCTACTATTCCGTAATTAATTAAATATTAAGTTTGGAAGACTTAGTTCGCTAATTCGGCTTAATAAACGATTTTATTAGGCTTAAATGTAGAAGACAAAGTTGCTAAACAAAATTAATTCTACAAGATGTGATTTTTGGGGATTTTTAGAAAATAGTTGAAAAATGACTTATTCTATTAATTAATTAGTTAATCTAATTAATTTGGATAATTCTCATTAATTCGAATAACTTCAAATAAATTTTAAATAATTACAAATAACTTTCTAAATAAATTTCTAAAGAATTTGGGGTCTTACACCCTCCCCTACTTAAAGGAATTTGGTCCTCCAAATTCACTGCACTAAAACTAAGAGTAGAAAAGATCGCTCACCTAGAATAGATCGGGATACCGCTTCCGCATAGTCTCTTCAGATTCCCATGTAGCTTCTTCGGTCCCACGCCGACTCCACTGAATCTTGACCATCGGTATCGAACGATTCCGGAGTTGTTGTTGCTTCCGGTCCAGAATCTTGACAGGTCTTTCCTCATAGGTCAAATCTTCCTTCAGTTCAAAATTCACCTGCTGAATGATATGAGTGGGATCGTACACATATTTCCGTAACATAGACACATGGAAAACGTTATGTACGCCAGACAATTGCGGTGGTAAAGCCAGTCTGTATGCCACCTCTCCCACTCTATCTAGAATCTCGAATGGACCAATGTACCTCGGACTCAGCTTGCCATGAATGCCAAATCTTCGGATCCCTCTCGTCGGAGAGACCTTTAAGAACACATGCTCGCCAACCTGAAATTCCAATGCCCTTCTCCTGTTGTCGGCATAACTCTTCTGTCTTGACTGGGCTACTTGTAACCGGTCTCGGATAACACGGATGTTCTGTGATGATTCCGAAACAAGATCTGGTCCAAGCCACTGTTTCACACCTACCTCGTCCCAACACAACGGGGAACGACAACTTCTACCATATAGTGCCTCAAAAGGAGCCATCTGAATGCTAGACTGATAGCTGTTATTGTAGGCAAATTCAATTAATGCCAAATGATCACTCCAAGTACCACCGAAATCAATCATGCAAGCTCGCAGCATATCTTCCACTATCTGATTGGTTCTTTCAGTCTGTCCATCTGTCTGTGGATGAAAAGCAGTACTGAAATTCAGACGAGTACCCAAAGACTCTTGCAGTCCCTTCCAGAAATGTGAAGTAAATCTGGGGTCTCGATCAGATACTATATTCACTGGGATACCATGCAATCTCACCACTTCCTTTATATACAAAGCAGCCAATACATCAATCGTCCACTTGGACTTGATTGGTAAGAAATGAGCCGACTTTGTCAATCGATCGACAATCACCCATATCGCATCAAATCCACCACGAGTCCTAGGTAGACCCATAATGAAATCCATGCCAATGCTTTCCCACTTCCATTGGGGTATGTCGAGTGGTTTCAATTTCCCTGCTGGTCTGAAATGTTCGGCCTTAACTTGCTGACATACCAAACATCTGCTCACAAAATCTGCAACTTCTCTTTTCATATTCGGCCACCAAAAGGACCTTTTCAAATCTCGGTACATCTTAGTGCCTCCAGGATGAATGGTATATTTGGATCTATGGGCTTCCTCAAGAATTTTGTTCTTTATTGTAGCCTCATCCGAAACACAAGTTCTGCCTTTAAATAATAATCTACCATCATCGGCCAACAGGAAGTCAGGTCTGCTACTCAAGCTTCCCTTGATCTCTACCAACTCGGGATCATTATCTTGCAAGGACTTGATCTCTATCAATAATTCAGGTTTAAGTTGAATCTGAGCAATCAAGATCCGATCATTGTCAATATTGAGATCCAGACTAGATAATTGTTCCAACAATCTCCATTCTTGTAACATGAGACTTGACAATCTAGCTACCGGCTTCCGGCTTAATGCATCTGCCACAACATTACCTTTGCCAGGATGATACTCAATCGAGAAGTCGAAGTCTTTCAAGTACTCCAACCATCTCCGCTGCCTCATGTTGAGTTCCTTTTGAGAGAATAAATACTTCAAACTCTTATGATTTGAAAACACTGTAAAGGTTTCTCCATACAAGTAATGCCTCCAAATCTTCAAAGCAAACACGACTGCAGCAAGTTCCAAATCATGAACAGGATAATTATCTTCGTGCTTCCTCAACTGCCTAGAGGAATAGGCAATCACCTTCCCATGCTGCATGAGTACACAGCCTAAGCCAATACCTGAAGCATCAGTATAAACAACAAATCCTCCTTCACCAGAAGGTAAAGCCAAAACAGGTGCAGTAGTCAAACACTCCTTCAGAGTCTGAAAGCTTCGCTGACAATCATCTGACCAATCAAACTTATTCTCCTTGCGGGTTAATCTTGTCATAGGTACTGCAATCTTGGAGAAATCTTGAATAAATCTTCGGTAATAGCCTGCCAGGCCTAGGAAACTTCTAACTTCAGTTGCACTAGTAGGCTGCTCCCAATTCTTCACTGCCTCAATCTTCGAAGGATCAACAGAAATACCTTCCTTGGTGATAATATGTCCGAGAAAGGACACTTCTTGTAGCCAGAACTCACACTTACTGAATTTAGCATATAGCTGATGATCTCTCAATAGTTGCAATGCCATTCTCAGATGCTCAGCATGCTCCTCCTCATTCTTAGAATAAATCAGGATGTCATCAATAAAGACTACGACCCATTGATCAAGATAGGGCCGAAATACATCGTTCATCAACTGCATGAAAGCCGCTGGTGCATTTGTTAGACCAAAAGGCATAACGACAAATTCAAAATGACCATACCTGCTGCGGAAAGCTGATTTATAGATATCCTCTTCCTTAATCCGCAACTGGTGATATCCAGATCGAAGATCGATCTTAGAAAAATATTGAGCTCCTGCTATCTGGTCAAACAACTCGTCAATCCTCGGCAAGGGATATTTGTTCTTGACAGTCTGCTGGTTTATTTGCCGATAATCAATGCACAACCTCATCGAACCATCTTTCTTCCTGACGAACAACACAGGGGCTCCCCACGGAGAAGTACTAGGACGAATAAAACCCTTCTCGAGTAATTCCAACAGTTGCTGCTTCAGTTCCCTCAGTTCCACAGGAGACATATGATAAGGAGCCTTAGAAATAGGAGCTGTGCCAGGAATAAGATCAATAGAAAAGATAACTTCCCGTTCAGGCGGAAGTCCTGGTAATTCCTCTGGAAAGACATCAGGAAAATCTCGGACAACAGGAATGTCCTTGATCTCAATCTGTTGCTCAGGGGTTGCACAAACAAAGGCCAGAAATGCCTCACACCCATGTCTCAAAAGCTTATCAGCTCGAAGAGCCGAGATGAGCGGTACGGAGTTATGGTGCTTGACTCCCGTAAAAGATAAACCAGAATGTCCAGTAAAAGTCACTGAGCTAGAACTACAGTGAACATTGGCCTCATACTTGGCCAACCAATCTGCTCCTAGGATTACATCATAATCCTTCATATCCATGCAGACCAAATCTGCTGGAAAGTTCTGTTCACCAATCATAACCTTACTAGAAGGATAGAAATACTGGATTGTTGATCTAGTGCCAATAGGGGTTGAAATCTCTAACGGAGTATTCATCAAAACAGGTTCCACAGCTAATGACTTAGCAAATCTCCGTGAAATAAAAGAATGTGTTGCACCAGTATCAAAGAGAGCAAATGCGGGCTTATCGATTATAGTAAGGGTACCTTCGACGAGTCCGCCATCATCAGAAATCCCAGTTTCCTCTGCATGTAAAGCTTGAAGCTTGCCTTGTGGTTTCTTGAAGACTAGAGGTTTTGCCGGTGTAGCTTGTTCCGATATGAGAGGACAATTGGGGATACGGTGCTCCTTACTTCCACATCGCAAACAGGCGCCTAGCTTGCGCCATCACTCCTCTATCTTGTGACCCGGACGATCACAATAGTTGCACACGCCCTTAAATGGAACAATAGGGCCAGGCTTCTTGTCTTCATGCCTCGGCATCTTGCCCTTCCATGATCCGGACCCGCTCCACGAACCAGGTCCACTAACAGGCCTCTTCTTGGTATACCCGGGTTTGACACTCCCGGAACCCGTAGGTAATTCTTTCTTGGTGCCTTTACCACGGATTCTCTCCGTCATTTCAAGAGTATCCTCCAGAACTTGTGCTTTCCTTACCATCTCGGAATAAGTGGAAATCTCCATCGGTGCCAATTGGTTGATATAATGAAGCTTCAATCCATTGAGAAAGCGCTTCGCCTTCATCTTCTCGGTGGAAATGAGATGTGTAGCATATCGAGAAAGCCGTGCAAATTGAGCCTCATACTCTGCCACGGACAAACCTCGCTGTTTCAAGGCCGCGAACTCTGCCGCTTTCTTCTCTTGCACTCTATCAGAAAAATACTTGCTGTTGAAGAATTCTTCGAACTCTTCCCACATAACTTGCCGATCACCGAGAGTTGCCTTGATAGAATCCCACCAAGTACGTGCATCATGTTCCAATTGAAATGTGGACAAAAGGACACGCTCCTGGTTGGTGCATTGCATAACTTCAAAGATTCTCCCCATCTCATCTAGCCAGTGCTCGGCTTGGTCAGGGTCAGTCGAACCAGCGAATCTAGGCGGGTTCATTCCGCGGAAGTTCCGGTATAGATCACCGGTGCCATGCTGTGCCGCTCCTGCCTGAGCTACTTGCTGAAGGGCCTGAGTAAGGCCTTGAACCGTACGCTGCAGGTTCCTCCATTCAGCACGATCAGCTGCCATCTACACGAGAAATAGGTTACCTAGGTTCAATAAGATAGATAAAGCACGATTAAGGAGCGAACTTAACCCAAGTTCTACCCATTCTTACCAGGTCAGGTCCTAGACTTTTACAAGGTTAGGGATCTAATGCACCTAGACACGACCAAAAACTCGGTACCTGGCGGAGGTAATCGGTCCGAAGACCACTCGCGCAAGTGTGCGACCTTCCCGATAGGCGTAGCCTAACGTTCGGACAACACCTTTTGATATACCGATTATTGGGATGCAATGCAAGAAAACTTAAAACTTAGGAAACCTAGGAATGTGAAACCTAGGTCTCTGATACCAACTAAACTGTCACGCCCCGAACAAGGCAGAAATATCGGGACGTACAGTTAGGGACACGCTGGCAAGAGAGGGAACTAAATCTAAAACAATACACAAGTGCTACAAGATGGAAATACTAAATGATCATTAACAAACCACAACTGATACAATAACCTCAAGTTCAACTTAATACAACTGGAATAATCAACCACTAAAACTCAATAACATGACTGAGACTAAAAGCTCTCCAAAACACAACTAAAGAAAGATAACACACTACTAACACACTAGAACTGATACACCCAAGACATCACTCCTGCCCTTCCCCATCGGTAAGCGCGTCACCTGAAAAGCCTGGAAAGGGGGGAAAAACACAACTATGAGCTGACGCTCAGTAGGAAATAACAAACAGGTATAAGTGATTAACAGTTTAATTACATTTTAAAATGTCACGCTACAAATGATAAAAACAATAAAAAGATAACGATGATATCACGAAACGAAATTCAAAGATCTTGCAAGGTCAAGAAATATAATGAATAGAATAGTAAGACAAGAATTTACTACAGGAGATAACGATAAAAAGTTGGCCATATCAAGTCAATTCAAGTCATGTCAAGCACGTATGTAATTTCATTTCCACGTCCAAGTAATGAGCAAGTAAAGTAACTACAAGTAGAGTATAGAACAGTGACGAGTGGAAAGTGAAAAGTAGTAGAAAGTAATGTAGAGAGTAGTGGAGAGAGTAGTGGAGAGTCCTAGATTTAACACATGTCAAGTACTGGTGCCAAATGCCACACCTAGTCATTCACCTCCCAGGGGTACACGTAGTGTTCGGGCGCTCTTCCCAGGACTAGACCGAGCCCTTATTTGTTTGCCAGGCATTGATTTCTTTTGGATCAAAGATCCCACGAATCTAGACTTCCACAGTTTATGGCCAGAATTCCAAGGTTTAAGCTAAGTAGCAATAACAACATCAAGTAGGAAAGAGATTCATTTCCAGAATTTCAAGGTAAGTATAATCATCAAGGAGATTGAAATCAAGTCACAACAAGAGTTAATCGTGCTGCACTACTGTAAAACAGCAGCAATCAAACAAGCTAATCAACATATTAATCCTAATCACCAAGTTAAGATATCATGATTAACCATTATCATTTGCATTAAGACAATTGCCAAGAAGCTGATTCAAGATGATAAGGCAAAGAACAACTCCCACAGGAGTGAAATAGAATGCATTAACAGAGATTTAGTTACACCATTAACTACTAATTATGTGGGTTTCTATTTAATCTTGTATGCATTGAAAATGAAGATGATAAACGGTGTGTTTTTACACTAAATTTGCATGTATGGACCTATGTTAATTGAAACTAAAAAGGGTACATGAATAGGTCATTAGTTCCTCAAAAATGTAGTTTTCAATGTGATTAGGTTGAATGGATTGATCCCCTGATGATCCGGATTGATCCCCGGGTCAAAACATCATTAAAACGGGTCGTACGGGGCATGGGTCGACCCTTTGGGTCGACCCCTGGAAAAATTCCAGGTATGGGTCGACCCATTGGGTCGACCCCTGGCTTCCAGGAGCCTTCCTGGCTGCATGGGTCGACCCATGGGTCGACCCCTGCAGGCTGTGGGTCGACCCATTGGGTCGACCCATGCAAGGCAGCATTGCTGCTTGCAGGGTTGAAATGGGTCGACCCGTGGGTCGACCCCTGGGTTTCCAGACCCAAAAGGCTTCAAAAAAAAACATGAAAAACTCCAAGAATTGGGGTCTAAATATATTGGGATCTTAACCATATACTCTAGAGTTATTAATATGCATCCTAGGGTCATGAAACATAATTTAAATCACGAATTTTGATAGGAATCCAATGAAATACAACCTATTCTATGAAGAACACAAGAAAAGTCTAGCCTGCTAGCATGCTTCTAATAACACACGAAATACTCTAGGCATGATCTATAAAAATTGGGGATTTTGATGTCAAAAGAAAGCTAACATGCTATTGATTACATTCATGTATGTTAATTAGAAGTTGGGCTGTTATAACCTACCTCAAATTGAAGAGGGAACTCGAAACCTAGAATAAAGAACAACTTGACAGCACCTCACTAAAACCTCGATATCTCCACGGATACCTAATGAAAATTGGGGCTTTTGCCACCAATGGAAAGAGCTCGATAAGAGGTACAATTTGCTATACTCATGATCAAGATTTGGTTGAGAATTCCTACCTCAATCGATGGATCAAAGAAGGATGAAGGGAAGCCAACGGCCTCCTGACCCACCTCCACAAATCGAACTAGATCTCTCCAGATCCGAAATTTCAGCGAACCCCACAGCAGCCAAATGAAAGAAGACTCGTAGGGCTTCATTTTGATAGCTCATAGAGCTTCTGGAGCCTTCTGAATTGGGAGTATTCGCTGCTGCAAGCTACGTGTTTAGAAACGGCGCCGAAATCCTTGACTTGACCAAACTATGTCGGCAGCACGTTTTGGGGCTAAGTTTACCTCAAATTGATTGAGGGTAAAAGTTCCTTACATTGTGGCCTTCCATTTGCCCCTAATTTCAGATCATTTGGTTGAGTAATCAGGTCGAATTTGATGTTCAAAGTTTGGGTGAATAGTGAATACGAATTTGGGTTAGGTGGGTTGTAAGTCAGGCTTAATCCACTGATTAGGCCTAAATAATGATTTAATTAGGCTTACTCCAAGAAGACAAAAGTGTTAGTCGAAGCATCTATTATTTAATTACTATTTTTATGAATTTTTATATGGTAGATAAAATTCCACTTCTACTATTCCGTAATTAATTAAATATTAAGTTTGGAAGACTAAGTTCGCTAATTCGGCTTAATAAACGATTTTATTAGGCTTAAATGTAGAAGACAAAGTTGCTAAACAAAATTAATTCTACAAGATGTGATTTTTGGGGATTTTTAGAAAATAGTTGAAAAAATGACTTATTCTATTAATTAATTAGTTAATCTAATTAATTTGGATAATTCTCATTAATTCGAATAACTTCAAATAAATTCCAAATAATTACAAATAACTTTCTAAATAAATTTCTAAAGAATTTGGGGTCTTACAGGCCTCATGAGCCCCCTAGGCATGACACTCCTACCGCGCGGCCTTCCCTACCCCAGCCGGGGAACCCTTCCCCTAGAGCTCCTTTGCCACCTACTTCCGATCCTTATTCGGAGCCACCACATTTGGAGCCAGCCGTGTTTCTAACGGGAAATCTTTTCATCGCCGGGCCACTACTTAGTTGGGTCAAGATAGGCTTGGTCCCTAGACCGCCTTGCTACCCACCCATGGACCCCACGCTACCATTAGTGCCGGTCAACTCATTCCATACCACATTCCTGTGTAGTCACCATGTTGATACATTGGATAACCTTATTATGGGATTAGACTCGCAAATGATGTTGACATATATGTTGACACGAGACTTCGATCAACCCACAAGTCATAGCTTCACCCACCCCGCCTTAGGGTCCATTACCTCATGTGCACCGTGGGTCGTGTCACCACGGAGGTTCTCTTATTCCTTCCCTTGTTGGCCGAGCCAAACCTCATTCCCTTTTTCCTTAGGGAGGAACCATACCTTTTACATGAGACCACCGTCCCATATACCCTTGTGCATGAAGGTGACCATTTACACCTTCAAGAATTCCAAACATGGGACTGTGACCTATGGGAACCCAGCTCGAGGGGTCACACATTCTTTGATCCCTTCGACCCCTTCCCCAGTGAACTCCTTGACCCACCACATCCACTCCACTTCTTCGAGGGAGTCCACTATCACATCCCTTCCCTACGGGTCGGACCATCTACACTCATCAAGCCCGTTCACTGGCGAGATATGCATACATATAGGGGTGATGAGAAAGGTGCATTCAACTACCCTGGCCCACCCAAACCTCACAAACCTCCCCAGTCCAATAGGAAGTCCTTGCATGCATGGTGCATTTTGGGATGTCTAGGAGTCCATGATTCCACCTACATTTGGTTGCGTCTTGTGTATGCATGGCACACATTCGGATATCCTGGTCCACCATCGCATAAGTATGGGTTGGACTAACAGTAGGTTTGTCTAGGGTCATATGTGAGCCCGTGTTTTATTTATTTGTACAGTTTGTTAGGAGTCTACATGTGTCGAGTCGAGTTGGTCACATGTCAGATCGCGTTGTCAGTCCCTTTCGAGTGCGAGGCAAGTCAGGTCTATTGCGTACGTTGTAGACTTGCCGGTATTTGGGATCGGCTCTACCATTCTATGTCTCAGATTTGGTCACATAAAGGGACTCCACGGTGATTCCTAGTGAGTCATTGAGCCGTCTCCTTCCTTTGAGAGTGACCCCACCCCGGAGTGTCCATCACTAGCCTCATTCCCACAGCAACATGCACATATTGAATATATACAGGATGAGCATGTGACAATTACTTGGAGTGGAGCGTTCTCTGCGCTTCCTGGTCGGTGACAGATCCGCCGGAGCCACACGAGCAGCCGCACCCCTTACTCGACGGGGTCGAGTTCTTCCCACCTGGAGAGAATTGATGGGAATCAACACCGGGCACTAACATTTTATTTTTACATTTGTGTCCTTTTATTTACATTTATATCCTTGGCTAATCGGGTTTGCAATTGTAAGGCATTATAAGCCAAATGGTTAGTCTTTAAAGTCTTTGGGTTTCTATGTAAAATGCCAGTAGGTCCAGCAAGGGCCCCCACCCTCTTTCCCATTAGTCCACCTAGGATCTAGGGCCCATGTGGGACTAGTTCAAAGTCCAAGATTGGACTTGGACCAAGAGGGGACAAGAAAGGAAGAAAGTCCAACTTGAACTCCCCTTAGTCAAGGGGGCGCCCCCCTTATAATATAGTTTATTCCATGTTGTATTTTTATTTAATTTGGTCATTTGACTATATGGGGGAAGAAAATGTTATCCCTAGTTTACCCCTCCCTAACCCTAGATCTGAGGGTAGGTTTAGTCTTTTTTACATTTCTATATATCCTTTGTATTTTCCATTTTTGAAGAATTAATGAGAAGAATTTATGTGAAAAAGTAAGAGCCCTTGGGCGCCCCCCTCTCCCTCTCCCTCTTGCAGCAGGATTGCTGTGGTTTTTAGGGTGGATTCCCTAAAAAAACTTAGTGGATTCCAAGGTTTATCTCTTCCCCTGGGTGTGAAGCTCAGCCATCTCCGCCGCCGCCGCCGTTTGTACCGCCAACGAGCCGCCACAACCCACCATCCCCCCTACTGTCCTGAACTCCGAGTTCCAGAATAACAAGTTAAAGAAAAGGTCAGTTCTCCCATCTCTCAGCTCTGATCGAGCTGAGATTTTGGTATATTGTTCCCCTTTGAGTTAGCTTTCCAGCAATATAGATTTTGCCCCATTCAGATCCCGTTTGATATTTTTACTGATATTTTAGCTCCACCCCTCACAGTTTGCCAATCAGCACATCTACAGGGTAGAAGTATGTTCTTATATTTTTCTCGTCCTCATAGTCATCTCCAAAATATCCCCAAAAATTCCTGCGTGATCCCCACATACCCCCTTTCCACCCATAAAATTCACAGAGTCTAGATCCTTTTGGGTCAAAATTCATCTTCAGGCAGTTCCATTTTTGTCCTGCCAGATCTGGATTTCAAATCATAAAACTTACAGTGCCACAGTCATTTTTATTTCTAATCCGATTATTAGATGGATGTGAAATTAATTTATGTTGTAGTTCTGTGAGTCCTCTTTCCAACGGCGCCAGTCTCGCCTCGATCTGCCTCCGGATCTGGGCGCAAAAATTCTTTTCGTGGAGGCGCGCATTCTTGCTCCGAGCCATGCCAGAAAGAAGGTGTTGGGAAATAATTCCCAATAATATATCAAAGCTCTGATTCAGTGACCGCCACTTCTGGGAGTCGACTAGGGACGTCCCACCATCGTCCCAGCTAAGAGCCTCCTTCAGAAGATCCCAGGAGAATGACGTCCCTTTGGAGGCCCTCGTACACTGTCCTGTCGGCCTGCAAATCGCAGATCCGGACTTGTTGTCTTCAACCGCTCGGAACCCCTCCAACGTGCTGCACGTCAACCTAGAATCGGAACTCTCGGACCGCTGTTGTGGCCTGTTACCTCCCTGCGTGGAGTGGGCCTTAAAATCACTTCTGTAATTATTAACATTTACTGTACCTGGAGTCACCATTCTTGGCCGGGGTCGTCTTCCCCACGCCCGGTAGCGTGGAGGTATCGTTTCCGCTCCCCTCTCGACATTTTGCTTTACTCGTATATATTTGTATGCTACTGCAAGTGATAGGTTAACTAGCTCTATTCAATTCAGTCACCACTGCGAGAGTGAGTGAGTGGAGCCCGTCCTATGTCTCGATCCGAACACGCGGAAAGCCGATACCCGAGACTCATTGTCGGTTTCTCAACTGCGCAGATCCGCACGTTTCCCTCGCTTAGGGACGTCCGCAAGCTAGAGTCCCAAGTTCGCGTCCCATCCCGCATCAGGTGTGCCGGTGGAGAGGCACAGGAGTGTGCCGTTGAGGCACTTTAAGAGTGTGCCGCTGGGGGGATTTAAGGAGTGTGCCGCTAAGGTACTTTTAAGGAGTGTGCTGCTGGGGCACTTTAGGGCAGTGTGCCGCTGAGGCACTTGTAGGGCGGTGTGCCGCTGAAGGGCACAGGGTGTGCCGTTGGAGGGCACATGGAGTGTGCCGTTGAAAAGGACTTTGAGCCTTGCTTTAGGAACTAAGAACTGTGAATTTCTTTGAGACATTCTTCATTGCCAAGGACCCGAAGTTGGATCCACAGCAGTGTATAACTTCAGGAGGCTATCCTGTGTTTTCTTTGTCATTCAATGCGCCCGTGCAAATGTGAGGATTTGCCGGACGGTAGTATTCTCCGGAGCCTTGGGTAGCCAGTTTCTCCGCGTCTTCTCTCTTCAGCTCTAACACCAATGCGGGACCTAGGTAGGACGTATGGACGTATAATTTTGTATGTCCACAAATGCCCCCCACCCATGGGCAGCGCGGGTGAAGGATGAGCCAGGCGGTGCTCGTGGGTGTGTTCGCGCAACAAACATACACTATTACGTACATATACATATATATGTAGTATTATATGTATATATATTTATATTATTATGTTTATATTTATATTATATTTTTTATTATATTTTATTATATTTTTATTCTATTTTTCTTTCTCTCTTTTTTTCTTTCTTTTCTTTTGCTCTTTTTTTCTCTCTTTTTGTTCTCTTTTCTTTTTTTTCTTTCCTCCCCTTTTTTTTGAAACGGGCCAAGCCCCTTATAAATGGGGCGGGGTCGGCCGCTCGAGCCCCTCCCCTTTCGGTTTCACACTCTCCCTCTCTCTCTCTCTCTTCTTGGTAGCCCCTTCGTCTCCCCTCCTCTCTTCTCTCTTCTCCTTCGCCACCGAACGCTGCCGTTGCTCACCGCCGTCGTCGGTGCCCAGGGTAAGGAGGCCTCCGTGCCCTCTCTCTCTCCCTTCTTTTCTCTTCTTCTTCTCTTCGTTTTCTTCTTCTCTTCCTCTCGTTCTTTCTCTTCCCTTCGCTAGGAGGGCGACAGAGCCCTAGGCTCCTCTCTCTCCTCTTCCTTCTCCTTCTCTTCCCCCTTCTTCCCTTCTTCTTCTCTTCTGCTTCTTCTTCCTTTCTTCTCCCCTCCTTCTCTTGTTCCTCTTCTCTTCTTCTTTTCCCAGTGGAGTGACGTTGGGCGCGTCGGTGGGAGTGCTCCGGGGTGTGCCGGAGGGAGTGGCACAGGGTGTGCCGGGTAGCGCGGGCATGGGCGTGCCGGGTAGCTAGGGTACGAGGGGCACGAGTGTGCCGGGTAGCGAGGGGCACGGGTGTGCCGGAGTGGGGTGGCACAGGGTATGCCGGTGGTAGAGGGGGCACGGGTGTGCCGGGTGACTGGGCATCCCGGGTGTGCTGGGTAGAGGCATGGGGAGTGCGCCGGTGAAGTGGAAGCCAACCCGAACTGGAGGAGCATCCGGTGTTGCCTTCTGTGCACGCCGTGATTTTTATTGGGGCCGTCACTCTTTGTGGACGAGCACCCGTGTCTTCCCTTTACGCCTCCGGCCTAGGGGAGACTGCCGAAATTTTGTCAAAATTTCTCGGCGTCCTGTTCATTTTAATTGTAGTGTAGCCCCTTATAATCTTTTTCCCTTTGTCTTTGCTCGGGACTTGTTCTGACTCTAAGTCTTTTGCACCATACAGATAAATGGTTGCTGCCAGTGGTTCTTCCGCTTCTGCTATCGCTGGTGCCATGCCTGCTCCGTCAATGGCCGTTCCTGCCGTCACCTGGCATAACGTGGAGGACCTTGACCGGGAACATGCCGAGGTGGCCTCACTAGCTGAATCATCAGATTCTGAGACCAGTACTGTAGAGCTCAGCCGAGTTGCCCTGACTGACAGTGGCTTTACATTTTATCAGGCTGGCGACTACCGGAGGGACCATCCCAAGGACAAGCAGCTTCTGCACTTTTTGAAGCACCTCCGCCGCCAGGACAAGAGGGACTTTAGAGCCGTGCGGGGCGCTGAGCACGCCATCTTACAGTTCTAAGATAGTCTTCTATACAGCGTTCACCAGAGTGTGCCAACGTATCTGGTGGGCGAACCGAGGGAATGGAATCCCGTGCTAGGTCTGGAGGCACTGACACCCGCAGAGGGCAGATTAGTACGGGCACTGGAGTTTACCCCCGCCTATTGGGACAATGCGGCGGGGCGGGTGCACAAGGAGCAACCTCGCTTCGGCTTATTTCTAGCGCCGTTGAAGTGGCGGTATCGAGAAAAGCCCTACCTTCTGGACTATCTGGCCATCCGCTTCAAGCATGAGCTCGCCTTGGGCTGGTTTGGGGAGCTTAAAGTCCAAGATACGCACACCTTTCAGGAGGGGGCGATGGTGTTCACCGAGTACGTGCTGTTCATTTATGCTCCCCTGCTTATTCGGGCCGCCGTCTACCACAGTGTTTATGCCTCCCGGTACAGCTACCCGATCTCTAAAGGCCTCTACTGTGGGATGATTGAGGTCTTTAGCGCCGAGTTGAACACCTTCTATACCGCAGAAGGTGAGACTTCGTTGGATCTATGGAGTCTTCACCAGCTGAGCGGCCTGCCTATTGATGGAGAGCCGTATGAAGAAGTATGCCTCTCCGACCTTCTCAAGGACCAGATAGACGGGGACGGCATCTATGCACTCGGATATTCTTACCGGTTCCTTTTGAAGGCGTACCGGGAATTGTACCAAGAGGGTCCATTTGAGCTTGTGGCTGAAATACTTCTTTGACGGGCCGAAGAAATATGAAGATTTCCCCTTTGTATGTGCCGCTGTGGTCCGGAAGAAGCGTAGGAAGAGCAGGGCTGAGGTGAAAGTCCCAACTTCAAAGGGGCTTCGGAGTGGTGCTAACCCAGTAGGGGTTGATCCGATGACGCACTATGCAGCTTTCCTCACATACTGGCTCTGTTCTTTTGCTTTGCTATACGGGGATGAGACCATCGTCCGGCCAGACGCCATCTACCCTGCTTGCCAAATGGCATGGGGCATTAAGCTATCATTGTGCCCGGCCGCACTATGCCTGATATACAAGACGCTGGGAGACGTTAGTGCACACCAACTCCCGCGCCAGGCCCGGTTCATCGGCCCAATGCATTTCTTCAACGCATGGGTCTGATCTTTGTTCCCCGAGTACGCTCCACGCACCATACAGTCTTGGGGGTTATTTCCACGTGTGTTGGAGTTTGCCAATGCGGAGGCGGGTTCGACAACGTTGCAGCTATTCAACATCCGGGGTAGGCTTACAACAGTTCCCCAAGACTTACCGGGCAGCATCACTTCTGGACTCTGGCCGCCCATTCTAGTCCCTTGGTAAATAGCAAAAGGGAGTGTCGGGATGACCAGGTGGAGAAGTATCCCCACCCGATCAGCCAGCAGACAGTGGTCCGCCCGTTGTTAGAGCCGGGGCTTTGCGACTGGGCGTTATCTATCCGCCCGAGCATGCTGGTCTTCAGGAAGGGAGACACCTTGCTGCTGGAACCATATTACCCCTTCCGCTTTGGGTGAAATTTCGGGTATGATCAGCATATCCCCGTGTACATCGCACAATTTCCTTTGCCTGTACGAAGTTTTCGGGGCAGCCCGACTGCCGAGCATGCCCGGACCTGGTGGGATTACTTTCATCGGACCGACGAGTCCGTGTTTACAGTGCCGGCGCCCGGACGAATTCCACGGGTGATGGTTGACTATATAAAGTGGTGGAATGCCCGGACGGGCTTTTATCGGTTGTGCAGAACCGATTGCTGGGATGGCACCGAAAGGAAATTCTTGAGCAAACAGCCGTCGGCCGTCCTCGATATTGATCCAGAGCATCTACTCCGACTGAAGCATGGCAAGGAAAAGGAGGTGACTGCATACTTGGCCGCTCATAATGAAGCCCGGGAAGCCAGGCTGTTGCCCCAAATTAAGATGCCCCCTGTTGCCAAAGATGAGTTCAAGAGGACTCTTACGCATCTGTGCCGGGTCGGGACGGACCGTCTGGACCTCATCAACTACCCCTTCCTGATAGAAGAAGAAGGCACCCCTGCACGAATCTGGCGCCCCGAGACAGACCCGACATGTCCCTATCGCACCTTCTTGAGGAGAGAGGAGCGCAGGCCCGAAAATTACAAGGAAACCACATGGGTATATGTTCTTCTCCGGGCACACGGATTGAAGGTGGAGGACCCAACAACTGCCATCCTGGATAAGCGCATGTATATTTCTTTTCATTATGTCGACGGGTGGGGCATGGATCACTTCAGTCTTTACTGCCACCTCGCCTTCAAGCAGCATGCGGATCTGGCTCATCTCGTAGACCACTGTACGAAGATCGGGGATGTTCTTTGGTTGGTCCGAGAGGTGGCCCGCCGGGACAAGGAGTCGTCCCTGACTTACTGGCCGCTTACACTATGATTGTACACCGGCCCTCATGGTATAATGCCTCTTTATCTCTGCCTTCCATTGTTTTGTTCCTTCATAATGTTGGTTGATTGATTTTTTTTTTTTTGACAGAGCATCCCACCAGCACCCAACTGGCGCAATATAGGAACCTTCTCCGGTTGGTACAGAAGCCTCCCCACTTTGACGCAGCAGAGCCGGCTCCCACCACGACTCCTTTGCCGAAGGCCAAGAAGTGATCCCGGGCGAGGTCGCCCGTGAAGGAGGCATTGGCTACTGCTAAGGTGGCCGAGAGGCAGAAGGTGAAGCGGAGGAAGACGGAAGCTACTCCTGCCTCAACGGTCGTCCCTCTAGTTCCTCTACCCCCATCCTTTGAGGAGTTCACCATCGCTCGGGCGGAGACAAGTCGGCCTACAGGTTGGGTCTTCTAACTTTTGGAGCTCTTCAAGGCTTATCTGTATGTCAAGAGGGACCCTCTTCTAACACACGTATTTATCTTCTTTGCTTCAGCTGCGGAGGACTCAGCTCCAATTTCCATTCCCGGCGTGGGTAAGGCCACAGTTCACGGGGCAGTCCAACCCGTTAAAGAGACCATTTTTGAACCAACCTCTACTACGGAAGTCGGGGGAGGTACAAGTTCCTCATTCTCTTGGCTTATTTCCTTCATTTCTCATGACCCTACGGGCCCGGCTTAATTCACGTCATTCTTCACTTGGCAGGAGCCGGTGTGGCAGCCACTCGGCCGAAGGCGGTTCGCTGGATGCCACCGTTCGAGCAAACATATGCGAGGAAGGGGCGAAGGCATGAGAATTGGCGGCTGCTGAGCCCGCGTGATGATGCTCCGGCCATAGATCCTGCCGCTGGGGCTCCCCTAGTAGTGAAAGAGGTGCCCACCCGGACCAAGTCCTCGTCTGGTGAAAAGGTAGATTATGGCTACTCTTCTGACGAGGTGCTTCAAATGAGGGCCCATCCAGGGAGCCCGAGCTTAAAGTACAAGCTTGGAAAGCTCCATTATTGTCTGCTTCTCTGAGTTTAGTGGGACATGTACTTGTGAATATGGACCTATTTATTCGGGCTTCTCTCAAGGTCGCCAACCAATTTCTCTGCTGTTATCATTTTTGAACTTAACAGGAAGTGTCCCGGATTCAGAAGTTGCCCGACAGGAGAAAGCCACTGCGGCTCTGGACAAGCTGGTGTCCATAGTCGAGGCCCTGCGGCAGGAGGAGGCTGCAACAAGTTCGGATGCCCCCGCCCCGGCAATCGAGGCGCTGCAGCAAGAAGAGGTGGTAGTGGCCGTGAGTATAGACTTTATCCCCCTTTTTTTGAGTTTCCCTCGGGACTGTTGATTTATTTTAAGCTGGACAGGACCATGCCTCCCAAAGGGTTGCGGGGACTCCTACTCCGACAGTAGAAGCCCTGGAAGAGGGAGAGATAGTGCCGGGGACTGAGACCCGGGAAGAGGGAGAGATAACACCGGAGAGCAGCATAGTGCCGGCAGATGAGGTAAGCACGGGGGCCTCTCGGCTCTTTTGAAAACCCAGCAATTCATTTCACATAGTGAGTGGCTAACCTTGCTCTGCGTGGCCAGTCAATGACGACGCCCAGGAGAGCGCCTGCTGCTCGAGCTCGTAAAGCCGTTCCTAGGTGGAGGTCATCCTTTGGTCCGTGGGCGACACGAAGGTTGAAATCACTTCTGGGACCGGACGCGGGATCCTTGGCATCTCTTCTGCAATTGGGAGCCATCCCGCGGCTCGTGATTCCGCTTCTGCCTCTCCTGAAGTCGGTTATACCAGAGGAAGCCCGACTCCTGGGGAAGATATTGGCCAGCCTCACTATACCTTCGAGGGAGACTCGGGCAGGGGAGGCGTCAGATCCCTCAGGAGCAATATCGGGCCCGGCTCTGCTTGATACCTCTCCTTCGATCGAGGTCATGACTCTCGCGCTCACGGCCTGCAAAGCGACGACGGGTCCGGGCCTTACCGAGGAGGTGGAAATGGAATCAAGTTCATCCGCCGCGACGCCTGATTCGGTCCCTGCAGCCATTTGCTATGCAGACGAAACTGTGGCTCCGATCCCTGCGGCGCAGATGTCATCATCAGACACGGGCCTTACCCGACCGGTGGAAATGGAGCAGCCGCTCATCACAACGGCGTCGAGTGCTTCTGCTACAATCTTGCCTTCGCCCCTCGCAGTGATTGGCTAGGACCTGTCCTCCGAGCCAGAAGGATCTCGCCATTCGACCTTGACTCTCCTGTCTTCATCGGTTGTGGTGGACGCCGAGCTATGGGTAGCTATGGACAACATCGTTGAGTTCAACCCGCCGGTCATGCCTTCAATAGGTCATGCTACTTCGGACCTACCGGTTCGTCAGACTCTGTTAACGCTGCTGTTGATGATATTTGCTGATCCTTCGCTCATGTACCGGGGGGTACACACCGTGGTCATGCAACTGACCGGGGCCCTACAGATGATGGGTTACCCATTGGAGGAGTGGTCGCGACGGGTTCTATTATTACTAAAATATGTAAACCGTCGCGAGTTCCTCGAGACACAAGCTCCAACTAAATTTACAGCCATCGGCGCCCAGAGGGACGAGTACTTGCAGGCCCTAGAGGTACGGAGGGACAACAGGGAGCAGCGTTGGAGGGCCCTAGATGAATGCTGCAGCAACATTCGTGCTTTGGAGAGCCGAATAGAGAAGCTCAAGGGCTGGCTTGCTAAGGCCGAGTCCGATCTTGCCGAGGCTGAGGCGACCAAGGTCAGAGAGGCCGAGGAGCTAGGCATCGCTGAGGTTGAAGTGGCCTCGTGACAACAGAGCTGGGGCGCCTTGATGCGCAGGAAGGCCGACTGCGTGAAATGGTGAACTTTCCTTGCGTAGGGATCCTTCCTATGGAGGAAATCTTCTGGGGGATAGCCTAGCCGTCAATCCTCCTTTTCTTCTTCTACTTCCTCTTTCTCCCTTTTTGCATGTAACACCGGGGTATGCCCCGAGGCCCATGTAACGTTTTTTCAAAAAGGAATAGAATACAATTGTTTCATATGCCACTTATTGTGTGTATGATATTCAAAAAAATTTTCCTTTCTTTCTTGCCCTATGGTAGAGTGCGGGTTCGTACTAATAGTTCATTCGGGGAAAGCCCAGTGGGGTTCACGTGGGAGCATAGGATAGTGCTCGCCCTTCCAGAGGAGGGACGAGGGGATCACTCCCCCATGTCCGCCGTGCGATTAACCAAATGGTGCCACCGGGGCGCTCGACCTGAGTAGGTTGATTTGACCTTAGAGGGACGGAGAGAAGAGTTTGTTCATTCAATGACCTAGACGGGAGGTCTTGGTCAAAAGGGGTTGCTCGTCACCCGAAGGGAAGGAGAGAAGAGTTTGTTCATTCAATGACCTAGACGGGGGGTCTTGGTCAAAAGGGGTTGCTCGTCACCCGAAGGGACGGAGAGAAGAGTTTGTTCATTCAATGACCTAGACGGGAGGTCTTGGTCAAAAGTAGGTTGTCCATCCATGCCGGCGGGATGCCGGGGGCAGACGTGGTTTGCTTGTCTCTTGAAGTATTCGTTGGTACAGAGCTGGTGCCAACGTAAGGAGGAAGGTTAATTCCCAAATCCCAAATGGAAGGTTCGGGTGAGGTGTTTTTCGTCAGTGTCGACAAGATGTCAAGGGTTGACATGGTTTGTTTGTCTCTTGGTGTCTTCGTTGGTACGGGACTGGTGCCAACGCAAGGAAGAGGGTTGATTCCCCAATCTCAAACCGAAGGTTCAGGTGAGGTGTCTTTCGTCAGTGCCGACAAGATGTCAGAGGCTGACATGGTTCGTTCGTGTAATGCCCCAGACTTTTCGAATATTTTTCGGATCATTTTTGTGGGTCTCGGAGTGTATTTTGTGATTTACACGTGTTTTTCCCTGATGCGCCTTCGGAACTCTGTGCAGGGTGAACCGTGGCGTTCTCCGACTCCGAGATAGTACCGACGCATTGTGCTCTTCCCGAGGATCGCAGGGGTAATTTTAGTATTTTTCTAAATTTCTAGAGTTTTTGGATTTTTCTATATATATTAACCCTTTAACCTCTCTCTCTCCCCATTCTCTCTTTCTCACTCTCTCTCATCTCTTTCTCTCCCCCTCTCCCCGGGCGGCCGATCATGGCGGAGGAGGGCGAGGCGGCAATGGCGGGAGGTGAGGAACTAGAACGGGTCGAGGATCGAGGGCCGGTGGCTCGTGGAAGCTCGGCTGTGGGTTCGTGGAGCGGCGAGGCTTGAACGACGTTTTCTTCGTGGATCAGCGTCCACGGCACGCAAAATCTTTAGTGGAGGTAGGGAGATGGACCCCCAGCTCGTGCACTTCCTTTCCCGCGAGTTTTGTAGGCCGTGGCGAGCCGAGCGGGTTTATTTTTGTATTTTGGGAAAAATACATGTTTTTGGGGTGTGAGCCGGATCTCCTATTTTATGGCATTTTTGGCCGACCCAAGGGTATAGATGCATGCCTAGGGGCTTGGGGAAGGTTTCCCCTTTTGTTTCCCCTTCACCTAGGGGTGAACGGGGCGTGGAATGGATTTCTTCGTGATTTCTGCCATTTTCAGGCGCGGACTGAGAACGCGCTAGGCAAGGCGGGCGCGTTCTTGGAGATCACACTGCTCCGATAGGGCGCGTTCATCGGGGAAGATGAACAATAAGGCGGTTCCTATCACGCTGTGGGGTCATAGCGCGTTCTGTCCCTGTCGCGCTATAGGGTCATAGCGCGATCTGATCTTATCGCGCTATGGACTGTTGTGCCCCTGTGGTCAATTGAGTCATCTTGTGGTCACTTGGGTCATTCGACATCATCCTGTGGTCATTTGAGTTATTTGATATTCTTGGTTTTGATAATGGCTAAACACTATAAGTCAATGATGTTTTACCACTCTTATACGACTAAACTACTTGATGTTCTTTCCTGACAGATATGTCAAGGAATGGAGTGGAGATGGCAAAAGTGAAAGCTCAATGATTGCACCCTCGCACGCGGATCGACCTACGTGGTCAGGTCGCGGGGATCGACCTGCCCGGTCAGGTCGCGGGGGTCAAGGGGGCAGCGCCCCTTGCAGGGGTTTCTGGGGGCGGAGCCCCGGGAACAAAATTTTTATTATAGGAGCGATATAATCAATAGAAATCTTCAAGACAGTCAAGGTTGATGCCACAGATGAAAACGGGCTGCTAAAGGACTCAAGCGACGGAGCTAAAGAGGTTAACGGACCGACCCGGGAAAACCCGGGGTCTGCCCAGCTGGCGGTCGACCGCCCCAACCAGTAGCTCCCAGTCTGCACGAGTCTCAGTGGCGGTCGACCGCCAGCCCAGTAGCGGTCGACCGAAAATTCCAGGGACCATCCGTCTACAGCGTTTCTCAGTAGCGGTCGACCGCCAGCTTTTGCAGGTCGACCGCCAACCCCGAGCCTTCAATGTTGACTTTATTTTTCACTTCGAGAATAGCCCCTTTCCTTGTATTTGTTTAACCCCAAAGTCACCCAATCCCCCATGGATTGTGGATCTGGTCTGAAGGATGTCCAAAGACCATTTAAAGTCTATAAAACCAACACAAGGAGGGTTAGAAACCCTAATACTTCAAGGGGATTCAAGGGAGACTACAAGGGTGTGTTCAAGGGAGAGGAGTTCGAGTATCGTAGCTATGAACAGTACTACGGGAAGAAGCTTCTTCATCCTCAAGTGATTCAAGCTTCTTCAAGAGGAGATCAAGCCCAAGCCAAGAGAAGATAAAGCTGCATCCTTCATCTTCTTCATCAACTCAAGAAGATCAAAAGGAAGATCTAAGCTACATCTATAGTCTTCTTCATCAACTCAAGGAAGATCATCTCTCAAGGAAGAAGACACCATTGAAGCATCCGATTCAAGCTCTAGCAATCTCAGACAAGATTTTTCTTCTTTAGAAAATTCCATATCTTGTTTGAATAGCTTGATATTTATTCTCTTTCCATTTCTTTCAAACAATCGAAACTGAAGATCGTCCCTATCGGTGGTTAGTAGGAAGGCAATCGGAGGTTTTTCTGATTTGCGGTTCAGTGCGTGGCACTAGTGGAGCCTCACCGGATTTGGTGAGGGGTGGACGTAGGACTGGAGATTCAGTCCGAACCACCTTAAAATCTTTTGTGTTGTGGTTTGTTTATGTGATTGCTTCGTTCTAGATGCATGCTTAGGTTCAAATCGATATATTAGTTGCTCATCTTGCCAAGCAAATCATATTGTTCTTCGATAAGCTAGTTATATTCCGCTGCGATTTATTTTATCTAGCTATATAGAGGGTTACATTGTGAAAAGAGGGACAGATCTAATCACCCCTCCCCTTTAGATCCGCTGTCCACTACTCAACAAGTGGTATCAGAGCCTAATCTCTCATTATGGGGTCCAACGACCTTGAGGGAAATGGTGGATTAACGTCCAAAGGTTTCTTACCTGAAGGACATTTTGTGAATATGCCTCCTTACTTTACTAGAACTAATTATCCTTATTGGAAACATCGCATGCAGGTGTTCATTCGCGTCCAAGACTATGAACTTTGGCGAGTGATCAGCAAAGGTCCGTATGAGCTTACGGATAATGAGGATTTGTGGACCAAAGAACAAATAAGACAATCCACTGTCAACTGGAGTGCTAAACACATCATGCAATGCTCACTCCATCCAATAGAATTCTCAAGAGTTGCTACCTGCGCAACGGCAAAATAGATGTGGGACAAGCTAGAGGTAATTTACGAAGGAACCTCTCAGGTACGAGAAACAAAAGCCAACATTTTGGTTTCTGAATATGAAATGTTCCGCATGAAGCATGATGAGTCAATTCAGAATATGTATGCTCGGTTAACTGTGCTTACTAATAGTCTAACTGATTTGAGAAAGAAATACTCAGAACAGGAAATTGTGAGAAAGATTCTCAGATCATTGACTCCCGCATGGCACACAAAGGCTACCATGGTTGAAGAATCGAGAGATCTCGCAACTACCAAGGTAGATGAACTCATTGGGTCATTGATGACCTATGAGATCAACCTTAAGAACAAAGAGGCTGAAGTGCCTAAGAAAAAGTCCCTAGCTCTTAAAGCAGGACCCAGCGGTCAAGGCACTTCTGATGAAGGTGAGGATTTGACAAGTGAGCGAGATGAGGATGACGTAGCCATGCTCACACGTAAGTTCAGAAAATTTTTGAGAAAAGAAGGTAAGAGCTTCATGAGAGGAAGGTCAAAGGTAAGAAATGGTTTCAAATCTAATTCTGAAAACTTTAAGAAATATGACAAAATCATTTGTTACTCTTGCAACAAACCAGGGCATTTCAAAACTGATTGTCCTGACAGATTCAAAAAGACTGACAAATGGAAGGGCAAGAAGAAGAACAAGGCCATGGTGTCCACCTGGAGTGACGAGGAAGAAAGTGATGGTGGAACTAGCTCTTCGGACAAAGAAAAAGAAGATCTCTGCCTCATGGCCAAAGGTGATGAAGAAACTGAGGTAAACTCTTCATTTGAAAATTACACACTTGATGATTGGGAGGAAGCATATATACAGCTCATGGAAAAATATGACATGTACAAAAAAGAGAATAAATCATTGAAAAAGAAAATTAACTTCTTTGTGCATGATCATGATATGAATGATAAGAATGCTCTACTTGAAATTGAAATTGAAGATCTTAAGAAAATGATTGAGAACTTGGAGGAAGGAAAAAAAGAAATGACTGACTTGGAAACTGAAAATGAAGATTTGAGAAATGAGATTGACAGCATGAAGTTAAAAATGCAAACCTATGAAAAGGATAGCAAATTGAGCAATGAAAAGTATCAAGCTATCAAACAAGTCAACATTCAACTTCTTCAAAATATTGAAAACCTACAAAAAGAGTTGAAAGATAAATAACAATCTTTAGAAAAGTTTGTGGATGGAAGACAAACCTAGATGCATTGCTAGGAACTAGAATGAACCACAACAAAGATGGGTTGGGTTTTGATCCAACAAACAAAAGGCCATTTGGGGCAAAAACTGTCACATTTGTTTCATCTTCCGAAGCTTCCACCTCAAACACAACTCCCACACAAAACCAACAAAAATAAAAGGAGAAAGGGAAAGAAAAGATTGAAGAGGCAGCCATTGAAATTCCCAAAAAGTCTGTCCAAAAGCCTAAGAAAGGTCGACCTTCCCAGCAGCATAGGTCAACACTTCCTTGGCCATTGCATGCTCAATCTTCCAGATATCACCATAACTGGATTACACATTCATATAGGCCAACACCACCCTACTTTTGGGAAAATTATGATTCATGTGTTCACCAATCTTATAAGTCTCAATCCCCTAGATAGCAAAATAATCACTTTCAACCCAAAACCAACCAACAGTCTCAATGGTTTGAGAAGCAAACTTCCTCAAACTTCCACAAAATTTAACAAAGAGCTTCTAAACAAAATGTGAATGTCAAAGCTGAAAATAAAAACCAAATCTCTGCTCTAAGCAAACAAAACATGAATGGTAGGAAGGTTTGGATTCCAAAAGAAATGGTTTCATATTTTGAAAATCTGAAGAGTTTGATGGGACCCAAATTTGGTTGGGTTCCAAACACAATTGCTTAATTGCTTGTGCAGGAGTGTCTTGCAGTCATGCATAACATGTGGTACCTTGATAGCGGCTGTTCCAGACACATGACTGGAGACAAAATAAAATTTTGTCTCTTGGAAGAAAAGGAAGGAGGATATGTCACATTTGGAGGGAACAACAAGGGAAAAATCATTGGAATAGGTAATGTAGGTAAGAACCTCTCCAACTCCATTTGTAACGTGCTGCTAGTTGAAGGTTTGAAATACAACCTGTTTAGTATAAGTCAATTGTGTGATAAAGGTCACAAAGTGCTGTTTGACTCTCAAGAATGTAGAATCCTTGAACCAAAATATGGCAAGGTAAAATTTTCTAGTAAGAGAGTCAACAATGTTTACATGATTGACTTAGATGATCCTGCTCATTTAAATCTTTATCTTGCTGCACCAAAATCTGAACTTGTATGGTTATGGCATCGTAGACTAGGTCATGCTAGCTACAATGTCTTACATAAACTGTTAAAGCATTCAATGGTGAAATGGTTGCCTGAACTATCTTTTAAACAAGAAAACAAATTGTGTGATGCATGTGCCCTAGGTAAACAAACAAGAAAATCCTTCAAGGCTAGATCTACAAACATGTCATCTAAACCACTTGAGCTGATTCATATGGATTTGTTTGGTCCAACCAGAACTGCTATTTTAAGTGGTAGAAAATATCGATATGTCTTGGTGGATGATTACTCTAGGTTCACATGAGTTTTCTTTCTCACACATAAAAATGATGCTTTTGATGAGTTTCATGCACTCTATATGAAGATAAAGCAAGACAATGAGTTCAAAATCTCCAACATTCAATCTGATCATGGTGGTGAATTTGAAAATGCTGACTTCTATAATCTTTGCAGGGCTGAAGGTATTTCACACCAGTTTTCTTCACCAAGAACCCCAGAGCAAAACGGTGTAGTTGAAAGAAGAAACCGAACTCTCATAGAGATGGCAAGAACAATACTTGCCGAACGGAAACTCCCAAGGAAATTTTGGGCTGAAGCGGTAAACTCGGCATGTTACATTATCAACCGCTCTATGGTAAGGCCACACACCAAAAAGACTCCTTATGAGTTGCTGAAAGGTAAAAAACCCTCTCTCTCACATATGAAAGTGTTTGGGTCAAAATGCTTCATCCACAACAATGACAAAAGAGACTTAGATAAATTCGAGCCCAAGAGCGATGAAGGTATATTCCTTGGATATTCTGATAGATCTAGGGCTTATAGAATTTATAATGTCAAGAGTCAAACTGTTGAAGAATCACCCCATGTTTCTTTTGATGAATATCATGATGATTCTAAAAATGATAACTCTTGCAGGAAAAATGATGAAGATGGGAATTCCTAAGCATGAAGGAAAAGAATGATCTTCCACAAAAAGAGACAAGAGAAGATGGTGACCTAGCTGAATCAAGTAATGCAAGGGATTAAGCTCCAGGAGAAGGTAATGATTCTACAAACATTAAAATTCTTAAGGATCATCCTTTAGAAAATGTCATTGGTAGCTTGAATGACCCACCTAGAACAAGGTCACATTTTAGAATTGTGGAAGAATTAGATCAACTTGCTATTGTCTCCCAGATTGAACCCAAGAATATTGATGAGGCATTAAAAGATGAAAACTGGATAAATTCAATGCAAGACGAGTTAAACCAGTTTGAAAGAAATAAAGTTTGGCATCTTGTTCCTAGACCTTCATCACAATCTGTCATAGGCACTAAGTGGGTTTTTAGGAACAAACTAAGTGAGGATGGCAAGATAATAAGAAACAAGGCTAGATTGGTGGCTCAAGGGTATAATCAAGAGTTTGGGGTATACTTTGAGAATCTTATGCCCCAGTTGCTAGACTCGAAGCCATCAGAATTTTACTTGCCTTTGCATGCTCCCTTAGAATAAAGCTGTATCAAATGGATGTAAAAAGTACTTTCTTGAATGGCTTGATCAAAGAAGAAGTCTATGTTGAGTAGCCCCCTGGCTTTGATAATTCTAACCATGCAGATTTTGTATACAAGCTAGACAGGGCGCTTTATGGACTTAAGCAAGTACCAAGAGCTTGGTATGAGAGACTAAGCTCATTTCTCATTGAAAAAGGGTACACACGAGGTAAGGTAGATCAAACACTTTTCACCAAGAAGCAAGGTAAGAACATCTTGATTGTTCAAATTTATGTTGATGATATTATGTTTGGTTCTACTAAATCTGAAATGTGTGAGGAATTTGTTAACCTCATGACTAGCGAATTTGAGATGAGCCTAATGGGAGAACTCCAATTCTTTCTCGGTTTGCAGGTCAACCAAGGACAAGATGGGTGCTTCATAAGTCAAGCCAAATACATCAAGGAGCTGCTGAAAAGATTTGACATAACGAACATCAAAATCATTGCAACTCCTATGAGCACCACAACATCACTGGATTCGGATGAAAATGGTAAATTAGTGGATGCAAAGATCTATAGAGGTATGATCGGTTCTTTACTTTACTTGACTGCATCCTGACCAGATATCCAATTTAGTGTATGTCTTTGTGCTAGATTTCAAGCTGGTCCTAGAGAATCCCACTTGACTGCCGTCAAACGTATCCTTAGATATCTTGCCGGCACTCAAGATTTGGGATTGTGGTATCAGTCATCATGTGATTTATCTCTTATATCTTATTCTGATGCGGACTATACTGGATGCAAGCTGGATCGCAAAAGTACTAGTGGCTACTGCCAGTTTCTGGGCGGGTGTTTAGTTTCTTGGGCCTCCAAGAAACAACACTCGGTTGCCCTCTCAACCGTAGAGGCAGAATATGTTGCTGCGGGGAGCTGTGACACCCAAGTGTTGTGGATTAAACACCAACTCCAAGACTACTTAGTGGATCTTGGTTGTGTCCCGATTCTGTGTGATAACACTAGTGCTATCAACCTTGTAAAAAATCAAGTCCAACACTCTAGGACTAAGCATATTGAGATTAGGCATCACTTCATTAGAGATGAGGTCGGTAAGAAAAATTTTGAACTATATTTTGTTGATACTCTAAATCAAATTGCTGATATTTTCACCAAGCCCTTGTGTAATAATAGATTTTTAACACTTAGAAGGGAGCTTGGTCTTTACCGACCTCAGGCCAATAAAAATTGAAATGATGATGTTGTTCAATTTAGTTATGTGTTTTTACAGATTGGTGTCCATGCATTGTTTATATGTAAATATGTCATTTTACATATGGTGTAGCATTGCATGTAGTCATGATGCATAATAAAATTGAATTCATGTTCATAATGTATTGCATGGTTTGTGTAGCATCCTTCTTGCATGGCCATGGTATATTAAATGTTGATGTATGGAAAGGCAGGTTATGCTTGCCTAGAAGCACTCAATATGCGTGAGGTTTCACCTCCGCTAAGTACCATGCGTCACTGTCGCATATAGGCCATATAGTAAGGGGGAGTTGTCTCCTTACAGCATTCATGCATATGTTTCATCTTCATTATGTTGCATTTAATAAGTGTACAACAATGTGTTGGGTCATGCATTTCATGTCTGCCAAATTCATGTTTGATCAGGTCAACCCCTGCATGGTTCTAGTCATCCTCTCCTTGACATTCGTCATTCCACTTGATTGCAAACATAACTCCTTGAGTGCATTCACTGCATATCCTTAGGGGGAATTCTGCTGCTATTCTTACTCTCTTGCAATCTGAACTTCATGGCTTATAGTCTGAATATGAGATCATGAGACCGACAGAACTACGGCGTAAGAGCTTTCTATTATATGTCCTGATGATTGTCCATCCAATGAAAATGGTTCAGATTTAATGATTTCCTTGAAGTTTAAAAATATTTATTCTGAAATCATCTATGTTCTGTGGTTTTAATAGACCTTAACTAGAGATTGCATATTGTGCTTTGCATGACTATCCTGATATCTGAAAATTCAAAATTCATGACCATCTTGGTGATACACTCAGGCTTAGTATTGTTCTTAAACATCTTGATGAGCTGGAATTCTTGAAAATCTATTTGACAGAGCAATGATATTGTTGCATGGAGAAATATGTCATGTCATCAAATCAAGTGACGAATGATATGTCATGATGTGCCCCTGTTATCTCTGTCTTAATTATATTTGGACTCTAGGCAGAGCACTGTCATAATTACTGAGAAATATATCTTCTCATCACAGAAATGAGATTGGATATGTCATAACGTGACTTTGCTATCTCTGTTCATTCTGAAGCATAACCGTCAATCTTGCCAAATACCTAGGGATACTAGCGTCTAAACAACGTGTATTCTTACGGCTAGGAGGCATGTACTAGACTTGATTGCTCGTAAAATATGAGTCATGTGCCTTCAAATTCAAAATATATTGAAAATCAAATTTGTTGAACTCATAAAATTCCATGCTTTAGTCATGATTGTTTAGCCTCAATACTAGTTTTTATGTTATTCCCTTTGTAGTTATTGAATATGGATATATAAGACAAGGGAAGGTTAAACACTGCCATGATATGCACCTTTGGTTCATTTCTATTAAATCTTGGATGTAGCTACTTTTCAAACTCTATTGATGATCTCGGATTTCATTAGATTTGAACCATATATGTTACTCGCGGTATGTTTCAGGTTTGCATATAATGGCTTGCTCTCCACTCTCATTCAGCTCTGGTCTCTCAAACATTAGTCCCCTTCTCTATCTTATCCCTCCTTTTTGCTGCTGTCAAAGGGGGAGAATATTTTGTTGTGAGTCGTCCTTTGCTTTGTGAGTTGTCATTGGGGGATGAGTGAATTGTAGACGGGAGAGAGTCCACGGGGGAGAGAACCTTGTGAGCTTTGAGTCTGCATATGTGATAGGGGTTTGTGCATAGCATTCACATGCATTGATCATCCATGCATACATATCCGCATTCACATACTTTCACTATCATGGATCTTGAGCTGCACATGTCGCATATGTCATAAACTTTGCCATCTTGGATATTACTACCACATAATGACTCACAGTGTTGCCATCATCAAAAAGGGGGAGAATATTGTGCCCCTGTGGTCAATTGAGTCATTTTGTGGTCACTTGGGTCATTCGACATCATCCTGTGGTCATTTGAGTTATTTGATATTCTTGATTTTGATAATGGCTAAACACTATAAGTCATTGATGTTTTACCACTCTTATATGACTAAACTACTTGATATTCTTTCATGACAGATATGCCAAGCAATGGAGTGGAGATGGCAAAAGTGAAAGCTCAATGATTGCGCCCTCGTACGCGGATCGACCTGCGCGGTCAGGTCGCGGGGATCGACTTGCCCGGTCAGGTCGCGGGGGTCAAGGGGGCAGTGCCCCTTGCGGGGGTTTCCGGGGGCGGAGCCTCCGGAACAAAATTTTGATTATAGGAGTGATATAATCAATAGAAATCTTCAAGACAGTCAAGGTTGATGCCACAGATGAGAACGGGCTGCTAAAGGACTCAAGCGACGGAGCTAAAGAGGTTAACGGACCGACCCAGGAAAACCCGGGGTCTGCCCAACTGGCAGTCGACCGCCAGCACAGGGGTGGTCGATCGCCCCAGCCAGCAGCTCCCAGTCTGCACGAGTCTCAGTGGCGGTCGACCGCCAGCCCAGTGGCGGTCGACCGAAAATTCCAGGGACCATCCATCTACAACGTTTCTCAGTAGCGGTCGACCGCCAGCTTCTGCAGGTCGACCGCCAACCCCGAGCCTTCAATGTTGACTTTGTTTTCCACTTTGAGAAGAGCCCCTTTCCTTGTATTTGTTTTACTCCAAAGTCACCCAATCCCCCATGGATTGTGGATATGGTCTGAAGGATGTCCAAGGACCATTCAAAGTCTATAAAACCAATACAAGGAGGGTTAGAAACCCTAATGCTTCAAGGGGATTCAAGGGAGGCTACCAGGGTGTGTTCAAGGGAGAGGAGTTCGAGTACTGTAGCTGTGAACAGTACTACGGGAAGAAGCTTCTTCATCCTCAAGTGATTCAAGCTTCTTCAAGAGGAGATCAAGCCCAAGCCAAGAGAAGATAAAGCTGCATCCTTCATCTTCTTCATCAACTCAAGAAGATCAAAAGGAAGATCGAAACTACATCCATAGTCTTCTTCATCAACTCAAGGAAGATCATCTCTCAAGGAAGAAGACACCATTGAAGCATCCGATTCAAGCTCTAGCAATCTCAGACAAGATTTTTATTCTTTAGCATATTCCATATCTTGTTTGAATAGCTTGATATTTGTTCTCTTTCCATTTCTTTCAAACAATCGAAATTGAAGATCGTCCCTACCGGTGGTTAGTAGGAAGACAATCGGAAGTTCTCCGATCTGCGGTGATTGACGTCCCTACCGGTGGTTAGTAGGAAGGCAATCGGAGATTTTTCTGATTTGTGGTTCAGTGCGTGGCACTAGTGGAGCCTCACCGGATTTGGTGAGGGGTGGACGTAGGACTGGGGATTCAGTCCGAACCACCTTAAAATCCTTTGTGTTGTGGTTTGTTTATGTGATTGCTTCGTTCTAGATGCATGCTTAGGTTCAAATCGATATATTAGTTGCTCATCTTGCCAAGCAAATCATAGTGTTCTTCGATAAGCTAGTTATATTCTGCTACGATTTATTTTATCTAGCTATATAGAGGGTTGCATTGCGAAAAGAGGGGCAGATCTATTCACCCCTCCCCTCTAGATCCGCTGTCCACTACTCAACATGGACCTATAGCGCGTTCTGTTTGGTCGCGCTATGCAAAGATATCGCGTTCTATTTGAACGCGCTATAGGAAGATAGCGCGTTCTTGGAGGTGACCAGTCGGGTGGCACCGGGCGGGATCGTGCCTCCCTTAGCCGTGAGTATTTCGGGCACCCCGTGAGTACCGTGACCGTGTTTTTGGGTGTCCGGAGGTGTCGCTTTACCTTGAATAGTGTCCCCGTGGGCTTAAGGGTCCGGGCGACCCTCTTGTGCCCCGGTTGTGTTATGTAGACCTCCGGTCGACTCGGTTGTGACCCAGCGGTTGACCTTCGGTCTCGTGAGTGTCCCAGACATCCCGTGGGTTCCGTGACTGTGTTTCGAAGATGTCTAGAGGTACCATGTTACCTCGATTAATGTGCCCATATGTGAGGTGGGTCCGGGCGACCCCATGTGTTTCGGGCTTTCGTGTTACGCTTGATTGAGTCACCGCAGATCGGTGTGCGTTCGGTGGGGTCTCCCCCGCATGTCATGAGTTTCCCTGGAAGATGATTCCCGTGTGGGCCATGTGTTTGGCCTTGGATTGCGAGTCCAGTTATCCGGCCTGGGGCTGGGGGTTCCCATGCTTTTCTCTGGGATGGGGAATCGGCGTGGCGGCTTGTGCGCTGCCTTGGGAATCATGCTTCTGTGTTTTTCGCATGGGCCATATGTTTGGCCTTGGATTGTGAGTCCAATTACCCAGCCTGGGGATGAAGGGTTTCTGAGTTCCCTTTTGAGGGGATGGTCTCTGCGGCTTGTGAGCTACCTCGGTATTCGTGCTACTGTGGTTTTAGACCTAGGGATTAGGCTAGATTGACGGCCTTGTGCTGTTGCGTACGATGGTCTTGACCCCGAGTCTCATGACTCAAGGACCGTTGGATTTAGTGAGTCTAGAGGACCGTCCAGAGTCCAGTGGCTCGATGCCACTTGGTCCTTCTCGACTTTCGCGTAGGGTGCGTGCGTGTTTCTCGGAGTTTCTCCTTGGAGAGTGGTCACACCAGTGACTCCCCACTAGTCGTAGCCTTCTGACACGCGAGTGGTCCCGCTAGGGAGTGGTGGCGAGGCTACCTTGAGAGACGGTTTGAGACTGGTTTTCGTCGGGCCCCACGTTACCAGCCAGATTCCGGCTGAGGGGAAAATCAGTCAGAGGGCCAGACCAGAGACACACGGTCTGTGTGTGCACACGTGGTTGGGGGCAGTTGGACCCCCGCTGACAAGCGCGACCCCAGCTAGTCACTTATTCTGTGGTTACCAGTACGGTGTCCCCGTTCCACCAGGGGTCGAGGGGGACACCTGAGACGTGGTCTAAGACGTCAGTGGACGCATCCGGCCTTGCTTCTGGTGGGCAGGTACTCCCATCACGTGAGACGTAACTCTCCTATTTCCGGGTTTCATTTCCCGTCTGTGAGACGTGGTTTTCTGGACCGTCTGGTGTTTCCGAGTTAGTGGCCAGGGTGCTAGTAGCTTTACCGTGGTTGAGTCTTGTTGGTGCAGTGTCTGCGACCGGGTGGTCGGGGTTACACCTTGGACAGCGTGTCCAGGTTGGCCGTGTCCTGGTAGATAGGCCTCTACAGTGGGGTTGCCGTGGGTTTTTACTTCGGTAAGTGGTACTAGTGTGGTTCGGTAATTCCGACCGTGAGATCAGGGTGTGTTTTTCTGGTACAGTAGGAGTAGCTGTAGTGCCGAGTTTTGACCGGCCACCGGTTCGCTGTCCCTGCTGTAGTTGTAGCTTTCTTTCCGCTACCGCCATTGTTATTTCCGGTTGGGGTTCCGCGGGACCCCTACTGAGTCTCTGTTTGGAGACTCATCCCTGCTTTTCAGGTGCGACGGTTCTTCCTCGAGGTTCGAGGGTGCTGTTCGGAGGTTCGTAGTTGCTAGCTCGTCGGGCCGAGTGTTCACTTGGCATGTGGTACGTTTTACTACTTTAGGCTATACTTTCTGTTGGACTGGACTCTATTGTAGTAGTTGTTTATTTATTTCTATTAATTGTTGAATTGTCCTGCTTTATTTCCTATTTCTTTGTACCTCCACACTCCATTTAGCCCTTCTGAGCCCTCCCGGCTCGTGGGCGGTGGGCCAGGATTCGAATGGTATCGGGCCTTCCCCGTATCCGGATCTTGGGTCGTTACAGCTGGTATCAGAGCCGTGGTTATGGACGTACATAGGAATTCGAGACATTGCAGTGATCAGAGTCTATAAGGTCTAGTACAGTCGGCAGTTGGCTTAGGGTTTTGTGTTTGTTTTCCGCTTGATTTTTCGCTTGAGAGCCTGAGTGCGCTGTATGGTGCTGTGTTGGTGGTTGCTGTTTCGTGGAGTGTCGATGTGGGGCCCGAGGAATGAGATAGAGAGATTTCTTTTCGATGGGTGGTGGCCCCGGTGGTGCAGCAATGGGCAGAGGTTGCCGGCAGGTGCGGATCTGCGGTGCTACATTCGAGGTATTTACAGCGAGGTCAGGTGGCTGGTGAGGATTGCTCATGGTTAAGTGGTCGTGAGTGTGCTCCGAGGGAGCTATTTTTGAGTTCGGCCACTCCAACTTGAGGTTATCCAGTTCCTGAGGTGTTGAGGTTGTGGTTTAGGGTGACAGAGTGGGTGTTCTGATCGAGAAGTATGCTCGGGTGAGCAAAGGATCTTCTCGGTGAGTTGCTGATTTTCGAGCCTGATGTTCTTGTCGTGCTCTATGGCGTCAGAAATGACGTGTCGGTCCTGGTTATTCTTACGAATTTCGAGGCAGGATTGGGCTGTGGTGTCCCAATAAGTCTTGCTCCTGTGCTCTTGTGTGCGAATGAGTTGTGTTCACCCTGGATTTGGTTTGAGTTGTGAAGGTTCCGCGGTGGTTTCGGGACTCGAGGATGAGCGTTGACGATTGTCGATTATGCCTCATGTTGCGGCTCTTGGAGTGGCATGTTGCAGTTCGAGGAATTGCAGCGGTGGTGCATCGAGAGATGTTGTGATCGTGGTCCGACGTGACACTCGCCGAGTGTGTCGGAAGTGCTGACCTGACGTGGTGATGGTTTTCTGGGTGCTAGAAGGTGCTGTTCCCAGCATGTGCGAGGTTTAAGGTCATGTCGAGCGTGTAGTTTTTCCGTTGGTCAGAGGTGTGATCGGTTTCTCCTTTGGTGGGAGAGATTCTGTTTAGCTAAGGTTCGCCGTCTTGCATTACGTGTCCGGATTGGTTGGCCTTTGTGTGCCATAAAGTCAGTGCGAGACGTGTTCCCTGTTTTGGCAAGATGGTTGCATGTGAGAAGTCGTGCCCAATTCCCTTACTGTGTGAGGGTACTGGCATTGTTCCGGAAGGATGGGTGCTGGTTGGACGGTGTTCGCATTCTTGGTTGGTGCTAGAACTTTCCGATGCGTGGCAGATCGGAGCCTGCAGAGTTTCAGAGGATTGCCAAATTTGAGAGAGAATCTATGCTTGGGGTTTGAGGTAATGGAGCTTTCCTCACCCTGTTTCCTGAGGTTGACCAGCCGAGTTGTGGATTGTCGAGATGGCGAGTCCCGAGTTGCTGTGTTTGGCGGCGCGCGTGGATCAGAATACGCAGCGGAAGCCTGGTGGGCCTATAACCCACAGGTTCAAGATCGTAGCGTTGGTTGCTGCGGGCGGAGTTCCTGAGGTTTCGTTGAGCATCGGAGGATTGGTTCCACGGTGTGAGACGTGTTGTTTCCGTGCCATTGCTAGAGATATCGTGGTTCTTGGCACTGGCAGGATGGAGTGTTGAGGAAAAATGTTGGCAAGTGTGCCGCATGAGTACCCTATTCATGTGATGGAAGCCGTGTCAGGCGTCGGTGTGACCCGGAAGGGGTTGTTGAGAATGTCGCCAGATGGTGGTCAAGGACGTGTTGGTCAGAGTCGGTGGTTTGGTGCCCGACTTGTGTTGCAAGCTGTGTTCTTAGATGAGATCGAGCTTTAGAGAAGTGATCTCTGAGAGATTTTGGGTTCCGGTTGGTAGTTGCAAGTGACTGGTAAGGCTTGTCTCGTAGTCGACCATGGTGAGATGTAGATTGCTTGGGAACCAGTGTGCATTGGTCCCGGTGTTGGCGACTAGGTTGCCGTAATTTTTGGATGGCACTTTCCTCCCTTGGAGATGTGTGCCGTAAGTTGTTCAGGTGGTGTCCTATGGCTCTGTGGTAAGGGCGGAATCGGGATTGGCAGGCCCACTTGGATTAGTTGAGATAGGATTTGATGAGACAAGACGGAAGAGTAACGCCTGTGGGCTGAGGCCTTTGGATAAGATTGGCGTTGGAGTGGTTATCCCTGGTCTGGTGACCAGCATGAGAGGATTTCCTTGTAAGTCTGAGTCAAGTGAGGTGATGACCGAAGACTCCTGAGTCTTGTCTTTGGTTTCATCGTGCTCCCCTAAGAGGGTTGAGTTGGCGCGATGATCAAGATCAGATGCGGTGTCCGAGAGGAGTGCAGCTCGAGATGTGGTAATTGTCTGTGTGTGAGTCAGCGGATGGCCTGTTGTAAGTTGGATCATGCCTGTTGGGCCGGTGGAGGTTTCCCGATGACGAGCAGCTGGTGACCAACGTGTGGTCTTTCACAGACAGAAGAAGCTGATGTGTGTTTTATCTACCGACCATAGGATGGATCGGTAGCTGTTTCTCGTGACAAGGACTGTGTCTCCTCGGTGAGCGAGAGGGTGGCAGCGGTGCCATGTTTGGTTCTTGTGGTGACTGAGGTGATGCCGAACTGTGACCTTTGGTGTGAGCCTGCTCTGATGGCCGGTTGTTGGCACTTAAAATGTGATGAACGGCGATCGAGCCGCAAAGACGAATGATACGGCCCACTGAAGCACAGAAGCTGATGAAGATCAACTTACTGAAGACTTCTCAAGCTGCCAGAGCCCTGAGTCACCTGGAATGAACACCGGGGACTTCGTCTCAGGAAAGTTGAGACAAATCCATAACCAACCGGCAGTGCGACCAAGCCTGCCTAATGATTCGGCATCAACCCCGTCGTGCCGCTACCCCGCACCCATCGCCCGACTAAGGACGACGGTCTACCCGGTGGCTAGCCACCTGAACAAGGACTCCCCTGAGGAGGAAGAATGCCATCGGCCCTTCGTAGCAGGCAACTGGAGGCTCGGGCAGCAGGAGGTCCCGATCACCCGACACGGGTTTGGATTCTCGCTATATTGGGTCTGTTAGTGGCCGAATGATCGCCAATCAAGGCGGAATTGTACTGGATGCCATGTCATCCCACAAAGAGGCTCCAAGCACCAGCCAGACCGAGCCGAAAGCACGAATCATAGTGCCGAAGGCCGTGTCAGCAGAAAACCCACGTGCTCAAGCCAAACACACGTGGAGTTCGGATCAGAGACGTACGCCGTACCGAGAGCTTCGTCAAAGCCCCGACAAGGTTTTTCAAGGACCGTGGCGAGAGGAAGAGCCAACGGGGGCTTCCGGAACCATCCCCGGATCCGTCGGCTAGCCCGCCTTGAGCGAACAAGCCAAATCGGCACACAGGGGGTACCGGCGCCCCTTGATCCGGCGCCACCAGGTTCGGCGAGCCAGAAGCAATAGGGGGGGTATCTCCCCGGCGCCACCCAATTCGGCTCACCCTCCGTGGCGCCGGATTGGCTGGTGGCTATATAAATAGCCCTCGTTCGAGATGAAAAGGAGAGGAGCAGAAGAGAATAAAAAAAAAGGCACGAGGGAGAGACCAAAAAAAAGGGGCCACCAACCAGAGCGAAGGGGCGAAGGGTTTCTTGGAGGGAAAGGTCCTCTTCTGAGAGTCTCCGGTGGCCGCCATCCTGCTCCTTCTAAACTCCCGTCGCCTGAAAAGAGAAGTTTTGTTCTTTGCTTAGGTGGGTTGCCATCGTGTCACTCGTGGAATCCCCTTTCATTTTGTTCTTTTTTTTTTCTGCTGCAATGTAAGTGAGAAAGGGGGGAAGGGGCGATGATACGAGCCTTTCTTCCTCCCCCCCTTTGTGTCACCATCGTTCCTTAGTTCCCCTTCTTCTCTGTAACCTCTCCTGTGGGGGTAATGTAAGCGATGCCCGAGCGATAACGCCGGCATCGAATGTCGTGGTTTGTTGAGTGTTCTTTATGAATGAAAATGTGTGCATATGTATTGATGGCATATGATTAATGTTGTTAGTTCTCTATTCTCTCCCCGTCACTTCTTCTGCTTCTTTTGCGTTTTCCCCTTTCTTGGTCATGGAACCGGCGTCGCGCCATGGTGTCGGCGTCGGAATGAGTAGTATACCAACTACTTCCCGTCCGAGCATCTAACGGTCTGGTTGGGTGAGAAGACCCTCCGACCCATTTTCTTGGCGCCGAATACTCCCTCGTGATCCACGGGCTACAGCAATCACTCCCTTCCCCGGGGTCTTCTCTTCCGATCGAATGTTAGAAGTTTTCATCGTCGGAGGTGCATCCATGTGTATGTCCCTTCAACCCATTTTGGGCCGTCTTTTGCATCCCCCCCTCTGTTCTCGACTATGAACAGAGGTAAGTGAGGCCGTCCCCATATTTCTTGTCACCGTTTTCTAACCGTCGCCCGGTGAGTACATGACCAACCTGTTAATGTTCGCCCGCAGGCATACATGTATATCCCCGAGCACTGATATCGATCTGCTCACTGCGCAAGTTTTCCCCATCGTGCCGCTGTGCCGTTTTATTAGTAAAATCCGGTGACCCAGGGTGGGGAAACATTCCCCCGATTTCTCAGTCTAATAGCTCAGTCCGCAGGAGCCCATTCGTCAATAATGGATCTCCGAAAGACCAACGAGTGCATAGAGATCGGGTTAGTCCCAATATTTCAAATCCACAGCCCTTAATGGGCTTCGTGGTGGCCGTGAGACGGGTGCCCCTCGTAGGCTGGCCCTCGGGGTTTTCCCTCTCTATCGGTCGTCCTGACTTGGACGTGGTACCGACTCGGGTCGTGTGCCCCTTGTATTCTAGCCCTCGGGGTCTTCGCTCCCACTGTGAGTCGCGCCATCCGTCTACTTTCTACCCACGGACTCGGTGCCCCTAGTAGGCTAGCCCTCGGGGTTCTCCTATCCGTTCGGGTCTGTCGGCCGCCGCTGGGCCACCCTACTTTTCAGGGGTTGCTCCGCCACGTGAGCACTTCCCGCTTGACCCCGACAATCCTCTGGGATGGGGAGATGCTGTCGAAATTTCGGCTCGAACGAGTGTTGACTCGGAATGATCGCCGCGCTCGAGTACGAACCTCGCGCGAGCCTATGACTCGGCTTCCGGACGGCCCAGGGCCGATGAGTACCTGATGCAGTAAACTTCCAAAATCTACTAAAAACATTTTAATAAGTCCAAAAATGGATCGATAAAACCTCATTTTCCGTGAAACAGGGCTAAATCGGTGCCACTGTCACCCGGTGCGCCTTAAAATGGCGCGCCCTAAAATGGCGCGCCCCAATCTGGTGTGCCAATAAAAAAGGGGGGCGCCGTTTCAATTTCTCCCCTTTACCTACATTTATCACGCCATTTTAAGCCTTTACCCATGCTTGGCACGCCGTTTTAAGTTTCATACCTACACGTACCACACCGATTTCATCCCGAGTCGAGTCGTCGTGCCGTTTTAATCCTCGTTTCACCTCCGAGGTGGTTTCCTAGGTTAATAACATAGTTGGATAAATCTTGCAATCAATAAATCGAACAAACTGGTAGGTCCGAACCTAAATTAGCCGGCTTCGTAGCTTCATCATTATGTTCTAATCTAAGCATTCGCATCGCATCAATGTATGCTTGAGTGCGCGAGCCCTCGGGATATCAAATGGCATTAGTGGAAAGCCGGGCAACGCCCTACTGTAAGCCATTGTCTTGCGTGAGGATGGTCTCCGGACTTAAGTCCTCCGCCACGTATTGAGGGGTTTCGCCCTAATGAACTGTGCATGATAGATTATAATATCTTGCATGACCATCTGCATCCTTCTATTTCGGCCTCGACGGCCCATTATCTTGGTAATTAATCAAAGGTTTTCCCTCCACGTGGGGGATGTAATTAACCCCATAGCCTTTATGGTATGACGAACTGCTGGTCCCGACCAAATCTCACTCTCGGTCGACACGGGTCAGAATGAGCGCACAATAAACTCGTCACGCACGTGACTGGCACGCCTGCGTAGTCAATCAATCGATTAACTATCGGTTAGTTAGTTGGTTGATCGACGTGTGAAATAAACCAAATAAACCTAAATAATAATAGATAATAAAATATCGGTCAAACAAGTCTAGCACGCCCGGTGGGATCGGTGTCACCTTTCATCTCTTTGCTGAGATATTTGGGCTTCGAGGCCCTCCCAAAGGCTACTGATCGTTGATTTGTTGGTCTTTTCAGGCAAACAATGACGACAACCACTGGATTGACTGGCGTTGGTTTCGGCCCGTCGATCGTTGTGGGTCATGCGCAAGGGTACCTGGCGGTGCCCATGGTGTTCGGCAGCTTCCCTGCCGCTGTTGGCTTCCCCAACTTCTTGGGGCTAGCCTTCATAGACATGCTGGAGGTAGAGCCCTCGGAGCCTGTTGAGGGATCTACAAAGAAGGAGGAGCCTCTGAAGGCTCGAAGCTGCAACGACTCACCCAAGAGTCCAACTCTGGTCGCCAGCTACCTGGTGCACCATGCCGTTCGTGGGGTCCGCCCCGATGCTGTCAACAAGAACTCTGGAGGACGTCAGCGCAGGATGCTCCAGAGGGGTACTGCTGTGGTTACCGAAACCCTCTCGCAATCTGGTAAATCTATGATGGTTGGTGGCATGCGCGTCTTCCTCAATGGACGCGACGCGCAGATAGTCCCGGACCGGGTTGTCCCTTCCATCCCCGTCCGCAACTCGTATCAGGCCCTCGGTGGAAGGAGGGCGGAAAGAGAACAAGCCGACCGTTACGACCAAGAGAAGTTGGCCCCTAGGCCAAATAAATTTAAACAGGTGTGGGTCCCCAAAAGGGTCGAACCTATTCATCAAGCTGCACCTGTCCGCTGCCGCCTTGCTCACGATGGAGCGGAAGGAAGGAGAGAAAGGGGACTGGCCCCGAAAGAAGAAGAAGTGGTCACGGACACTCCGCGCCGCGAAAGCTTCCGGGCCTGCACCCGCCAAGCCAACGTCCCTGCTGTGAGGCGAAGATTCTAGCAACTTGCCGACAGAGCTCAGCTAGCTTATATCCCTCCTGCGGGATGTCGACAACTGTCCCCCGTGCTGCATCAAGAACGGGGTCGAGAAGAGATGACCAATTTGGTCAAGAACTATTTCTGAGGGCTAGGCAACCCCTCGCTTGGACAGCAGCAGTTGATGCAAGCAGCCGCCGCCAATGAAGACTACTACCCATCAATGGCAGATGAAGAAGATGTAGGAGAAAGAATGATGGTGTCGTCAGTCGACGACAATGGCCATGATTATGGCCTTGAGATCGAAGCCGATGAAGCCACCCCTAGGCGGGAAGAAACGAGAAGGACGTCTGTGTTCGAAAGGCTGACCTTCCCGGATCGGGCTAAGAAGAGGGTCCAACGATAGAGAAGAAGGATGCAGGTCTTCACCTGCAACATGGCTGGCATATTCATCCGATATGGGGGGCTTCCCTAAGACCCCCGCGAGTTGGCTCAATTGGCCGTAAGGCCGGGGCCTAATACTCACAGAGCAGAAGCAGCAAGGGAGCTCCTGGTGATAGCTAAAGAAAAACAACCCCTGGGATATCACCAGTGGGATGATGAGGCTCCTGTCTTAACCGCCAATGTGGTGACTTCAAAGATATGGACCCATCGATCCTTATGCTACTTCAAAGATATCGGCAAGAGATAGAGTTGCTGAAGAAACAGCTAATGGAGAAGACTGAACAGTCATCAGCTTCCAAGCTGCCCGAAGTCCAGGGTGAATCATCCCGGGGAGCAGTTCGTCATGTCGACCCTCCGCCACTCTACACCTTGCCTCAGTCGTCAGAGCCGAGCATGGCGACGACTCAGCAGTGGCCACCACAACCACAGCCACTGATGCCGCCGGTGCTCCCTCAGGTGCACCAGACACCCCCTCTGTTGTGTCCTCCGCAGGCGACCACTCTGGTCACCCCGTACTTGTAGCCAGCACACTTCTATCCAGTGCCAGTTGACCCCACGGTCATGAACTGGATGATGGTGGAAAGAATGATCGAGCTGAAGCTCGCAGAAAGGAGTGAAGGCGACTACGTCACATTTGATGCCTATCGGGTGCCATACCCGGAACATCATGCAGCCAAGCGGCTTCCCCCAGGGATCAACAAGCCGCCCAAATTCGACAAGTTCAACGGGAAGGGATCCCCGAAATAACACGTCACATATTATATGACTGTCATGGGTGATCTGGCCACCGACGAGTCATACTTGCTAAAGTTTTTCGGGTCCTTGCTAACGGGGCTCGCATTCGAATGATACTCCAGCCTCCCGGTCGGGTCGATCTGCGACTGGTCGGATATGCAGAGGAAGTTTAGGGAAAGATTCCATGTTACAGAGAGGGAGGTCACAGTGGTCGAACTCTACTCAACAAAGTAAAGGGTAGATGAGACAGCCCTCGACTATATTAAGAGGTGGAGGAACCTCGGAATGAGGTGCAAGCGGCCTCCGCATCAGGAGGACGCTGTACAAATATGCAAACAGAACCTCAGGAGGGAGGTTCTAGAAAAGATGATTGGAATGGAGATACAGTCGTTTGACCGATTAAACAATGTCATGTCCGAGGTGGAAGCCTTTCTGGCCAGACCTGCCCCTACACCAGCTGCCAGCACAACCCAGAAGGGCAAGGCAGTGGAACGGCGCCATGCACCTAAAGAAGCGAACGCTCTTGATATCAAAGCGTTCGAGCAATAGAAAGATAAGGGCAAGAAGGCGGTCGCCCCACAGCCTGCAAAAGCCCCAGATGGCAAAGAAGGTCCCTCGCTACGGGACAAGATGAAGAAAGCCTACTCCTTTCCGAAGGACAAGACCCGGATTCTGTTCGACTGGGTAACGGAGTATGGCGTGGTCACCCTGCCAGAGCCAAAAAGGTCGGAGGACTTGAAAAAGAAGGACAGTCCAAGATTATGCCCCTACCACCAGATGCTGGGGCATCCAATCGAAGGCTGCTATGTTTTCAAGGACATCATCGAAGGGATGGTGAAGAAGAATGAAGTAGAATTGGGAGAGTACAAATTGGACCCTCCTCAGCCACATGAAACCCCTCTTAGAAGAGCGGGAGTCAACATGATCTCCCTATATCAGGCATTGCCTGAGGATATCTCTGAAGCAAGTACGCGGAGCACCTATGAAACCCATTTCTTGGGGCCCGTGAGAGAAAATCAGGGATGGCAGAAGGTTCCTGCGAAGCACAAAAGGAAGAAAGCACCCCACCCGAAAGTGGGGGCACATATCCGTGGTGTTACACCACGACCTGCTCCGCCGGTGGCAGCACCTATGTGGACCACTCCACCTATAGTCATCAGGATACATACACACAATCGGAGAAGACAAACTCCGCTGCCGGTGGTCAAGGAAACAAGTCCTGGGATCCGCCAACTACAAGACCTTATTGAAGGGCTAGACGAGTGCGTGCAGCCCGAATTGAAGCCTTTGCTGGTGCGGGACCATGTCCCATGGCAAGAACTGGAGCAACTCTCACTCAGGCAAAAGGGGGGAGCTGAAGCAGCATCCAATAAGGAGGGTAGTCTGTTCTGGGGGTAGGCGCCTGCTGAAGCAAAGAAGAAGAAGAAACAAAAGAAGAAGAAAGGAAAGGCCTCTAAGGCCGATAAAGTGCAGGTTGTCTCCTGTAATACTCTATCAGCACTCTTCAACTTGCCCGGAGAGGAGGAAGAAGAGGAAAATTGCTTCACACCCCTTGTTGGGGGAGGTAGGGCTGAGGCCGCAACTGCTACACATGCAACCCGGTCAGGCCAGAAATGGGGGCGCCAGCCACCACCCAACCACAACATCATATTCAAGGGAGAGCAGCCTTACAAGACACCTCCCCCGGAGGTCAAGGGAGTCCAGATCCCTCCTCCGCCAGGATTATATAACCAGAGTAGGGGCAAGGCAGTCCCTTCATTCCTTGAATTTATGAAGATGTCTAAGGGGAAGCAGCCATGCGAGGAGGCTAACCCTGCACCCGGGGATGTTCGTCCACAGCCAGCACAGTCTGCCGAAGCTCCAGATGCAGATGGAGTTTGTTCTGCAGCAGCTAATGAAGAACGCCAAGGATCCGGTGCTAACCAGAAAGATGCCGAGTCCTAGGTAGATGAAGCAGGTCCGTCAGGGGCTGCAACTCAAGACTCTCCCAAGCCCAGGTGGGTTGAAGAGATGAAGCTTTCCAATGTCCGAGCTGGGAGCCGCATAATGAAGCTACTCAAGAAGCTCCCTGCTAGATTTACAATCTGGGAGATCCTCTCTTTGAGTGAAGAGACTCGACATGCGATCATCACTGCTCTGCAGACGCCTGCCCATTTTGAGACCTGCTTGGCTGAAGCAATACCGGAGGCTAGCATGGCCTTCACTCCAGAGGATATGCTGCTACCTACCATTAGCCACAACAGACCACTGTACATGAAGGGGCACCTGAACGGAAGGGAGCTGAATAGAATTCTGATCGATCCCGGTGCAGCTGTCAATATTTTACCCTACAGAATCTACGAGAGGCACCACTTCAATGTGCATCTCGAGAAGGTTAGGGATATGCGTATCGCCGGCTTCAATAAAAAATGTGAAGGGTCGATAGGGGTGGCGGAGTTCACACTTACCCTGACAGATTTCACTACGACGGTGCAGTTTCATGTCATCGACTCCCGCACCTCGTACAAAGCATTGCTCGGTCGCCCATGGCTGCATGAAAACATGGTGGTGCCCTCCACGCTCCACCAATGTATCAAGTACAGTCTCCAGGGGAAGGAGGCGAGAATATTTGCTGACCTCCACCCGTTTGAGGTATTTGAATGTCACTTGGCGGACGCCAACCTATATGCGGGACCATCTCAGAAGACCTCTGAAGCTAAGACCCCTGCGGGGGCATCAAGAGGCGCATCTGGCGACAATTGGTATCCACCATCACCGCGCGGATATGTCAAGCCTAAGGTGGTCTCCCACATAACAGCATCCGGGGATGTGGGCAGAATAGCTCCCCAAGCATTATACCACGAAACTAATGAAGTGCAGGTCAGTCGGCAGCACGACCACATTGGAGACCCGGACGGCCTCACCAAGCCAATTCCCAGCCTCGATGACCCCACTGTCGAGCCTTTTAAAACTTGGGAGGTGACACAGAAAGATGGACCTAACAGCTTGTTCTACACGGCTGAAGAGCACCCTACTCGGGAAGATACAGACTGTTGCCTCCCCGAAGATATAAGCAATCCGTCAGTCGCTGTCAGGGGTCTGGCATTCACAACTAGTCGGATGGCCAGGATGTTCTAAAAGTAACACATCCCCTTCGATCAATCTCATAAAAATAAAGAAGCTTTCCAGAAAATGTGGTATCCCGCAAGTCTAGATAAGGAACTGAGGCGCGTCTCTCAGCACCTGGGGTTGGGCTTTACCCTGGAAGAATACTACTACAGTGGGCAATACGAGGTGGACACCATCTCCGCCTTCTACCCTACTAAAGATAGCCCACTGGGAGCAACTTTTGATTAATATCCAGCGGAAGCTGAAAATGCTAACCCGGCCCAGCCCGGAAATCAAGAAGCGGGGGCCATAATTCCTTGCCGATGCTGGGAACAGGTCTATCCAGAAGAGACGGCCCTTCAAGCCAAATTTGATACGGCTAGCAGCAGTGAGGCCGAAGATGTTGAAGAGACAGGGATCTCTCCCTCCAGTAGAGTCCTACTAATAATTACCTCAGCACCTCTCCTGCCAATCGGGGAAGCCTCAGCCGACTCCGATCAAGAGGTGTATGCTGCCAATAATGGGAATGCCACTCCTATTGAAGATACGATTACCCCAGAAGGCGAGACCTCCTCACCCTCTGCTACAAGACGGGGTTGCTGTTCCAACCCAACAACAAGCGGTCACCAGTCTATCACGACTGGAACCCCAACTACAATAGATGAAGCTGCTCTCACGCCCTTGGAAACTGTAACGGCAGTGGATGTGCTGAGAGAACAAAATGCTCGGCCGCTATTGAATGAAGCAGAGGACTCTCCGGAGGCTCTGATGACGTCAAATAAGGAAATCGATGTCCTCGAACCCGAAGACGGCATTCCAGATTTCATCGACCTCCAACCAGAACCTCTGGAGATAGAAGACAGAGGCCAAGCTACGGTCGATGAGCTGATAGAAGTCAATCTGGGAGATGAGATAGACCCTAGGCCAACCTTTCTTAGTGCCCAATTATCACCGAAAGAACGGGAGCTGTACATCCAGCTGCTGCAAGAATACCAGGATTACTTTGCCTGGACTTACAAAGAAATGCCAGGTCTGAGCCCTACAGTCTCGCAACATGAGCTGGCGATCAGTCCTGAACCCGAGCCGGTGAAGCAACCACCGCGGCGTATGAGGCCAGAGCTCATCACTCAAATCTGTACAGAAGTCGATAAGCTCATTAACGTGGGATTCTTCAAAGAAAATCAGTACACTACATGGCTGGCGAATATCGTCCCCGTGAAGAAGAAGAATGGATAGATCCGGATATATGTTGACTTCCGAGATCTTAATAAAGCCTGCCCCAAGGATGACTTTCCGGTGCCAATAACGGAAGTCATGATGATGCTACGACCGGCCATGAGGCCCTGTCATTCATGGATAGGTCGTCCGGCTACAAACAGATCTGGATCGCAGAGCATGACCGTGTCCACACTGCCTTCTGAACCCCTAAAGGCATCTATCACTACAGGAGGATGCCGTTCGGACTAAAGAGTGCTGGTGCAACTTATCAGCGCGCAATGACCAGAATATTTGATGAATTGCTCTACCACAAGGTCAAGTGCTACATAGATGATCTGGTGGTCAAGACCAGAAGAAAAGAAGACCATCTGCAGGACCTCCGGATCATTTTTCAGAGGTTGAGGCAGCATGAATTGAAGATGGACCCTATGAAATGCGCGTTCGGAGTATCGAGCGGAAAATTCTTGGATTTCATTGTCAGATATCGGGGAATCGAGATAGACCCCGCAAAGATCAAAGCAATTCAGGAGCTACCTGCACCAAGGAACCTCTTCGAGCTGAGATCACTGCAGGGCCTCCTGGCTTATATCCGACAGTTCATTTCCAATTTATCAGGGCGATGCTAGCCTTTCCACAAATTGATGATGAAGGATGTTCCCTTTTACTGGGATGAAGATTGCCAGATAGCCTTTGACAAGCTGAAAGACTATCTGAAGACTCCTCCAGTGCTGGGCGCACCGGTGAAAGGACGGCCGCTGATATTATATATAGCAGCCACACACAACTCTCTGGGGGCAATGTTGGCCCATAATAATCAAGAAGGGAAAAAACAAGCCCTATACTACCTCAGTCGGAGACTGGTCAGGACTGAGGAGAAATATACTTATATTGAGAAGACCTGTCTGGCACTAGTTTTCGCAGTCAAGAAGCTTCGACACTATATGTTATCACATGAAATCAGCCTGGTATCCAAGGAGGACCCGCTGAAATATATTATGTCCCAGCCAACACTCAAAGGTCGCTTAGGCAAATGGGCGGTCATCCTTATGGAGTTTGATATCTCCTATGTACTGCGAAAGGCTGTCAAAGGACAAGCTATTGTAGACTTCTTCGCCGAGCACCCAGTGCTAGAAGACTGTCCGCTGGAACCGGAGCTTCCTGAAGATGAAACCCTAGAAGCCGCTCAAGTGCAACCCTCTTTGTGGCAGCTATATTTCGATGGCACCTCCAGAATTGACACCTCGGCCACTGGGTCAGCCAGAGTCAGAGCAGGGGCAGGCATAGTCCTGAAGTCTCCAGAAGGAGAAGTTATGCACACATCTTGCTCGATAAACAAGCCGTGCACGAATAACGAAGTAGAGTATGAAGCCCTAATAATTGGGTTACAGATTGCACTATCCATGGGGATTCAGATGCTGGAAGCATTCAGAGACTCCATGCTAGTTATAAAATAGCTGGAAGGAGAGTTCGATGTACGAAAGCAAGAGCTCCTCTCCTACCATCAGCTGGCAACCCGCCTGATGTCAAGATTCTACTTCATCAGCATCAAGCATGTCAACCGAGGCCAGAACGCTTAGGCAGACGCCCTCGCTAAATTAGCTAGTTCTTTGGCAATCCCGCCAGACACAAGCCTGAACATAACAGTGATCAACCGTCGGTAGGTCCCCAGTGTGACAGAGGTCTTGGCCGACGAACAAGAGGATGAGGTTATGGCCGTCGAAGAGGTTCAACAGCCCGATTGGCGAGAACATCTCCTTCAGTGGTTTCATCACCAGCAGCTCCCAAGAGAGAGAGAACAGAGAATGAAACTCTTGAGGGTCAAAGACTCTTACGAAATGAGAAATGGAACCCTGTTCCGAATAATGGCAGATGCACAAAGAAGGGTCCTACTTCGTTGCTTGTCTTCAGCAGAAGCCGAGCAGGTGATGTAATAAGTCCATGTGGGTTCAACTGGAGCGCACCAGGCCAGCCCGAAGATGAAAATTGAGATAAAGAAATTGGGTTACTATTGGCCCACTATATTTGATGATTGCTGCAAGTTCGCCAAGGCTTGTCAGAAATGTCAAGAGCACGCCAATGTGTCAAGAAGACCTCCAGTGCCACTATATCCTACATTACCAAGCTGGCCATTTGCTCAGTGGGGCACGGACGTGGTAGGGCCACCGCCAGCATCTTCATCAGGGTACAAATACATCTTAGCAGCTACAGACTACTTCTCCAGATGGGCAGAAGCGGTGGCGCTAAGAGATGTGACGAGAGAACTGGTCGCAAGATTCTTCCAGCAGAATATAATATTTCGGTTCGAAATTCCCAGCCGAATCATCTCTGACAACGACAACCATTTCAGAAACCAGAAGGTTTATCGATTAGCTGATAAATACAAGATTGATTGGAGAGCATCACCCCCCTACAACCCTCAAGCCAATGGACTTGTAGAAGCCTTCAACAAAACACTATGCACGTTGCTGGCCAAGATTGTCAAGTCTAATAAAAAGGACTGGGAAGAAAGGATGTACGAAGCACTTTGGGCCTATCGTACTATCTATAAAACCCCAATCGGCTGCTCGCCATTCTCCCTCGTGTACGGGTCGGAGGCCATGGTGCCGATTGAATTAGAAGTTCCCTCGCTGCGAGTCGCTATCCAACATGGACTAGTAAGCAGTGAACAAACTAATGCAGAAAGAAGATTGGAAGAGCTTGTCGAGCTCGAAGGAAAGCCCCTCCGTGCGCAACAAAACATTCAATTCTACCAAGCTCGCATGGCCCGTGCTTTCGATAAGCTGGTCAAAGGTCGAGAATTCAAGAAAGGAGACCTGGTAATGGTCAAAAGAAGAGAAGTAATGGCCTCCAACCCTAAAGGGAAGTTGGTCGAAAACTGGGTCAGACCATATGTCGTCTACCGAGTATATGAAGGGGGTGCCTACATCCTGGTAGACCACAAAGGAGTCATCCAGTTCTCTCCCCTCAATGGAAAGCATATAAAGCTGTATCACACAGCGCAACCGACATTCCCTGAGTGATCGAAATACTTACCTTGGTCTGGTGGCATCCCACCCTGGCCAAGTTACCCTACCTTGGTCCAGTGGCACTCCGCCCTGATCGAGCTACCCTACCTTGGTATAGTGGCACTCCGCCCTGATCGAGCTACCCTATCTTGGTCTAGTGCAACTCCGCCCTGATCGAGCTACCTTCACCTTGGTCTAGTGGCTCTCCGCCCTGATCGAGCTACCCTACCTTGGTCTAGTGGCACTCCGCCCTGATCGAGCTAACCTCACCTTGGTCTGGTAGCGCTCTGCCCTAGCCAGACCACCCTTACCCTGGTCTAGTAGCGCTCTGCCCTAACCAAACTCGCACAAAATCGACATCTTTGCCATTACGGGCCTTACGCCCGAATCGGCTCAAATCTATCCTTTGCGTTAGCATTACCTACCTTGCTGACGAATAAACCCCTTTCTCGGCGCAAGACTTCGTGTCCTAGCCGACCCTTATCCAACATCTGCCATTACGGGCTTTACGCCCGAATCGGCTCAAATCTATCCTTTGCGTTAGCATTACCTTCCTTGTTGACGAATAAACCCCTTTCTCAGCGCAAGACTTTGTGTTCTAGCCGACCCTTATACAACATCTACCATTATGGGCCTTACGCCCGAATTGGCTCAAATATATCCTTTGCGTTGGCATCACCTTCTTGCTGACGAATAAACCCCTTTCCCGACGCAAGACTTCGCATCTTAGCCAACCTTTATACATCTTTGCCATTACGGGTCTTACGCCCGAATCGGCTCAAATCTATCCTTTGCGTTAGCATTGCCCTCTTGCTGACGAATAAACCCTTTTCCCCGGTGCAAGACTTCGTGTCCTAGCCGACTCTCTCGACATCCTTCTGCTACATGAGTTCAAAAAAAAAGAAAGAAAAAAACAAAAATGGGGTTAAAAATAGAGATACCCCGCCAGACTTATTCCTGTATTCGGAACAAGGGCAAAAATGGCTATAACCCAGCTGCGGCGAAAACCCAAAAGGGCGTTGCAGGTAAAATCGGGTACCCCGCCACATGAAAACCTGAAAGGGCGCATGGGTAAAAGCAAGAGGGGGCTGGCTTCGGTGAAAATCCGAAAGGGCGCTCAGGTAAGGAAAATGGTAATCTAAAAAGTTCCTCATTATTCTCCTCCTAATGAAACTCCCAAGGGACAACCATCAAAAGTCCCACCGGAAATCCCCTACGAAACCCGTGTTTGACCCTCGTCATCATCGGCGAGACTGGTCGACCTCTATCCTTTAACTCCGACCTTTCGTCCCCGTTAATGAACATACCCTTGCTTCGACATGTAGCCCATGTTGATGAACAAACCTGTGTTCGACCCTCGTCATCATCGGCGAGACCAGTCGACCTCTGTCCTTTAACTCGGACCTTTCGCCCCCGTTAATGAACATACCCTTGCTTCGACATGTATCCCATGTCGATGAACAAACCCATGTTCGACCCTCGTCATCATCGGTGAGACCGGTCAACGTCTATCCTTTAACTTGGACCTTTCGTCCCCGTTAATGAACATACCCTTGCTTCGACATGTAGCCCATGTCGACGAATGAACCCATGTTCGACCCTCGTCATCATCGGCGAGATCGGTCGAACTCTACCTTTAACTCGGACCTTTCGTCCTTGTTAATGAACATACCCCTTGCTTCGACATGTAACCCATGTCGGTGAACAAACCCATGCTCGACCCTCGTCATCATCGGCGAGACCGGTTGACCCCTATCCCTTAACTTGGACCTTTCGTCCTTGTTAAGAACTATATGGCCTTTGCTTCGGCATTTAACTAATGTCGACAAACTAAACCAGGGCCCGACTCTTATCATCATCGACAAGGCCGGCCGACATCCTAAGCAGACAAGTTCTCCCATGTTCCGGATTCTCCGTGGAATAAAAAAAAAGTAAGAAAGAAACAAAAATGGGGTTAAAAATAGAGATTCCCCGCCGGCCTTGTTCCTAAACTAGGACAAGGGCAAAAATGGCTGTAACCCGGCTGTGGCGAAAACCCGAAAGGGCGTTGCAAGTAAAATCGGGTACCCCGCCACGTGAAAACCTGAAAAGGCACGTGGGCAAAAGCAAGAGGGGGCTGACTTCGGTGAAAATCTGAAAGGGCGCTTGAGTCAGTAATGTAAAAAAAAAAAATAAAAGAATGATGAAAAAAATGAAATGAAATAATGATGTAGTAACGAGGTTACCCTCGTTCATCATTCCACTTCCATCTACCCTCTTCGACCCTTGTCACCATCGACAAGATCGGTCGCTACCCCTTTCGGTCCTTGTCACCATCGACAACACCGGCTACCTTTTCGACCCTTGTCACCATCGGAAAGATCGGTCGCTACCCCTTTCGGTCCTTGTCTCCATCGGCAAGACCGGTTACCTTTTCGACCCTTGTCACCATCGGTAAGATCGGTCGCTACCCCTTTCGGTCCTTGTCACCATCGGCAAGACCAGCTACCTTTTCGACCCTTGTCACCATCGACAAGATCGGTCGCTACCCTTTCGGTCCTTGTCACCATCGGCAAGACCGGCCACCCTTTCGACCCTTGTCACCATTGGCAAGATCGATCGCTACCCTTTCGGTCCTTGTGACCATCCGCAAGATCGGCTACCTTTTCGACCCTTGTCACCATCAGCAAGATCGGTCGCTACCCGTTTCGGTCCTTGTCACCATCGGTGAGACCGGCCACCTTTTCGACCCTTGTCACCATCGGTAAGATCGATCGCTACCCTTTCGGCCCTTGTCACCATCGGCAAGACCGTCCACCCTTTCGACCCTTGTCATCATCGACAAGATCGGTCGCTACCCTTCCAACCCTTGTCACCATCGGCAAGATCGGTCGCTACCCTTCCGACCCTTGTCACTATCGGCAAGATCGGTCGCTACCCTTTTCGTCCCTTGTCACCATCGGCAAGATCGGTCGCTACCTTTTGACCATCGCCACCATCGGTGAGCCCGGTCAACTATCCCTTAACTTGGGCCATCCGTCCTTGTTAATAGACAAACTACCATTGCTTCGACGTTTAAACCATGTCGATGAATAAATCGCACTCTCAGCTTTCGTCACCATCGGCCAACTTAGTGGGGCACATCCGCCTACTCTACCCATGTCCCACCCCGGTCAAAGCTCGATTCTGGGAATAGTTAACCCGCGGTGGAGCGAACACCTCACCCCTTCGCTGAAGGCGTGAGCGCTCTCCTGCACCAGTAACTTACATCCCTGGACTGAGCTAATCGTCTGGAAGGAGAAAGAAAAGGAAAGAGAGAAAGAAGTCGCGATTGAAGCAATGAATAAAGACATTTCATTGACATGAGGTGTCAGAATACATCCGTACTTGGGGCATTCCCCTAGATACATGAGCTCCGAAGACAAAAAGGAGCAAAACTAAAAAAAGAAGAAGAAAGAAGCAAGGGAAAGCTACTGTAGAGGACGCCGGAAAATGTCTTCCAATTCCAAGAGGCCCAGGGAAGGATACTGAGTCAGCACTTGCAACCGAGACTAGGTAGCTGCCAGCTGCGATAATTTTTCATCCAGAGAGGCGAGTTGTCCTTCAGCTAGGTCAGCTTCTTCTACGGCCTGAACCTCCAGGCGCTCAGTCTCCTGTAATTCGGCTTCAGCCCTGGCAAGTTCTGCACCCAGTTCCACTATACGCACTGTGAGAAAGGATCGGCGGTCTGATGTAGCGCTAGCAACATCTCTCAGTTGCCCCACGGTCCCTCTCATCGAGGTAGCAGCAATTCGGCAATCAGCCTTCTCCAATTTTACAGCTGCCAGCTGATCAGATACCTCCCGGCTAAGGTACTCCCGCCTGTTGGCATGTTTCAGCAACATAGTAACCCGCAGGGTCCAATCATCCATTGGGCATTCGAATGCCAATAATGAGCGGGAGAGGTGTTCTATCAGACTCCTCAGTTGCGCATAAGTCAAGCCCGGGGAAGCCGACATGGGTCGCTGAAGATTATCTAGAGACTGCCATACCATGTCACTAGAAAATTGTAAACCCAGTGGTGATGTTTCGGGAAGCTAAAAATCCACTTCGCTGTCCACCTCGGCCCAGATATCGTCGTTCGCCCTGGAGGACGTCGACGGCATGGTTTGCAAGGCACAAGCGCTGGACTCGGCAACGGTAGCTGATATAGTTGGAAGAGTCTCTACTACAGCAACCTCTTTGCCTGCCCCCTGAGGTGAACCCATGATAGCCGTCTCGATAGCCGAGGATACTCGCTCCTCGTGTACGGTCCCACCGGATTCTGCGGAAGAGGATTCCTCAATGACGGCCAAGGCCTTAGAAGCATTGGCCTCTTCTTCAACAATTTCTCCCGCTTCTATCTCCGGGAGGCTACTCTGCTCCAGCAGCAATTCTTTGCCGGTGACTGGGGCTTGAGGTTCTACGACTCCGGTTGGGCCACCAGTTTCTACAATTGCGTCGGGCTTCTTTGAGGCCGCTGCTGCGGCATAAGTCTGTGAAAGCCGTAAGGCGATGGGCCGCATAACTGGTGGAAAGGTTGGTTGGCTCATGCCTAAGTCGGGGAGAGGTATGCGAACCGTCACAGTTGGCGGCACCACCTCAGCCTACATCACATATATGTATGTCAGCCAGCGGGCTTGGAGATAAAAAAGGGGGCTGCGGGCGGGTGTCGGAACACTTCCTACCTCGACCGACACTATATTTAGGCCTCCAAGAGTGGCCTCTGAAGGTTCCGACCCTCCTCCTGCAATCGAGTATGATGGCCCGTGCTCGATTCCTAGTAGCCTCGGAGGACTGAATGTCAAAAAGTCACTTTCATAAGCTGAAGAAGCCCCAGCATCTTCAGTTTCTGTGTTAGCCTGTGGAAGCTTGTCGCCACTGGAGCCACCACCGTAATCAACCCGCTCAGGGGAGGAAGACTCTTCTGCCTGCTCTCGAATCTCCAGCATCCGAACAGCTACCGTGCTACCAAGAGTGGCCCCCTTAGCCAGAACCTCCCCAACGGTTTCTGTCCCGGGGGCATCACCTGGCTGAATATCTTGGGATTCTCCCCTGGAAGTCACCTACTCTCCAGCAGCGGCTTCTCCCACGCTCTCAACTCCGGGGAGCATTGTCGGTCGAATGTCGACTGGAAGCAAAACAATAAATAGTCAAGACCTGACTAAAGGCACGGTGGGCCACCGAGCTCTACTGGCAAGCTGCTGTTGAACATGTGTGCAACATGATTAAATCATTTTATGGTTTTGATGATGTCTGCCTCTTTAGTTGGTTTTGATGATGTCTGCCTCTTTAGTCATTAATGAACTATACCTGCATTTGATAATGTTAATATTCATACATTGCAGGTCATTATACTTCCAGTATAAAAGCTCAAGAATGGCACACCAATCTAGACAACTGAATTGACAGATATCAAGGCATATGACAATATTGGATGCACGAAAATATAGCATGTTTCAAGCACAGAAATCAAGCTGAATAGCATCACACATAAGCATGCTACAAGATAATCCAAGGAATGAAGTGGAATTGGCAAATGTGAAAGCTCATGGCAAATGTGAAAGCTCAAGGCAAACGTGAAAGCTCAATGCAAATGTCAAAGCTCAATGCAAATGTGAAAGCTAAATGTTGCGCCCTCGCACGCGGATCGACCTGTGCGGTCAGGTCGCGGGGATCGACCTGCCCGGTCAGGTCGCGGGGGTCAAGGGGGCAGCGCCCCTTGCGGGGGTTTCCGGGGGCGGAGCCCCCGGAACAAAAATTTGATTGAAGACTCAATAATAAAATCTTCAAGACAGTCAAGGAAGATGCCACGGACATGACCGGGCTGCTAAAGAAGTTGAACGACGGAGCTGACGTGGATAACGGACCAACCCGGGATGGGCCGGGTTCTGCCCAGCTGGCGGTCGACTGCCAGCACAGGGGCGGTCGACCGCCCCGGCTAGAACCTCACCGTCTACAGGCTTTTTCAGTAGCGGTCGACCGCCAGCCAGTGGCGGTCGACCGGAATTCCCAGGGGCCATTCGTCTACAGCATTTTACAGTAGCGGTCAGCCGCCAGGAACCTTAGGTCGACCGCCAACCCCGAGCCAACCTTATTTGACTTCGAAATCCACCTCGTGGCCGGCCCCTTTCCATGGTTTTGTTTAATCAAACCTCACCTAACTTCCCATGATTTGTGGATCTGGTCTGGGGCTTGTTTATAGACCATTCAAAGTCTATAAAACCATTACAAGAGGGTTGGAAACCCTAGTTGATGGAGTTGATGAAGTGAATCAAGGGAGGCCATTTCGAGAGCACTGTAGCACCTCCGTGAACAGTGTTTCGAGCAGAACATCTTCATCCTTCCAAGAGATTCAAGCCTAGATCCGAAGCTATCTCAATCTCCAAGGAAGCAAGAAGCATTCAAGGCTCTCAAAGGTGATCAAAGCTGCATCCATAAACCGCTTCATCAACTCAAGAGGATCAAGAGAAGATCAAAGCTACATCCAATATCCTCTCCATCAACTCAAGGTGATTCAAGCTCATATCTCAATCCAGCATCCTCCAAGAAAGAGTAGAAGCAAGTAAGGCTAAGAGGGAAGATCAAAGGAGGCTTCAAAGGGGTGTTCAAAGCAAGAGGAGGATTGGAAGAACAGTTACTGTTCACATGAACAGTACTCCGTGAAGAACATCTTCATCCAATCCAAGGTATTCAAGCTCATATCAAAGAGATCATCTTCCAAGATCTGTGAAGAAGGAAGCAAGGATCAAGGTAGCATCTATTCACTTCTTCATCCATTCAAAGAGATCAAAAGGAAGATCAAAAGAGGAGGATTGGAAGAACAGTTACTGTTCACATGAACAGTACTCCGTGAAGAACAATCATCCATTCAAGGGTGATTATAAGAAGATTGATTTGCAAGAAGAAGAGATCCCTGCTGCTGATCAACAAAGCATATCGATACAAGGGCCAATTCCTTCTTACTCAATCTCTTGTTTTAATTCCTTCACATCTGTTTTACTTTCAATATTGTTAAACATTGAAGTTGTGATTCGTCCCTACCAGGTGGTTAGTAGGAAGGCAATTGGAGGGTGTTCCAATTTGCGGTTGACGTCCCTACCGGTGGTTAGTAGGAAGGCAATCGGGAGTTCTCCGATCTGCGGTGTAGATCCCTGCCGGCTTTGTGTGTAGGAAGACAGAAAGAGAGTTTTCTCTGTTCTGTGGTTTGGGGCGTGTCCCCGGGTCAAGCTGTGAGTCAGCAAGGAAGCCTCACCGGGTTTTGGTGAGGGGTGGACGTAGGTTGCGGGGTTGCAACCGAACCACCTTAAAATCCCTGTGTTGTGGGTTGTTTATTTTGTGTGATTGCTCTATATCTTCTAACCCCATTCACAGGTTCGCGTGCTTCTATACTTGGTTATCTTGCTCACATACAAATGCACTTTGAGTGATCAACATAGTATACACACACACACATGGTTGTTGCAAGCTATTGCATGTTCATCTATGTGTTATGCTTTGTAATTCACTTAAAGAAGTGTGGACGTTTCATATCTTGTAATTCAAGTCTTTTTATTTGAGCCACTCTACTTAATTCCACTGTGCATTGTGCCTAAGTGATTCATTCACTTTATAAGAGTGGTTTAAGCTTCCGCTAGCTAAGAGTTTTTAAATAGGCCAAAGCTTTTCATAGGATCTATTCAACCCCCCCTTCTAGATCCGTTTACACCTCACGGGACCCAACAGCTGCAACTTACCTTCCATCTCCTGATGGGGTGTCGGTGAAGGTAGATCCCTTTCAACAAAAGCTGGAGGGGCTTCCTCCTCTCTCTCTCTGGCCGCGGCACCCTTCACCGCCTCCAGCCCGACAATGGCAGAAACAGTGCAAGCAACTGCAAAAAGATGATCAGCCAAAGCGACAGCAATAAGCAAACAAGCCATACAGGAATGAGAAGTTACCTTCGTCTTCGGGCCCTTGTGTTCGAGCGGCCTCAAACTTAGCAAACGATGGGATCCGAGGAGGAGCGACAACTGGTTCCTCTTTAGCAGCCCTCTTTCGGTGCACTCGTGCAGCACAGGTGTCTGTCTGCTTGGCCTTTTTAGCCTTGCTAATGGCCTCCCTGACCTGGGACCGGGTGCGCTTCCGCGAGTCGCCAGGAGGCAGTGGCATCATGGTCGGAGCCGGCGCCGAGATGTCAAAATATGAAGGCTTCTGCGCCTTGGAAATCAGCTCCCTGTAATGCCGAGTCACCTCCACGGAGAGATGAGCTACAAAGGCGCATAGATGAGAAAGATGCATGCTGAGTATGAAAGAAACAGCTCGAAGCTGAAACAAAAGGCAAGCATACCTGGCGGCCCTGTGTATCGGGGAGTGAGCGGCCAATAAAATAGTGCGGGCACCTTGTCTCGGGAAGCCACCTCATGAACAAGCCAGCAGACATCACCTATTTTCTCACTCTTCTCAACCAGCTGTGCCAAATCTTCATGGCCGCGAGAAGATAAGTGATAATATAGGCCCACGTGGTCCAACCCCCAGCCATCAGCATACTTAAAGGAGATTAAGAGATGGTGGTCGAAGATGGCTTCTAATGAGCCGGTAATTGAGAGCCCTTGAGAATGAAGCAAGGCAAATATCTAGGGGGTGTTGGAGTATAGGCCTTCCCGCCTATCCTCCCTCCTAATGAAAGTCCTATACGGATGAAGACGGTCAACCTCTGGACGCCAGCTCGCCACTACCGGAAGAGACTCCTCCGCCGAGATGGGAATCGTCTGAAGAACGGTCCGCTCACTGCTGACCCGACATAACCCCCAGAGTGTCTTGACATAGTCATCCTTCTGGATTTCTGACATCTTCGGGTCAGCCTTGGACGACCGACATTTCACAGCCTTCCTGGCTTCCAAATATGCCATTACCTCGGTATTGGACCAGGATTTCAACTTCTTCAAGTAAGCCGGATCGATGTCCAAGGCAGGTTCTGACTGAGAATCTAGAAAACGACGCTCGGCAACATGCCAGCAGTCTTTGCGGAAATTCCGGTAGAAGCCCATCCGTGCATTCCACCACTTGATAAAGTCCTAAGTCACTCTGGGCAAACAAGCGGGGGATGACACCCTGAAGGACACATCCTCCCGGTGGTAGAAGTAATCCCACCATGTGCGAGCTTCATCCGTGGTCGTCTGGCCAGCCCGATGCCTGTTCGGAAGATGAAACCGGGCAGAAGAAGAAGGAATCTGCTGGTCGTACCCAAAATTCCGGCCAAAGTGGAAGGGGTAGTACAGCTCCAGCCACAACAAGCCGCTCTTTCTAAAGATAAGAACATTGGGGCGGATGGCCAATGCCCAATCAACCAGCTCTGGCTCCAAGATTGGCCTTGTGCTCTTGGTGCCGGCGAGCGGATGAACAAACTCCTCTGTCTCGAACAGGCGGCATTGCCGCATCTTATTGACAAGGGGGCTAGAGGTAGCTGCCAAGCTCCAGAAATGCAAAACTTCTGGGGAATCTACCGGGACTGTGGTCAACTTCCCCCGAATAGCAAAAAGCTGATCCGCCATTGAAGACGGCTCAGCACTGGCAAACTCGATCATCCTCGGCACAGGACGATTCGACTGCATCGACCGGGGAGCTGCTTCAGGAAACAGGGTGCAGACCCAGGCGTTGAAGAAATGAATCGGACCAACTGTCTGTGAATTTATGGGGATACGTGATTTGTGCAGATCCCCCAACATCTTATAAATGAGGCATAAAGCCACTGGGCACAGGGACAACTTCGTCCCCCAGGCCATCAAACAAGCAGGGTAAATGGCCTCCGGTCTGATCACTGTCTCGTCCCCCTGAGGAAGAGTGAACGAGCAAAGCCAATATGTCAAATACGCAGCACAGTGTGTGACTGCGTCGACTCCTGAAGGGTTCGGAGCCCCTTGTCGCCCTCTCCCTGAAGCGGCCGGATAGGATGTACGGCGACGGGCCCTCTTCTTTCGCTTCACTGTCGTCGGAGCAACTGTGGGGAAGTCTTCATATTGCTGCTCCCCGCCAAAGAAATACTGAAGCCACGTGCCCATCCGCACAAGTCTTTTCTCACCAGGCTTCCGCGCTTCCCGTGAATCGAGCGTTAAACGCAACAGGGTACGGTATGCCTTCATTAAATAGCGATAGGCAAAGCCTGTAAAGTATTTGCCTTTGCCGTCTGTCTGGTCCTTTAGCCAGTCCGGGAAACAAATTTCTTCATACGGCTCCCCGTCTATCGGCAAGCCGCTCAACTGGGATAGACTCCAGAGATCCAACGAAGTTTCTCCCTCTGCGGTATAGAAAGTATTATATTCCGGGCAGAAGACTTCGATCATCCCGCAGCATTGACCTCAGAAGATTGGGTACCGATACCGGGAAGCATATACGCTCTGATAAACGCCGACGTGCACCAGGATTGGAGCATACTGCCGCAACACATAATCCGTGAATTCAACAGCTCCCGGTCTGAAGGCATGGGTGTCGGTGGCTTTGAGCTCTCCAAACCACCCCACTGAGATCTGATGCTTAAAGCGGACTGCCAAGCAGCCTAAAAGAAAGGGCTCGTCTCGATACCCCCAGTGCAGCGGGGCAAGGAATAAACCGTATACGGGTTTCTCTCTATCAACGCGCCCGGCGGTCTCATTCCAGCGGGCTGGCATGAACTGTGGCGCTCTTGTCAGTAGCCCGGCCTTTGGAGATAGCTCCTACATGCCAAGAACGGCACCCCCTTTTCTGAGTTCACCGGGAAGATATATAGGCATGCCGCGAATGACTGACTCGGTCAGGCTATCTCTGTCCGCTAGTAAAGCTCCCTCAGCTCGACGGACAAGGATTATATCACGCTTCCCGTGAAGGTTGAAGCGTCCAAGGAATGCCATTAAGTGCTTGTCCTTGGGGTGGTCCAGTCTGACGTCATCCCCTCGCTCATACTTAAAATGATTACCGTCAAGAATCATCAGGCGGCCGGTGTCGATGGTATCAGTCTCCGAATCCCTTAGCTACCACGGCTATCCACCTGGACCCCCGATCCAGGGAATGGACATTCCCCCATGTCACAGCAACGCGGGACGCATCAGAATAATGTTGTGCATCCCTTGGTTTTGATGATGACAATAGGATATGTTTGACTAATCTAAGTTCTATCTTGTCTCTTAAAGCAAATGGTTTAGTTATGTGTGTAAAGATAGTGCATTGAATTAATGCCCATTTGATGATGACAAACAATGTTTCTGATCAACTCAATATAAATCTGATAGTTCAATTTACTTCTGATAAGTTAAGTAATTTCAGGTCCACTGAAATTCAAGTGGAATCAACAAATCAGAAGAAGTGTCAAAGGCCGCTTGTCGACCAGGGAAGTGGTTATGGTCGACCAACGAACTCAACCAGAAAAGCATCAGATCATCTGTCTTCTGGAAGCACCTTGGCTGTCGACCAAAGCCCCACCTCTGGTCGACCACAGAACAGCCAGAACATCAGACAGAACTGACGGCCATCTGTAATTCGTTCCTTGTCGACCAGCGACCAGGCTGTGGTCGACCAACGGGCGAAGTGAGTTTCAGCCAGAAGAACCGGCCGTCTGGGGAATGCCCATTGTCGACCAGCGACTAGGCTGTGGTCGACCACGGAAGACGCGAGTGTCAGCCAGAATGAAACCGCCATCAGGACACTGCTTGTTGTCGACCAGGGACAGTGCCATGGTCGACCACGGGCGTTATAGCGTCCAGAACCGAACTGTAACCGAATTCTGTTTTGGTTCCTTAAAACCTGCGGATTGTTGTTGCAGGTTGTTGGGTAGTTCAAATGAGGAGATTCCGCACGGGAATCAAGGAGAGAATCATGCTGAGACGCGGTCAAACCTATTATAGTAATCGGATTCAACCGTCTCCCTGTTTTCTAGCAGATTGACGCTAGATCTGGAATTTGAGCGGGAAGAGCTTCATGCTTGAAAAAGAATCTGAATAAAGATAGAAGGCAACTGATCGCGCAGGCAAGCACACTGAGAGAGCATAGAACAGAAGCTAAGAGACACACCTACATCACAGGACGAAGTGGCTCTCCATCAATCAGAAATCTGCAGAAGACTGAAAGCATTCTCATTGCTGCAGAAGGAAGACTGGGCTTGAAGCTGTGCGACCTCCAGCAGCAAAGCAGCTGAAGGCATCCGATTGGAAGCTCTACAGGGAGTCTATTCTTGTTATTTGTGTGATTAAGTCCCAGGCTGAATTCTTTCCTTTGTTACAAAAGTCTATATTCAGTCCTGTTGCATCATTCCACCTTCTCATCATTTCTATTCATCCTTACACCAAGTGTCAAGCTGTGAGGCAGCGGAGTCAAGCTGTGAGGCAGCAGAGTCAAGCTGTGTGTCAGCAGGTACAAGCTGTGTGTCAGCTGTGTTTTGATTGAGATCAGAGATTCTCATAGTGAAGCCTTGCTTGAGTTAAGCAAGGGGTGGATGTAAGTCTCAGGAAGAGACTGAACCACCTTAAAAATCCTCTCTTGTGGTGTGCTTGTGTGTGTTTGATTTTCTATACGTATGCTTGCATCTTTACTATTCGCATTAGTTCTATAATTCATTAATTACCAGTAGCTCATCTGGTCAATAGTTAGTAAATCATCGAAAAGGGGGAAAGATCTATTCACCCCCCCTCTAGATCTATTCAGTCCGTATCCAACACGTGGTATCAGAGCAGGTTCTCCAAAAATGTGGTCTAACAACCAGGAGAGACCGGGCGGACTGAACTCTAAAAGCCTCATAGCTGAGGGGCACTCTGTAACTAGACCTCCATATTTTGATGGAACTGATTATTCTTATTGGAAAAATCGTATGCAGGTGTTCTTACGTGCGCAAGACCACGAGATGTGGAGGGTAGTGAGCCGCGGACCTTTTGAGCTACCGGAAGATGAAGAAACCTGGACCAGAGAACAGGTCAGGAAATCAACTGTCAACTGGGGAGCCATGAACGTAATGCAGTGCTCACTACACCCCACAGAATTCTCAAGAGTTTCCCAATGCGCAACAGCCAAAGAAATGTGGGATCGTCTAAAGGTAATCTACGAAGGTACTTCCGAGGTAAGAGAGACAAAAGCAAATATGCTAGTCTCAGAATATGAGATGTTTAGGATGAAAAATGATGAAAGTATTTCTGAGATGTATGCCAGATTAGTACAATTGACTAATGGCTTGAAGAGCTTAGGGAAGACATACAAAGAGCAGGAATTAGTGAGGAAGATTTTAAGGTCTCTCACATCGATGTGGCATACCAAGGCCACAGTCATTGAGGACTCAAAGGATCTCACAACAATGACAGTGGATGAGTTAGTAGGATCCCTGATGGCCTATGAGGTCAATCTGAAGAGAAAGGAAGATGAGGGGAAGAAAAAGAAGCAACTTGCCCTAAAGACTAAGACAAGCACCTCTGAGGTGTCTGACAATGAAGACTCATCTAGCTCAGGTGAAGAATCTGGTGAGCTAGCCATGCTTACAAGAAAATTTAAGAAATTCCTGCGAAAGGAAGGTAAAGGATTCAGAAATCCAAAGGGCATGGTAAGGAAGTCATCCCAGTTTAAATCTGATAAACATAAGACTTCTTCTAATAAACTCATTTGCTACAATTGCAGGCAGCCTGGACATATGAAGGCTGAATGTCCAGAAGCTCCTAAGAAGTCAAGCTTCAAGTGGAAAGGCAAGAAACCCAAGGCGATGATTAGCACTTGGAGTGAGGAGGAAGAGAGCAGTGAAGAGGAAACAACTTCCGAGGAAGAAGAAGGAAAGCTCTGTCTGATGGCCAAGGGAGACAACAGTGATCTTGAGGTAAGTTCCCCATTTCAAGACTTCTCTAGTTCGGATTGGGAAGAAGTATATTCAGAATTGCTTGATACTTATGAAAGAATAAGAAAGGAAAATAAACATTTGAAGAAGAAGATCAGTCAACTGAATAAAGACAGCAATTCAATGGAAAACAAAACTGAACTAGAAATGGAAATCAAGTCTCTGAAAAACAAGCTGAATCAAATGGACTTAGATGAAGAAAACCACAAGAGAATGTCCGAAGAGAATGAAATGCTAAAAAACGACATTGATGAGCTAAAACTAAAAACTCAAGAATATGAACAGGAAACTAAGTTAAGTCAAGAAAGAAACAATTCACTCAAGGAAGAAAACAGTAAGCTTCTAAAAGAGATAGAAAGAATCCAAGGTGAATTGGAAGATAAACAGGAAGCCTTGGAAAAAATGACCAAGGGTCAAGAAAACTTAAATGCTGTCTTGGGAATAAAAGTAAACTTTCAAAAAGAAGGGTTAGGATACAATCCTACGGCTAAAAAGGAATTCCAAATAAAAACCGTAAATGGGATTGCTGACTCAAAAGGAAAAAGGCCCCTGATTAATCTATACCAAGATAAACAAGAGGATGTAGCTGAATGCTCCTCCAAAAGGAACAATGTCACCAAGGAAGAGAGAAATTTTAAAGAGAAAATAGTCAATCAATATAAGATTCAAAATAATAAACAAGAAACCCAAATTCACAGAAATCACCAAATAAACCAAGTTAAAGGACATAAATCTGGAAAACAAGGTGTCTGGAGACAGGCTGGTCGACAACAGACCCTTCATCTGTCGACCAGAGGATCTGCCAGAACAGGCGCTGGTTACTGGAGAAGCAGTGGTCGACCACAGGTACACCAGATGTCGACCAGAGGTGGTGCCAGAACAGACGCTGAGTTCTGGAGACGCGATGGTCGACCACAGACATACCAAAAGTCGACCATGGCCAGACAAGCAAACAGAAATCACAGGTTTTCTCGGGTAAAACAAAATGAAAACTTGAATACACAAAGGTGGACTCAGATTAAAGAAACTTTAGAACAAAAGCAACCCAATCTGAACAAGTTCAAAAATAAAAATGTACACTGCTCTAACAGAATCTGGGTTCCCAAAGGATTACTGCAGCAATTTCATAACTTTACAAGTCATCTTGGACCCGGGTACCATTGGGGTCCAAAAGTTTCTGTGTAACTTGTGATGCAGGTGTGTTTGGCAGCTATACACAACAAGTGGTACTTAGATAGTGGCTGCTCAAGACATATGACAGGGGACAAGGCAAAATTCTCCGAGCTAAACTCAAAAGATGGAGGACATGTGACATTTGGAGGAAATAACAAAGGCAAGATCATTGGGAAAGGTAAGGTAGGTAAGACATCTACAAATAACATTGAAGATGTACTGCTAGTGGATGGCCTTGAATATAATCTTCTTAGCATCAGTCAGCTATGCGACAAAGGCCATCAAGTAGTCTTTGATTCTAAAATCTGTAAAATTCTTGAACCAAATTCGGCTAAAGTTAAGTTTATGGGCAAGAGAGTAAATAATGTCTACATGATAGACTTGGATGATCCAGCCCACTCCAACTTGTGCCTCACCGCCAAGAAGGAGGACCTGACTTGGTTGTGGCACCGAAGGCTAGGGCATGTTAGCTACAGGGTGCTGCACAAATTGGTTAAGAATAAAATGGTATCTGGTTTACCTGAAATTTCGTTTGCTCAAAATGTCAAAGTATGTGAATCATGTACCCAAGGTGAGCAAACAAGAAAATCATTCAAAGGTAGAACTGAAAGTCAATCCTCTAGACCACTAGAACTTGTGCACATGGACCTTTTTGGCCCAACGAGAACTGCTAGCCTTAGTGGTAAGAGGTACGGTTATGTACTTGTTGATGATTTCTCTAGATTTACATGGGTCATGTTCTTATCTCATAAAAGTGATGCCTTTTCTGAGTTTCAGGAATTTTACAAAAGGATGAAGCAGGATGGAAAGTCCAAAGTGTGTTCAATAATATCTGATCATGGGGGAGAATTTGAAAATTCAGAGTTTGATGAATTCTGCAGGAACAAAGGAATAAATCACAGGTTCTCATCACCAAGGACGCCAGAGCAAAATGGAGTGGTAGAGAGAAGGAATCGCACACTTGTTGAAATGGCCAGAACCTTGCTGGTTGAAGCCAATCTTCCAAGAAGATTTTGGGCTGAGGTGGTCAATACAGCATGTTATATTGTAAACAGGGCAATGGTAAGACCATCTAGTACGAAAACTCCATATGAGGTGTTCAAAGGTAAGAAGCCATCTCTAGCTCATTTTAGGATCTTCGGTGTAAGGTGTTTTATTCATAACAATGACAAGAGATCATTGGACAAATTTGAACCAAAGAGTGACCCAGGAATCTTCTTGGGATACTCTGACCGATCAAGAGCCTATAGAGTCTACAACACCAAAGATCAGCTAGTTGAAGAATCCCCACATATCACATTTGATGAAAATAATGACTTTGACAAAACTGGACAGGTAGGCAAAGATGAAGATGGGGAATTTCTGGAAGGCAAAGAGGAACCAATGGAGACTGAAGCAGAACCAAAGCAAGGTGATTCCAATGATCAACCCGAAGGAGAGATCATCCCAGGTAACAATTCTGAAAATCTGAGATTTCTCAGAGATCATCCTCTAGATAACATCATTGGAGGAATTAATGAACCGAGGAAAACTAGATCTCAGCTTAAAACAGTTGATGAATTAGATCAGCTAGCCCTTGTATCTCAAGTTGAGCCTAAAAATGTAGAGGAAGCTTTAAGAGATGAATCTTGGATAAATGCCATGCATGAAGAATTAAATCAATTTGAAAGAAATCAGGTTTGGAAACTTGTTCCCAGACCCTCATCTCATCCTGTTATTGGAACCAAATGGGTTTATAAAAATAAGCTTAATGAAGAAGGAGTTGTTATGAGGAACAAGGCTCGGTTGGTGGCTAAGGGGTATAACCAAGAATTTGGAGTTGATTTTGAAGAATCATATGCTCCAGTTGCAAGGTTAGAAGCCATTAGAATACTGTTAGCATTTGCGGCGTCCCATGGAATTAAATTGCAGCAAATGGATGTAAAAAGCGCCTTTCTAAATGGCTTTGTAAAGGAAGAAGTCTTTGTGGAACAACCCCCTGGTTTTGAAAATGATGATTTTCCTAATCATGTCTTTAAACTGCATAAGGCTTTGTATGGTTTAAAGCAGGCTCCTAGGGCATGGTACGACAGACTGAGTTCATTCCTCACCAAAAAGGGCTACACAAGAGGTAAAATTGATCAAACATTATTCTCCAAGACCCAAGGTAAGAATATACTAATTGTGCAAATCTATGTGGATGATATTGTGTTTGGATCCACTGAAGCTTCATTATGTACTGAATTTGCAAATCTAATGACCAATGAGTTTGAAATGAGTTTAATGGGTGATTTACAGTTCTTTCTTGGATTGCAGATTCTACAATGTAGAGAAGGCTACTTCATAAGTCAATCCAAGTACATAAAGGAGATGCTGAAAAAGTTTGGCATGGAGAGCTGCAAACCAATAGAGTCACCCATGGGGACAAATGCAACATTGGAGGCTGATGTAAAAGGTAACATGGTAGATGCCAAGAAATATAGAGGTATGATCGGATCCCTACTATATTTAACTGCCTCTAGGCCAGACATTCAGTTCAGTGTATGCATGTGTGCTAGATATCAATCTAGCCCTAGAGATTCACATTTAGGGGCTGTCAAGCGTATCTTTCGTTACCTTGCCGGTACCCAAGAATTGGGTTTATGGTATCCTACTTACTGCAAACTAGACTTGATTTCATATTCAGATGCTGATTATGCTGGTTGCAAAATTGATAGGAAGAGTACTAGTGGTTATTATCAAATATTAGGTGGTTGTTTAATATCATGGGCCTCTAAAAAATAGCATTCTGTGGCACTCTCCACTGCTGAGGCTGAGTATGTCGCAGTAGGGAGCTGTGGTACACAGGTTTTGTGGATAAAACATCAACTTCAAGACTACAATGTAGATCTTGGATGTGCACCTATTTTCTGTGACAACACTAGTGCTATTAATTTGTCTAAAAACCCCATTCAACACTCTAGGACAAAACACATTGAGATCCGTCATCACTTTCTAAGAGATGAGGTCTCCAAAGGAAATCTCATGCTTCATTTTGTAGAAACTGAAAAACAACTGGCAGACATTTTCACAAAACCCCTTAACAATGACAGATTTTCAACTCTAAGAAGGGAGTTAGGAATTTGTAGAATTTCTCCTGAAAATTCTTGAAATAATCATATTCATGTGTTCACTGCATAGATTCTGTCATTTCTGTCTAAGTTATGTCAACTAGGTCTCTAGTACTGGTCAAGTTTTTGAGTTTGGAAAGTCTTGTGTCGGGTGCTACTTCAGCAAATTCTACAGAATACTGGTTCTCTACGGCTCATCTCTTGTGGTCGACCACAGACAAGGCGCTGGTCGACCAAGGCATCAGGACAGGAAATAGTTAGCTCTGGGAATTCGCAGCTGTCGACCACAGGCGATCCAATGGTCGACAATAGGTTTGTCAGAACGCAGTCTTCTCAACAGGCAGGTTCTGTGTCAGCACAAAGGTCGACCACAGGCCACTCCATGGTCGACAAAGGACCTGAAAAAGGGAAATTGGATCTAATCAAGCTGCTGGCTTTGGTGGGAAATCTTCTGAACTTTTTGGACTCTGAGCTCAGTTTTGGCTTCACTCACTCATCCTCATTCACTTCCCATTCCTTGTATCTCAATATCTCTGTGTGGTCAGCTTATTGTTCTCTATCTTCAGCAAGGACTCACAAATTGAGGGGGAGTAAAAAGTGTAAACTCATTCCTTAATAAACCATTGAACAACCTAATCACCTCTTACAAGAAAATCACCAAAGTCATCAATGAGAGTAAATGTTAAGTGTAGTAATGAGAATTTGACCTGTACTACTGCAATAAATTCAAACCATAACTATGACTCTGACTCAAGACTATTGAGAACTTATGTTTTTAGTAATGAGACTGTTTCTCTACCTGTGTCTGTGTTGGACAGTGAAAATAAACGCAGCTATAGCATGAATGTATATGGAATACGCCATAATTCTGCCTACTTGGTAGAGCAATGGACTGAGTTCTGAGAAACTACTGTTCTCCATCACAAAGCAAAATTGGCTGAAAAATTAAGTGGGAGACATGTATGTCATGAAGACTCAATCTACCTCTGCCACTCTCAAAATTATTAATTGGGTATCCTGAGTAACTGGGGATATTGGCGTCTGATAAACGTATATCCTCACGGATAAAAAGTGTGTCCCAGTTAAAAGTGGAATGGTTAGGCATGCTAAGTAGCCGGGGTTTCTGGCGTGTAAAAAGCGTGTCTCTTCGTGTGGAAAAGCATGTGATAAACCTGACCACAGCTTTTAAATATTCCAAAACGAAAAGGCAACAAAAATGGTTGACCTAATGCTCTATATGCAAATAGAGGCATAAAACACTGTTCAACTTGTTCAGCTAGTAAAATTATCTCATGAACCATATTATAAGTTTAAGGAGCCGTGAGTAAGACAGTGGATATGGGGAGTCAATTTATTGGGGCAATACTTTCAAATTCTTTGAACCACAAGACCCACTCGATTTGGTCACAAGGTGGTCTTTAAGAAAGGGGGAACGGTTACTTAAATGTCTTATTAAAGAAAGGGGGTACACTTCAACAATTTCCCAAAATATGAGTTATGCTGATTAAATCCTGACCGCTCGTTCTTTGCATCGCGATGGTTCACTGCCCTAAAAATTAAGAGCCAGCCCTAATGCCCTACCCTATAAATTGTCTCGGCTGGGTCCCTGAAATTCTCCCATCCGCAGCTCTAGCCCTCTCTCAACTTCATCTTCTCCAGATTTCTTTTCTCGCCTCTCTCTCGCCTTTATCTCGCTTCCCTTCACAATGTCTCCCAAGCGTGCTCTACTTTCCTCTAAGCGTAGAAGAGATCAGGCCCCTGCCGCAGCTTCGATGCCGTCCAAGCGATCCAAGTCGCGGGCCGCGCAGGGTTCGCCATCGGCCCCTCACCGGTCGACCACGGCTGATGCACCTGGTCCAGGCAGACAATCAGCAGATTCAGAGGAACCCGCAGTGCATCCCGTTTCTGGAGCTCTCAAGCCACGGACAGTTTTGCAACCCAGGATCGTCGATTTCTCCGATGACAAGCTGATGGAGATGTTCCCAGATCTACTGCCAATTTTTGAAGCTCAAGAGTGGACTACGTTCGTTTCAGTGCACAATTCGTACTCGCCCCAGCTTGTGCAAGAATTCTATCACAACCTGCAAGTCGTGGACAGTCAGCTATACACCGTAGTTCAAGGGAAAGTCATCAGACTCGACGTCAAGCTTCTCCACATGACGCTGAAGACTCCCAGAATTGGAGCTGTTTTCAATCATGAGGACTTCGACCTCCGAGAAGCACATGCAGTGGTCACTGGCAAGCCAGCCCCTGAGGTCCTTCCCAAGTACCTCAATGCTAATACCTTCCCTCCTCTTCATCGTTTGCTTCACCACATCATCACCACCATCATACAACCTCGAGGAGGCGCCAGAGATCAAGTAAGTCGCCTCCATCTATTTATACTCCATGGCCTCATCACTCGCCAGCCTATTCGCCTAACCACACTCCTTTTGAATTCCCTCCGAAGCATCCTACATTATCCCCTGAATTCTCTTCCTTTTGCTGCCCATATCACTTCCATTCTGAAAGCAGCCAACATACCTTCTCCTCACAGCCCAAGCATTGTCATTCCCAAATGGCACGTCTACAATTTTCACTTCGTGACCACATTCTTGGGATTTAAGAAGGTCGGAGACCATGTTCAGCGCACTCTCCCTTCCAAGGGCAAAGCAAAGGATCCGGTGCCACCCTCTTCTCCACCTCATTCACCTATACAGGTTAGCCCTGCTGTCACACCGTCACCAGTGGTGCCTCAAGCTACACCTACTACCCCCACTGCTGCCCATTCACCATCGTCCCTTTCAATAGTGCTCTGGCAGCCAGGCACTGCTGCCCCTCCAGCTCAATCCCCATCTGCTCCGCCTACCCAAGCTTCAACTTCCCAAGCTCCATCACATTCTGCTCAACCCACACCAGTACCACCTACCTCCATTCCCTCTACTTCTGCTCCACCACCAGCATTTACCTCCCACCCTGAATTTCATGGAGTGCTCCTCCAGATGGCGTCTCAGTTATCTTCTCTCACCACCCAACTCCAATCATTTCAAGAGAATGTCAATGCTGCCACTGGACGCTTGGAGCAGAAAGTCCAAAGGCTGGAACAACAGATGGAGGCAAGGTTCATCAAGCAGAAGGAACACTCTGACCAGGCTAGTTCTCGGTTCAACAGACTTGTAAGGACCCTCGGTGAAGTGTCCGATCAGATGGGAATCCGTATCGAGATCACAACCCAACAGAATGAGAAGTATCACAAGGATACTATCTCAGAGATCCAGAAACTCAGGCTCTCCTATGCCCACATTGTTGACAAGCTGGATCGCATGGAAGAGAACGTGAAGCCAGAGACTTCCTCATCCTCCTCGGAAGGACTGTTTAAATGATTCACTTTTTGCTGTTGACAAAGGGGGAGAGAGAAGCTTATGTGTCATTGTGTGTCTAGATGTGTCCAACTAGTCCTTAGTGTCTTTAGTTTTGTCTTTAGTTTTGTCACTCATGTAAGTAGTGCTATACTGCTTCTTGAAAGCTTTTTGAAAGGCACATCAAATACTTTGTTGAATGAAATTTGTGCTATGAAAGCCTTGAATGCTATTTCAAATGGTTTTGTTTGACACAATGACTCATGGTTGTCATCATCAAAAAGGGGGAGAATGTTGTGCATCCCTTGGTTTTGATGATGACAATAGGATATGTTTGACTAATCTAAGTTCTATCTTGTCTCTTAAAGCAAATGGTTTAGTTATGTGTGTAAAGATATTGCATTGAATTAATGCCCATTTGATGATGACAAACAATGTTTCTGATCAACTCAATATAAATCTGATAGTTCAATTTACTTCTGATAAGTTAAGTAATTTCAGGTCCACTGAAATTCAAGTGGAATCAACAAATCAGAAGAAGTGTCAAAGGCCGCTTGTCGACCAGGGAAGTGGTTATGGTCGACCAACGAACTCAACCAGAAAAGCATCAGATCATCTGTCTTCTGGAAGCACCTTGGCTGTCGACCAAAGCCCCACCTCTGGTCGACCACAGAACAGCCAGAACATCAGACAGAACTGACGGCCATCTGTAATTCGTTCCTTGTCGACCAGCGACCAGGCTGTGGTCGACCAACGGGCGAAGTGAGTTTCAGCCAGAAGAACCGGCCATCTGGGGAATGCCCATTGTCGACCAGCGACTAGGCTGTGGTCGACCACAGAGGACGCGAGTGTCAGCCAGAATGAAACCGCCATCAGGACACTGCTTGTTGTCGACCAGGGACAGTGCCATGGTCGACCACGGGCGTTATAGCGTCCAGAACCGAACTGTAACCGAATTCTGTTTTGGTTCCTTAAAACCTGCGGATTGTTGTTGCAGGTTGTTGGGTAGTTCAAATGAGGAGATTCCGCACGGGAATCAAGGAGAGAATCATGCTGAGACGCGGTCAAACCTATTATAGTAATCGGATTCAACCGTCTCCCTGTTTTCTAGCAGATTGACGCTAGATCTGGAATTTGAGCGGGAAGAGCTTCATGCTTGAAAAAGAATCTGAATAAAGATAGAAGGCAACTGATCGCGCAGGCAAGCACACTGAGAGAGCATAGAACAGAAGCTAAGAGACACACCTACATCACAGGACGAAGTGGCTCTCCATCAATCAGAAATCTGCAGAAGACTGAAAGCATTCTCATTGCTGCAGAAGGAAGACTGGGCTTGAAGCTGTGCGACCTCCAGCAGCAAAGCAGCTGAAGGCATCCGATTGGAAGCTCTACAGGGAGTCTATTCTTGTTATTTGTGTGATTAAGTCCCAGGCTGAATTCTTTCCTTTGTTACAAAAGTCTATATTCAGTCCTGTTGCATCATTCCACCTTCTCATCATTTCTATTCATCCTTACACCAAGTGTCAAGCTGTGAGGCAGCGGAGTCAAGCTGTGAGGCAGCAGAGTCAAGCTGTGTGTCAGCAGGTACAAGCTGTGTGTCAGCTGTGTTTTGATTGAGATCAGAGATTCTCATAGTGAAGCCTTGCTTGAGTTAAGCAAGGGGTGGATGTAAGTCTCAGGAAGAGACTGAACCACCTTAAAAATCCTCTCTTGTGGTGTGCTTGTGTGTGTTTGATTTTCTATACGTATGCTTGCATCTTTACTATTCGCATTAGTTCTATAATTCATTAATTACCAGTAGCTCATCTGGTCAATAGTTAGTAAATCATCGAAAAGGGGGAAAGATCTATTCACCCCCCCTCTAGATCTATTCAGTCCGTATCCAACAAATAAGAACCGGATGCCATGTTATCTGCAAGACATCATCCAGAAGAGAGCTAGCAAAGTCAGAAGTCGGTCAATTGAAGCAAGAGTTCTGACAAAATTTCGGCAGAGTCTCCCCAGCTCGAGAGTTTGCCAAAAGAGAATCGGAAGCCATCCACCAAGGGAGCGGCCCCTAAAACCAGCCATAGGCATTAAGCCCAGGCCAAATGGGACACCCGAGGGATCTAGCTCCGAGGACAAGTCCTACGAGGAGCCTCCCGGGGCCCGAAAAATGGGTTCAAAACCCAAATAGAATAACACTTCACTCACCCTCTAAACTCTAAGTCGCTCGCCGTGGTGGAGAAGGGGATGAGGAAAGAGAAAGAAAATCGCCAAATTAGTAGTGGTGAAGAAGTTTCCAAAGGGTGAAACCCTTTTATAAGGAGGCTCCACACCTGTTAAAATGGCGCGCCCAAGGGCGCGCCATTTTAACCATTTTACGCGTCGCTTTAAGCGGCGCCGTTTCAACCCCCAGAGCAAAAGGGCGTGCCGCTTCAAGCGGCACCGTTTTAACAACGAAGGCAAGGGTGCGCCGTTTTAAACGGCGCCATTCAAGCATCCAATGACGCCGGATTAACGTCCAACACCAGAATTAAGTGCCGTTTCGAGCTTCCGTCACCAGAGGAGATCAATCCAGACGAAGCTCATCTGTCGGTCCTGCTGCACTCCTGCCTCGCTTGCAACACCCACGTCTGGGGGGCAATTTGTTGGCACTCAAAATGTGATGAACGGCGATCGAGCCGCAAAGACGAATGATACGGCCCACTGAAGCACAGAAGCCGATGAAGATCAACTTACTGAAGACTTCTCAAGCTGCCAGAGCCCCGAGTCACCTGGAATGAACACCGGGGACTTCGCCTCAGGAAAGTTGAGACGAATCCACAACCAACCGATAGTGCGACCAAGCCTGCCTAATGATTCAGCATCAACCCCATCGTGCCGCTACCCCACACCCGTCGCCCGACCAAGGACGATGGTCTACTCGGTGGCTAGCCACCTGGACAAGGACTCCCCTGAGGAGGAAGAATGCCATCGGCCCTTCGTAGCAGGGAACCAGAGGCTCGGGCAGCAGGAGGTCCCGATCACCCGACACAGGTTTGACTTCTCGCTATATTGGGTCCGTTAGTGGCCGAATGATCGCCAATCAAGGCGGAATTGTTCTGGATGCCATGTCATCCCACAAAGAGGCTCCAAGCACCAGCCAGATCGAGCCGGAAGCACGAATCATAGTGCCGAAGGCCGTGTCAGTGGAAAACCCACGTGCTTAAGCCAAACACACGCGGAGTTCGGATCAGAGACGTACGCCGTACCGAGAGCTTCATCAAAGCCCCGTCAAGGTTTTTCAAGGACCGTGGCGAGAGGAAGAGCCAACGGGGGCTTCCGGAACCATCCCCGGATCCGTCGGCTAGCCCGCCTTGAGCGAACAAGCCAAATCGGCACACAGGGGGTCCCGGCGCCCCTTAATCCGGCGCCACCAGGTCCGGCGCACGAGAGGCAATAGGGGGGGTATCTCCCCGGTGCCACCCAATCCGGCGCGCCCTCCGTGGCGCCGGATTGGCTGGTGGCTATATACACAGCCCTCGTTCGAGATGAAAAGGAGAGGAGAAGAAGAGAATAAAAAAAAGGCACAAGGGAGAGACCAAAAAAAAGGGGCCACCAACTAGAGCGAAGGGGCGAAGGGTTTCATGGGGGGAAAGCTCCTCTTCTGAGAGTCTCCGGTGGCCGCCGTCCTGCTCGTTCTAAACTCCCGTCGCCTGAGAAGAGAAGTTTCATTCTTTGCTTAGGTGGGTTGCCATCGTGTCCCTCGTGGATCCCCCTTTCATTTTGTTCTTTTTTTTCCTGCTGCAATGTAAGTGAAAAAGGGGAGAAGGGGTGATGATACGAGCCTTTGTTCCTCCCCCCCTTTATCTCACCATCGTTCCTTAGTTCCCCTTCTTCTCTGTAACCCCTCCTGTGGGGGTAATGTAAGCGATGCCCGAGCGACAACGCCGGCATCGAATGTCGTGGTTTGTTGAGTGTTCTTCGTGAATGAAAATGTGTGCATATGTATTGATGACATATGATTAATGTTTTTAGTTCTCTGTTCTCTCCCCGTCACTTCTTCTGCTTCTTTTGCATTTTCCCCTTTCTTGGCCATGGAACCGGCGTCGCGCCATGGTGCCAGTGCCGGCGCCGGAATGAGTAGTATACCAACTACTTCCTGTCCGAGCATCTAACGGTCTGGTTGGGTGAGAATACCCTCCGACCCATTTTCTCGGCGCCGAATACGCCCTCGTGATCCACGGGCTACAACAATCACTCCCTTCCCCGAGGTCTTCTCTTCCTATCGAATGTTAGAAGTTTTCATCGGCGGAGGTGCATCCATGTGTATGTCCCTTCAACCCGTTTTGGGCCGTCTTCTGCATCCCCCCCCTCTGTTCTCGACTATGAACAGAGGTAAGTGAGGCCGTCCCCATATTTCTTGTCACTGTTTTCTAACCATCGCCCGGTGAGTACATGACCAACCTGTTAATGTTCGCCCGCAGGCATACATGTATATCCCCGAGCACTGATATCGATCTGCTCACTGCGCAAGTTTTCCCCATTGTGATGTTGTGCCGTTTTATTAGTAAAATCCGGTGACTCGGGGAGGGGAAACATTCCCCCGATTTCTCAGTCTAATCGCTCAGTCCGCAGGAGCCCATTCGTCAATAATGGATCTCCGCAAGACCAACGAGTGCATAGAGATCGGGTTAATCCCAATATTTCAAATCCACGGCCCTTAATGGGCTTCGTGGTGGCCGTGAGACGGGTGCCCCTCGTAGGCTGGCCCTCGGGGTTTTCCCGCTCTATCGGTCATCCCGACTTGGACGTGGTACCGACTCGGGTCGCGTGCCCCTCGTATTCTAGCCCTCGGGGTCTTCTCTCCCACTGTGAGTTGCGCCATCCATCTACTTTCTACCCACGCACTTGGTGCCCCTAGTAGGCTATCCCTCAGGGTTCTCCTATCCGTTCGGGTCTGCCGGCCGCCGCTGTGCCACCCGGTTTTTCAGGAGTTGCTCCGCCACGTGAGCACTTCCCGCTTCTCCCCGACAATCCTCTGGGATGGGGAGATGCTGCCGAAATATCGGCTCGAACGAGTGTTGACTCGGAATGATCACCACGCTTGAGTACGAACCTCATGCGAGCCTATGACTCGGCTTCCGGACGGCCCTGGGCTGATGAGTACCTGATGCCGTAAACTTCCTAAATCTGCTAAAAACATTTTAATAAGTCCAAAAATGGATCGATAAAACCTCATTTTCTGTGAAACAGGGCTAAATCGGCGCCACCGTCACCCGACGCGCCTTAAAACGGCGCGCCCCAATCCGGCGGGCCAATAAAAAAGGGGGGTGCCGTTTCAATTTCTCCCCTTTACTTACGTTTATCACACCATTTTAAGCCTTTACCCATGCTTGGGGCGCCGTTTTAAGTTTCATACCTACACGTACCACGCCAATTTCATCCCGAGTCCCGTCGTCGTGCCGTTTTAATCCTCGTTTCGCCTCTGAGGTGGTTTCCTAGGTTAATAACAGAGTTGGATAAATCCCACAATCAATAAATCAAACAAACTGGTCGGTCCGAACCTAAATTAGCCGGCTTCGTAGCTTCATCATTATGTTCTAATCTAAGCATTCGCATCGCATCAATGCATGCTTGAGTGCGTGAGCCCTCGGCATATCAAATGGCATTAGTGAAAAGTTGGGCAACGCCCGACAGGAAGCTCTTGTCGTGCGTGAGGATGGTCTCTGGACCTAAGTCCTCTGCCACGTATTGAGGGGTTTCACCCTAATGAACTGTGCATGATAGATTATAATATCTTGCATGACCATCTGCATCCTTCTATTTCGGCCTCGACGGCCCATTATCTCGACAATTAATAAAAGGTTTTCCCTCCACGTGGGGGATGTAATTAACGCCATAGCCTTTATGGTATGGCTGACTGCTGGTCCCGATCGAATCTCACTCTCGCTCGACACGGGTCAGAATGAGCGCACAATAAACTCGTCACGCATGTGACTGGCACGCCTGCGTAGTCAATCAGTCGGTTAACTACCGGTTAGTTAAATGGTTGATCAACGCGTGAAATAAACCAAATCAACCTAAATAATAATAGACAACAAAATATCGGTCAAACAAGTCTGGCATGCCCGGTGGGACCGGTGTCACCTTTCATCTCTTTGATGAGATATTTGGGCTTCGAGGCCCTCCCAAAGGCTACTGATCGTCAGTTTGTTGGTCTTTTCAGGCAAACAATGACGACAACCACTGGATTGACTGGCATTGGTTTCGGCCCGTCGATCGTTGTAGGTCATGCGCAAGGGTACCTGGCGGTGCCCATGGTGTTCGGCAGCTTCCCTGCCGCTGTTGGCTTCCCCAACTTCTTGGGGCTAGCCTTCGTAGACATGCTGGAGGTAGAGCCCTCGGAGCCTGTCAAGGGAGCTGCAAAGAAGGAGGAGCCTCTGAAGGCTCGAAGCTACAACGACTCACCCAAGAGTCCAACTCTGGTCGCCAGTTGCTGGGTGCACCATGCCATCCGTGGGGTCGGCCCCGATGCTGTCAACAAGAACACTAGAGGGCGTCAGTGCAAGCTGCTCCGAAGGGGTACTGCTGTGGTTACCGGAACCCTCTCGCAATCCGATAAATCTATGGTGGTTGGTGGCATCGCATCTTCCTCAACGGACGTGACGCGCGGATAGTCCTTGACCGGGTTGTCCCTTCCATCCCCGTCCGGAACTCGTATCAGGCCCTCGCTGGAAGGAGGGTGGAAAGAGAAGAAGCCGGCCGTTACGGCCAAGAAAAGTTGGCCCCCAGGCCAAAGAAATTTAAACAGGTGTGGGTCCCCAAGAGGGTCCAACCTGTTCATCAAGCTGCACCTGTCCGCCGCCGCATTGCTCACGACGGAGTGGAAGGAAGGAGAGAAAGGGGCCTGGCCCCGAAAGAAGAAGAAGTGGTCGCGGACCCTCCCCGCCGCGAAAGCTTCCGGGCCTGCACCCTCCAAGCCAACGTCCCTGCTGTGGGGTGAAGATTCCAACAACTTGCCGACAGAGCTCGGCTAGCTTATATCCCTCCTACGGGAGGTCGATAATTGTCCCCCGTGCTGCATCAAGAACGGGGTCGAGAAGAGATGACCAATTTGGTCAAGAACTATTTCCGAGGGCTAGGCAACCCCTCGCTTGGACAGTAGTGGTTGATGCAAGCAACCGCCGCCAATGAATACTACTGCCCATCAATGGCAGATGAAGAAGATGTAGGAAAAGAATGATGGTGTCATTAGTCGACGACAATGGCCATGATTACGGCCTCGAGATCGAAGCCGATGAAGCCGCCCCTAGGTGGGAAGAAACGAGAAGGACTTCTGTGTTCGAAAGGCTGACCTTCCCGGATCGGGATAAGAGGAGGGTCCATCGACAGAGAAGAAGGATGCAGGTCTTCACCTGCAACATGGCTGGCATATTCAGCCGATATGGGGGGCTTCCCGAAGACCGCTGCGAGTTGACTCATTTGGCCGTAAGGCCGGGGCTGAATACTCACAGAGCAGAAGCAACAAGGGAGCTCCTGGCAACAGCTAAAGGAAAACAACCCCTGGGATATCACCAGTGGGATGATGAGGCTCCTGTCTTAGCCACCAATGTGGTGACGGTGGAAGAAGAAGATGACGTCCTCCTCGACATCCTGCCCGAGGGTACGTCCGGGGAAGCAACAGAAGCTATCCCTAGGATGGCAACTATGGACCCATCAGTCCTGATGCAACTTTAAAGATATCGGTAAGAGATAGACTTGCTGAAGAAACAGCTAATGGAGAAGACTGAACAGTCATCAGCTTCCAAGCCGCCCGAAGTCTAGGGTGAATCATCCCGGGGAGCGGTTCCTCATGTCGACCCTCCGCCACTCAACACCTTGCCTCAGTCGTCAGAGCCGAGCATGGCGATGACCAGCAGCGGCCACCACAGTCACAGTCGCTGATGCCGCCGGTGCTCCCTCAGGTGCACCAGACACCCCCACTACTGCGTCCTCCGCACGCGACCACTCTGGTCACCCCGTACTTGCAGCTAGCACACTTCTATGCGGAGCCAGTTGACCCCACGGTCATGAACTGGATGATGGTGGAAAGAATGATCGAGCTGAAGCTCGCAGAAAGGAGTGAAGGCGACTACGTCGCATTTGATGCCTATCGGGTGCCATACCCGCAACTACGTCGCATTCGACAAGTTCAACAGGAAGGGATTCACGAAAGAACACGTCGCATATTATATGACTGTCATGGGTGATCTGGCCACCGACGAGTCATACTTGCTGAAGTTTTTCGGGTCCTCACTAACGGGGCTCGCATTCGAATGATACTCCAGCCTCTCGGTCGGGTCGATCAGCGACTGGTCGGATATGCAGAGGAAGTTTAGGGAAAGATTCCATGTTACAGAGAGGGAGGTCACAGTGGCCGAACTCTACTCAACAAAGCAAATGGCAGATGAGACAGCCCTTGACTATATTAAGAGGTGGAGGAACCTCGGAATGAGGTGCAAGCGGCCTCCGCATCAGGAGGACGCTGTACAAATATGCAAACAGAACCTCAGGAGGAAGGTTCTAGAAAAGATGATTGGAATGGAGATACAGTCGTTTGACCGATTAAACAATGTCATGGCCGAGGTGGAAGCCTTTCTGTCCAGACCTGCCCCTACACCAGCTGTCAGCACACCCCAGAAGGGCAAGGCAGTGGAACGGCGCCAGGCGCCTAAAGAAGCGAGCGCTCTTGACATCAAAGCGTTCGAGCAACAGAAAGATAAGGGCAAGAAGGCAGTCGCCCCACAGCTTGCAAAAGCCCCAGACGGCAAAGAAGGTCCCTCGCTACGGGACAAGATGAAGAAAGCCTACTCCTTTCCGAAGGACAAGACCCGGATTCTGTTCGACTGGGTAACGGAGTATGGCGTGGTCACCCTGCCAGAGCCAAAAAGGTCGGAGGACCTGAAAAAGAAGGACAGTCCAAGATTCTGCCCCTACCACCAGATGCTGGGGCATCCAATCGAAGACTGCTATGTTTTCAAGGACATCATCGAAGGGATGGTGAAGAAGAATGAAGTAGAATTGGGAGAGTACAAAGTGGACCCTCCTCAGCCACATGAAACCCCTCTTAGAAGAGCGGGAGTCAACATGATCTCCCTATATCAGGCATTGCCTGAGGAGATCTCTGAAGCAAGTACGCGGAGCACCGATGAAACCCATTTCTTGGGGCCCATGAGAGAACATCAGGGATGGCAGAAGGTTCCTGCGAAGCACAAAAGGAAGAAAGCACCCCACCCGAAAGTGGGGGCACATTTCCGTGGTGTTACACCACGACCTGCTCCGCCGGTGGCAGCACCTGTGTGGACCACTCCACCTGCAGTCATCAGGATACATACACACAATCGGAGAAGACAAACTCCGCTGTCGGTGGTCAAGGAAACAAGTCCTGGGATCCGCCAACTACAAGACCTTATTGAAGGGATAGACGAGTACATGCAGCCCGAATTAAAGCCTTTGCTGGTGCGGGACCATGTCCCATGGCAAGAACTAGAGCAGCTCTCACTCGGGCAAAAGGAGGGAGCTAAAGCAGCATATGATAAGGAGGGCAGTCTGTTCTGGGGGCAGGCGCCTGCTGAAGCAAAGAAGAAGAAGAAACAAAAGAAGAAGAAAGGAAAGGCCGCTAAGGCCGATAAAGTGCAGGTTGTCTCCTGTAATACTCTATCAGCACTCTTCAACCTGCCCGGAGAGGAGGAAGAAGAGGAAATTTGCTTCACACCCCTTGTTGGGGGAGGCAGGGCTGAGGCCGCAACTGCTACACACACAACCCGGTCAGGCCGGAAATGGGGGTGCCAGCCACCACCCAACCACAACATCATATTCAGGGCAGAGCAGCCTTACAAGACACCTCCCTCGGAGGTCAAGGGAGTCCAGATCCCTCCTCCGCCAGGATTATATAACCAGAGTGGGGGCATGGCAGTCCCTTCATTCCTTGAATTTATGAAGATGTCTAAGGGGAAGCAGCCATGCCAGGAGGCTAACCCTGCACCCGAGGATGTTCACCCACAGCCAGCATAGTCTGCCAAAGCTCCAAATGCAGATGGAGTTTGTCTTACATCAGCTAATGAAGAACGCCAAGGATCCGGTGCTAACCAGAAAGATGCCGAGTCCGAGGTAGATGTAGCAGGTCCGTTAGGGGCCGCAACTCAAGACTTTCCCAAGCCCAGGTGGGTTGAAGAGATGAAGCTTTCCAATGTCCGAGCTGGGAGCCGCATAATGAAGCTACTCAAGAAGCTCCCTGCTAGATTTACAATCTGGGAGATCCTCTCTTTGAGTGAAGAGACTCGACAGGCGATCATCACTGCTCTGCAGACGCCTGCCCGTTTTGAGACCTGCTTGGCTGAAGCAATGCCGGATGCTAGCATGACGTTCACTCCAGAGGATATGCTGCTACCTACCATTAGCGACAATAGACCACTGTACATGAAGGGGTGATAACACGGAAATGTATGTCGTTACTACACGCGCGCTAACAATCTTAAAACCGAACTCGCACAAAATGATCAAAAGAGAACGTAGTACTATGGCAAGCACGGGTCGAATCCACAGGGAAGAAAAGATTTTTAGACTTAAAAACTTTAGAGTCCTTTGTAAAACACTTGTGATTTGGCTTTGCTTAAAGAAAATAGTGAAATGGTAAACAAACTAAACACTTAATTGAAAACACCATGACTATGCGCCTATGCTATAGAAAATAATTGCATGAAGTGAAAAGAAGAGATAGAAGAAGGAGGTAGAGAGGGTAGAAGATCAAGAACTAGATCAAAAGAACAACTCTTTTTATTAACTTAAAAGAAAGAGTACATGAAATGCGAAATAAGATTATACTAATGACGCAACAAGATTACAATGAGGTGAAATAACACAAAATCAATAAGAACAAGAAAAGCCTAGAGTTTAGAGATGGTAGCAGCAATGGTGATGACGGCGCTGTCCTCTCTTGGCTTTGGATCACGAACCACCTTGCGAAAGATGTCGTCTACACCAGGAGGAAGTCACCTTCGTCGTTGAAGCCGCCTTTGGAGGGTGAATAACTTTAAGCTCAAGAGAAATTATGGGATGCCCAAGAAGAAGAAGTTGAAGAAAAAGAAGAGATAAAGAACTTTGATGAAGGACACAGGGAGATAAAATGTAAGGAAGATGGTGAAATAAGAGAAAGAAGGGAAGTGATATGCTCGGATGAACAGTAAAATCACAGGACAGTAAGTTAAAAAATGGGAAATAACTTCAAAAGTAGAAAGAATTAGAAGATGATGTAGAAGAAGAAATTGTAGAACACTTAAACACAAAGAACTTTTATGAAGACAGCAAGAGGAGAATAGGGACGGAGTAACAGGAAACAAAGGGAATAACAGAGAAGAACACAGTCTGAAAATGCATAGGATATAACAGTAGAAAATATGAAATACCTTGCAAACTAGAGAGAATTGGAAGATGATGCAGACGAAGAAGTTGTAGAGAACTTAAAAACAAAGAACTTTGATGAAGAGTGCATGAGCTGAAAATGAACTTAAGTGGGAGAACTCGGAGGCCTAAGGTTGGGAGAGAAATTGCCAAAAGAAGAAGTCCCCTTCACCTCCTTGTCTTGGGCTATTTATAGGGAAAGTTGGATCAATGGAGGGTGGGGATTGTATCAAAGGAGATAGATGACTAGGATTTAAGTAAAATATGATACATGGGAAAAAGGAAAAGGAGGTGGGCACCCCCTTTCTTGGACTTTGGACACCCCCTTTCTAACTTTGAATCTCCTTTTCAAACTTTGAATGTCATTTTCCTCCTTTTCAAACTTAAACTTTGAATTCTTCTTTTTCAAACTTTGAATTCAAAATTTTAAACTTTCTTTTCCCTCCAACCAAAATATTTTGAATTCTTTATTTGACTTGGTCAAAGTGGTGATGACCGTTTTACCCCCGGTTTTTTTTGTAATTACCTTCGGTGTCCTGCACACACATAATTGCACTTTAGTCCATAAAAATAACCACAATGTGCACATAAATCTCAAATGCTCATGGTTATGCAATGGAGAATTAATGCTCATGGTCCTCAACTTTAATTTATTATTAAATAATATCACCAAATTAATCAATTTGCGTGAAAGCTCTAATTTAAATGCGGAGTTGAGGTTAACTTTGAAATATGTACAATTACCTAATTATATGCACATAAAATGGTGTACGTGCGATGAATTACTATAGAAAATGGACACTTATCAGGGGCACCTGAACAGAAGGGAGGTGAATAGAATTCTGATCGATCCCGGTGCAGTTGTCAATATTTTACCCTACAAAATCTACGAGAGGCACCACTTCAATGTGCATCTCGAGAAGGTCGGGGATATGCGTATCGCCGGCTTCAATCAAAAATGTGAAGTGTCGATGGGGGTGGCGGAGTTCACACTTACCCTGGCGGATTTCACTACGACGGTGCAGTTTCATGTCATCGACCCCCGCACCTCGTACAAAGCATTGCTCGGTCGCCCATGGGTGCATGAAAACATGGTGGTGCCCTCCACGCTCCACCAATATATCAAGTACAGTCTCCAGGGGAAGGAGGAGAGAATATTTGCTGACCTCCACCCGTTTGAGGTATTTGAATGTCACTTGGCGGACGCCAACCTATATGCGGGGCCTTCTCAGAAGACCTCTGAAGCTAAGACCCCTGCGGGGGCATCAAGAGGCGCATCCGGTGACAATTGGTATCCACCATCGCCGCGCGGATATGTCAAACCTAAGGTGGTCTCCCACATCACAGCATCCGGGGATGTGGGCAGAATAGCACCCCCGGCATTATACCCCGAAGCTAATGAAGTGCAGGTCAGTCAGCAGCACGACCACATTGGAGTCCCAAACGCCCTCACCAAGCTAATTCCCGGCCTCGATGACCCCACTGTCGAGCCTTTTAAAACTTGGGAGGTGACACAGATAGATGGACCCAGCAGCTTGTTCTACACGGCGGTACTTGGCATGTGGTACGTTTTACTACTTTAGACTGTACTTTCTGTTGGACTGGACTCTGTTATAGTAGTTGCTTATTTATTTCTGTTAATTATTGAATTGTCCTACGTTATTTTCTATTTATTTGTACCTCCACACTCCTTTTAGCCCTTCCGAGCCCTCCCGACTCGTGGGCGGCGGGCCAAGATTTGAATGGTATGGGGCCTTCCCGGTATCCGGATCTTGGGTCGTTACAGTTCGTCTCTTGATATTTTCGTTGGTACGGGGCCGGTGCCAACGCAAGGAAGTGGTTTGATTCCCCAATCCCAAACCGAAGGTTCAGGTGAGGTGTCTTTTGTCAGTGCCGACAAGATGTCAAGGGCTGACATGGTTAGTTTGTCTCTTGATATTTTTGTTGGTACGGGGCTGATGCCAACGCAAGGAACATGGTTGATTCCCCAATCCCAAACTGAAGGTTCGGGTGAGGTGTCTTTCGTAAGTGCTGACAAGATGTCAAGGGCTGACATAGTTTGTTTGTCTCTTGATGCTTTCGTTGGTACGGGCTGGTGCCAACGCGAGGAAGAAGGTTGATTCCTCAATCCTAAACAGAAGGTTCGGGTGAGGTGTTTTTTCGTTAGTGCTGACAAGATGTCAAGGGCTGACATTATTTGTTTGTCTCTTGATGTGCTCTTGATGGCAAGAGTGAGTGTTAATCACAGGGGACTAGTTCCTCTTCCCCCTTTCCCTTTTCTCTTCTTCTCTTTTTTTCTTTTTTTTTCTTCTTTTTTTTCTTTCTCTTCTTTTTTTTTCTTTCTCTTATTTTCTTTTCTTTCCTTTTCCTTCTTTTCTCGTTCTTTTTTTTCTTTTTCCCCCTTTTTTTTAATGCAGGATAAATAGTAGCCAAACCATCTGGACCATAGTAGCGCAAATTCGCCCGCGGCGGGGCGGAGAAATGTATTATTCATTGAATGGAGGAATCGGAGCGTGGTACAACATCAAATGTCTACCATTAAGGGGTGAAAACTGAACCTCTCCCCGATGATTGACGATTACATACGCTCCGTCCTCGTAAACTTTTTGGATTATATAGGGTCCAAGCCAATTCTCATTTAGCTTGCCCTTGGGGTTGGAAGCCATGACTTCTCTTCTCTTGACCATGATGAGGTCACCCTTTTTAAATTCACGTTCCTTGACAAGCTTGTCAAAGGCACGTGCTATTCGGGCCTGATAGACCTGAATGTTCTAATGGGCTTGGAGCCATTTCCCCTCCAAGAGGGAGAGCTCGACATTTGTTTACTCTTCCCGGACCAGCCCGTGCTGGATTGCGACCCGAAGGGAGGGTATTTCCAACCCGATGGGGACAATTGCTTCTGAGACATACACCAAGGAAAAGGGTGAACAACTCATTGGAGTTTTGTATACAGTTCGATATGCCCATAGGGCTTCATACATCTTCTCTTCCCAGTCTCTCTTGTTAGAATTAACAGTTTTGGACAAGAGAGTGCATAGGGTTTTATTGAAAGCTTCAGCCAAGCCATTGGCCTGTGGGTTATAAGGGGTTGACGTCCTCTAGTCAATCTTGTATTTTTCTGCCAGCCGGTAGACTTTCTGGTTGTGAAAGTGCCTTCCATTATCTGAGATAATTCGGTTTGGGGTGCCAAACGGGAATATGTTGTTGTGATGGACAAATCTGACGACGATTTTCCCAGTTACTTCTTTTAGAGCAACAGCTTCCGCCCAGCGAGAGAAGTAATCGGTTGCCGCCAAAATGTACCTGCACCCAGCGGATGATGCAGGTAGTGGACCCATGACGTCTGTTCCCCATTGGGTAAAAGGCCAGCTGGGCACTGTTGGATGCAGCGGCACGGGTGGTCTCCTGGGCACCGTTGCGTGCTCCTGGCATTTCTGACAAGACTTGGCGTATATTTACAGCAATCGTCAAACATTGTCGGCTAGTAATAACCAAGCTTCTTTATTTCAATCTTCATCTTCGGTCCTGCCTGGTGTGCACTTGCTGTTCCGGCGTGAACCTCCTTCATGACTTTCCAATCTTCTTCGATGGATAGGCATCGAAGGAGTACCTTTCGCTTGGCATCCGCCATGATTCGGAATAAGATCCCATTTCGGACCTCGTAAGAGTCCTTTGTTTTGATCAACTTGATCTTCTCTTCCCTTTGCATGGGCAGTTGCTGGTACTTAAACCACTGCATAAGGGGGTCCCTCCAGTCGGGTAAGCTGATGGCCTCCGTTGTGGCGACCTCAAGTTCTTCCTGTTCTGGCTCTTCTATCATGCTAGGCACTTGGCACTGATTTACCACCCGGATGCTGAGGGATCCATCTGGCGGTACTGCCAATGAATTTGCTAACTTCGCCAGTGCATCGGCTTGTGCATTTTCTCCTCTGGCGATGTGGCCTATCTCAATGAGGTAGAACTGCTCCATGAGCCGTTTTGCCTTAGCGTGGTAAGGGAGTAGCTCCGGCTTTCGGACGTCAAACTCTCCTTGGACCTGCTTGACGATCAAGGTGATTCGCCAAATACTTGTAGCATTCTGATCTTCATTTGCAAAGCGACTTGGAGACCGATGATTAGAGCTTCATACTCTGCTTCATTATTTGTGCAGGGCTTGCTGATGGAATAGGAGGCGTGTAACACTTCCCCATCCAGAGATTTGAGGACGATACCGGCCCCGGCTCGTACTTTTGTATGCCCGGACGAGGTTGTTTATGTTCTCGAAGCTCCGTCGAAGTATAGCTACCAGGCGACCTGTTGGACTTGGTCCATCTCTAGTGTTTAATCTTCAGGCAACTCCGTGACCAATGGGCAGTCTTCAAGCACAGGGTGCGCTGCGAAGAAGTCCGCAATAGCTTGACCTTTAATGGCCTTCTGCGGCACATAGGTGATGTCAAATTCCATCAGCAATACGGCCCACTTGCCGAGACATCCTTTCAGGACCGGCTGGGAGAGAATGTGCTTGATTGGGTCAGCCTTAGATATTAGGCTTACTTCATGCGATAGCATTTAATGCCTCAACTTCTTGACTGTGAAGGCCAAGGCGAGGCAAACTTTCTCAATTGGAGTGTATTTTGCTTCCGCCCCTACTAGTCTTCGGCTGAGGTAATAGAGAGCTTGCTCCTTTCCCTCATCATTGTTCTGGGCGAGCATTGCCCCCAGCGAGCATTCGGTGGCAGCTATATATAGAATAAGCGGTCTTCCCTTGACAGGTGCCCCCAGCACGGGCGGGGTCTTCAAGTAATCCTTCAACCGATCGAAGGCCCTCTGGCATTCCTGGATCCAGTTCAAAGGTGCATTCTTCATCATCAATTTGTGAAACGGCTGACAACGTCCTGACAAATTGGAGATAAATCTTCGGATGTATGCCAGCCGGCCTTGCAGGAACCTTAACTCTCCCAGATTCTTCGGAGGAGGCAGCTCCTGAATGGCTTTTATTTTAAAAGGGTCGATCTCGACCCCCCTATATCGGACAATGAAGCCGAGGAACATCCCATTGGAGAAGCCGAAGGCACATTTCATTGGGTTCATTTTCAGCTCATACTGTCGAAGTCTCTCGAAGATGACTCTGAGGTCTTTCAGGTGGTCCTCCCTTTTCTTTGTCTTGACAACCAGATCATCAATATAGCATTCGACTTTGTTATACAGTAGCTTGTCGAATATCTTGGTCATCGCCCACTAGTATGTGGCGCCAGCGTTCTTGAGGCCGAAGGGCATTCTTTTGTAGTGGAATATTCCTTTAGGCGCCCGGAAGGCCGTATGAATTCGGTCGTGCTCAGCTATCCAGATTTGATTATAGTCGGACGATCCGTCCATGAAGGACAAGGCCTCATGGCCAGTAGTTGCATCAATCATTACTTCGGTGATGGGTACCGAAAAATCATCTTTCGGGCAAGCCTTATTCAGGTCGCAGAAGTCCACGCAGATCCTGATCTATCCATTCTTCTTCACTGGCACAATATTGGCCAACCAGGTGGTATATTGGTTCTCAGCTACAAAATCGACATCTATAAGCTTGTCGACTTCTTTACAAATCGGGTTTATCAGTTCCGGCCTCATGCACCGGGGCGATTGCTTCACTGGTTCCATCTTGCGATCAATAGCCAGAATGTGTTGAGTCACACCGGGGCTTGTAGACACGCTATTCCTGACATCACCCTGAGAAAATCTCATATTACTATATGACGCCCCGCAGTGGCTCTCGTATTTTGAAACGCTTGAGTGCTTCCCATTCTTGGGTCTTCTTTCGCCTTTTGAGTGGGTAACGTAACGCTTCTTCGGCATCCGAAAATCGTCTCATTACGAAAATCATGCAGCATACGGACAACATCGCCACCAATCGGACGTATCAGAAGATTCCGAAATCAGGAGATGTCTGGCGGATGGCTGCCAACGGCCTTTCGGGGGGATCCGGCAGATTTTCTTGGAGGCGTCCAGGTCCCTGGATGCCTCCATCAATGAAAAAAATGAAAAAAATATAAAAATAATAAATAAAAAAATAGTTGTGAAGGCGTCCAGGGCACTGGACGCCTTCATTTGAGGCATCCAGGTGCCTGAACGCCTTCACGTTCCGGCACCCAGACGCTCCCGATCCACCGATCGATTTGACGTTTCGGAAAAATCCCAAAATATAAGGACGTCTTGTCAGCTAGACGCGCCCACTCGTGAGTCACGGGTACCCACCAAAACCACGCGCTTTACCCACTGTCTACGACTTTCGGCGGGGTTCTGGTGGGCAGAATTGGGAGCGTCCAGGGTCCCGGACTCCTCAACATTGAGGCGTCCAGACTCTTGGACGCCTTCATAAAAAGGTTAAAAATAAAAAAATAAAAAATACTTAATTTTTTGATGGAGGCGTCCAGGGTCCTGGACGCCCCCATATTGAGGCGTCCAGTCCCCTGGACGCCTCAAGCTGTCTGCCCTCTATAAATAGAGGACCCCCTCCCTCGAAGGGAGGGGGCTTCTGATCCGACAGAGGAAGGGGAGACTCTGCCGGATCCATTTGCTAACCCATAGGTTCTTTTCAGGAGGAGGTTCTGCCGATTCTCCGGGTGCCCGCGCTCGCAAGAGGAAGGCCGCCTTCGTCCACCGTGCTTCCACGTCGTCCCTACGCTGCCTAAGCTCCGCCAGATCCTGCCATCTGTTTCTTCTTTTGCGAGGGTAACCAAGGAAAGCCCTCTCCATCGGCCAGCCAAAGGGAGAGGAAGAAGCAACCCGCCATCTCCCGCTTTTGAGGTATGCGTGATCACCTTCTTTATTTTGGGGTCTCCGGCCCCTGGTGATCACATCATATTCTCGAGGCCGTGGAGAGTCATTTCCCGCAATGACTGTTTAAATTTCTGTCATTTATATTCTGTATTGTGCTCATATCTGCTCATATTCTCGAGGCTGCGGAGTGTCATTTCCCGTAATGGCCGTTTAAATTTCTGTCATTCATATTCTGTATTGTGCTCATATCTGCTCATATTCTCGAGGCCGCGGTGAGTCACTTCCCGTAATGGCCGTTTAAATTTTCGCTCCTTATATCTTGTATTACTCTTATATCTGCTCATATTCTCAAGGCCGCGGCGAGTCATTTCCCGTAATGGCCATTTAAGTTTCTGTCACTTACATTCTGTGCTTCTCATATCTGCTCATATTCTCGAGGCCGCGGCGAGTCATTTCCCGTAATGGCCGTTTAAATCACTGTCATTTAAATTCTACACTATTCCCATCCCCCGATGTCGCGGAGAGTCATTTCCCGCAATGGCCGTTTAATCCCCATATCTTGTTACGTTGCATCTGTCCCGCACGCCCCACCGGAGCAATCTCCTGTGGTGGTCTCTCTCCTATTCTCTCTTCTTTCTGTGTTGCAGCAAAACCAGCCCCCGCGCTTCGCTTCGCCTAGTCCGGCATTCCGCGTGACGTCGCTCACAGATTGGCGATCACGGTGGATCGATATTCGCTTCCCCTTGGTTACCCTTACAAGTTCGGCACCTCCGTGTGCTCCTTCACCTTTGCACCCTCGCGCGCTCCAGTTGTGCTCACAGTAGCACTTTCAGTTCGTATCTCTCGTGCACCTCGTGCACTTCACCCCTAGTCCCTTATGATTCATTGGATGTTGATTATATCTTTGTTATCTCTGTTGTTTTCTTATGTTCTGTATATCTGTTCAGCACTTCATTGCATGCATCCACCCCTTTTCTAGTCTTTTTCATTTTTTTTCTGAGGATCACCCTCTCTCGGTGAAGGAAGGACTCTCCGTTCGGGAATTCCTCTCGACGGACTAGAATCTCCTCCACCGGGACCTCCGTAGGTCCCCGACAGCGAAGGATTCTCTCCTCGTTCACAGGGCTGGTTGTACCATTGAAGTTCCCCGGAGTTAGTCGACCCATTCGTGGTGAGACGAGAGACCCTAGTTGACACGGCGGTAAAACAAAAACTAACTAGGGTCCTTATTTTTGTGTGAACTTCAGATCTAGTTAAAAACACAAAAAATTTATCAAAACTCAAAACAAAAAAAGGGGCGTAAAGGCATTCACTTGTTTGATAATCTTTGCTATCTACTTGTTGGTGTATGTTTTTGCGTTCCGGAAAAATTTTGAGCATGGCTCACGAGTCTTTTGAAGAGAACCACCCTGGTCGTGGTCAATCAGTCGAGCCGCGAGTCCATGCTATGGACTCGGGTCCTTCTTATGAGCCCTCACGTGAGGTGCAGGTTACCGCAGGGGACACATCACCACCACAGGACATCTCCTCTTTGCTAGGTGTCCTGTCCAACACGGAGCTTACCTCTGAGCAGCTCCGGGCCTTCCAGGCCATTCTGAAAGGGAAATCCGTTTCTCCCGCCCCCCAGGAGTCAACTCCAGCCATCGCACCACTCCAAGAGTCGGTGCATGCCATCCCATCTCCTTCACTGGCGCAAGCCATCTAGTTTCCCTCGCTTCAAGGGTAGGCGAGCCAACAACCACCCTCATTCCAATTCCCTTCACAATCTCAAACCCCTGCTGTTCCCCACATACCGCTCCAGCCGGGGCCAACTATCGGCGGCCCGACAGCTCCCTCTCATTCGGGGTTTCCCCCTCAAGTCTCCGGGAGACATTTTCCTCCCCAGTGGCAGGTGCCACCTTCACCTCCCGAGGAGCTTGCCCAATCGCTCTTCAACAGATTCAATAGAATGGACGAACAATTTCAGAATTTGAAGAAGATGGTGGACGTGCAATCCACCCCGGAGGTTGCTTTACCGATCCTTGCGGTGATCCATCTTCCTCCCTCTGAAATGCCTACGTACCGTAGGTACAATAGCACTGGCAACCCCTTTATTCACCTCAAGGACTTCATGTATGAATCCTCCTATTGGCAAAATGACCAGAGATCCCTGGCATACCTCTTTCGGAGATCATTGGATGGTTCTGCGCTAGAGTGGTTCTATTCTTTGGAGGCCGGCGAGGCCGAGAACTTTGATACGATGCAAAGAAGATTCTTGCAAAAGTATCGGGATAGAGTCGGTCCCTCTCCTTCCATTACCAACCTAGTGGCCGAGAAAATGAAGCCCGACGAAGATTTTGTCCGCTATGCCGACAGATGGAGGTCCCTGACAGAAAGAATAAGAGATACCCTCTCAGAGCCTGAACAAGTAAAGATGATTGTGTCCAATGCAACCCCAAAGTTCAGGCACGTCTTGACCATGAACAAGCTTACCACAATGGAAGAGCTCTATGAAAGGGCTCGGTATATCCAGACCCAGTTTAAAGACTCCCCCATTATGCACATGTTTGAGCCGCCGAAGCCCAAGGTGGTCAGAAAGACGGGCACTGGTTTAGTGATAGAAGGGGTTGTGACAAATGAGTAGGTGAGTGCTGTCAACAACACCAACTATGCACTCAACCCAAGGCCTCCACAAATGCCCCGACTTCCCCTCCAACCAAGTCCTTTCCCCTCTTGTCCTCCACCCCAAAACAATCCGCCCCAGAACAATATGCCTCAACCACTTCAACCCCAGCAACAACCCCGACCCCAGCAACAACAACCGCCACTTCAGTACCACCAAGTTCCACCCCCAGGGAATTATGGCCCCCCACAGCAACAAAAGAGGCCGATTGGTCCCAAGAGAGCCTATTACCCACCATTGCCAGAAACTTTGGCAGATATTTTCAGCGCCCTCATGGCCTCAAACACACTCATCCTACCCAGGGAAAGGCTCGCGTGGCCCCCGAATGTTGATACCTCCAGATACTGCGTCTATAACAGGCAGCCAGGACACACAGTAGAGAACTACTTTCAGTTTAAAGATTACATCCACGATACGAATGATGAAGGCGGAATTGACTGGGATAAAATGAGGCGATACATCGTCACTCTCAAAGCCAGGAGACCTCCTCCTAGGCCGCAGTTCCAGCAACTACAACAGCAGCCACATCAATAACCACCACAACAACAACAGCCTCAGCAGGCACAACAACAACAGCCCAACATGGGCATAATCCAGAACACATTGCCGGAGCACCAACAGCCCAATCACCAGGTCAACCCCATCTCCTCCTTCCCAGAAGTTGGGAGAGAGCAGGTGTGGCTCCCAGAAAGTACCTCTATTCTTGCTACCGCCAACCCTATCGTCATGCAACCCCCTCGCCTTGCCCGGGTAGCACCTCTCACTCATCAACCTGCATTACAACCTATAGTACCGCCTTCACCATTCCAACTACTATTACGTCCTCTCATTCGCACCCCCCCCATTAACTCACCAATGACCTATCAGTCAACACCCTCCACTATGCCCTCACACCCTCTCATCTTCTCTCACTCCTCCATTTTACCATCCACCTCTACTGCATCTGCCCCTATGCCTTCCACGCCTCTCATCATCCGTCAACCGTACGCGACCCCGCCTATCTCCACCATACCTCCACCAATGCCTTCAAAACCACTCATCACCCACCATCCATCTCAAAACCATTACCCACCTCAAGCCTTATCCACTTCCACTTTACCTCCACCTCCACCTTCCAAACCCCTTATCCTTCATAGCCCGTATGATATCCCCTCTACCTCCACCATGCCTCCACCGAACAAACCCCTCATCAGAATCCCTGCTCCCATCGTTACTCCGGCTTCATCAACCATTCCTCCACCGCTACCCCTCAAACTTCTGCTAAAACCCGCAGCTACCCCCATAGAGGTACAAAAGCCGCAGGCAATGGTGCTCCGGAGTGGAAGGATTTTCCACAGAGTTTTTCCTCAGAATAGTCAGAACCCCGATCAGGCTCAGTCAGAGAAGGACAATGGAGAACAGCTAGAAAAATCCATCCCTAGGACATAGTATGATTTTTTTAAACACTTGGACAAGACGCCCGCTCGGATCTCCATCCTTGAGTTGCTTCAGAGATCCACATCCCATCAGGCAGCCTTAATGGAATATCTTCAAAAGGTTATGGTGAATGAGGACCTCCCTGTAGAGAAGATTTCGGCCGTTCTGATGCCGACAGACACACAACCGGCTATTGTGTTCCACAACCACGAGCTTTCCCCCAAGGAAGCTCAAAAATATGCATTGTGTGTTTCGATAAAAATCAATGGAGTATCCATACACCCGTGTTTGGTGGACACGGGTGCATCCATAAATGTGATCTCCATGAGCACCCTTCAGTTATGTGGAGTCGGTGAGGAATATATAAGACCTTCCTCGATCACAGTTACAGCTTATGACAACAACAAAAGGCCACCACAGGGAATGATTATCTTGAAGGCAGAATTAGGCCCTGCGTCAGTCCCTACAGAATTCCATATCCTCGACATGGATCCCACATTCAAGGCTATACTGGGTCGCCCCTATATCGAAGACATGGATGCTGTACCCTCCACCAATGCCTAAAGTTCCCATACAATGGGAGGATTATTAAAGTTGTCAGCACGCCTGTCCTTCATACAGTGGATGCTGTTAACATCTCTTTGCCATCTGTTTGGCCGTCTCATCGGCCCATATTATCACTACTGGATGTGTATGACCCGTCCCGCATTCCGCTAACACCAAAGAAGCCACCTTCAGTACCGATGTCACGTCTCCCTTCCCATTCTAAAGGATGGGAGATAATGAGGAATATCGGCTATCAACAAGGCAAAGGCTTGGGTGCGCAATTACAAGGAAGGCTGAAGCCGGCAAAGGAAAAAAGGTTAGGCCATAAGTTTGGCCTACGCTTTAAAGGACCACTCGAGATGGATGGGAAACCCCTCACGTGGACCCTATCCTCTCACTTCAAGAAGGGGCCCATTGTTCAGATGGGAGATTACCCGCAGGAAACACATGGAGGATCGCATGTTGTGTACTTGGCTGAAAAATGTTCAAGGGTCGGTAAGAAAGGCAAGATCAAATATCTGGAATGCGAATGGGACAAATGGTTTGACATACAAGATGTTTCCATTGCACTAGAAAGAATGTTCTCACCACCGCAGGTGGAAGGGCCGCCATTGATCTCTGAAATGCCAGGGAATACCACTACTGTTGCCAAAGTTCCAAACCATCCTCGCCAAGAGGACTCCGTCACCGGCGGATCTTCATCCGTCATCAACATTGCCATCGACGGCTCATTAGCCGTCGTCTTCTCCATTCACTCACCTCAGCCTTCGCTGATGTCTTCCTCCTGGGCCAGACGGTTGTCTGACGATCTTCCCAGGTCCCCTTCTCTACTTACATACCTGCGCGGGTTTCTCAACCCGCTCCAGGTTTTCAATCATGATCTGCTCTACGAGCCTCCCAATCCTTTAGCCATAATCGCCTTTCCCACTCCTCCGATTTCTTTTCATTGTTTTGTCATCAAAAAAAAAATGAAAAAAAAACGTCAATTTTCAAACTCCTCAACAACACATCATTGTTGAGGAAACCTCCTACATCTCCCACGAGTGTGTCCCGCCCTGCGGGCCACCCATCCAAGGTCCTATGAGCGACCTTTTCTACCCCTCCTCTGAGGGGTCTTTCCCTATACATTCTTCGACATCTTCTTTAGCTTCTTCTTCGTCCGTAGGACAACCCAGTCAACCTAGGAATAATGAGTCAAGGGTAGTATCCACAAAGAAATCCAAGGGTAAGCAGATCCCTCTTCGGTTCCTTCTGGATTTAGCCACCAGGTGTCAGGCCCTTCTATCCGTCCCTCAGTTACTAGAAAATCCCATCCAACTACCGGAGATAGAATGTGAGGACAATTGTGTTATTGATGAAGGATATGGGGTTTATGAAATCACCGATGAAGAATACCCTATTGAAGAAGGGGATGAAGAATATGAGGATGCGGCTGGCGCATATGCTAGTGGAATAAGGAGATTCGACGAGCCGTCAGCCGCCGTAGAAGAGTCCACCAAAGAAGTCAACTTGGGAACTGAGGAAGACCCTAGGATCATCCTTATAAGTGATAATCTACCACCCTCTGAAGAAGAGACATTAATTAAGGTTCTCAAAGAATATAGGGACACGTTTGCATGGAGCTACGAGGATATGCCGGGTTTGGATTCCACCTTGGTTGAACATCGCTTAACTCTAAAACCAGGGTCCGTCTCGGTAAAACAAAGGTTAAGGCGTTTCCACCCTCAGATGGCTTTAAAAATGAAAGAAGAGGTCGACAAGCTCCACAAAGTCAGGTTCATTAGAGTCATCCTTTATCCTTAGTGGGTGGCGAATATTGTCCCGGTCATGAAGAAGGATGGGAAAGTCAGGATTTGCATCGACTTCCGGGACCTTAACCGCGCGTGTCCAAAGGATGATTTTCCCTTGCCTCACATTGATGTGTTAATCGATAACACAGTAGGTTATGAGACCCTCTCATTCATGGATGGATTTTCAGGATATAATCAAATTTGTTTGGCAGAAGAGGATCAGGAGAAGACGTCATTCACTACACCATGGGGAACATATTGTTACGTGGTCATGCCGTTTGGGTTAAAGAATGCTAGAGCTACTTACCAAAGAGCTATGATGGCCATATTTCATGACATGATGCATATATATCTGGAGGTGTATGTGGATGATTTATTGGTGAAATTAAGAACCAGGGTGGAACATCCAAGGGTTTTGGCTAAGGTCTTACAGAGATCGAGGGAGTTCCAATTAAAAATGAACCCGAAGAAGTGTGTGTTTGGCGTATCATCAGGCAAATTACTGGGTTTCATTATGAGTAAAAGGGGGATTGAGATAGACCCCAACAAAGCTAAGGCCATCAGGGACATGCCGCCTCCCAAAAATTTGAGGGAAGTCTGAGGTTTAATTGGGAGGTTACAATTTATTCGTCGGTTTGTGTCCCAGCACTCACAAAGGTGTAGGCCTTTCTACGAGTTGACCAAGCCGGGAGTAGAATTCCACTGGGATTCTAAATGCTAGAAAGCTTTTGAAGGGTTAAAGGAATATCTGGCTAGTCCACCCGTTCTCATTCCACCCAAACCAGAAAAACCTATGATCCTTTACATCTCAGTCTTGGATGACTCCGTGGGAGCCGTCCTCACACAAGTCGATGAAGAAGGCAAGGAACGGGCAACCTATTACATGTCCAAACTCCTCAATCCCTGTAAACAGAAGTACACAGCCATGGAGAAAACCTGTGCTTCCTATGTTTGGGTAGTACAGAAATTGAAGCACTACTTCTTGGCTCATGAGGTCCATTTGATCGCCCGCATGAACCCTATCAAATTCCTCCTGGAGAAATCTGTCCTTACCGATAGGCTAGCACCCTGGCAGAGTTTCCTATCTCAGTTTGACATCACCTACATTCAGCAAAAGGTGATTAAAGGCTATGCTATAGCCGAGCATCTCGCTCACCATCCTCTTCCCAAGTTCGATCCTGTCCAATCAGAGTTTCCAGATGAGGAACTAATGTCCATCACCCAATCTGACGAGCCAATGCAGACGTTATATTTTGATGGAGCTCTGAATTCTTAAGGGAAGGGTATTGGCATTGTCCTTCTAATGCCCGAGGGCGTTACCATCTCAGAGGCATTTCATCTCGCATTCCCAGTCACCAACAACATTGCTGAATATGAGGCTCTTCTAGCTAGTCTAGAACTAGCCCATTCTTTCTATATCACCGAATTGCGAGTCGTGGGTGATAGTCAAGTTGTTCTCCGCCAGGTGCTTACCAAATATCACACCCTTGATCTCAAGCTCAAGCCCTATCAGGAGCTGGTCTCCGCCTATGCCAAATTGTTCACTAAACTGATCTTTGTCTATGTCCTTCGCGAACAGAATATTCTGGCCGATGCCCTCGCCTCCTTGGCCTCATCTTTCAGATTCCCTCTAGGTGTATGGTCTGAATCCATCACCCTCTACAAGTGTCTTGTCCCTGCCGTTCAAGACCCGTACCTCCTAAGAATCAAAGAAAGAGTCTTACAGAAGGTCCAGGAGGGAGAAATTCTCGAGAAAAGGGAGATCATCTTAGCAGAATTTGAAGAAGACATGGCTGATGAGAAGAAACCATGGTTCTATGAAATTGTCAAATACTGTAAAGATCAGTCTTATCTTGAAGGAGCCACCACAGAAGATAAGAAAGCCATAAGAAGGGTGGCCAAGAAATACGTATTTGTTGGAGGTCTACTGTACAGGAGAAGCCTTACTGATGTTCTACTAAGGTGTCTTGATGACGATGAGGTCTGGAAATGCGTAGAAAAAGCACACTTAGGTGTATGCGGTGGCCATGTAAATAGCTAAATACTCACAAAGAAGATCATTAGGCAAGGCTTTTACTGGCCCACTATGGAAGAGGATTGTGCAGTTTATGTCCGTAGGTGTGTCAAGTGTCAGCTTCACGCCGATAAAATTCATTCACCATCATCCTCACTTCATCCAATATCCTCCCCATGGCCTTTCTCCATGTGGGCATTCGACATCATTGGTCCCCTAGGTGATCCCAATTCCCTCACTAAGCAGAAATCTTTCATCCTCACTGCAACGGAGTACTTCACCGAATGGGCCGAAGCTTACACAGAAATCAAGGCGTCAACAGTCTGCAAGTTTGTCATGAAGAACATCCTCACCAGGTTTGGTGTCCCAAGCACAATCGTCACCGACAATGGGCCATAGTTCATTTCTCAGGATCTTCAACACCTCTGCAAAAGGTACGCAATCGCATTGCATCATTCATCACCTTATTACCCACAAGGTAATGGCCAAGCAGAGGCCACCAACAAAACATTGATCAAAATCTTAAAGAAAACCTGCGAGTCTAGTAAGTTTTCAGACTGGCCAGAAAAGCTTATCGAAGCTCTATGGGCCTATCGCACCTCAATCCGTACCCCCACCGGGCAGACTCCGTTTGCCCTTACTTATGGGATGGAGGCGGTAGTCCCGTAGAAGGCCTTGATTCCTTCTCTAAGGGTACAATTGGATGAGGAATTTCCCCTCGACGAACGTCGTGATTCACTCCTTGCCCAGTTGGAACTCTTAGACGAGAAGCGGCTGGCCGCTGCCGAGCATGCACGTGTTTATCAAAATAGACTGGAGAGCTTTTACCAAAAGAAGGTCATTGAGAGAAAATTCAAAATTGGCGAGATGGTCGTGAAAAGAATTTTTGTCAAACCTGGAGGGCTGCGTTCTAAACTTCAACCCAATTGGGAAGGACCATATGTGGTTCAAGCCGTGTACCCTGGCAACGCCTACAAGCTAGTCAATGTCGAAGGGACCGAGTTATCCCACCCTTGGAATGGGCTTTATCTTAAGAAATACGACCATTAGATAAGTGTAACAACTGGCATGGTACGAGGACCATCGGAATTGGAAAGCCACTCTTCGATCTTTGTAGTCTAACTCAGGATTAACCTGCGCACACTCTCACATACCGTTTTTGGGATCAAACGAAGTGGAACTCGAGGGAAGTTTCAAAAAAAAAAAACAAAACAAAACAAAAAAGAAAAAAAGAAAAAAAGAGAAACATTGCCTAGTTTTCATCATGCAGTCAAGTCTTTGCATCTGTCCTTCATGTAGGTTAGGACCCATTAAGGCTCGGTAGGTCTCGGGTCTTGGCTCGCCAAAACTGCGGAGATTCCTGTCCGGTCATGTCGGCTTACGCCCACTAAAAGAAGGCAGCACGCGTACACGCAGCTATTTTAGCCAAAACTGGTTGTATTGCTTATTGTGGGGCCATACTCGAAGGTCTCCAGGAAAGCCGTAATCTTTGTTCTCTCCTTTCTCGGCCCAATGAGACAGCCGGCGCCCTTAAAACACAGAGCATAAGGGAACCAAAATACCATACTCTAAAGGCGAGAGTAGGATTCATCTCCTCGAACTTGAGTCAGAGCACGAGAAGAGGGCAGTGTCCCCGCAGGCATACAAGAGGGATTCCCACATATCAAACCATCATGTCTCCCTCAAAAAAAGGGGGGGAAAGAGAAAAATCAAGGTCAAAAGCCTGGTCGTGACCGTGCCTGATTTCGACAAACGAAACCCCCCCAAACAAAGAAAATTCTACCAAGGGGCAACGTAAGTCTGTTCGAGGATTGATCCGAAGTCGCCCAAAAGGGAAAGGTCGAGTAGGTCCCGGTTAGCTCGTCGGGTTAACGGTTTTGCCAGTCCTCTCGGAAGGTTTACCCCACCTCACTCTTCTTTCTCCCCTCAAAGATGAAAGCTCAATGGAATGCCCGAGAGGCGCACCCCGCTAATGCAAGTGACCTCGTTTTAGCAACACACACATATAACTGTCCACTTCGAAAAGCGAAAGCCATCGCCACGAAGGAGTCTCGGTGTTTCTTGCCGGTCAAGACCTCTATCTACTACCTCGGTGGTTTCTTACTTCAACCTCGGGTTTAGGTCAATGCAAGCGCCTCACCAATAGGTGCGACGGCGTCTGATTCCGGGTCAGCGTCGCGCGGTTAACCGTTAGGGTTCCAAGGTGTTCCATCATATACCATCTAGAGTTGTGAGGAAATAGACCCGGGTCAGGCAAATCCTTTACCTCGAACACTTCTTCGGTGTATCCTTGCGGTCGGAAGCGAGTGGGAGCCTAAGCATGGTATGACGGTTTTGTCATCAGGTTAAGTCTTAACGGGCAGGATTATCATTTGAGGAGTCTAGGGACCTAAATCAATCCAGATGTGCACACAGGATACCTGGGAGGTTAGTAAGAAACCCTGTCTTCATAAGAGTCAGGTGCCATAAGATTGGTCGCTAGGCATTAATCCCAAAAAAATAAAAACAAAATTTTTGAAGTGGTCCTCGGAAGACGCCGTCAGGTGAGTCCCCAAGTGAGAATTCTTTTGGAGCATGTTAACCCCGCATTACGCTACTTAAGAATGATTTAAGCACTCTGGTCCAAGAACCATGCCAGTTGTAATAACAAGTTTCTTTCAAAGAAAAAAAATTTTAAAAAAAAAATTTCAAAAAAAAGCATAAACAAACAACACAAAAAAATGCAACCGTGTGATCTCATTTGTGTGCTACATTTTTATGTTCTGTTCCCATTTACGTGTCCGTGTATTGCATCCATCATCTTTGCTCTTGCCTTAATTAATAAAGGCTTGGCCCCTTGACTCGTTATCAAGGCTAGTCTCAAAACAATCACCCACTCTTGAGCAAAGGGCCAAGTCAGAACGGAAAAACGGACTTGTTTCATTGAGCAATGTGTATAGGACTGAAAAGCAGGAATGAAGGCAGAAGACATGAAACTGAACATTCCTTCCTTTATTTCCTTCTAGAAATTGTACATTAAGTCCCGTCCTCTCTCTCAGTGTTACCCCTTTCTCCACTCTCTAGGTGAAGAAGCCTGGAGGGTGTTGCTAAACCATGCGAGGCGGTGCCTCTACTGCTCTGTACCCCTCTTCCCATCTCTGCTCCTCGTCGATCGACAGGGGCAGCAAAGAAGCTACTAACACAAAAGCCACGCTCTCGTTCTCTACGGTAGCGCTCTTCACCATCTCTCAGCCATTGTTCAGCATGACCGAGGCTGGTTCAAAGTTCAAACAGTTGGGCCTCCATGGCCCTACGCTCCTCCCTCTCAGCGAATCTGTCGGTTCTCCGTCTTTCGGTGTCTCTTTCCCTTTCCGCGCGTTCTCTCTCTCGGTCCTCCCTTTCCAGCTGAAGGGTGATCCTCAACTCCATGGCGTCTCGAGAAGAGCCATCGTCTGGACGATGCCGTAACTCTTCCTCCAGTTCCGCTATTCTAGCTTCCCCCTGCGCGGTGCGTGTTAGAGATGTATGCCCTTCAAGCCAATCACTAGTGTTATGATGGTGACATTTCTTGTACAATTTCATTCAATATGCTAATGGCGTTTTCTTCATTATATTCTTAGCACGTTATAGTGTGTTTGTTGTAATATGATGAAGTCCTTGAATATGGGCTATGATGACTGGATCATGATGAGATTGTGATAATGAGATTAGTCATCTAGATGTTTATATTCTAAATGTTTTTGGTCATAGGATATTCAAGACGAGACATTGAAGATCTGGATAGACCGGTGCACGTGGTACTCACTCATGTGATGAGGGTGGTCGATCTCATAATCACCGGTGTGGTGACATCAAGGTACACGTGCAGGTGCTCGTTAGTGGAATGAGTTCACTGAACTGACCCGATCTAGAATTCCTGAATGGTAATCATGCTGACTGTCAATCAGGAGATTCTAGTGCCACAGTAGCACAGTTGGATCTTTGACCTGAGTCACTAAAGAGGTTTTGCATGGACTCTACTGAGCGTTTGATTGCTGACTTATGAACTTCAATCTTGTGATTCTTAATAGTTAGTTATTCGGACTCAGTGGGATTCATGTGAAAACACTTTGGTGGACAACAAGGGATCATTCACTCTCTGCATGGATTAAGAGAGAGAATGCTCTATCGACATGTACTTAGAAATCCCTGGCCAGGGTATGGGGTTCACTGAGAAAAGGAGTTTTCTAGTGAATTGTGCTTAAGAGTACAAGGGTCCATAAGATCAGGATGCTTTAGGGTTTGACAGTTTGACCGTACCCTAATTATGATTGGAGCATTGTATGAATGAGGATCTGTAACTGTGTGGAATCTGATGATGAAAAGGTTCAATATGGGTTGCATCCCTCCCAAAGTCATTTGGGATCACGAGGTGTTGCTTGGTGCCGTTCGTGGTCGAAAAGCCTGTTAAATCCATTAAGAGTTAATGGATTATAATTAATTAAGTTAAGAAGAGTTCTTAGCTTAATGGGCCTGAAAACCAAACAGACTATTGGGCCTAGAGAGTCACACACAATAGAGTAGTGGATAAGACGGATCAGGACGGTAATTATAGACTATTTCTGGGTTTTTGTGAAAAATGCCAGAGTCTATAAATACACACTGAGGAGAGAAACCCTGGACCAAGCATTGGGGTTCCTCCCCTGGCCGCCCCCCCTCTCTCTCTCTCCTCCCTGACCTGGGTGCACCCCTCTCTCTCTCCTCATCCTACTGTGGTGGATGGTGGTGCTGAGGAGTGGCCAACATGTGAAGATCGAGAAGGAGACCCCGTCTTTTCCCGCTGCTCGTGTGGATACATCTAGAGGCCGGACACTTGGACGGTAGCAGCCCGACGAGCCTCTACTCGATCGTCTTCGGGCATCTGGGAATTAATTAATCCCGCAAAGGTATAGAACTGTTCTTCCTAAGCGGGTTCTTCGATTATATTAGTTTTTGATTTTGATCGCCAGCAACGATCCACCTCTTAGGGTTTCGTTGTTTCCGCTGCTCCTCTGATCGAAACCTTACAGTGGTATCAGAGCCAGGTTGCTGGTCTGATCAAAATTGAGATTATTATATTATTTTTCATTCTTCACGTTCGTGCATAGGGCTCAATGTTAGGATGTTCTATTGAGTCTCTCATGGATGGATCTCGGTCAATTGATCTTGTGGAATTGTTCCTGGTAGTAAGAGGATCAAAACGCACGTTTTGGTGCGTTGATTGACCCTACGGTGAGGGCGAATCGAACATGTCTTCGCGGCCATGGTCGTCGTTTGCACTAGGAGACGGGGGCCAAATTAGGCTGCTAATCTCCGATTGAGGATGTCCATGGGGCTAGCAGGAGTTGCTGGATGATCCCCCATGGCGTCCCACGGCGTCCTCTGGCGTATGGTCGCCTGATTTGGGGCTCCGGCGAGGTTCGCGGCGAACATGGCGGGGCGGCGCCGTTTTCTTTGCGGGCTTCTTCTCCGGCGACGACGAAAGGGGCGGTGGCCGGCGGGCCTGCCGTCGGGGTCCCTGTGGCGGTCCGCGGTGGCCGAGGTCGGCGGACGGGCCCCCTGCGGCGGCCACCGGGGGGGCTAGGGTTTTACCCCAGCCCCCTCCCCTTCGCGATCGGGCGGGGGAGACGACCTCCCCGTGGGTCTCCCGCGGGCGGATCCGGCCCGCGCCGGATCCGCGCCCGATAAGCCCCCCCTATTTTTTTTGATTTTCAGCATTTTAAAGTGTTTAAAATGCATGGAAATTCAAAAAAAATGCCATAAAAATTCTAAAAATTATATTAATAAGTTCTGAAATAGTTTTAGCAACTTATTAATATATTTTTCATTATATTGCCCTTGGTTAATTGGTTAATGGGAATTTTAAAATAGTTTTAAGTATTTCTTATTATCTAATTAAATGATGTTAATTACTATAAGAATGTGATTCTTATGAGGTTAATTAACAGTATATTATTATTGAGCCCATGCAGTGAATGTGAATGACGATTGTCTACAGTTGTTTAGACTTGATTGTTTTAACTAAATTGTTTAGTTAATTTTTGTTGCGCGATTTAAAAACTAATTACTATTATTTTGAAATCAACATTATATCTCGCTGCTATTATATGATAATTACTTGATGATGCATGTGATGTGTCATGTGTGTGGATGGATGGTCATGGACTTAGATATCATATGATGGTATGGTTTGTGGTGAATGGATCATGATGTGATTATTGGGGCATGCGTGTCTCCTTCTCTCTCTCTCTTATTAATCAGGGTTGTACATTCTATCTCCCACCTGTGTTGTACTCCCCTTGACTGGTTCTGTTGTGCCCCTGTGATCATTTGAGTCTTCCTGTGGTTTGGGTCATTCGACATCATCTTATGGTCATTTGAGTTATTTGATATTCTTGGTTTTGATAATGGCTAAACACTATTAGTCATTGTTGTTTTTCACTCTTATATGACTGACATACGTGATGTTGTGTTCATGACAGATATGCAAATGAATGGACAAGTGAAAGCTCAATGTTGCGCCCTCGCACGCGGATCGACCTGCACGGTCAGGTCGCGGGGGTCAAGGGTTTCTGGGGGCGGAGCCCCCGGAATAAAATTCTGATTATAGGAGCGATATAATCAACAGAAATCTTCAAGACTGTCAAGGGTGATGCCACAGACATGAACGGACTGCTAAAGGAGTCAAGCGATGGAGCTAAAGAAGTTAACGGACCGACCCGGGAAAGCCCGGGGTCTGCCCAGCTGGCGGTCGACCGCCAGCACAGGGGCGGTCGACCGCCCCAGCCAGCAGCCCACCGTCTGTAGTTCTTTCAATGGCGGTCGACCGCCAGCCAGTAGCGGTCGACCGGAATTCCAGGGATCATCCGTTTGCAAGTTTTTCAGTAGTGGTCGACTGCCACCTACCTCCGGTCGACCGCCAGCCCCGATGCAGCCATGTTTGACTTCGATTTCCACCTCGAGGCCAGCCCCTTTCCTTGTATTTGTTTAACCCCAAAGTCACCCAATCTTCCATAGATTGTGGATCTGGTCTGGGGATGTCTAAGGACCATTCAAAAGTTATAAAACACATGCAAGAGGGTAAGAAACCCTAGTTGATCATTTGTGAATCCAAGGGAGATCAAAGGAGGCTACAAGGGTGAGAGGAGTTCGAGTACCGTAGCCGTGAACAGTACTCCGGGAAGAAGATCTTCATCCATTCAAGGGATTCAAGCCTAGATCTGAAGCCATCTCAACCTCCAAATAAGCAAGAAGCAATCAAGGCTCTCAAGGGTGATCTAAACTGCGTCAAACTCTTCATCAACTCAAGGAGATCAAAAGGAAGATCAAAGCTACATCCATAGTCTTCTTCATCAACTCAAGGAAGATCATCTCTCAAGGAAGAAGACACCATTGAAGCATCCAACTCAAGCTCCAGCAATCTCAGACAAGATTTTTCTTCTTGAGCATATTCTATATCTTGTTTGATGATTGAGTGTTTTCATATTTGTTCTCTTTCATTTCATACAAACGATTGAAACTGAAGATCGTCCCTACCGGTGGTTAGTAGGAAGGCAATCAGAAGTTGTTCGATCTGCGGTGTTGATGTCCCTACCTGTGGTTAGTAGGAAGGTAATTGGAGGTCTTTCCGATTTACGGTTCAATGCGTGGCACTAGTGGAGCCTCACCGGATTTGGTGAGGGGTGGACGTAGGACTGAGGATTCAGTCTGAACCACCTTAAAATCATTTGTGTTGTGGTTTGATTGTGTGATTGATTTATTTTAGATGCATGCTTAGGTTCAATATCCATATTGTGAAATCATATTTCTAAGCAAATCATTTTATACGTCGCTAAGCTAGTTGTATTTCGCTGTAATTATTTTTAACTAGCTATATAGATGGTTGCATTACGAAAAGAGGGGCAGATCTATTCACCCCTCCCCTCTAGATCCGCTGTCCACTACACAACAGGTTCAAGGTTTCTTATTATTATATGATGTATATTTATGGGCCTGCGTGCCCAATTTTAAATTCACTTGTAATAATGAGAAGCGGATGGAGACTAAGAAGGAGACCGACTACGGTGGCTCGGGAGATTCTTCACATCTAGTGGGAGCATTGGATGCTCCAAGTCTTTGATAATTTACCATGTTGTGTGTACATTACCAACTGGCTCTGGTAATGTTGCTAGGTTTAAAGTCCATGATCATCCATCGGTGTTACAGCATATATTTGATATATGTGGTTGTTATACTAATTATATATATATACATATTTTTTAGAGTATATTCAATACTCCAAATTATTATATATATATGTAGCACCTATATTGATGAGACCAAAATATTCAAATCCCCTTTAATCAAATATTAGGTCGATAAGCGTGAGACATTAAGAATGTTCCACGTAGCCTTCCGTTGTTATAGTCAAAGTGAGCCATCCTTGGACTGTGGGAGTTTGTTGTGCTACCACAAGACTATCACAGCAAGGGGACGGAGGCTTAGGCTAGGGCTTGGGCCGAACCTTGGGATGGGGGCTGGCATGGCTTTGTTGTGCTACCACAAGAGTTATGTCATAAACCCACTCTCATAACGTAACAACGGGTTGGACCTAACCAACGCTCGTGGTTTGTTGTGCTACCACAAGATCATGAAGCGTTTGGAGGCTAAATTACTGTGAGTTACAAGGAGTTGTAATTGGCAAGAGTTGCCTACCCATTAAGTATGGGGTAGTTTGTTGTGCTACCACAAGACTACTTCCATAATGTTAATGGGATCCTAGTACCCACTAGGACACAGTCGTTGTGTCCCATCTTTGCATATTAGGGGTTATGCAAAATTGTTGAAAATTAGTGGGAGTATTAAGTTAGGATAAAAGTCCATGTCTTAATTTAATATCATGAATGTCTGTAATGTTGTTCTAAATTCTGTTATTTTCTCTTGTAGACCGCAATGACAAACCACCCATTGAGAGGCATATTGGATGCCAACAGGCTGACTGGTCCCAATTATGTCGATTGGCTCAGGAATTTGAGAATTGTTCTCACGGCTGAGAAGATAGCCTATGTCCTTGAGCAGCCTGTTCCTGCTCTTCCTGCTGATGATGCCGATGAGGCTGAGATGATTATTTATGAAAAGCATAAGGAAGATGCCACTCTGGCCCAATGTTATATGCTAGCCTCCATAACTAATGAGTTACAAAGGCAGCATGAAAAGATGGATGCCAGATCCATCCTGTTTCACCTGGAGGAGCTCTTTGGAGCTCAGAGTAGAACAGAAAGATATGAGATATCTAAGAATCTGTTCGGGGCGAAAATGTCTGAGGGAACATCTGTGCAGACACATGTTCTCAAAATGATAGAGTGGATTGAGAGGCTGAAAGAATTATGTTTTGAAATGAACAAGGATTTGTGCATTGACCTAATCTTGCAGTCTCTCCCATGTTCATTCTCCCAATTCATAGTGAATTTCAACATGAATAAGATAGAGTGCTCTCTGGTAGAGCTTCTTAATATGTTGAAGACAGCTGAGGGGACAATGAATAATGGGAAATCTTCTGTGCTACTTGTTGGTAAGACCAACAAGAAGAGAAAGAATTAATCTGTTTTTAAGAAAAACAAGAAGAAAAAGCAGGATAAGCAGGGAAAGACTACCAAGAAAGATGAGGCTAAGAAGGACAAGGGCCAATGCTTCCACTGCCATAAGGATGGTCATTGGAAGAGGAACTGCAAGTTGTATCTTGCAGAAAAGGCAAAACAGAAGCTTGGAGAAGCTTCAGGTATGTTCATGATTGTTGACCTAAATTTGTCTTATAGATCTACATCGTGGGTATTAGATACTAGATGTGCATCTCATATCTGCAATGACTTGCAGGTGCTGACAAGCAGTAGGCAATTGAACAAAGGTGAGGTTGACTTGCGACTGAGAAATGGAGCAAAGGTTGCTGCGCTCGCGGTCGGGAAGGTGAACCTCCAGATGCCTACATGAGTTACACTAGAGCTTATAGACTGTTATTATGTTCCTTCTATAATAAAGAACATTATTTTCATTTCTTGCTTAAATAAATATGAATTTGTTGTAAGTTTTGGAAACAATGGTTGTTCTTTATTATTAAATGGTGGATTGTTTGCCAGTGGGAGCTTAATGAATGGTTTGTATATTTTAGATGTGGCATCTCCTGTGATGTGTGTGGACAGACCTCTTAAGAGAAAAAGTGGCAATGTGAATCAGGCTTATCTTTGGCATTGTAAGCTTGGTCATATTAATGAGGAAAGATTGAAAAAGTTATGTAAGAATGGATACATTGATCCATTTGATTATGAATCATTCACGACTTGTGAATCTTGCCTCATGGGTAAGATGACCAAGTCTCCATTTTCTGGACATGGAGAAAGAGCAAATGAGTTGTTAGAACTCATACACTCTGATGTGTGTGGACCTATGTCCATACATGCCAAAGGAGGTTATTCATACTTCATTACATCCAGTGATGATTTCTCAAGATTTGGATACGTGTACTTAATGAAGTACAAATCTGAAGCTTTTGAGAAATTTATCGAGTTTAAGAATGAAGTAGAGAAACAAACCGGGAAAAGTATTAAAACTCTTCGATCAGATCGAGGGGGTGACTACTTGAGTACGGAGTTCACACAGTTTTTAAGGGATAATGGAATATTGTCTCAATGGACTCCTCCTTATACACCTCAGCTGAATGGTGTAGCAGAAAGGAGGAATCGTACCCTATTAGATATGGTACGATCCATGATGTGTTTTGCTGGTTTACCATTGTCCCTTTGGGGTTATGCCTTGGAGACTGTTGCACACTTGTTGAACAAAGTCCCATCGAAGTCAGTCGACTCCACTCCATATGAGATATGGAAAGGAAAGAAGCCAAATCTCAAGTACTTTAAGGTTTGGGGTTGCCCTGCTCATGTAAAGAAACATGCCTCTGATAAACTGGGATCTAAGACTGAGAAGTGTAGGTTTATGGGATATCCTAAGGAAACTTATGGATATTATTTCTACCAGCCTAGCGATCAAAGAGTGTTTGTAGCTATACATGCTGTATTCCATGAGGAAGAGTATATCCTTGAAGGGAACAGTGGGAGCTCGGTAGAACTAGAAGAAGTTCTAGAACCACAGCCTGTCAGTGTACCTTCTCAAGATCCAGTACAAACTGACCCACAAACTGTGCGTAGGCCAGGCCGGATACCTGTTCAACCAGATAGATATGTAGGACATATTTCTGGTAAGGTATCACATAATGAGGATGATGATCCTAAGACCTATGAGGAGGCAATGAGTGTCATTGACTCTAGGAAATGGCAAGAGGCCATGATATCTGAAATAGATTCCATGTACTCCAACCAAGTTTGGAACTTGGTGGATCCACCTGAGGGTATGGTACCTATTGGATGCAAGTAGATCTTTAAAAGAAAGATTGGAGTGGATGGAAAGGTTGATACCTATAAGGCAAGGCTTGTAGCGAAGGGATATCGTCAAAGGCAAGGTGTTGACTATGACGAAACCTTCTCTCCTGTAGCCATGCTAAAATCCATTAGAATTTTACTTGCCATTGCTGCACACTATGATTATGAAATCTGGCAGATGGATGTGAAGACGGCATTCCTCAATGGAAACCTTGAGGAAGAAGTGTACATGACACAGCCTGAGAGATTCACATCCAAAGAGTATCCAGATAGAGTGTGCAGGCTTCAGAGGTCCATATATGGACTAAAGCAAGCATCTCACAGTTGGAACATAAGGTTTGATGAAGCAATCAAATCTTATGACTTCGTTAAGAATGAAGATGAGCCATGTGTATACAAGAAGATAAATGGTAGTGCAATCACCTTTTTGGTACTGTATGTGGATGACATACTACTCATTGGGAATGATGTAGGTATGTTATCGTTAGTCAAAGCCTGGCTGTCAAAGCATTTCTCCATGAAGGATTTGGGAGAAGCATCCTATGTGTTGGGGATTAAGATCTATAGAGATAGATCAAAGAGGATGCTAGGCTTGTCCCAATCGATGTACATAGACACCATTGTCAAAAGGTTTGGCATGGAAGACTCCAAAAGAGGTCTAATACCAATTAGACATGGAGTTTACCTCTTTAAGGAGATGTCCCCTAAAACTCCAGAAGAGAGGGAGTACATGAGTAGGGTTCCCTATGCCTCTGCCATAGGGTCTATCATGTACGCGATGTTATGTACTAGGCCTAATATAGCCTATGCTCTAAGTGTTACGAGTAGGTATCAGGCAGATCCAGGTGAACAACATTGGATAGCCGTGAAATGTATCCTTAAGTACTTGAGAAGGACTAAGGATCTGTTTCTGATTTATGGAGGAGAGGACTTGAAACTGAGAGGGTACACTGACTCTAGTTTCCAATCTTACAAAGATGACAGCAAGTCAGCCTCTGGGTTCATTTTTACTCTCAATGGTGGGGCAGTGAGTTGGAAGAGTTCCAAACAAGAAACCACTGCTGATTCAACAACCGAGGCCGAGTACATAGCTACTGCCGAGGCGTCAAAGGAGGCGGTCTGGATGAAGAAGTTCATCGATGGATTGGGAGTTGTGTTGCATCCCTACGGTTTTGATGATGTCTCACACTATAAATCAATCTTCTATCTCTAGATTAATTCATATTTCACCATGTAAATGAGTGCAGTTCATATGGTTGTCAGATAATATGCTCTACTTGATTCTGTCTACACTCTGTCTGCAGAGTCTGGACAGTGGTGGGTCGACCCCTCCTTGCTGATGAGTCGACCCCTCAGTACATTAATCATCTTAGTCAGTCCATTCATTGGCCTTTCTATCCAAGTCCATACAACAGGACTGTAGCCTATTTATCTGAAAGTCTATACATCCGGAAAGGGGCCATGTCTATACATTCTTCCGTTGAATTCAATCAAAGTCTATACATCGGTCTGATTGAGTAAGTCTGTACATCATGCCTTGTTGTTCATAGCCTTTAAAGTTTGTACATTGGCTTCGCATCTGCAAGTCTGTACATCGGCTTCAACTCTCCAAGTCTGTACATCACCTTCAGACTTTCAAGTCTATACACTCCATGCTCATTCATGTCTATACATCCACAGTGTAACTTCAAAGTCTGAATATTGTCTCACTCCGTCAAAGTCCATACATTCTCAGCTGAACCCCATGTCTATATAGTGGCCTCGAGCTTCTCAAGTCTACACACTGTCTTCGGCCTCAAAGTCTATACACTCGCTGCACTGTACAAGTCCATACACTGGCAGCCCTGCAAAAGTCTATACATTGGCTCAAACATTCCAACTCTATACAATGGTCCTTTGAACACTCCAAGTCTATACAGTTTGCTTTCACGATTCAGAGTCTATACATCGTTCCTCAAAGGCTAAGTGTATACACTGCTCAACGTCTCATGCAGCGTCTCACGCTTATAAAGTCTATACACTGGTCGGTGGAAGCAAGCCTATACATTCGACTGTTCAGCCTGGGCTCAAGTCTGTACAGCCAGGGAGACCATTAAGTCTATACACTCAATCACTGTAGCTTGCACGGGGTGAAGTTTGAACATTGGCATGGCTTTCAAGTCTGTACATCTTTCTGTTGAAAGTCCAAGTCTGTACATCGGACTGGTTGAGCATGTCTGTACAGCGTTTGCATTTTTCAGTAAGTCTATACATTGGGACTACTACCTACGTTCTGAACTGAACTGAGTAAGTCTATACATTCCTCATATCTTTTACCTACGCTCAGTTCAGTAAGTCTGTACACTGGGAACTTTACTGACGTTGCTTTGCCAAAGTCTACACACTGTGAACCTTCAAGTCTGAACAGACTTCACTTGCTCAAGTCTGTACGCTGTCCAGCTCTTTGGGAAGTCTACACATCACTAAGTCTAGAGACTCAGTTATCCTTCAACCCTATACACTCGATATCACCTGCAAGTCTATACACTCTCATGCTGTTTTCAAGAGTATACACTCTCTCATTTGAGACACTTGCTTAACTGCTGTTTCAATGTCTACACATTCGATGCCTTCAAGCATTGTTCTCTTCGAAGTCTATACATCAACATCTATACATTGAAGTCCATACAGTGCATACTGTTGTGCTTGAAGTCTACACACTGCTCCTCTTCATTACAAGCCTTTACACTCATTCTCCTTCTCTTGACCAACTCCATACATCCATTGTCTTGACTGCTGAATGAAGTCTACACATTGAGATCGCATGAACACTTACAAGTCCATACACTGAGCTCGCTGAAGAACCTCAAAGTCTATACTCTCTCACACTGTGACACACTTGCCTATTTGGCATCCCTAAGTCTATACACTCGAGGGCCTCATACACTTCACAGAAGTCCACACATTTCATCCTTTGTGCTAATGCATTCTTCAGCTAGTCTATACACTGAGGTCGCTTGAAGTCTCACAAGTCTATACACTCCCTCAGTGTACACACTTACTTAATCTGATATCCTAATGTCTATACATTCGTATCTGACTGAACTAACTAATCACAGTTCTTTGTCTCTGCCTGCAGGTGATACAGGTCAATAATTGGGCACATGAACCGAGGATGATGCCTGGCACGTGATCCGAGAATGCTCTGGAAAGGGAGGGAACGAGACTCCCTCGTGTGAAGGCCTGAAACTCAGGTCGAAAGCCATATAAAAGGTGCCTTCTGCGATTAGATGGAGTGAACTGGAGAAAAAGCTAAAGAGCAGAATTCCTGAGCAGAAGAAGAAAAGAGAGAGAGCATCCACGTTCCAGAAAGAAGATAGAGAGAAAAGATTAGAGAGCAGTCCTGTGAGAGAAAAGTCTGAGTGAGAGAGAAGAGTCTAATTTGCTTCTTCGGAAGCTACATTTGTATTTGATTTTTCTGAAACGATTTGTGTTCATCGTTGGTCTTGTTTACATTTCTGTTTTTCCTTTTATTTCTTCATATATCTGATCTCGAGTTGTTACCCTCCGGTGTTTGGAGGAAGGGAGTGTTACTCCGGTTTCCCTCTGGGCTGCAGAGGAAGAGAGATCGTAGATCTCTAGTTTTGCTAGTGACGGGTTGTCATTAGCAGGTTCCCTCCGGGTTGGAGGAAGGGAGAGCTATCTCCGGTTATGTTCTAGCTGGTAGCTGGAACAGGTTTCAAGCTCTGTGGATAGCAGAGTTTGGTTGAGGGATTTGTTTCCTTTGGTTATTCAAGCTGTGTGGCAGCACATTGTTCGCAGACTGAGTCTGCAGGTTTCTAGCATTGGCTAGTGGAATCCTTACTCTAGTTGGAGTGAGGGGTGGATGTAGATTGTGGACTACAATCCAACCACCTTAAAATCTCTTGTCTCCTCTGTGGTTTGCTGCAATCGTTGATGCTCTCTATCTGCTTGGCAATGTGCTTGTGTGTGGACGGCCTCTTCCAATCGCATCTTATTACTCTGTCTTAGTTTCTCATTGCATTAGCTATTCTGTTAAGCTATATTCGGTAGGGTGATTTTCGAAGTAGTGATTTTCCGCTAAAGTTGTTCAAATCGGGAGTGATCTATTCATCCCCCCCCCCTTCTATATCACTCTTGCTGCGCTAACATTTGGTATCAGAGCAGGTTCGCATTATGTGGGCGAACGGTCAGGGAAATGCTAATGGTCCTAGAAGCTTCATGGCCGAAGGTCAATCCATTAGTCGCCCTCCATTTTTTGATGGTAATAATTATCTGTTTTGGAAGAACATGATGGAAGTGTTTATCAGAGCACAGAGCCACAAGCTGTGGAGGGTAATCACGGTTGGCCCATATGATTTGTCACCGAACGAGGATGCGTGGACAGATGACCATGTCAAGCTATCTTCACTCAACTGGACGGCGCTGAACATCATCCAGTGTGCTGTTCACCCAGTGGAATATGCCCGTATATCTGCCTACAGGACTGCCAAGCGAATGTGGGATGAGCTGCAATTAATCTACGAAGGTACAGCTCATGTGAAAGCCTCGAAGGTAAACCTCTACACCTCTAAGTATGAACTGTTTAGGATGAATGCAGAGGAGAATATTACTGAAATGTATGCCAGGTTGTCCTTGATCACGAACACACTTAAGGGGCTAGGGAAGGATCTAGTTGAGGCAGACATAGTCAGGAAAATTCTTAGATCCTTATCCCCAGCATGGCACACTAAGGCCATCGTGATTGAAGAGTCAAAAGATCTGATGACCTTGACAGTGAATGAACTCATAGGATCCCTCATGACCTATGAGATGAATTTCAAAGGAGGTGGTGAAGGAAGTGATAGGAAGGCTAAGAATGTAGCTCTCAAGGCATCTCGCAACAAGAGTAGCAGTAGCAGCAGTAGCGGTGAGTCTGATGGCTTCTCAGATCTCGACCAGAAGGAGCAGGCAATGCTCACACGTCAGTTCAGTAAATTTTTAAGGAGAAAGGGGAAGACCTTTAGGAGGAAAAAGCCATACTCCTTTAACAAGAATGTTGAATCTACCAATTATATGGATAGAAATCCTAAGAGACTGACCAGTTATCATTGTAACAAACAGGGACACATGAAAGGCGAATGCCCAGATCTTCAGAAGAAGGGTCCCTACTTCCAGAAGAAGAACACAAAAGTGCAGAATAAGAAGAAGCCACATGCGATGGTATGCACATGGAGCGAGGAGGAAGAAGATCCTGAAGATACTTCCTCAGAGGAGCATGAAGAAGGAATTTGCCTTATGGCAAACAGTGAAGAGGAGGTAACCAATGTTTTTGAAAATTTTACGATTGATGACTGGGAAGATGCTTATGCTGAGTTATTAGATAAGTTCAATTCTCTTAGTAAAGAGCATAGGGTTCTGAAAAGAAAATTTAATACTAATGTTGAAGAACAAACCCAGGTCTGTGAGGAAAATCAGAAACTAAAAGAGCAACTAGAAGAAATGACCTCACTAAGAAAAGAAAATGATAAGCTCAAGGGAGAAAACCAAGAAAGTCAAAATCAGCTCAATGAACTCAAAATAAGAATCGAAGAAAGCTTGAATGAAAGTAGAGTGAACTCAGAAAAATATGAAGCTGTTAAGAAAGTCAATGGTGAACTTCTAAAAAATTCTGAGTCCCTTCAAAAGGAGCTGGAAGACAAACAGAAAGTTTTGGAAAACTTTGTCCAAGGAAAATCTAGTCTGGATGCTATACTGGGGGCTAGGGTTAACTTCAATAAGGAAGGTCTAGGCTACGACCCAACTAACAAAAGACCCTTACAATTCAAAACCATTACCTTCTGCCCAGAGAAGGGAAAAGAAAAGCTGGACACACCATCCAGCTCAAACAGCAGTACGGGAACTCAAGGTCAGAAGGAAAGTCCTAAAAACAGTGCTGGCCAACCATTTAAGATGGGAATGAATTCTGTGAAAAATTTCACTAAGCCTACCAATCAAAACATAAATGGTAAATGGACCAAGCAAGTGGATCAAAAGAAAAGCTGGAATTACTACAATCAGATGGGTCCAAAGAGGACCTACTGGAGAAATGATCATCATCTTCAAAAATCTATTGATCAACAAACTTACAGAAGATATCCTAGGAGCGGCAAGCCTAATGAATGGTATAGAACTTATCTCTCCAGACCAGCTGGACTTAATTTCAATAAACCAGAAATAAAGATGCCAGGGAAATCCATGCTGAAGCAAATTTGGATTCCTAAACACTTGATTAGAGATTTGAATAATGTCCTTGGACCCAACTCATCTTGGGTTCCAAATCACTCTGCTTGATGTTATTTGTGTAGGTCGGCCTGGCAGCTGAAGACAACAAGTGGTACCTCGACAGTGGCTGCTCCAGGCACATGACAGGTGACCGATCCAAGTTCAGCAAGATAGAGATGAAGGTAGGGGGTCTGGTCAAGTTTGGAGGAAAGAACAAAGGTAAGATTATTGGAGTTGGTACAGTGGGTAAGTCTTCCACAAACTCCATTGAAAAAGTTCTACTTGTGGAAGGTCTTCAACACAACCTGATTAGCATTAGTCAGTTATGTGACAAGGGTCACAGGGTTGTGTTTGATGATATTTCATGCAAAATCTTTGAAATAAATTCTGATGTGGTTAAATTTGTAGCCAACAGGATTAATAATGTCTACATGGTAGACCTAGATGAGGAATCTGAATCTAATATTTATTTATCTGCCAATTCTGAAAATGATGCTTTTGAATGGCATAGACGTCTAGGACATGCTAGCTTTACTACTCTAAATAAATTGGTCAAGCATGATTTAGTGAAAGGCATGCCTAGAATAAAATTCAATTCTATTTCAAAATCATGTGATGCATGTGCTCTAGGCAAACAGACCAGGAACTCTTTCAAATTAAGATCTGAGCCATTGTCCTCTAGACTAATGGAACTCCTCCATATGGACCTCTTCGATCCTACTAGAACTCAGAGTCTTAATGGGAACAGGTTTGGCTATGTCATCATAGATGACTTCTCTAGATATTCATGGATCTTTTTCTTAGCAAATAAAAGTGATGCATTTCAAAAGTTTAATCTGTTTTTCAATAAGGTCAAACAAGAAGGAAAACACAAGATCTGTTCTATTCAATCTGATCATGGAGGTGAGTTTGAAAACTCCATGTTTTCTGATCTTTGTGAAAGAGAGGGACTAACACACAGATTTTCTTCTCCCAGGACACCTGAACAGAATGGAATTGGGGAGAGAAGAAATAGAACTGTGGTGGAGATGGCCCGAACCATGCTAATTGGAAGTCAATTACCAAGGAGGTTTTGGGCAGAGGCGGCCAATACAACAACTTACATAATCAACAGGGCCATGGTAAGACACATTCACAAGAAAACACCATATGAGCTTCTAAAAGGTAAGAAACCAAACTTGTTTCATTTCAGAATTTTTGGAGCAAAATGTTTTATTCACAATAATGACAAGAAAGATTTAGACAAGTTTGAAGCTAAAAGCTCCCCTGGAATATTTCTGGGATATTCAGAAGTGTCTAGGGCATATAGAGTCTTCAACATAACAGACAAAAAGGTTGAAGAGTCTCCACACATTATTTTCAGTGAAAAGAAAGGTGTGTCTAACATTGAAAATTTTGACAGGGACTCCAATCATGATGGGGAATTCCTAAAAGACCAAGAAGAAGAGAAGACTCAGACGAGTGGAACAACAAATCCCCTTAATCAGGAAGGGCCAAGAGAAACAGGTGAGTCTTCAACCAATGTTAGATTTCTTAAAGACCATCCGATAGGTAACGTCATAGGCAATCCTGAAGATCCTCTTCGGACTAGGTCTCATTTTAGGAATGTGAATAATGAAGACTTAATTGCTTTAGTCTCACAAATTGAACCCAAATCAATAGAAGAGGCCTTGGCTGATCAAGCTTGGGTCAATGCCATGAGTGAGGAATTAGGCCAGTTCGAAAGAAATAATGTCTGGGAACTTGTTCCAAGACCAGATAATGTTAATATCATAGGAACTAAGTGGGTGTTCAAAAATAAAATGAATGAAGATGGAGTCATCTCAAGGAATAAGGCCAGATTAGTAGCCAATGGCTACTGTCAGGAATTTGGTGTAGACTTCGATGAATCCTATGCACCTGTTGCTAGGATGGAAGCTATAAGAATGCTGCTTACCTTTGCATGTTCAAAGAATATAAAACTCCAACAAATAGATGTTAAAAGTGCCTTTTTAAATGGAGTCATTAAAGAAGAGGTTTTTGTTGAACAACCCCCCGGATTTTAATTCTCTCCTCAACCTAACCAAGCTTTCAGGTTAAACAAAGCCTTGTATGGTCTAAAGCAGGCTCCAAGAGCATGGTATGAAAGATTGACTGAATTTCTGATCAGCAAGGGCTACAAAAGAGGTAAGGTTGATCACACTCTATTTACCAAGGGTACAAATAGAGATCTCATCATAGTTCAGGTATATGTAGATGACATAGTATTTGGATCAACTAAGCATGAACTATGTGATGAATTTTCTAAAATGATGTCTGCTGAATTTGAAATGAGTTTGGTTGGTGAACTAAAATACTTTCTTGGCATGCAGGTACAGCAGCTAGAGGATGGGTGCTTCATCAACCAGACCAAATACACACCGGAACTGTTCAAGAGGTTTGGTATGGAAAACCTAAAGCACATTACAACACCCATGGGTACCAATACCTCACTGGATGCAGATGAGACAGGTAAAGAAGTAAATGCCAAACTTTATCGAGGTATGATTGGATCTCTTCTTTACTTGACAACTTCTAGACCTGATATACAATTCAGTGTAGGAATGTGTGCAAGGTATCAGTCTAGACCTACTGAATTACATTTAGCTGCAGTGAAAAGAATTTTCAGATATTTGTCAGCTACTCATTCTCTTGGTTTATGGTTTCCTGCATCACACACATTTAACTTAGTTGCATACACAGATGCTGATTATGCAGGCTGTAAACTAGACAGGAAAAGCACTAGTGGTCATTGTGAATTTTTGGGTGGGTGTTTAGTGTCTTGGGGCTCCAAGAAACAACATTTTGTGACCCTCTCCACTGCAGAAGCTGAATATGTAGCTGCAGGGAGTTGTGGAACACAAGTCATATGGATTAAACACCAGCTTCAGGACTACCAAGTAGACCTGGGGTGCACACCTATCTATTGTGATAACACAAGTGCCATTAATCTTGCCAAAAATCCTGTTTTGCATTCACGCACCAAACACATAGAGATAAGGCATCATTTCATAAGAGATGAGGTTTCTAAAAGTAATTTTGAACTGATTCATGTAGGCACAGATAATCAGATTGCTGACATCTTCACTAAACCTTTGGATAATGAAAAATTCACAACACTGAGAAGAGAATTAGGCTTATACAAACTGTCTTAAATGTGAAGCCTGTTCTTTTTGTGAGGGGGAGTTCTGTCTATCTGTTGGTTAGCTTTCAGGACTGCTTTGAGTGAGGGGGAGCTGATTGAGCTGTGAGAGGAAGAGTTCTTTGACAGATTCAAAAAGTTTGACCAGATATGTGTCTTTGCTGGTTTTCATGACAAATCTAGTGTGGTTCTCTCAGACAGTAGAATGTCACTTAATTCTTAAGTCTATAAGTCAGTGATTCTAAAATCCAGTCAGAATCTTTCCTTTAGTATTCTTTCAGAGATCTAGATTAATTGTAAAAGGTATATCTTCCTACATTGTTAATGATTCTGGTTCAGGCCAAAACTTGTATGTCTTGATATCTGACCCAATCAGCTTGAAATCTAGACTTCAAGATTCACTTCAAGAAATAGTCCTTCTGGTATTATTTTTAATCAGTCTATCTCTTTAACATAAGGGCTTAACTGAACAAACATGTCTTGTTTTGGGCACTGAGAAACTGGGAGTTTCATCAATGAAATGAATATTTCTCCTATGTCATGAGGTGTCAAATGCTTAAAAATGAATGAAAAGACATGACAGAGCAATGGTGGCTTGCTAGTGAGTAACTGGGAACTCTGGCCTCTAATCAAGGTGTTTTCTCATGTCAAAAGCCACAGTTACTAACTCTGTTCCTTTAAAAAAAAAGGTAATGAGGTACTCACTCTGAGTAACTGGGGATTCAGGCCTCTAATCAAGGTGTCTCTCTAATGTCAAAAGAGTGAATCACCAATTTACTCATTGAACTTCTTGAAAATAATCTCAAAAATTCCTTGTTGTTGTGCAACTAATGGATTGCTTGTCCTCAATACCTTGAGAACACCTCTCTGAATTTGTCTCTTGCTGTCTTGTAGGATAGTTGAATGCTCAGCTATATCAGGCCATACTTGTTAACTCCTGCTCTAAATCATACACTTTGTATGCTGATAAACCTTTATATCATTCTATGTCTCTATTGTGTACTGGAGTTTACAGAATCTTCACTTGAGTTTAGAACCTCACTTATTCTCTTAAGACCTACTCATGACTTTCTACACTAAGCAGTTACTGCACTTCATCCTCATGTCTCCAGCACTTTCATATATTCTGCATTTCCTTTTGCTGATGTCAAAGGGGGAGAGAAGTTTAGCAATATCAGTAGATCAGATCATGAGTTTTGGGGGAGATTTATTCTTGAGCCAAGGAAATAACTTGTCTTGTGAGGAAAAGAGCTGAGAGTGAGTTGTGGGGGAGTGGTTTTTGAGAAAGAAGTGCTTCTGCAGTAGTATTTAATTTGTCTGTGCTTGCACTTGCTTTGAATTTGCTTCGTTTGTTAAAGCTGCAGTTAATTGCTTGATATGCCATGATATTGCTTGATTCATAGTGTTGCCATCATCAAAAAGGGGGACATTGTTGCATCCCTACGATTTTGATGATGTCTCACACTATAAATCAATCTTCTATCTCTAGATTAATTCATATTTCACCATGTAAATGAGTGCAGTTCATATGGTTGTCAGATAATATGCTCTACTTGATTCTGTATACACTCTATCTGCAGAGTCTGGACAGTGGTGGGTCGACCCCTCCTTACAGATGAGTCGACCCCTCAGTACATTAATCATCTTAGTCAGTCCATTCATTGGCCTTTCTATCCAAGTCCATACAACAGGACTGTAGCCTGTTTATCTGAAAGTCTATACATCCGGAAAGGGGCCATGTCTATACATTCTTCCGTTGAATTCATTCAAAGTCTATACATCGGTCTGATTGAGTAAGTCTATACAGCATGCCTTGTTGTTCATAGACTTTAAAGTCTGTACATTGGCTTCGCATCTGCAAGTGTGTACATCGGCTTCAACTCTCCAAGTCTGTACATCGCCTTCAGACTTTCAAGTCTATACACTCCATGCTCATTCAAGTCCATACATCCACAGTGTAAGTTCAAAGTCTGAACATTGTCTCACTCCATCAAAGTCCATACATTCTCAGCTGAACCCCATGTCTATACAGTGGCCTCGAGCTTCTCAAGTCTACACACTGTCTTCGGCCTCAAAGTCTATACACTCGCTGCACTGTACAAGTCCATACACTGGCAGCCCTGCAGAAGTCTATACATTGGCTCAAACATTCCAACTCTGTACAATGGTCCTTCGAACACTCCAAGTCTATACAGTCTGCTTTCACGATTCAGAGTCTATACATCGTTCCTCAAAGGCTAAGTGTATACACTGCTCAACGTCTCATTCAGCGTCTCACGCTTACAAAGTCTATACACTGGTCGGTGGAAGCAAGCCTATACATTCAACTGTTCAGCCTGTGCTCAAGTCTGTACAGCCAGGGAGACCATTAAGTCTATACACTCAATCACTGTAGCTTGCACGGGGTGAAGTTTGAACATTGGCATGGCTTTCCAAGTCTGTACATCCTTCTGTTGAAAGTCCAAGTCTGTACATCGGACTAGTTGAGCATGTCTGTACAACGTTTGCATTTTTCAGTAAGTCTATACATTGGGACTACTACCTACGTTCTGAACTGAACTGAGTAAGTCTATACATTCCTCATATCTTTTACCTACTCTCAGTTCAGTAAGTCTGTACACTGGGAACTTTACTGACGTTGCTTTGCCAAAGTCTACACACTGTGAACCTTCAAGTCTAAACAGACTTCACTTGCTCAAGTCTGTACGCTGTCCAGCTCTTTGGGAAGTCTACACATCACTAAGTCTAGAAACTCAGTTATCCTTCAACCCTATACACTCGATATCACCTGCAAGTCTATACACTCTCATGCTATTTTCAAGAGTATACACTCTCTCATTTGAGACACTTGCTTAACCGCTGTTTCAATGTCTACACATTCGATGCCTTCAAGCATTATTCTCTTCGAAGTCTATACATCAACGTCTATACAATGAAGTCCATACAGTGCATACTGTTGTGCTTCAAGTCTACACACTGCTCCTCTTCATTACAAGCCTTTACACTCATTCTCCTTCTCTTGACCAACTCCATACATCCATTGTCTTGACTGCTGAATGAAGTCTACACATTGAGATCGCATGAACACTTACAAGTCCATACACTGAGCTCGCTGAAGAACCTCAAAGTCTATACTCTCTCACACTGTGACACACTTGCCTATTTGGCATCCCTAAGTCTATACACTTGAGGGCCTCATACACTTCACAGAAGTCCACACATTTCATCCTTTGTGCTAATGCATTCTTCAGCTAGTCTATACACTGAGGTCGCTTGAAGTCTCACAAGTCTATACACTCCCTCAGTGTACACACTTACTTAATCTGATATCCTAATGTCTATACATTCGTATCTGACTGAACTAACTAATCACAGTTCTTTGTCTCTACCTGCAGGTGATACAGGTCAATAATTGGGCAGGTGAACTGAGGATGATGCCTGGCACGTGATCCGAGAATGCTCTGGAAAGGGAGGGAACGAGACTCCCTCGTGTGAAGGCCTGAAACTCAGGTCGAAAGCCATATAAAAGGTGCCTTCAGCGATTAGATGGAGTGAACTGGAGAAAAAGCTGAAGAGCAGAATTCCTGAGCAGAAGAAGAAAAGAGAGAGAGCATCCACGTTCCAGAAAGAAGATAGAGAGAAAAGATTAGAGAGCAGTCCTGTGAGAGAAAAGTCTGAGTGAGAAAGAAGACTCTAATTTGCTTCTTCGGAAGCTACATTTGTATTTGATTTTTCTGAAACGATTTGTGTTCATCGTTGGTCTTGTTTACATTTCTGTTTTTCCTTTTATTTCTTCATATATCTGATCTCGAGTTGTTACCCTCCGGTGTTTGGAGGAAGGGAGTGTTACTCCGGTTTCCCTCTGGGCTGCAGAGGAAGAGAGATCGTAGATCTCTAGTTTTGCTAGTGACGGGTTGTCATTAGCAGGTTCCCTCCGGGTTGGAGGAAGGGAGAGCTATCTCCGGTTCTGTTCTAGCTGGTAGCTGGAACATGTTTCAAGCTCTGTGGGTAGCAGAGTTTGGTTGAGGGATTTGTTTCCTTTGGTTATTCAAGCTGTGTGGCAGCACATTGTTCGCAGACTGAGTCTGCAGGTTTCTAGCATTGGCTAGTGGAATCCTTACTCTAGTTGGAGTGAGGGGTGGATGTAGATTGTGGACTACAATCCAACCACCTTAAAATCTCTTGTCTCCTCTGTGGTTTGCTGCAATCGTTGATGCTCTCTATCTGCTTGGCAATGTGCTTGTGTGTGGACGGCCTCTTCCAATCGCATCTTATTACTCTGTCTTAGTTTCTCACTGCATTAGCTATTCTGTTAAGCTATATTCGGTAGGGTGATTTTCGAAGTAGTGATTTTTCGCTGAAGTTGTTCAAATCGGGAGTGATCTATTCATCCCCCCCTTCTATATCACTCTTGCTGCGCTAACAAGTTGTCCCAAGCATCTCTGATCCTGTCCCCATGTTTTGTGACAACAATGGGGCAATTGCGCAAGCAAAGGAGCCGAGGTCTCATCAGAAGTCCAAGCACATTCTGCGGCGTTATCACTTGATCAGAGAGATTATAGCTAGAGGAGATGTGATAGTAGATAGAGTATCTTCTGCTGATAATATTGCAGATCCATTGACTAAGACTTTATCTCAAAGTGTGTTTGAGCGTCACCTTGGGCTGATGGGGATCAAGCATGTGGGTGATTGGCATTAGTGCAAGTGGGAGATTATTAGAGATGTATGCCCTTCAAGCCAATCACTAGTGTTATGATGGTGACATTTCTTGTACAATTTCATTCAATATGCTAATGGCGTTTTCTTCATTATATTCTTAGCACGTTATAGTGTGTTTGTTGTAATATGATGAAGTCCTTGAATATGGGCTATGATGACTGGATCATGATGAGATTGTGATAATGAGATCAGTCATCTAGATGTTTATATTCTAAATGTTCCTGGTCGTAGGATATTCAAGAAGAGACATTGAAGATGCGGATAGACCGGTGCACGTGGTACTCACTCATGTGATGAGGGTGGTCGATCTCATAATCATCGGTGTGGTGACATCAAGGTACACGTGCAGGTGCTCGTTAGTGGAATGAGTTCACTGAACTGACCCAATCTAGAATTCCTGAATGGTAATCATGCTGACTATCAATCAGGAGATTCTAGTGCCACAGTAGCACAGTTGGATCTTTGACCTGAGTCACTAAAGAGGTTTTGCATGGACTCCACTGAGCGTTTGATTGCTGACTTATGAACTTCAATCTTGTGGTTCTTAATAGTTAGTTATTCGGACTTAGTGGGATTCATGTGAAAACACTTTGGTGGACAACAAGGGATCATTCACTCTCTGCATGGATTAAGAGAGAGAATGCTCTATGGACATGTACTTAGAAATCCCTGGCCAGGGTATGGGGTTCACTGAGAAAAGGAGTTTTCTAGTGAACTGTACTTAAGAGTACAAGGGTCCATATGATTAGGATGCTTTAGGGTTTGACAGTTTGACCGTACCCTAATTCTGATTGGAGCATTGTATGAATGAGGATCTGTAACTGTGTGGAATCTGATGACGGAAAGGTTCAATATGGGTTACATCCCTCCCAAAGTCATTTGGGATCACGAGGTGTTGCTTGGTGCCGTTCGTGGTCGGAAAGCCTGTTAAATCCATTAAGAGTTAATGGATTATAATTAATTAAGTTAAGAAGAGTTCTTAGCTTAATGGGCCTGAAAACTAAATAGACTATTGGGCCTAGAGGGCCACACACAATAGAGTAGTGGATAAGACGGATTAGGACGGTAATTATAGACTGTTTCTGGGTTTTTGTGAAAAATGCCAGAGTCTATAAATACACGCTGAGGAGAGAAACCCTGGACCAAGCATTAGGGTTCCTCCCCTGGCCGCCCCCTCTCTCTCTCTCCTCCCTGACCTGGGCGCACCCCTCTCTCTCTCCTCCTCCTACGGTGGTGGATGGTGGTGCTGAGGAGTGGTCGACGTGTGGAGATCGAGAAGGAGACCTCGTCTGTTCCCGCTGCTCGTGTGGATACATCTAGAGGCTGGACACTTGAACGACTAGCAGCCTGACGAGCCTCTACTCGATCGTCTTCGGGCATCTGGGAATTAATTAATCCCGCAAAGGTATAGAACTGTTCATCCTAAGCGGGTTCTTCGATTATATTAGTTTTTGATTTTGATCGCCAGCAACGATCCACCTCTTAGAGTTTCGTTGTTTCCGCTGCTCCTCTGATCGAAACTTTACAGTGCGGGCAAGTGCATCTTGCATCTCTTTCGTCTGCCATAACCATCATCTCAGATATGTGGAGGCACGAATAAGTAAAATTCAATGGCGAGACTCTCACCTGTGTGGAAAGCATTCCTTCTACCTCCGCGGCTCGCTACGTAGTCTGAGCAAGTTGCTCATGAAACAAATCAAGTTCGGAAGTGGGGATCCACAAAATGGAAGAGACACCATCCGCCCCCATTGCTGAGGAAGCCGCATCAAGCTGGGCGCGCTGCAATACACATAAGGTGACACCGAGGGCCTAACGCCAGGAATCTTGGTCTTTGATCGTGTGTATGAAGGCTTACCGAAGAACTCAAGGCGGCGCGAGTATCATGTAACTGCCGCTCCGTGCCTATCAGGTGAGCTTGCAGGTTCGCTATCATAGTGTCGCGAACATCCTGTGGCCAAGACATAGGTTAACATAAAAAAGAAGAAGAAAAAAAATAAGAAAAAAAAAGAAAAAAATATTGTTCACCTCTACGGTCCCTTCAGGATGGAGTCGCTCTGCATACATCACCTTATAGAGGCGCAGATAATCCTCGCTGTCTTGAGCATGTGACTCTATGGGAGTGCCACCTCGTCGTCAGTCCTCGTATTGCTCATGGAACCGCCCTCTCCAATCAACGGAGGTCGCCGGCCCACGCGCCTTCCTCCTGACACGCGGTGTGGTGGTCATGACCACCCATTCTTGGGCAAGCCCTAAGGTCCTCATGGCCAATCGTAGCCGAAGTGGCTCGATTTCATTCAAACAGTGCATCTAGAGGTCGCGTCCGAATCGGGCACGACTAGTTATGACCCATGGCTGATCGGCGTCAGTCATGCCCGCATAAGACATCCAGACCACCTGGGTCAGGTCACACACATCTTCTTAATATAAAAATAAAAAAAGGAGAAAAAGATGATGATGAAATAATAATCACCATTGCCACGGGGAACTCTTGCAACTCGCGCCTTAACACCATCAATTGGTAGGATAGAGAGGCTGTGCTCGTGATAGGTTGCCACCGCCACGCCAGCGGCACCGCCATCGGTCGCCAATGTCTGGCTTTTCCCATTGGGAGGTAATAATAGCTCCACAACTGCACCGTCATGTGTCATTAGCGTATCGAAAAACAAAAAAACAAAAAAACAATAAAACCTAAAAAAAAAGGAGAGAAGCAGGATACCTAGATGAACGGCGTGAAACCACTCACTGTTATATCTCAATCTGCTCTTTCAGACAGACCCGTAAATAGATGCGCCAGCATGGCTGCCCCCCAGGCGTATCGTCCCACTTTCTCAGGGTCTACCAGGAATTCTAAGAAGCGGCAATGAATGCTGTCACCTTTCGAGCCCAACAACAATTTTCCCAACAGGAAGAAGAGGAATCTCCTCAAATCCATGTTGGCCCTCTCCCAATTGCTCGCATCTACATAGTAGACGGCGTGACATCCCCTTTCAGTCCTCTCCATGAACTCTTTCGAGGACTCGTCATCACGAGGACGAACATCAGTAAGCCCCAGTGTCTCCATGATAGGCGTCTTGTCTATGGACCTGTTCTTGCGATCATCTAGGTCCACCCCTAGTAACCTCCAGGCAGCCTCTCTATAGTCGGAGTACGTGATACCGGTCAGAGCCTCGCCATCCACTTTCAGGCCCGTAATTCGGACCACATCTTCCAGGCTGGGCACCATGTGCCCCCAATGCATCAAGAAGGCACGGCTCATTGGATCCCACCTTTCACGCAATGCTTGGACGAGAGAGAGGTCGAGCCTGATTGGCTCGATCCGAAGAAACACTCCAAGTCCCATCACGTCTAGCCTGGCCTTCTGAAAATCCGGGAGACCCCGGTATGCAGCCACTATCAACTCCCATGGAATGTGTGATTTCATCACACCCAGCGCATACACAAGGAGGGGTTTTGTTAGAAGGGAGGAAGAAAGACTAGAAGAAGAGACGAGCAAGCTCAGCTTACAAGTTGCGATTGGGTCCTTTCATTGAGGTGCCCTTCAAGCTCCGAGAGTCTCCGAGAGCTGCTACTACTGGACCTGCTTCTCTTCGAAGAGTGGGAAGATTCGGCCTCCATCCCAAGACTTAGAACTCTTAGCTCTTCCGTGCTGTGGAAGCCCCTACTCTTCAAGATGGCTTTCGATGTCCCTGGGAAAACAAAGAGGGGAGGTATTTATGGGAATGGGAGAAGTGCGAGCCATAACCCCCCTCATGCTAGGGCACCTTCCTTGCGGTCCCATGTGTCACTTCGCCGCTCGCACAGGGAAACTGATTGAGTGGTGCGACACGACGACTCAGAAATGACCCATCAAGTCCGAATGGATGCAATAGGGAATAGGCGAAGGCAGTTGTTGTTGACTTTGATGGCAGATTCTCGTGGAAAGAGGGGCATGGCAAAGCGAGTCTCTGTTTCGTGGCTAGGCCTTGTCGAGTGCGTCACATAGAAACGGTAAAAGAGAAGAAGTGTAGGAAGGAAGGAACACGCAAGAGGACAAATGAGTAATAGGGACACAAATCACTCCATTCATAGGTCTACATAACCTGTCATGAACACTACAGTCATGAACATCATAAAAGGGGAGGTGGGACCACCAACCCGCTAATTCTTCCCATCACACTCACGCTCATCCCTCTAGGCGTTCCTCTGCTCCCCCCTAAGGTGAGGGTCCCTCAGGGGCCTTCTGGAGCCCCGTACAACAGCACTCGTCTCGCCTCGTGGCGCCTACTCAGCAGCGACGACCCGCTGCTGCTCCCCTCGCATAGCAAAGAAGCCACCCGTATGGAGCTGGCCAGACTGGCGGAGTCGCACCTCGAATTCTCGTGCCTTCTCATAGCTTGCCTCCATGTCCTCTAGCCTCTATCCAATAGCTCGAAGGCCTAGCTGGAGCTCCCTCACCTGGACCTCCATGGCACTTCTGTCCTCCCTCTCCTTCTCCCTCTCTAGCCTTTCTCTTTTCGCCTCTCTCTTGGCCACCTGGAGGAACACCCTCAACTCTAGGATGTCCGAATGTGGCCTCTCTTCACTATGACGCCGCAGCTCCGCTATAGTCGCTACCCAGGCATCACGCTCCTCTTCAGCCCGGGCCGCGCTGGCCACCGCACCGGCAAGTTGCTCTCGGAGGGAGGCAATCTCAAGAAAAGGGGCCGAGGAGCTGGAAGATGCACCGCCAGCCATTCCTGCCATCACTGCCTGCTGGGCACGCTGGAACAAACAAACAACGTCCATCGACTAAGCTCCAAATTTAAAATAATAAATAAATAAATAAATAAATGCAACACTTAACTTACCAGGATCGCCAGTTCCTATTGAGTGACGGTCAGCTGCCGCCTAGCCTCTGCTAGTTGGGCACGCAAGCCGTTGATGTCGCGCGCATCCCCAGATTGGAGAGGTCCCACATGACTCTCTCTCCGCTGCCGTAGGAAGTCGGCGTTGTTCTGCACCAGTACGCTCCCTTGCTGTCCAGGGAGATGTATGCGCCAGTCCTCGAGCTTCGCCTTGCCGCGACTCTCCTTCCTGACACGGCTCGGCTCATCTGCGCTCGCCCATTCATCGGCCAAGCCCGGGGTCCTTGCCATGCCCTACATCAAGAAAGAAGGGTCTAACGTCAAACAACGAGAACGCGTCTCCTTTCAAGGACGCGTCCATCATTTGAGTGCAACACTTGCCGAACCCTTTCCCCCTCTCACATGGCTCGCTCCAAAACTCAAAATGGATCAAGGAGGAGGAGATCGGAGGACCTACCGGGACGTGTTCACCTCCCCCCGTGCCATTGGGCCCCTCGGGTCCCTCAAGTGCCCGAAGGGGCCCTTCCTCTTCCATGGACGTCTCTCCGTGCTCTTGCGCGTCCCTCCTCGGGCAAGGAGTTCCTCGCCCCTTTCTCCCTTCACCACGGTTCGGCCCATCAAACTCCATGGATCGAGAGTAGAAGGAGACGAAGATAGGTGAGCAAAGCTCAACGGGAGGCGGGCTAGTTTGCGGGCAAGGCACGGAAGAAGAAGGGCCGCCTAGCGCTTTAAATTTGAATTCCAAAGTTAAGACGCGTCCTTGTGCCTAGACGCGCCAAAAAAAAGAAAAAAAATAGGATCCCTCCGTGCAAGGCATAATTCCCTACTTTTCAGGGTAAGATCTCGTGAAGCGTGTCTCGAAAGAACAGGTGCAAGAAAAGAAGTGTGGGAAAGGGAAAGTGCACACAAGGCAGTCAAGCAACAGAAGGAACCATTTCATTTCACATAAGCAAATAGTCAGTTGTACATCATAAAGTGAAGAGGGTGGGGTTTACAAGTAACTCTCTAACTCTCGCTACCACCCTCCTGATCATCTCTCTCCTCCCCCCTCCGACGGGGATCCCTAGGGGGCCTCCGCGAACTCTGAGAGGCGGTGCTCGCCTCGCCCTGTGGTGCCACGCCAGCCTCGAAGGCGCGACGACGCTCCTCGACCGAAGAAACCAGGAAGCTACCCATGGAGAAGGAACCAGACTGACGAAGTAGCGCCCCGCGCTCCTTCACCCTCTGATACCGCTCCTCACTCTCCCGAAGCCTCCCCTCCGCTGTGCCGAGGCTCAGTCGTAGCTCCATCATCTGGGCCTCCAGAGCCCTCCTCTCGTCCCAATCTCGCAGCCGCTCCGCCCTCCTGTCCTCCCTCTCTCTCATCCTCCCTCTCCATATCCTCTCTCTCTCTCTGTCCTCCCTCTCCCTCTCCTCTCTCTCTCTCTCATCGCCTCTCTCCTCGACAGCTCGACGGCAATCCGTAGCTCCAGTACGTCGCGAGGAAGCTCCTCAGCCTCCCGCCATCGCTCCTCCTCTAGCTCCGCTATCCGGGCGTCACGCTCTGCCGCCCAGGCATCGCGCTCCTGCTTGGCACGGACTGCACGAGCCAGGGCATCCCGGATCTCCGCCACCTGCCAAAGCCCGCATGACCCGTAAAAGATCAGTGAAGGAAGAAGAGCAACTGGAAGGAGAGCCGGGGTCAAGCAAACACTCACTCGAGCCGTGCGGTCACGCTCGGCCTCCTCAGCCCGGGCCACCGCATGCGCCAGCTGCTCCTGGAGGGAAGAGACCTCCGGAGGAGGGCCCCACGAACTAGAACCCGCTCCGCCAGCCATCCCGGCTGTCGCTGCTTGATGAGCACGCTGAAACACAAGAGCAAACGACAGTCAGAGGCTAAGCATCGAAAAATCCAGGTAAAAAAAAATGCATAATACATTGCATAGATTCACCAGGATCTCCAACTCCTGCCGGATGGCCGCCAACTACTGCCTGGCGTCCACCAGCTGGGCCCGCAGGTCGGCAATAATGTTATCACGAGCATCTTGTATTTATGCACATAGGTTAGTGTCACATGCATATACATATAGAGAAGGAAAAATCTTCATCTCACACTTACCCCTGCCGCCCCACCGAGGTGTAGACGCCCCGCATACGTGGCCCGGTACCGTCGCAGGTAGTCGGTGCTGTCCTGTAAGTGGGACACCACCGGGACACCACCATGCTGCCAGTCTAGGTACTGTGCAGGGAAGCGCATATGCCAGTCGACGATCTTCACCTTTCCTCGGGTCTTCCGCCCGACATGGCTCGGCTCGTCCACGTCAACCCACTCCTGGGCTAGCCCCAATGTCCTCATGACCAATCTAAGCCGCAGTGGCTCGATCTCGTTCAGGCAATGGACCCACACGTCCCGCCCGAAACGAGGATGGCCCGCTATGACCCAAGGCTGGCCAGCATCGGCCATGCCTAGGTAGGGCCTCCACACCACCTGCATCGCCATCCATGCATCATATTAGTTGCCATTTTACTCAATTGAGTCATATGCATAAAAATAAAAATAATCATACACATCATACCATAGCCTCAGGGTACTCGGTCAGCTCACGTCAAAGCGACGCCAGCTGGCAGCCGTGCGGTGCCGCAACCATGACCGGCCTCCACCGCCACACCAGGGGCACGGCTCTCCTATTCCACTGCCTGGCTTTCCCCATCGGGAAGTAGTAATAGCTCCATACCTGCATCCATCATGCATCGTTAGCATAAATAATGGCATAATTGTATTTACGGTAAAATGCATAAACAAAATGTTTACCTGGAGAAAAGGTGCGAAGCCACTAACTGTCGTCTCCCTCTCTATACTCTGAGAGAGATCGGCGATCAAGTGGGCGAGTAGAGCTGCTCCCCACGCGTAGTCCCCCACTCGGTCTAGGTCCGCTAAGATCCCGAGGAAGCGGTAATGGAAGCCGTCCCCCTTCGTCCTCAGTAGAAGGTGGCCCAGTAAGAAGAAGAGGAACCTCCGGAGGTCCAGGTCCGCCAGCTCTCGCTCGCTCGGGTCCTGAGTAAAAGCCGCCCGAGCATCTCCCTCCAGACGCGCTAGGAACTCTGCTCCGCTCTCACTAACCCGCTGCCGCGGGTCCTCGAATCCGAGCGCCTCCATGATATCCACTAGGCCAACCACCCTGCTGTCTCTGTCGGTCGCGCTCGTCTCCAGCCACAGCAGGTCCAGGGCGCTCTCTCTGTAGTCGGGGTAGGTGACCCCACTGACCGCCTCTCCGTCCACTCGTAGCCCGGTGATCCGGGCTACGTCCTCCAGTGTCGGCACCATATGCCCCCAGGGCATCAGGAACGCTCGACTCGTCACGTGCCACCGCTCCCTCAGTGCCTGGATAAGGGGAAGGTCAAGCCGGAAGGGCTCAATCCTCAGGAATGCCCCGAATCCCATGGCATTCACCCGCACCCTCTGGAAGTCCGGTAGCCCCCAGTACACTGCTACCACCAGGGACCAGCTGATCCGGCTCTTCATCACACCATGCACACCACAAAACACAAAAAGAAGGAGCACATCAGAGTCATGAGTAATAAACAACACATTGAACATAATATTTCATTTAGTTATTTTTATTTATTTAAAAAAAATTTTTTTTAAGGCGTCCAACTTCTTGGATGCCTTCTTCTTATTTATTATTTTCTAAAAAAAAATCATTTATTCACCCTTTTTCAAAATATAATAAAATTAATTTTATTTTTTTGAAGGCGTCTGAGAAGTTGGACGCCTCTTTATTTTTTATATATATGATAAAAATATATATAATATATATATAATTAATGGAGGCGTCCAACTGCCTGGACGCCTCCATCTATTTTCTTTTAAATAATCACATAAATAACCCAAAAAAATAATAAATAAAATAAAATAAAAAATGGGATTAGAGGCATCTAGGTGCCTGGACGCCTCCTCCTCTCACACCCCTCACTCTTGGACGCTGTCCCTCGCCCTATTTTATGCTTAAAAGTCACTCAATAATGCAACCAAGTGGAATTTTAAGGGGCTTACCGGGTCGTGCTCATCCTCTCCTGGGTCCTCGGGCCCCTCCAAGGCCAAAGGAACCTCCTCCTCCTCCACGGCGGCCGCCTCTGCCTAATCCCGCGTTCTCCGCGGACGACGGGCGAGCCGCTTCTGCTTCTCACCTCCCTGACTCGCTTCACCGCACTCCATAGGCTCAGATTAAGGACAGGAAGGTCAAAGAATGTGAGATGAGCCAGAGAGGAGAGAGGAAGAGAGCGAGAGTGTGAGAGGCCGCGTGCACGGCCTCCCTTTTATTTGAAATCCCCCTTTTTGGACGCATCCAAGCGCCTCGACGCGTCCATAAATTTTTTTTTAAAATAATAATAATAATAAAAGCGTCCAAGAGTGTGGACGCGTTCAAAAAAATTAATTAATTAATAAAAAAAATACAAAAAAGGGCGAAGAGAAGGATTAAATAAAAACATTTTTTTAAATTACTTAAAAGCGTCCATTCAATTGGACGCGTTTTAATAATAATATATTAATAATAAAGCATCCACTTATTTGGACGCATCAAAAGACAAAAAAAATGAAAACTGAAAAATAATAAAAAGAGGAAAAGATAAAAACCCAAACTTCGCACATTCCCAATTCCAGATTTTATTCCATTAGAAAGCAGAGTGAGCTACATTAGGGGCTTAGGCGCTTTAGGCCTTAACTTCCCCAGTTCGGTTACATAAGCCCTCCACAGCTCGCATTCTTCCTCCACATGCGCTAATGCCTTTCCCGCAACACTTGTCTTCCAGGGTGCTTTAATGGCCTTCGCTTCCTTCGCATCAGCTTCCGTGCCCAACTCCTTCTTCAAAGGAACGATGCTGGTTAGCAGTGGGAACGAGTGGCGTGGAATGCCGATTTGGATGCAGCACCGATGCGCGTTATAAAGAACAAACTCCGTCGCGCCGATCAGTTGGAGTTCAGCTCCGGGAGAACACCTCGCGAGGAGTTCGCGTGAGAGTAGGCATGCCGGTGCACAAGTAAAAAAGCTTTGCGTCATGGTTCTGAAGTGAGATCGCCAGCCTTCACGTTTCCTCAGCCACGGAACACGGTTCGCTATGGTACCACCGAAGCCTAACACATCGGCTATGTGATGAAGGGGGCTTTGTTGGAAGAGCTTTGAAGCAGTTGGCATCCCCTCGCGGTGGTCAAATTTGAAGTGCAAATCAATCCAGCAATTCAGAAGAAGTACGCAATCGAAAGGAGGCTTACCCATGCTGGAGGCAGTAAGGCCACTATAAAGGTAAGCAAGGACGGTGGGTCCCACCCTCTTTCCACTCCAAATCTCGCAGATGGCACTCAATTGGTCCTCCTCCACTATGTTGTCGGTATAAGGGAACATGAGAGCACCCGCCAAACAGATGGTAAACCCTTTCATGATTCCTTCCAAGTGATCATCGTCTGGTGACCCTCTCAGGGCGTCCATGACCCATTCCGCGAGCTTTTGCAGATCAATTCCCTTTTGAGTCCGGACCTTTCTAGCAGCACCAGGCGACATGAAGCTTCCAAGGACCCTCTCAGATCTCCCTTGTGCTGTGGTGTGATTTTGTTGCTTTCTGATATTATTAATCTGTACAGGTTTTACTAACGGACGCCACTGTCCCACCTTGTGTACCACCATTCGGTGATTGGTCCCACCATGTCATTATATATGATATTTACGCTATTAGAACATGTCAAGGACCTTGCGACCTGAACGAATCTGGGATTTGAGTTCCCCTTCAACAAAAACGGTGATGATTTCAGAAGAATTTGGGTTGTACGGATAGGCCGTTAATTTGTGACAGCGTGGGGACGATGGTTCCGTTTAGTGAGTTGATGCGCGGATAAACGAGCCCCAGCTCAGTGTCGGCTCACCGAACCGGTATCCTGACCCATTCTTAACAAATTAATAATATTATCCTTGGCTATTTTCTATTTTAATTTGTTTTTAATTTTCTTTAAACCCAGCATGCATTCATATAGGACTTTGATTTTATTGCGGAAGATCATTCAAAGTGATTCGATTGTGACAACCACTGTGCTTCAATTCTTACGAATATGACATATTCCACTCCGAATAAGACGCATACTTTCCTTGAGACGGCCCTACGCTGCTCTTCCAAAGAGACCCTTGTTTGGACTGACCCTCAGATATTCCTTTGCTTTTTACCCTGTTTGACCCACCTTGGCCGCAGCACTTCCACATTGGCTGGTAACCGCTCCCCAAAGGTGAAACCTGTAGGTTTACGACCCAGGTACTTCCACACCGAGAAGTTGGTCTCCTTTATTTTCGTGCCTAAGCGCACATCTCCCCCTCCCTTGTTTGATCTTCGTCCAAGCAATCGTCAAATTTGGATGACCTTCTTCAAGGTCGCCTTATTAAAACTCCAAGAAAGATTCCAAATAGTAATGTCAAAAGCGTGTCTCATCGCACCTTGGCATCAACTTTTCAGTATGTTCTCACTCCATTCCACTTCACGTCAATACCATTCCATTACGTGTCACTCCCTTGCAACGCAGACGCCAAGGCGGGACAGCTGTAGACACGCTATTCCTGACATCACCCTGAAAAAATCTCATATTACTATATGACGCCCCGCAGTGGCTCTCGCATTTTGAATCGCTTGAGTGCTTCCCATTCTTGGGTCTTCTTTCACCTTTTGAGTGGGTAACGTAACGCTTCTTCGGCATCCGAAAATCGTCTCATTACGGAAATCATGCAGCATACGGACAGCATCGCCACCAATCGGACGTATCAGAAGATTCCGAAATCAGGAGATGTCTGGCGGATGGCTGCCGATGGCCTTTCGGGGGGATCCGGTAGATTTTCTTGGAGGCGTCCAGGTCCCTGGACGCCTCCATCAATGAAAAAATGAAAAAAATATAAAAATAATAATTAAAAAAAATAGTTGTGAAGGGGTCCAAGGCACTGGACGCCTCCATTTGAGGCGTCTAGGTGCCTGAACGCCTTCACGTTCCGACACCCGGACGCTCCCGATCCGCCGATCGATTTGATGTTTCGGAAAAATCTAAAAATATAAGGACGTCTTGCCAGCTAGACGCGCCCACTCGTGAGTCACGGGTACCCACCAAAACCACGCGCTTTACCCACTGTCTACGGCTTTCGGCGGGGTTCCGGTGGGCGGAATTGGGCGCGTCCAGGGTCCCGGACGCCTCAACATTGAGGCGTCCAGACTCCTAGATGCCTTCATAAAAAGGTTAAAAATAAAAAATAAAAATATTTAATTTTTTGATGGAGGCGTCCATGATGGAATCGTCGATTCAAGATTCAAAGTTTGAAGTCGAACCTACTCCGAGTAAAGGAATTTGACGGGATCGTCAAAGCGGCATCGGCAAAAAAATTTATAAAATATAAATTTATGTCTAAATTATCTTTTGTTTATTGGGCCATATAGAGTGGGCCTCATATATAGTGTTTTCTTTTGTCACAAGTATTATATATATATATATATATATATATATATATAATCATAGGAACCCAAGTAGGAACCAAGTCCCTTGAGTTTCCCATATAGTCCTTAGTTCTTTTGTCATATAGATATATATATATATATATATTCATGTAATGGCTGCACTTATAGGGACTCCTCGTGGAAACCATGTCCCATGGGATTCCCAGGTGTCTTTTTCCCTCCCCATATTTTCTATTTATACCCATGTAAACCCACGATGGAGATTAGAATGGAATCAAAATTTTTGGAAAATAATGTGGAGCCTCCACGAGGGGCCCATACCCCCTCCCCCTTCTTTCTCTCCCACGTTACCTCCTCTCTCTCCCACCAAACTTCCCACTTCGCATGCGGCCTCTCTCTAGCCCTCTCTTATCTCTCCCACTTCCCCTATCTGCCTTCTGTTCTCCTTCTCAGCCTCCCTGCAAACTCCCTTAGGCCGCCGACCTCCTGCTTCGCTTCCCCTTCCCTTTCATTCTCCAATTCCCCGCCCTCACATCCACAAGCTTGGCCAGCCCTCCCACCCTTTCCTCCGATTCCCCCCCCCCTCTTGTCCCTACAGTCGCAGTCGCCCCCCTCTCTTCCCCACTCCCTCTAAACTTCTTCTGTAAGGCCATGCTCTTGCCCTCCTTCATCTTCTCCTCCCTCAGCCCTCTCTCTCTCTTGCCACGGCCACAAGTGAACCACCTCCAAGCCTCACCTCCCCTCTCACCCTGCCGCTTGCATGCATGCACACCCGTCACACACACCACCTACAAGCGTCGCCGCTGCCACCGTCGGAGCCACTTCCCTCGCCACGACCACTCACTCTCTCTCTCTTCTACGGCTAAGATCCCAACGCCAGCACCACCTTCAACCCATCCTCCCTCCTCACCAACTGCCATCGCTCTCCCAAACCCCATGATGGGAATCGACACCGAGCCAGTGCCTTTTCATATTGCATTTATATCCTTTAGTTTATTTTTATATCCACGGGAAAGTATACGCGCAATTGTACGGCTTTATCGGCCAATGCGTCACTCCCGTAGATTGTGTGGGTTTCTATGTAATTTGTCAGTAGGACCAGCAAGGGGGCCCTCAGCCCTTTCCCATTGGTCCATGTCATCTTGTGGGGCTGGTCAACCATCCTAGGTGGACATCTAGAAGGTTGGACTAGTCATATGCCACATGGGTAGACAAGTGGCCCATTTTGTCCAAGGTAGGCCACCTACCATTCAACCTACCCATTCAACCTTAGATATGGTCAAGGGGGCGCCCCATTCCACTAGGATTAGTTTATATTTTTTGTGTGTGATTCACACTTAATCCCAGCCCTTGATTCCCCTTCCCTAGATCCAAGGGTCCACATTGCATTTGATGTAAACCATATATAAGCTTGTATTTTCATGTGAAATTCAATGAAAAAATCAGAATTTTTTGTGTGTAAGCAAGGAGCTTGGTGCGCCCCTCTCTCCTCCCCTGCTGTTCTTCCTTCTCCAACCTCAAGTTCTAGAGTGATTCTACCTTCTATCATCCCCTCTCAACCTCCGGTGATCGTCTATGCCGCCGCCGCCGCCGTTCGCGCCGCCATCGAGCCGCCTCTGCAGTTCTGTCTTCGTCCGACCACAGAAGCTTCCATGAATTGTCTGTCTCAGCCACAAGCTTGGATTGATCTGAATTTTTTATGGTGTCTTTAGCCCTTGCATCCCAAGATCCACCTAAATTTTCATGCCACAATTCCATCGTTTAGTATTTTTACATTTTCGTCCAACCTGTCATCCCAGATCTGCCAGGTTTCTATCTACAGTGACAGAACCTCTGAGTACTCCCCCTCCGACCATCTTTTTGATTTGTCCAAACCCTCCCAATGTTACTGGGAGTTCTTTCCATCACCCCCTACCTCCACAAATTTTCTTAATTTTTTATCAGCCTTCTATCTATTTTTAGAAATTCGTGTTCTTCCTCTGATACAGTATTTTTAGTCAGATCCCAGATCCGATCACCCTCCACTTCCAAAAATAGAACAAATCACCACCACCTCAAAATCCAGATCCAAAAAATAGTCCTGGTTTCCTTGTTCGATTTCCTACAACCTTGCTGAAGAACACATCTTCAAATTCGGACATCTACTTCACAGTCAAAGGCAATCAACAGGAAAGTTCTCTGCAGATCTGAGTCTTCGGAGACTGTACAACAGCAGCATATAAAGTTCGCCAACACAAAGTACAAATCTGGTGAATTTTTCTGAAGGCCACTAGGTTGCAGTACTTCGAAGTAGCTTTCCAACGGCTCTGATCTCGTCGCATTCCGACACCGGTGCTGATCGCAGCGTCCGTTCTCGCCGGAGTGCGCGCTGAAATACAGAACCGGCAGATTTCCGATCGATTTTTCCGACCGGTGCCGAACGGAGCCGCCCGGCCTCCGGCCGGCGAACCAGCGTGCCGCCAGCCCGGGGAGCGCTTCTCCAAGTGTCTCCACTACAGCGGTACCACCGGGTCCCACACGGCCCCTCCGGACAGCACGTGGGCCCCACGGTCGTGAACACGCGTGTAGCCGAATCAACACACGAAGCTGCCCGTCAACCCGAATTCGGTCCTCCCGGCCCATTTGTATAGCCCTTTACCTCCCTGCGTGGAGTGGGCATGTTCCCATTGCTGTAATATGGTGTATTAATTGTCCCGGGAGTACGAGTTTCGGCTGGGTCCGTCGTCCCCACGCCGAGCGCGTGGAGGTATCGCATTCGCTCCCTTACTTGGCATTTGCTTATTTTCATATATACTTGTTTATGCCGCTGCTAGAGAGCATGCTTTAGGTACGTTAGCTCGCTATATTATCATTCACCGCTGCTACGAGAGAGAGCGTGACCGTCCCGTGACCCGATCCGGGCACGAAAGTGCGAGCCGACCACCCTAGCTCTTGCCGGTTTCTCAACCGCGCACGTCCGACGCTTCCCTCGTTAAGGGACGATCGCGAGCTTGTTGTGTCCGTGTCTCGTCCCGCATCACCCCACTTACACATCCCTCTTAAACCTCCATTCCCGTTTGAGAAGCCAGCCCACCCCTTCGCCTGCCCCCCCTGCTCTTACTCTTTCCCACGCCCATCCCCTATCTCTTCCTAGATGGCCGCATGCACCCAAGTGGGCGTAGCCTCGAGCGCTCACGGTTGCACACAACAGCTCCACGTCCCGATCAAGCGCGCACACGAGCCCTGGCATGCGCCGCCGTCTTCTGTTGCTACGCACGCGAGCAAGCCATGTGAACGGCCTCGGTCCATCCTCCTTATGCGAGTGCGGTGGCCACCAGTTCATGCGGGCTCGCCCGCTACCTTATTCCTCTCCAGCCGACGACGACATGGATCCCACCACACTGGCGACCCTGTTGTCGATGCTATCGTCGTCCTCTACTTTATACGAAGCCCGTTGCCGTCGTGGCTTCTCCTTGCTCACACGAACGCCCGGCTCTGCGAACGGCATCTCCAGTGAACGCCCTGCACACATGCGCACGAACGGCCTAGCATGCATGGCAACGTACCAGATCCCACGCTGACGCTCCTGCACCCATGCTCGCGAACAGCACCTCCAACCCGCCCACAAGCAGTCACACCCAGCACACTCTCATGCGAACGCCGTTCGTCACCGTGGAACGCTGCCCTGCCAGCCTGCCGCTATCTCACACGTGCTGCAGACAGTAGCAGCTCAAGGCCACCATGCCCTACCCCGGCAATGCCCCTCGGTGCCCTCATGCTGGTCCCCACCTACGGCGTCGTCGACTGCCACTACCGCAAGCTCCCCTGCTGGCCATCGTTCCGAGCACGCAAAGGCTAACAGCTCTGCCTCCCTTTGAGCACGATCAGATGAATATTGCCCTTCGGAAACTAAACTAGAAACACCACTTGGATTTAGATACTGAGCAGGGGGCAGGATTTGTTTCTCCAGAGGAAAGTAGAAAGGGAACTGTCTCAAGTGATGAAACTGAAAGCTGTTGATGACACAACTAAGGATGGTTCTGTAAAGTAGACAACAATGTTGTCCCCTAGTAAAAAAAGACTCTTTGAAGTCTGCTGTTGGCGTCAATGATGAGGATGCCATCTACATGCGTCCCAGAGCTCGCCATTCACTTATACTCTCGAGGAACTGGAGCTGTATTATTTGGTGGAAATGATGATGGACAGAAGAAAAAAATGAAAGGCAAAGAAAATCTCGGACTCGGATGGTTTGTTTCACGTCAGTCCAGGGTCCTGGACGTCCCCATATTGAGGCGTCCAGTCCCCTGTACGCCTCAAGCTATCTGCCCTCTATAAATAGAGGACCCCCTCCCTCGAAGGGAGGGGGCTTCTGATCCGACAGAGGAAGGGGAGACTCTGCCGGATCCTTTTCCTAACCCGTAGGTTCTTTTCAGGAGGAGGTTCTGCCGATTCTTCGGGTGCCCGTGCTCGCAAGAGGAAGGCCGCCTTCGTCCACCATGCTTCCACGTCGTCCCTACGCTACCGAAGCTCCGCCGGATCCCGCCATCGGCACATTCAATAAGCTAACTCTCTCCCCCTTTCTCCGTAGTTCTTTTGCATTCATCATCTTGCATTCTCCGTCTCCTTTCATAAGGGAGTCTTCTTTTATATACGTTTGCATAATTCCATTCATCATCATATTTTCCTCCTACTCATGTCCGAGAGGGGTTTAAAAATAACACCAACCAGGTGTGTGTCTTTCCACGATTTCATTATTCTTCATCAAGGGACTAATACTACACTGTCATCTTTTCTGATCCACCTGTCATTTGTCTATTTCTTCATTTGCGAGGGTAACCAAGGAAAGCCCTCTCCATCGGCCGGTCGAAGGGAGAGGAAGAAGCAACCCGCCATCTCCCGCTTTTTAGGTAGGCGCGATCACCTTCTTTATTTTGGGGTATCCGGCCCCTAGCGATCACATCATATTCTCGAGGCCGCGGAGAGTCATTTCCAGCAATGGCGGTTTAAATTTCTGTCATTTATATTCTGTATTGTGCTCATATCTGCTCATATTCTCGAGGCCGCGGAGAGTCATTTCCCGCAATGGCCGTTCAAATTTCTGTCATTCATATTATGTATTGTGCTCATATCTGCTCATATTCTCGAGGCCGCGGCGAGTCACTTCCCGCAATAGCCGTTTAAATGTTCGCCCCTTATATCTTGTATTACTCTTATATCTGCTCATATTCTCGAGGCCGCGGCGAGTCATTTCCCGCAATGGCCGTTTAAGTTTCTGTCACTTACATTCTGTGCTTCTCATATCTGCTCATATTCTTGAGGCCGCGGCGAGTCATTTCCCGCAATGGCTATTTAAATCACTGTCATTTAAATTCTACACTATTCCCATCCCCTGAGGTCGCGGAGAGTCATTTCCCGCAATAGCCGTTTAATCCCCATATCTTGTTACGTTGCATCTGTCCCGCACGCCCCACCAGAGCAATATCCCGTGGTGGTCTCTCTCCTCTTCTCTCTTCTTTCTATGTTACAGCAAAATGAGCCCCCGCGCTCCGCTTCTCCTAGTCCGGCATTCCGCGTGACGTCGCTCACAGGGCTGAGGTCGGGCATCTCTTTGTAGTCCAAGTAAAACAGTCCCGGAATTCTTGCAACAACTTCACATATTGCTCCCTCTCCTCTGGAGGTAAAAGAGCACTTAGAAAGGTTGGCCTGGGGTCGCTTTTCGTGCCCAAGTTAATTTCAATGAGCTCATCTACTGTGGCCTGGCCACCATCTTCGATTTCTGGCGGTGCTGGTAGTAGGTCGACGAAATCTTGATCTTCACCATCTTCTGCTTTAAGGACACCATAGGCGTCTTCTCGCTCCGCCTCGTTGGGCAGTGAGGCTTTGCTTGTTTCCCCCGCTTTTAGGCTTGTTGTCTGCGGCTCCGAGGTGCTTCCTGTGCAGAGAGGCACATGTGTTCTCCGGGGTCTTCTTGGTAGTTATCGTAGACGGCTTCTGCAGGAGCCGAGGTGATCACTTGCCATGCTAGGGACTGCTCCACTGCTGGCGACCGGGGTTGTTTATTCTCAGCTGTATCTTCAAAAATCTGGTGCTGAACTGACACCATGTAGATACTTCTCTCGTGGCTGCCCATCACATGGGGGCGCGGCGGAGCCACCACATAATCACCCATTCTCAGCTCATCTCTCTCGATCAGGTCCTGAGCAATATCCTTGAAGATGTGGCAGTCTTCGATAAGGTGACCCAGTATTTGGTGATAAGGGCAAAACAAGGGGTCGCCACTTCTGCGGGCATCTTGCGGCCTTTTAGACGTTGGGAGGGAGACCTTGCCATAGTGGCAGGCCCAGTCAAAGATTCCTCGGGTCTTGTTCTTTGGGAAATAGTAAGGCTTTTGCATCATCTCTTGTAGTGTGGGATTTCGCTCAGTCGATCGTCCGACTGGAGAACCAGCTGCATCCCTCGCTCCCTTCTTCAAGTGCAAGGGGGCATTTGGGATGATGTTCGGTGATTGGTGCATGCCGATATTCTACTGGCGGAAGATACCCCCGATTAAGTCAGACACAAGTGCGGTCACTTTGGCCAACTGAGCCTTCAACATCTCAATCTCCCGCTGTTGCTGATAGCACAGGGCAAACAGGGCAGAGTCGCACTGAGGGGGCCCTGGAGTGCGACTCGCTTCCCCATCCTTTGCATCAATGTTAGGTGAGAGAAATGGCTCCCTGTTGCTGCGGCCGTTCGGGGTCGATCCCTCATAGAAGGGTGGGACCTTCCCCGTGCCCCTGCAGGGAGGTGGATTCCATAGGTTCACTTCTTCATCTTGATCTTCATCGGTCGGAGGCATAGGGTGCCGACGGTCTTTGACTTCCTGTAGGCCTGCATTGCCCGCGGGGTCATTGCCGTCCGGAGCCGAGACTGATATCACATCGGCTTCATAGGAGTCTTCTATTGAAAAGTCCAAACCTGGGTGTCGAGTGATCTATAACAACCTCCGGTCCATGTTCGGCGGGTTCCACATTTTCTTGAACATTTCTTTCCAACTGGAGGGCTGGCAAAAGGGGATACCTTGTTTCCTGGTCATTTTGATCACACGGTCGGCTATGTTGGGAAGTCCCATGATCGGGACGAGTGGATCGTGCAGCTCATCGGGGAGTTTACAATCATCATCCCCCCTAACTGGGTGCTCTTTAGCCACATAGAAGATGGTGGATGGGCCCCCGGGGTTAGGCACCTCGAAGGTCCTTAATGGCTTGACCACCTGGCAGTCAGCTTCTGCGAGAGGCTTAATGACCCTGGGCGGGACCCTGACGTCCTCCAGCAAGTCTTCGAGGTACAACATCCCCGGTGTGGGTTAGATGGGAAGGGGAGTGGCCCTGAATATCCCTTCTGCTTCTGAAATAAATGACACCTGAGGGGGAGCCACATAGCCTGGCGGCGGTGGAGGAAACCAGCTGTTAGGCTCTACCTTCTTTTTTCCTTTGTCCTATGTGGCTTGGGGAGCTTGCTTCGGCTTCTCCAAATACAAAGTGGCGTCCGACAAGTGACACTCGAACACTTCGAAAGGGTGGAGGTCAGCAAAGATTCTCTCCTCTTTCCCGTTGCCGGGGTACTTGATGCATTGGTGCAGAGTGGATGGTACCACCCTATTTTGGTGCAGCCAAGGTCAGCCGAGCAACGCCTTGTAAGAGGTGTTGGAGTTGATCACATGGAACTGGACCTTGGTTGTGAAGTTGCCGAGGGAGAGGTTGAACTCTGCGACTCCCATAGGGACCTCGCACTTCTAGTTGAAGCCAGCGATCTTGACATTCCTGACCTCGATCAGGTGTACGTCAAAGTAATGTTTCTGGTACACTCCGTAGGTAAGTATGTTCACTGCTACCCCAGGGTCGATTAAGACTCTGTTGATAGGCTGTCCATTCAGCTGCCCCTTCATGTAGAGTGGCCTATTGTGGCTGCAGGTGGGTAGAAGCATATCATGTTCTGTGAAGGCCACAGTCACTTCAGGTGATATTTCTGCAAGGCAGGCTTCAACATATGCTGGCGTCTGGAGTGCAGCGATGACAGCTTGCCATGTCTCTTCATCTAAAGATAGGATTGTTGAGTAGTGGACATCGGATCTAGAGGGGAGGGGTGAATAGATCTGCCCCTCTTTTCGCAATACAACCCTCTTTAAAGCTAGATGATGATAATAACATCGGAATATAACTAGCTTAACGAATGACACAAATGATTTGCTTAGCAAGATGATTACGCAATATAGATATTGAACCTAAGCATGCATCTAACACAAGGCAATCACACAAGCAAACCACAACACATGAGATTTTAAGGTGGTTCAGACTGAATCCCCAGTCCTACGTCCACCCCTCACCAAATCCGGTGAGGCTCCACTAGTGCCACGCACTGAACCGTAAATCGGAAAGACCTCCGATTGCCTTCCTACTAACCACCGGTAGGGACGGTCTTCAGTTTCAAATGTTTGAATGAAATGAAAAGAGAACAAATATCAAAACACTCAAACAAGATGTGAAATATGCTCAAAGAGAAAAGATCTTGTCTGAGATTGCTGAATCTTGAATCTGATTCTTCAATGGTATCTTCTTCCTTGTGACATGGTCTTCCTTGGATCACCTTGTGTTGATGAAGAAGATGAAGGATGCAGATTTGATCTCCCTTGAGAATGAGCTTCTTTGGATCACCTTGAGATGAGGAAGATGATGATGGTTGCAGCTTTATCTTCACTTGGCTTGGGGTTGATCTCCTCTTGAAGTAGCTTGAGTCACTTGAGGATTTGATGAAGAACTTCTTCCCGGAGTACTGTTCACCTCTACAGTACTCAAACTCCTCTCCCTTGAACACACCCTTGCAGCCTCCTTTGATCTCCCAAATGATCAACTAGGGTTTCTAACCCTCTTGCATGTGTTTTATAACCTTTGAATGGTCCTTGGACATCCCCCAGACCAGATTCACAATCTATGGAAGATTGAGTGACTTTGGGGTTAAACAAATATAAGAAAAGGGGCTCTTCTCGAAGTGGAAAACAAAGTCAACATTGTTGGCTCAGGGCTGGCGGTCGACCGGAAGGCATGGGGTGGTCGACCGAAATTTTACAGTCGGTTGATTTTTCATCTTTGGCAAAACCGGTCGATCGGACGCCTAGGGGCGGTCGACCAAAACCTGTAAAAATGCCATCTTTTCGGTTCTGGGAGAACCGATCGACCGAACGCCTAGGGGCTGTTGAACACATGTGCACCATGATTACTATTATGATTTTGATGATAGCAACTACTCTAAGTCACATTGTGTTTGCATATGATGTCATTGTGTATCTGTTTAAGCAGTTTGTCATTTCATCGAACAGGTTGCGGGCATGTGCACTGCATTCAAAGTCTATGCGTTGGACCAAGTCTATACGTTGGACAAAGTCTATATGTTGGACAAAGTCTCTACGTTGGACGAAGTCTATACATTGGATAAAGTCTGTACATTGCTGAACATGAAGTCTGTACGTTGGCTGCCTAGCACAACTTGAAGTCTATACGTTGCTACAGATGAAGTCTATACGTTGGCTGTATGCACAAAACAAAGTCTGTACGTTGCACAAGACAAAGTCTATACGTTGGCTGCATGCACAAAACAAAGTCTGTATGTTGCACAAGACAAAGTCTGTACGTTGGCTGCTAGCACAACTCCAAGTCTGTACGTTGGTTGATGGCTGCAACACAAGTCTATACATTGGCCGGCTACTTCACACACAAAGTCTATACATTGCGTTCTATTGTGTTCGTGCATCAAGTTACCAAGTCTGTACGTTCATGAAGTAAGTCTGTACAGGCTCATGCATGCTCAAGGTGCAAAGTCTGTACAGAGTTCATACATGCACACAAAGTCTACACGTCCAAGCCTTGATGCAAAGTCTATACAACAACTACAAGCTTCATTCAAATAGCCAAGGCCACTGCACAAGAAGAGAATCCAAGGTTAAAGACTCAGTTCATACCTTCTAGACTATCAAGGGTGATGCCACAAACATGCACAGGCTGCTAATGGAGTTGAACGACGAAGCTGAAGCGGATAACGGATCGACCCGGGCAAGCCCGTAATCAGCCCAGATGGCGGTCGACCGCCAGCACAGGGGCGGTCGACCGCCAGCACAGGGGCGGTCGACCGCCCCAGCCAGCATCCACTAGTCTGCATGTCTTTCAGCTGGCGGTCGACCGCCAGCCCATAGCGGTCGACCGGAATTCCCAGTGACCATCCGTCTATAGTGTTTCTCAGTAGCGGTCGACCGCCAGAAGCTGCAGGTCGACCGCCAGCCCCGATGCAGCCATGTTTGACTTCGAAATCCACCTCGTGGCCAGCCCCTTTCAATAGATTTCTTTAATCCAAAAGTGAACTAATCACCCACAAATTGTGGATCTGGTCTAAAGGATGTCCAAGGACCATTCAAGGTCTATAAAACCAACACATGAGGGGTTGGAAACCCTATCAACTTCAAGGCTTCAAGGGAGATCAAGGGAGGCCATTTTCGAGGTACTGTAGCACCTCCGTGAACAGTGTTTCGGGAGGAAGTTCTTCATCCATCCAAGGTGATTCAAGCTCAGATCTGAAGCCAAGCAATCTCCAACAAAGCTAGAAGCACTCAAGGGCAAGAAGGGTGATCAAAGGAAGCTAGAAGGAGCGTATTCGAAGAAGGAAATCAAGCTACTCCGGGAAGAAGCTCTTCATCGAATCCTCAAGAGATTCAAGCTCCAGCAAATCTCAGACAAGATCTTTTCTCTTAAGCATATTCTATATCTTGTTTGAGTGTTTATCATAAGTTGTTCTTTTTCTATTTCACTCAAACACTTGGAAGTTGAGAATCGTCCCTACCGGTGATTAGTAGGAAGGCAATCGGAGGTTGTTCGATCTGTGGTGTTGACGTCCCTACCAGTGATTAGTAGGAAGGCAATCGGAGGTTGTTCGATCTGTGGTGTTGACGCCCCTACCAGTGGTTAGTAAGAATGCAATCGGTGGTTCTCCGATTTGCGGTTTGGTGTGCTGCACTAGTGAAGCCTCACCGGATTTGGTGAGGGGTAGACGTAGGACTGGGGATTCAGTCCGAACCACCTTAAAATCCTTTGTGTTGTGGTTTGATTGTGCGATTGATATGTGTTAGATGCATGCTTAGGTTCAATATCTATATTGCGTAATCATCTTGCCAAGCAAATCATTTGTGTTCTTCGTCAAGCTAGTTATATTCCGCTGCTTATTTCATCATCTAGCTTTAAAGAGGGTTGTATTGCGAAAAGAGGGGCAGATCTATTCACCCCTCCCCTCTAGATCTGCTGTCCACTACGCAACAAGTGGTATCAGAGCCTAATCTCTCATTATGGGGTCCAACGACCTTGAGGGAAATGGTGGATCAGCGTCTAAGGGTTATTTACCTGAAGGACATTCTGTGAATAGGCCTCCTTATTTCACTGGATCTAATTATCCCTATTGGAAACATCGTATGCAGGTGTTCATTCGCGCCCAAGACTACGAACTTTGGCGAGTGATCAGCAAAGGTCCGTATGAGCTTACGGATAATGAGGACTTGTGGACCAAAGAACAGATAAGGCAATCCACTATCAACTGGAGTGCCAAACACATCAAGCAATGCTCACTCCATCCAGTTGAATTCTCAAGAGTGGCTACCTGCGCATCTGCAAAACTAATGTGGGACAAGCTAGAGGTAATCTACGAAGGAACCTCTCAGGTACGAGAAATAAAAGCCAACATTTTAGTTTCTGAATATGAAATGTTCCGCATGAAGCTTGATGAATCAATTCAAGATATGTATGCTCGATTGACTGTGCTTACTAATAGTTTAACTGATTTGGGAAAGAAATATTCAGAGCAAGAAATTGTAAGGAAAATTCTCAGATCGTTAACTCCAGCATGGCACACAAAGGCTACCGTGGTTGAAGAATCGAGAGATCTCGCAACTACCAAGGTAGATGAACTCATTGGGTCATTGATGACCTATGAGATCAATCTCAAGAACAAAGAGGCTGAGGCACCTAAGAAGAAGGCCCTAGCTCTTAAAGCAGGACCCAGCGGTCATGGCACTTCTGATGAAGGTGAGGATTCGGCAAGTGAGCGAGAAGAGGATGACGTAGCCATGCTCACACGTAAGTTCAAAAAATTCTTGAGAAAGGAAGGTAAGAGCTTTATGAGAGGAAGGTCAAAGGTAAGAAATGGTTTCAAATCTAATTCTGAAAACTCTAAGAAATCTGATAAAATCATTTGCTATTCTTGCAATAAACCAGGACATTTCAAGAATGATTGTCCCGACAAATTCAGAAAAGCCGAAAAATGGAAGGGCAAGAAGAAGAATAAGGCCATGGTGTCCACATGGAGCGATGAAGAGGAAAGTGATGACGGAACTAGCTCCTAGGACAAAGAAAAAGAAGATTTCTACCTTATGGCCAAAGGTGATGAAGAAACTGAGGTAAATTCTCCATTTGAAGATTATACAATTGATGATTGGGAGGATGCATATATACAACTCATGGAAAAATATGAAATGTACAAAAAGGAGAATAAATCATTGAAAAAGAAAATTAACTCATTTGTGCATGATCGTAATATGAATGATAAGAATGCTTTACTTGAGACTGAAATTGAAGATCTTAAGAAAATGATTGAAGATTTGGAGGAAGGAAGAAAAGAAATGGCTGACTTGGAAACTGAAAATGAGGATTTGAGAAATGAGATTGATAGCATGAAGCTCAAAATGTAAAGCTATGAAAAAGATAGTAAATTGAGCAATGAAAAGTATGAAGCTGTCAAACAAGTCAACATTCAACTTCTTCAAAATATTGAAAACCTACAAAAAGAGTTGAAGGATAAACAACAATCTTTAGAAAAGTTTGTGGATGGAAGAGAAAACCTAGATGCTTTGCTAGGTACCAGGATGAACTTCAACAAGGAAGGGTTGGGTTTTGAACCAACAAACAAAAGGCCAATTGGGCTCAAAACTGTCACATTTGTTTCATCTTCTGAAGCTTCCACCTCAAACACAACTCCCACACAAAACCAGCAAAAACAAAAGGAGAAAGCGAAAGAAAAGATTGAAGAGGTAGTCACCAACATTCCCAAAAAGCCTGTCCAAAAACCTAAGAAAGGTCGACCTTCCCCGCAGCATAGGTCAACACTTCATTGGCCATTGCATGCTCAATTTTTCAGATATCACCAAAACTGGATTGCTCATTCATATAGGCCAACACCACCATACTTTCGGAGAAATTGTGATTCATGTGTTCATCAATCCTATAACTTTCAATCTCCTAGGTGGCAGAACAATCACTTTCAACCCAAAAACAACCAATGGCCACAATGGGTTAAGAAGCCAACTTCATCAAACTTTCATAAAATCCAACAAAGAGCATCTAAACAAAAAGGGAATATCAAGGCTGAAAATAAAAACAAAATCCCTGCTTTAAGCAAACAAAACATGAATGTTAGAAAGGTTTGGATTCTAAAAGAAATGGTTTCATGTTTTGAAAATCTTAAGAGTTTGATGGGACCCAAAATTGGTTGGGTTCCAAATACAATTGCTTAATTGTTTGTGCAGGAATGTCTTGCAGCCATGCATAACAGGTGGTATCTTGATAGCGGCTGTTCAAGACACATGACTGGAGACAAAACAAAATTTTATCTCTTGGAGGAAAAGGAAGGAGGATATGTTACGTTTGGAGGGAATAACAAAGAAAAAATCATTGAAACAGGTAATGTAGGTAAGAACCTCTCCAACTCCATTGGAAATGTGTTGCTAGTTGAAGGTTTAAAATATAACCTACTTAGCATAAGTCAATTGTGTGATAAAGGTCATAAAGTGTTGTTTGACTCTCATGAATGCAGAATTCTTGAACCAAAATCTGACAAGGTAAAATTTTCTGGTAAGAGAGTCAACAATGTTTACATGATTGACTTAGATGATCCTGCTCATTTAAATCTTTGTCTTGCTGCACCAAAATCTGAAATTGCTTGGTTATGGCATCGTAGACTAGGACATGCTAGCTACAATGTCTTACATAAATTGTTAAAGCATTCAATGGTGAAAGGGTTGCCTGAATTATCATTTAAACAAGAAAACAAGTTGTGTGATGCATGTGCCCTAGATAAACAAACAAGAAAATCTTTCAAGGGAAGATCTAAAAATACATCATCCAAACCACTCGAGCTAATTCATATGGACTTGTTTGGTCCAACCAGAACTGCTAGTTTAAGTGGTAGAAAATATGGATATGTATTGGGAGATGACTTCTCTAGGTTCACATGGATTTTCTTTCTCACACATAAAAATGATGCTTTTGATGAGTTTCAGGCGCTCTACATGAAGATAAAGCAGGACGGTGTGTTCAAGATCTCCAAGATTCAATCTGATCACGGTGGTGAATTTGAAAACACTGACTTCTATAATCTTTGCAGGGATGAAGGCATTTCACACCGATTCTCTTCACCAAGAACGCCGGAGCAAAATGGTGTAGTTGAAAGGAGAAACCAAACACTTGTAGAGATGGCAAGAACCATGCTTGCTGAACGGCAACTTGCAAGGAGGTTTTGGGCCGAAGCGGTAAACTCAACATGTTACATTATCAACCGCTCTATGGTAAGACCACACACCAAAAAGACTCCTTATGAGTTGCTGAAAGGTAAAAAGCCCTCTCTCTCACATATGAAAGTGTTTGGGTCAAAATGCTTCATCCACAACAATGACAAAAGAGACTTAGATAAATTCGAGCCCAAGAGCGATGAAGGTATATTCCTTGGATATTCTGATAGATCTAGGGCTTATAGAATTTACAATATCAAAAGTCAAACTGTGGAAGAATCACCCCATGTTTCCTTTGATGAATATCATGATTCTAACAATGATAACTCTTGCAGGAAAAACGATGAAGATGGGGAATTCCTAAACATGAAGGACAAGAGTGATCCTCCACAAGAAGAAATAAAAGAAGATGGTGACTTAGCTGAATCAAGCAATGCAAGGGATCAAGCACCAAGGGAAGGTAACGATTCTACAAACATTAGAATTCTTAAGGATCATCCCTTGAAAAATGTCATTGGCAGCTTGAATGACCAACCTAGAGCAAGGTCACATTTTAGAATTATGGAAGAACTAGATCAACTTGCTCTTGTCTCTCAGCTTGAACCTAAAAACATTGATTAAACATTAAAAGATGAAAACTGGATAAATTCAATGCAAGACGAGTTAAACCAGTTTGAAAGGAATAAAGTCTGGCATCTTGTTCCTAGACCTTCATCACAATTTGTCATAGGCACTAAATGGGTCTTTAGGAACAAACTAAGTGAGGATGGCAAGATAATAAGAAACAAAGCTATATTGGTGGCTCAAGGGTATAATCAAGAGTTTGGGATAGATTTCGATGAATCTTATGCCCCAGTTGCTAGACTCGAAGCCATCAGAATTTTACTTGCCTTTGCATGCTCCCTTAGAATAAAGCTGTATTAAATGGATGTCAAAAGTGCTTTCTTGAATGGCTTGATTAAAGAAGAAGTCTATGTTGAGCAGCCCCCCGGCTTTGAGAATTCTAACAATGCAGATTTTGTATACAAGCTAGACAGGGCGCTTTATGGACTTAAGCAAGCACCAAGAGCTTGGTATGAGAGACTAAGCTCGTTCCTCATTGAGAAAGGGTACACACGAGGTAAGGTAGATCAAACACTTTTCACCAAGAAGCAAGGTAAGAACATCTTGATTGTTCAAATTTATGTTGATAACATTGTGTTTGGTTCTACAAAATCTGAAATGTGTGAGGAATTTGCTAACCTCATGACTAGCGAATTTGAGATGAGCCTAATGGGAGAACTTCAATTCTTTCTCGGTTTGCAGGTCAACCAAGGAGAAGATGGTTGCTTCATAAGCCAAGCCAAATACATCAAGGAGCTGCTAAAAAGATTTGACATGGCAAACAGTAAAATCATTGCAACTCCGATGAGCACCTCAACTTCATTGGATTCGGATGAAAATGGTAAATTGGTGGATCCAAAGGTCTATAGAGGTATGATTGGTTCTTTGCTTTATTTGACTGCATCCCGACCAGATATCCAGTTTAGTGTATGCCTTTGTGCTAGATTTCAAGCAAGCCTTAGAGAATCTCATTTGACTGCCGTCAAACGTATCCTTCGATATCTTGTCGGCACTCAAGATTTGGGATTGTGGTATCCGTCATCATGTGATTTATCTCTTATATCTTATTCTGATGCGGATTACGCTGGATGCAAGCTGGATCGTAAGAGTACTAGTGGCTATTGCCAGTTTCTAGGCGGGTGTTTAGTTTCTTGGGCCTCCAAGAAACAACACTCGGTTGCCCTCTCAACCGCGGAGGCAGAATATGTTGCTGCGGGGAGCTGTGGCACCCATGTGTTGTGGATTAAACACCAACTCCAAGACTACTTGGTGGATCTTGGTTGTGTCCCGATTCTGTGTGACAACACTAGTGCTATCAACCGTGCAAAAAATCCAGTCCAGCACTCTAGGACTAAGCATATTGAGATTAGGCATCACTTCATTAGAGACGAGGTCAGTAAGAAAAATTTTGAACTGCATTTTGTTGATACTCTAAATCAAATTGCTGATATTTTCACCAAGCCCTTGTGTAATGACAGGTTTTCAACACTCAGAAGGGAGCTTGGTCTTTGCCGACCTCAGGCCAATAAGAATTTGAAATGATGATAATGTTCAATTAGTTGTGTGTTTTGCACGTTGGTATTCATGCATTGTTTATATGTCAATATGTCTTTTTACATATTGTGTCGCATTGCATGTAGTTGCATAATCAAGTTGAATCTATGTTCTCAATGCATTGCATGGTTTGTGTCGCATCATTCTTGCATGGCCATGGTATATCAAATGTTGATGTATGGAAGGGTAGGTTATGCTTGTCTCGAAGTACTCAATATGCGTAAGGTTTCACCTCCGCCAAGTACCATGTGTCAATATCGCATATAGGCCATATAGTAAGGGGGAGTTGTCCTTGTGTAACATTCATGCATATATTTCATATTCATTCTGTGGCATTTAATAAGTGTACAACCATGCGTTGGGTCATACATTTCATTTCTGCTACCTTCATGAGTGACTAGGTCAACCTCCTTTGCCATTCCACTTGATTGCAAACATAACCCCTTCGCGTATCCATTGCATATCCTTAGGGGGAGTTTTGTTGATTCTCGTAACCTCTTGCAAACTGCACTTCAGTGGCTTACAGTCTGGTTTGAGTTCATGAGACAAACGGACATATGGTGTAAGAGCTTTCTATTATATGCCCTCATGATTGTCCATTCAATGAAAATGGTTCAGATTTAATGATTTCTTTGTAGTTCTGATATATCTTGTTTGAAATCATCTATGTTCTGTAGTTTTAATAGACTTTCATTAAAGACTGCATGTTATGTCTTGAATGACTACCCTGAAATCTGAAAATCCAGACTTCATGACAATCTTGGTGATACTCTAGAGCTTAGTATTGTTTCTAAACATCTTGATGAGCTGGAATTCTTGAAAATCAATTTGCAGAGCAATGATAGTGTTGCACGGAGAAATATGTCATGTCATCAAATCAAGTGACGAATGATATGTCATGATGTGCCTCTGTTATCTCTGTCTTAATTCATCCGGACTCTAGGCAGAGCAATGGCATAATTGCTGAGAAACATATCTTCTCATCAATAAAATGAGTTTGGATATGTCGTGACGTAACTTTGCTATCTCTGTTCATTCTGAAGCATAACCGTCAATCTTGCCAAATACCTAGGAATACTGGCGTCTAAACAACGTGTATTCTTACGGCTTGGAGGCATGTACTCGACTTGATTGATCGTAAAATATGAGTCATGTGCCTTCAAATTCAAAAGATATTGCAAATCAAATTTGTTGAACTAATAAAATTCCATGCATTAGTCATGATTATTTAGCCTCAATACTCGTTTTTTGTGTTATTCCCTTTGTAGTTACTGAATATGGATATATAAGACAAGGGACGGTTAAACATTGCCATGATATGCACCATTAGGTTCATTTCTATTACATCTTGGATGTAGCTGCTTTTCGACCTCTGTTGATGAATTCGGATTTCATTAGCTTTGAACCATATATATTGCTGACGGTCTGTTTCAGGTTTACATATAATGGCTTGCTCTTAACTCCTTTCAGCTCTGGTCTCACAGACACTTTCCTATTATCATTCCTTTTTGCTGTTGGCAAAGGGGGAGAATTCTTTGTGTGAGTCCTTTGTAAGAGCTATATGCGTTATCGCATTGTCAAAGGGGAGAGCTTATGTGCTTTGTGAGTTGTCATGGGGGATGTGTGAATGGTGTATGGGGAGAGTCAAAGGGGGAGAATCCATTGCTCACTTTGCATCTCATATGTGTATGTGATGGGGTTTGCATAATTGCATAGCATTCATATCTGCATTCATAATTGCATTCACATGCTATTACTATCATGGATCTTGAGCTGCATACGTTACATATATCATACACTTTGCCATCTTGGCTATTTCTGCCATATAATGACTCACAGTGCTGCCATCATCAAAAAGGGGGAGAATGTTGAACACATGTGCACCATGATTACTATTATGGTTTTGATGATAGCAACTACTATAAGTCACATTGTGTTTGCATATGATGTCATTGTGTATCTGTTTAAGCAGTTTGTCATTTCATCGAATAGGTTGCGGGCATGTGCACTACATTCAAAGTCTATGCGTTGGACCAAGTCTATACGTTGGACAAAGTCTATACGTTGGACAAATTCTATACGTTGGACGAAGTCTATACGTTGGACAAAGTCTGTACGTTGCTGAACATGAAGTCTGTACGTTGGCTGCCTAGCACAACTTGAAGTCTATACGTTGCTGCAGATGAAGTCTATACGTTGGCTGCATGCACAAAACAAAGTCTGTACGTTGCACAAGACAAAGTCTATACGTTGGCTGCATGCACAAAACAAAGTCTGTACGTTGCACAAGACAAAGTCTGTACGTTGGCTGCTAGCACAACTCCAAGTCTGTACGTTGGTTGATGGCTGCAACACAAGTCTATACATTGGCCGGCTACTTCACACACAAAGTCTAAACATTGCGTTCTGTTGTGTTCGTGCATCAAGTTACCAAGTCTGTACGTTCATGAAGTAAGTCTGTACAGGCTCATGCATGCTCAAGGTGCAAAGTCTGTACAGAGTTCATACATGCACACAAAGTCTACACGTCCAAGCCTTGATGCAATGTCTATACAACAACTACAAGCTTCATTCAAATAGCCAAGGCCACTGCACAAGAAGAGAATCCAAGGTTAAAGACTCAGTTGATACCTTCTAGACTATCAAGGGTGATGCCACAAACATGCACGGGCTGCTAATGGAGTTGAACGACGGAGCTGAAGAGGATAACGGACTGACCCGGGCAAGCCCGGAATCAGCCCAGCTGGCGGTCGACCTTCAGCACAGGGGCGGTCGACCGCCCCAGCCAGCATCCGCCAGTCTGCATGTCTTTCAGCTGGCGGTCAATCGCCAGCCCGTAGCGGTCGACCGGAATTCCCAGTGACCATCCGTCAATAGTGTTTCTCAGTAGCGGTCGACCGCCAGAAGCTGCAGGTCGACCGCCAGCCCCGATGCAGCCATGTTTGACTTCAAAATCCACCTCATGGCCTGCCCCTTTCCATGGGTTTCTTTAATCCAAAAGTCACCTAATCACCCACAAATTGTGGATATGGTCTGAAGGATGTCCAAGGACCATTCAAGGTCTATAAAACCAACACATGAGGGGTTGGAAACCCTATCAACTTCAAGGCTTCAAGGAAGATCAAGGGAGGCCATTTTCGAGGTACTGTAGCACCTCCGTGAACAGTGTTTCGGGAGGAAGTTCTTCATCCATCCAAGGTGATTCAAGCTCAGATCTGAAGCCAAGCAATCTCCAACAAAGCTAGAAGCACTCAAGGGCAAGAAGGGTGATCAAAGGAAGCTAGAAGGAGCGTATTCGAAGAAGGAAATCAAGCTACTCCGGGAAGAAGCTCTTCATCGAATCCTCAAGAGATTCAAGCTCCAGCAAATCTCAGACAAGATCTTTTCTCTTAAGCATATTCTATATCTTGTTTGAGTGTTTATCATAAGTTGTTATTTTTCTATTTCACTCAAACACTTGGAAGTTGAGAATCGTCCCTACCGGTGATTAGTAGGAAGGCAATCGGAGGTTGTCCGATCTATGGTGTTGACGTCACTACCGGTGGTTAGTAGGAACGCAATCGGTGGTTCTCCGATTTGCGGTTTGGTGTGCTGCACTAGTGAAGCCTCACCGGATTTGGTGAGGGGTGGACGTAGGACTGGGGATTCAGTCCGAACCACCTTAAAATCCTTTGTGTTGTGGTTTGATTTTGCGATTGATATGTGTTAGATGCATGCTTAGGTTCAATATCTATATTGCGTAATCATCTTGCCAAGCAAATCATCTGTGTTCTTCGTCAAGCTAGTTATATTCCGCTGCTTATTTTATCATCTAGCTTTAAAGAGGGTTGTATTACGAAAAGAGGGGCAGATCTATTCACCCCTCCCCTCTAGATCCGTTGTCCACTACACAACAGGGGCGGTCGACTGCTACCTGTAAAAACTGGAGTTTTTTGTCCCTGAAAAATCTGGTCGACCGGCCAAGGTGTGTTGGTCGACCGGAAAGACCTATACCTGCAAAAATGAAGTGTTAGCCCAAAGAAACATGTCCATAAGTCAAGGGCTTCATGTCCATATCAAATCCATGCATTTGAAACGTCTAAACCATTTGAGCATTTCTAAATTTTGTTTTGGGGGCTCCGCCCCCGGAAACCCCCGCAAGGGGCGCTGCCCCCTTGACCCCCGCAACCTGACCGGGCAGGATGATCCGCGTGCGAGGGCGCAATCAATGAGCTTTCACATTTGCCATCTTCACTCCATTCCTTGTCCATTTATTGGCTTATCTGTCATGAGCAAAACATCACATATGTCAGTCATATGAGAGTGTAAAATAACAATGACTTATAGTGTGTAGCCATTATCAAAACCATGAATATCAAATAACTCAAATCACCACAGGGGCTTCACAAAGATCTCCCAGATGGTAAACCGGGCTGGGATCTTCTTTAGGTGTTTGATTATTCTGCTGTCGACTCAGACTTCGAGCAACTTCATCTCTTCGGCTCTATTATGCTTGCCCCCGCCTTGGGCCTGGGGGGACGGATCAACGTGTGCCTCCGCCACTGGGTCGGATGCCGCTTGAGCTTGTGGGGCCTGCTGGGTCACCTCCCTTTCTTGCACGAACTCGGCAAGGTTCGGGATGTTATCGGGCTCTTCCCTTGGCCGAGGAGGAATCGCAGCAAATGGAGCCGGCGGGCCGTCTGCTCCTTTGGTCAGCTGGGACTCGCGGGGGCATGCCTGTATTCCCCTCTGAGTCGTATGAAATTTGATGAATGACGGGGCGCTCTGGCCACTTGGTTCTCCAGGGTAGAGGCCCGATGGAGGGGGGATCTCCATGCCCTGGACCCTGGGTTCGGGGATACGATACAGTTGTTCCCCCCTGAGCAGGATGCTGTGGTCGGCCTGAGGAGGGCGTCCCCACTTCCTTCCCGACCTGGTGGCATGTTGGGAAGCGGATGCTTCAGCCTGGCTCACCTTTGATAATTCGAGGGGTACCTCTTGCTCTTCCTCATGCAGAGAGAGGGTCGTGTCAAATAATGCTGAGAGGGTGTTGCAGGAGAGGATGACCCCATTCTTCTTTTTGTTTCTGGGCTTTCTCTTCTTCTTTTTCTTCTTTTCCTCGCCAGCAGGTGGCTGCTCTGTAGGGGGTTCTCCCCATAGAAGGGGTTCTTCACCCGTCCCGGCTTCTGCTTCTGGAGCCAGTTCGAGTGAATCGAACTCCTCCCAAGGGACATACTCCTTCAGCTCCACGAGCTGGATCTTCGGCTGTTCATAGTCTTCAAGTCCATCAATAATGGCCAGGAGTCTTTCGACTGCATGGCTAGTTTCTTTGTGCATCCACATCGGGATGTGCTTTTTCTTATTGTGAGTAGGCCACCTCATAACTAGCCGGGGGGCTGTGTCTTGCCAGACAGATGTTATTGGTGGTGATGCTGGTCAGGGTGTAATGCCCCTTATGTGAACTTTCAGAGTGGGCCGGGGTGCTTGTCTTCTTCTTCTATTCTTCATCGGTGCGGCCTGCCAACCTCCTTGGTCCTGGGTCGGCGCCATGACGAAGGCTTCATAGGTGGCACGTGTACTGACCTCCGAGCATTCTTCAGGCAGCTGCTGGTATAATGACACCATGTTGACGGTGGCACCCAAGTTCGGCATTTCGTGCGACTGCGGAGGATCCACCTTGTGCTCCCCCATGTCCAGCTCTCCCTTCTTGATCAAGGACTCAATGACATCCTTGAAGATGTAACACTCCTCGATAGTGTTCTCAAGCATCTGATGGTACGGGCAAAAATGAGGATCATCCTTCTTCTTCAAGTCACCCGGCCTCTTTGGTTCTGGTAGTGTGATTTTGTTATACCTGGTGGCCCATTCAAACAAGACCCGAGACTTATCTTGAGGAAAAGAATACAACTCATTCCTCATTTTCTCCCGCAGGGAAGGTCCTTTCCGCCGTTCAGTAGACCTGGGCGGAGGAGGGTCGGCTTTCTCTTTGGCTTTCTCTTTCTGCTTCTCAAAAGCCTCGAAGCCCAACGTGTGAACTTCTGGCAGTGTTGGTCTTTTCTTGACCTGCCTGGCCCTCTGGCTCGATGCAGCTGGGGCAGAGGAGTACTGGGCAAGGAATGCCTCGACCTCTGCCACTATATTATTCAAACGGTCAAATGACCTCATCTCAGCAACGATCATCCTCTCAAGGATTTCCTTCTTTAGATTCTGCTTACAAATCTGTACTGCGTCCTCCAGATGCGAGGGACGTCTGCACCTCATGCTGAGGTTCCTCCATCTCTTTATATAGTCAAGTGTCGACTCATCATTTTTTTGTCTCGTGGCGTAAAGCTCTGCCACGGTTACCTCCCGTTCGGCTATGTAGAACCTCTCTTTAAACTTTTTCTGCATGTCGGGCCAGTTTACGATGGACCCGATAGGCAAGCTTGAGTACAACTCGAAAGCAAGCCCGGTGAGTGTTGAGCCGAAAAATTTGAGGAGATAAGCTTCGTCTGCCGCTAGATCCCCATAACATTCACATAGTAGGCAATGTGCTCCCTGGGAGACCCTTGCCCATTAAATTTCTCAAATTTCGGTGGCTGGGTGATGCCGGCCGGTAGCCTCCTGGCAGCATAGTGCACCGGGTAAGGTACCCGGTACACGTCAAATGGCGTATGATCACCATCACCCCTCTCTGCCAACTTAATGTCTATCATCTGATCGAGCATCAGTCTGCTCACCGTTGCCGGGTCGACCGGACTTGGGTAGAAGTGGGCCAGTTGCGCCAGTGGCGTTGTTAACACCGTTGCCTGTGGTGCAATAGTGGACCCCTGGAATGGCAAGTTCAGCGGCGGGGCTAGTGTTATATGTTGTGGCTGATGCGGGGGTATGCCCCCAGTGTAGCTGGGTATCGGTGGAGACACCGTCACCTGCGAAGAAGCTTCCGAGGTCAGACCGTTGTCCCCGGGAGTCTTGGGCAACGCCTTGGTCTGCCCGGATGTCGAAGGCTGAGCAGCTCTTTTAGTCAAATGCTTCCTTAGCAATTCGATCTCACGTTGATATTGATGCACCATGTGTAATACGGTGGGGTCATTCATGGAAAGGCTGGGGGTGCCCCCCCTCTCTCCGGTCGGCCCCTCCTCGGATGACGTGGATGGTCCTCTCGTGGTGCCTTCAGTAATAACATTGGCAGCCAAGGCCATTGAAGGCACCCCACGGCCAGCTTCTTCAGTGTGGACTTGCACCTTCTCATTCGCCGCTCTCTCTCTTCTGGTAAGAGGTCCTGGCCTTGTGGCAAGTCTGGCCACTTCTTTGGGCTCGATCGGTAAAGCCCCGTACCGGCCAAATACTCCGGCCATGTTGCAGGTATAAACCCTCAGGTCTCTTCCTCTTCTTGCCGCTCTTCTCGACGGCCTGCCCGGGAAGACCAATCTGTCAAAGACTGATCTTCGTGGCTTCACCTCTTCCCTCAACGGGGACTGATAATGCTCTTCCGAGCAATTTCTTGACTCGTCACTGGGCACCGGTCGTGTCTTTTCTTCTTCAAAGGTGGAGGCAACTGCCCCCAGTAATCTCTGGCGACCTAGGGGAGTACTCCCCGGTCCCCGCAAGTAGTTTCTCATGGCCTACTCCACTCCTTCTCAGTCTTGCTCAGGAGGAGAAGCTGGTGATGTCGCCTTATTAACAGCAACAGGCATGTGGACTGTAGGCTCCGCACGGGTAGCCTGATGGTGACGTCGGTAGTGCCGACGGCGGGTGTTATCTGGTGGGGCCGGTATGGCCAGTGCCAGCTAGTAGATAGGGGCCACTGTCTCGACTCGATCTCCTTGTTGTGCCCTTGCTGGGCGGAAGGTACTGGGCCCCGCCCGTGTGAATCATGGAAAATCCACTCTTAAAGGAAAATATATATATGCATAAGAGAAAAAGAAGAATAATGATGAAAAAGGAAGTAAAAGAGCACGTGGTGCTACTAAGGAGTGTGATCGCCAGAGGGGTTACCTCAATAAGAAGAAAAGATGATCGCGAATACCTGGTGAAAATAAAACGCGGGATGGATATGGATTCCTTCCTCCACCTTCTATCGGCCGGCCGATGAAGGGGGGTTTTCCTTGTTGATTACCTTGAAACAAAGAACAAACAGGTAAAAGAAAAGGAGATCAGCCAAACGTGAGTGTAATATCAATCCAAAGAAACAGTATGATGAAATAAGAATATAGCATGCACACCTTTTGTCATACTGAGTGCCGGGCACAGACTCTTGCTCCTGTTCTTGTTCATTAGGCCCCTGCACGGGCTCTTGCTCTCTTTGGGGAAAGATACGCTGGAACATCCGTCCACTGCGGAGCGGTGCCACGTTCTGCCGTGCCTCTGTCGGGGCAAGTAAGGGAGGATTGGAAGATAAGGAGGGTGTATTAGCGTTAAGAAGTGGTGGACGGGTGTTTAAAGAAGGAGACCCCGTAGGGGGTGTTGGTAAGGAGTTCAACGAAGAAGCCCCCACAGGAGGCGTAGGAGTAGGAAGGGGCGCCCGAGCGTGGGAAGGGTTAGTGGGCGGAATGAGGAGAGATATGGGTATAAAAGATGGGGAGACTGATGGTGAGGGGATCCTTGCCGGTGAAGGAGTAGTAGTGGTGGGTGTAGCGTGCGTTGGCGACGGGCGGATAAGGAGTGGTCTAGACGGCGAAGGTGAAGGGTTAGTAGTGGATGGCGGGGTTTGCTGCGTGGTAGGCTGCGGAGGCGGTAAGCGGGTAAGGAGAGATCAGGTTGATGGAGAATTGGTGGGAGCAGGTGGATTAACGGGGCGTAGAAGAGCTCGGCTCAATTGGGGAGTAGAAGAAGAAGGAAGCGTGCGCAAGAGGCGCGGAGGTTGATTTGGGTTATGATTAAATGCCCCGACAGAGGCGTTCTCTTCGTGCCACCCCTGTCCTCTCTCCACCTCACGGAGAGATGTGACAGGGTTCACGTGCTGATTTGGTGGGTGCTCCGGCAGTGGGTTGTGGATAATCCCCATATCTTGCTGAGGTGCCGGAGCTTGCTGTTGCGGCTGCGGAGCTGGTTGCTGTGGCTGCTGAGCCTGCTGTTGCCGAGGAGGCCTCCTTTCTTTCATAGTGGCGATAAACTGCCTCATCTCATCCCAATTAATGCCACCCTGGTCATTTAAATCATAAATGTAATCCTTGAAGTGGAAGCAACGATCAATGTTATGACCAGGGGAGCGGTGGAAGACATAGTAGCGGGATGTGTCAACATTAGCGGGCCACGCTGCCCTTTCCTTTGGTACATTGAGCAAGTTGGCGGCCATTAAGGCATTGAAAATATCCGGGAGACTTTCTGGCAATGGCGGATAATGGGCCCTTTTGGGGCCAAGTGGTCTCCTTTGCTGTTGTTGTTGCGGTCCATAATTAGTGGGTGGCGGTACTTGGGGGTATTGTTGCGGTGTTGGAGGGTCAGCGCGGGGCGCTAGGTTTTGTGATGGAGCAAAGGAAGGTTGAGGAGTAAATTGGTGTTGTGGGGGTGAAGTAAAGAGGGTGCCTTGTGATGGAGGTGGCGGGGGTCTTGGGTTAGATTGGCGAAAAGGTGTGGGGTTGCCGACCGCGCCAACTTGCTCATTTATGACGGTGCCCTCAGTCGTGGGTCCGCTGCTGTTGACATTCGTATTCTTTTTAACCAACCTTGGTTTTGGCTCAAACATGCCCATGATGGGCGAATCTTTCATTTGGGTCTGAATATAACGAGCTCTTTCATAGAGCTCCTCCATGGTGGTCAATCTGTTCATAGCCAGTATATGCCGGAACTGAGGGGTTGCATTGGATATAGTCATCTTAACCTGTTCCGGTTCTGATAAGGTATCTTTCAACTTCTCGGCCATTGACCGCCATCTATCAGCAAATATGATGAAGTCCTCCTCGGGCTTCATTTTTTCTGCAACCAAATCTGTAACTGAAAGGGAGGGTCCAACCCGGTCCCTATATTTCTGCAAGAATTTCCTTTGAACCACATCGAAATCACTAGCATCTGCCGGATCCAGGGAATAGAACCACTCGAGGGCTGGCCCCTCTAAAGATCTTCTAAACAAATAAGCCAAAGAGGCTTTGTTGCCCTGCCAAAAGGACGTTTCATACATAAAATCCTTCAGATGGATAAAAGGATTACCTGTTCCATTGTATCGCCGAAAGTTCGGCATCTCAGAAGGTGGTAAATGAAAAACTGGCAATGTAGGGAGAGAGATCTCCGGGGCATTCTTGGCTGCAGTAACCTTGTTGAGTTTTTCTTCCATGCTAGCCAATTTCTGAAGGAGCAAAGCGTTAGTGTTTGACTCGACCGGGGCCGAATTTGGAATGAAGGTATTTGGCATAGGCGTCCTTAGAATTTGGGGAGGTTGAAAGAATTGGGGCCTAGCCGCTGAGTAGCTCGCCTGTTGGGCCGGCATGGCCGCACCAGGGGTCGGTGGACAAGAGGGGGGTTTGTGCAAGACCGCTTGGTCATTAGTGAGGTGATGACCACTCTCGGCCGGAGAGGGAACGGACTTCCCTTTCAAAGCGGCCTGAACTGCCTGCCGCTGGGAGTCATCTAATTGAGATAGAGCATTAATCAAATCGGTAACATTGAAGGATGGGGAAGGGTTCCCCGAAGTGTTGGAGGGTAAAGCCTGAGAAGAGGGCACAACCTCTTGAGTAGTGGTATCAACCACATGAACTTGAGGATAATGAGAATGAGGAGGAGGGTAATTCCCTTCATGGTAGATAGAATCTTGGGGAACCTCATATGATTGACCGAAAACGTTCTCCTCCACATCATCATAGGAATATCCGTAGCTTGCCATGTTGATAATCTTACCTGAACGGAGTTGCATGCTTAAAAAGAGAGAAAGTTTTATGAATGAATTATCACACAATCAATCACCCAATCAAAACAAGCTTAAGCAAATCAACCCAACCAAATTTATGCAAACAAGTTGAGATGAAGGCAAGATTTTAGTGTTATGTTTGAGATTAGAGTGAGTTAAATTGCAGAATAATTCACTCCTCTTTGCAAAGTGAAACCTAGTTTGGATCCAAGTGTAGCCTCCGTGTCAACTAGGTTCTTTCTCTTCTTACCAACGATAGGTTCTCTAAACTCCAGGTACTTCAAGGGTACAACCGGCCCAGCGTCCATGAGGGAATCCACGGGTGCGGGGACTTACGGAGGTCTTGGAAAAGGGATTTCCGGTCCAAAGAGACGGAATGCTCAATGGAGGGTTGTCCCGATTCCAAGAAAGGTGTGTGGAATCCTAGTGTAGAGAGAGGAGGTCTCTCAACCAAATGCCACAAAATGCAGTATAAGATAAGCCAATCACAGCAATATAATCAAATACTCAATGTAAGTATGAATCCAGCATGAATAGATAGAAACAGTAAGGCTCTGTAAACACACAGGAAAGAGGCGACCTGGAGGCAGTCGCTACCAACAAAAGAGACGACAACGTGGCTGTCGTGAATCACTGGGAGGGGCTCTCAGACAATGCAAAAACACACCTTGATGTGGGGCGCTAAATATGATAAAGACGCCTCTGACAGAGGGCGTCAAATATAAGTGGCGCACAAGATCGAAGAAAAACGCGCCTTGGTGCAAGGCGCTGCCAAATAAAAAGACACCCAAGGAGAGAGCGCAAATTCACAGAAGCAGCAGATATGATGAAAGACGCCTTCGTGGAAGACGTTAAACAGAAAAAAAGACGCCCTGGATGAAGGCGTTAAATAGAAAGGCGCCTTTGCGAAAGGCGTTAATTCAACAACAGCAGCAGATTTAATCACAAGCTGGCTGATCCCGGGGAGTGTGCAGTGTGCACAGTGGAGGGTGCCCGTGGGGCACAAAGGAGGGGTACCGTGGGTACCAAAGGGAAAGGGCACGCGTGGGTGCCAAAGGGGAAAGGGCACACGTGGGTGCCAAAAGGAGATGGTAATCAAAAGAAAAACAGTGGAAGTCCCACCGTGATCGCCAATTTGTGAATCATGGAAAATCCACTCTTAAAGGAAAAAATATATATGCATAAGAGAAAAAGAAGAATAATGATGAAAAAGGGAGTAAAAGAGCACGTGGTGCTACTAAGGAGTGTGATCGCCAGAGGGGTTACCTCAATAAGAAGAAAAGATGATCGCGAATACCTGGTGAAAATAAGACGCGGGATGGATATGGATTCCTTCCTCCACCTTCTATCGGTCGGCCGATGAAGGGGGGTTTTCCTTGTTGATTACCTTGAAACAAAGAACAAACAGGTAAAAGAAAAGGAGATCAGCCAAACGTGAGTGTAATATCAATCCAAAGAAACAGTATGATGAAATAAGAATATAGCATGCGCACCTTTTTGTTTGGTTTTGAAACCCCTAGAGAATTAGGGAAAGGAGAGGAGATGCAATACTAATGCAAAAGAAGAAAAGTATGATGATCGATGATGATACGATGAAGACAAGCACAAACAAAGGAGAGAGCACCCTGCTGTTCCTGTAAACAGTAAAGGGGAGAACCACCGGAGCAGCAGGAAGCAGAGGGAAGATGATGAAGAGATCACACGGATGAAGAGAGTAGAAACTCTTCTCTGCGCAAAAGAAAACTGCTCTCTGCTCTTTCTCTGATTCGTGGTTAATGGCTCCAGCAATACCGTAACCTCGCGTGAGATTGACTAGGGAATCCTTTTATAAGGTTTCGATTAAGATAAACACAGATTTGGGAAGATAAGAATAGGCAGTGATCATCAAGGGCAAGGACTCTAGTTCCCAGATCAAGCAAGGTGATCAAGAAAAGCAGGGAACTCTTCAGGAAAGATGAGTTTAAGCAGGACACGAAAGGGTGAGACACGACCTACTCAAGGGCGTCAATTCAAAATTGACGACCTGCACCAAGGACGTTAATTTAAAACACGACCAGGCTTAAGGCGTCACTTCCTGGATTCAATTTTGGTAATAAAACCTCCTTTATTTGAAAATTGCGAAGAGACGCCTGAAGCAAAGGCGTTTAAACAAAACACGTCCTATGGAAGGACGTTAATCATTGATTTTCAATCAGTTTGGGACTCGTAAAATACCAGGAATTGACGCCCTCACCTGTGGTTGTCCTTTCTTAAGAACGCGCCCCAGATTAGGTCGCTATTTAAAACACGCCTCTCTTTAAGTCGTTAATCACCAAAAACCCAAGAATAAATAAAAACACACAAAACATAGAAAAACTTTATATTATAGAAATAGAAATATTGAAGTTCACTTTGGGGTATTATCATAGTGACATGATATTTGATCATCATAGCATCAATTTTGGCGTGTCTACAGCCCGGACGGGTGAAGTGAACTAGGCTGCCTTGGGAACCCAAACTTGCTTGCCCTTGGCGGGCCTGGAGGCCAACTGATGCTGCGGTATTGCAGTCGGAGTAGCAGGCGTCATCTTGCCCTTTATCTTTCCCAGTGCTTGGAAAGAGTTGCGCACTAGTACAGTAGGTACGACTCGGTCCAGGATTGCTTCGGCCTGTCGCCCACTGGTGTGGACTCGGATGCTTCCCATGACAAAGGATTTGCCAGTGCTGGAAAGTCCGCCCCTCGGTGTAGTGGTAGCACGGCTCCTCCGGAGTTTCCTCTAGTGGGACACCGACCCTCGAGGAGATGGGATGGCGGTCGGGTGCACATAGCAGTTCAATGTCCCGATCGGGACAGCTTCAGCAGCTCTGGCGGGTGGTTGACCAGCATTAATCTTGGTGGCTCCCTGAATGGGAGTGTTGGTCTCGATCGAGTCGGATGCCTCCACGTCCAGCAAGTTCGCGAAGGCCACCCCAAGGAAGTTGGGGAAGCCCACCACGGGAGGGAAGCTCCCGAAGCCAAGGGGAACAGCCAGGTACCCGTTCTGGACGTGGCTTTCGACGACTTGCGGACCAAAAGTAAGTGACTTCATCGTTCGTTGGAACCTGACCTGCATTTGCAAATCGAACTATTAGTATTACAAGAAAGGGGCCGTAAGGCCCTTAGTCCCGGCAAGGAGATGAACGGTGGTTTCGGTCCCACCGGGTGTGCCAGACTTGTGGATGCACTTTTCGACACGCTCATTTAGTTGTTCTTTAAGTCGATTTATTCGGTGGGTTTATTCGTTTGTTAAGTGCGTGGGCGTGCCAGTCACAAAGTGACGATTTATTCGGGCTTCATGGAAGCCCTTGGTGCGCTCAATCTGACTCGGTCAGACAATTCTGTGGTTCGGGTTGGGACCAAGACCCGCCGTGCCATAAAGGTCACGGCGTCATTTACATCCCCTCGGAGAGGAGAACACCCTTGATTAACTGCCGGGAATAAGGGCTCTACGGCCGAAAGAATTACTAATTAATGCAAGAAGAAAGGGACAGTCGGATTTACTAAAAGCCCGCATCGGGATATGAACATTCAGATTATGTCGGTCACGGGCAGACCATTCCATGTCTGGACAAAGGTCCGTGTAGAAAACAAGACGATCACGGGAACAAATCCGTGCAAATGTCTGCCAGGAGACGGCAATTTTGATACGAAGATGGGATCAGATCCCGATGCCAAGGGGGATGACTTTGGTGAGATATCGGCCCAGAGCGAGGTCGAGCAATAACCATGACGGGGAATTAACTCCCGAGGGCGAAGCCCGGCCTACGAGGGTGTCATTAATATTCCCGAATCCGGGGTCCGAGGGAGACGAAAGCCGTATCGTTCTATTCAATATTATTACTATCATTTATTATCATCATTTATTTATTATTATTATCATTTTTGTTGACCATTTTTATCTCCCGTGGGCTATGAACTCCTCTCCCACTTATTTTTTTATTTTTTTTATCATAGTTATTTTTTTATTATTTTAATTTAATTCTTTTATCATTATCATTATATAAATTTCCCCGCTTTTTCTATCATCATTATTATGTCCTCTCTTTCTTATGATGTGGTGCTTTAGATAGAGGTTTTAAGGAGTGTACCGCTGGAGGAGTGTGCCGGGTAGGGGAGTTGATAGTGTACCGGGTGGAGGGAGTAGGAGTGTACCAGGCCAAGGCTGGAGAGTATACCGGGTGGAGGTGTAAACGGGAGGGTGTATCGCTGGAGGAGGGTACGAGTGCACCGAGCAAAGGGGCCGGAGTGTGCCGGGCTAGGGCGTGAGCGACAGGGTGTACCGCTGGAGGATGGGAAGAGTGCACCGGGCAGAGTGGTCGAAGTGTGCCGAGCTAGGCCGTGAGCGACAGGGTGTACCGTTGGAGGAAGGGAAGAGTGCACCGGGCGAGAGGGCCAGGCAAGGGTGTGAAGTGTGCCGGGTAAGGCACAGGCGGGGTGTGCCGGGTAAGGCACATGCAAGGTGTGCTGGCAGGCCAGGCCAAGAGTGTGCCGGTCAAGGCAAGCCAGGGGTGTGCCGGGCTAGGATGGATTGAAGGGTCAACGCAGCTGGGACAAAGTCCATGTAGGTGAAGTGAGGTCTCAGAGAAGGCCCCCTAGTTCATGAAGTTCAGATGGAGGGCCTTAAATGGCAAATTTTTAATTTTCTGTTGCGTGATTAAGTCCATGGTCATGTTCAGTAGTCCAGCTCTTCGAGTCTTGCACGGTTTCCTTGTCTTGGTTGGAATATTCTATTATTGTTCGTTTTATTTGTTTGTTGCTTTCTTTTGTCTTTTAATGTGTTATAATTTCTGACAAAAATTCGACAGCATCACCCCTTGACCCGGATGCAAAGGGGGTAAAGGGGAACACGCCCACAAGGAGTGGCCTGACCCAACAACTTGAGGTGTGTGCCAAGGCAGCGACACCTTTAAGAAAGCTTCGAAAAACCCTGGGAAAACAACGGACGAGAGACACTGATCTAGAAAGGGCTAAGGATGCACCGACTGGAAGAAATGACTGAGAAGCACCGGGTAAAGGCAGGGCAAGAGTGTGCCTGTCAAGGCAGGTTGGGGGGGGTGTGCCGGCCAAGGCACAGGCCAGAAGGTGTGTCGGCCAAGGTAGGCTGGGAGGTGTGCCAGCCAAGGCACAGGCCAAAGGGTGTGCCGGCCAAGGCAGGCTGGGAGGTGGGGCCAAGGCACAGGCCAAGGGGTGTGCCGGGTAAACGGGCTGGGCAAGGGTGTATGTGCTATTGGATCTGAAGGGCAGGTTGGGGAGCACTTTGGCTATTGAATAGGGGCAGTGGGTTCCGAAGGGCTGTTGCTACTCCAAGAAAAGGGGAGAGATGACAAGGTTACGGAGGCCAGTGGGAGGAGATCAACTTCACACCATTAAGCCGGTGACACTATCTATTGAGTTGGATAGGTTCTGCGGCGTCATGGAGAACAAGCAACCCAAGTAGTAAGAAAACCGCAGGGAAGAAGAGAACAAGTCATGCGATGCACTGTAGGGTAGAATCTGACCAGAACAATAAGGAGAAAGAAGAGATATTTCATTCATAGAAAACCAAGTAGCGTGGATCATGGCCAAGGGGCCAAATACAATGCAATGCACCCAAACGAAGGGGGAAGGAGAAACATGAAATAAGAAAAGAAAGAAGGAAAAGCAAAGAAAACAACTGGAGAGAGGGCTGGAACGAGGAAGGGTAACAGTTCCCTTCCCTGTTCCTTCCCCTCCCACTACATTTAGCACACTCTCTCCCTCTTTTTTCACTCTCCTCTACCTTCTTCTTCTCTTCTTGCCGTGCGTCTTCTTCTCTCTGGGTGCTGTTCTCTGTCTTCTCTTCCTCGCACACTGTTTTCCTCTTCGTGAGAGGTTTTTATACCTCCGACGTTGACGGGGGCTTCATGATGGCAATTTTGTCCGAGGTTGACCTCGGTCGTGTCTTCGTTAGGTGGAGGCCTGCCTCCTCGAACCAGAGGGTGACACCACGGCAAGGTGCTAGCTGGCTCCGAGGTGGCCGAGCTGTGCGCCAAGGGTCCCCGGCAGTGACCGTTGTGTCTGCCGCCGGTGTGCACCGGTCTGAAGGTCACAACATTGTACCGGGCGCGGAAGAAGTCACGCTGCACCGGGTGGAAGGCTTGATAGGGTGTGCTGTTGAGAGGGCACAACGACTGTGCCGTTGAAGGGGCCTTGATGGTTGCTGTGCCGTTGGAGGAGGCACGAATGGGGTGTGCCGTTGACTGGGCACGAGGGGGTGTGCCGCTGGAGAGGCCCCCAGGGTGTGCCGTTGACAGGCTACCTGGAGTGTGCCGTTGGGAGAGGCACCTGGACTGTGCCGTTGAAGGGGGCACGAAGGGGTATGCCGGTGGAGAGGCACGGGAGCTTGCCGTTGGGGCACTTTAAGAGTGTGCCGCTGGGGGGCTTTAAGGAGTGTGCCGCTAAGGGGCTTTTAAGGAGTGTGCCGCTAGGGCACTTCAGGGTAGTGTGCTGCTGAGGCACTTGTAGGGCGGTGTGCCGTTGAAGGGCACAGGGTGTGCCATTGGAGGGCATAATGAGTGTGCCGTTGAAAAGGACTTTGAGCCTTGCTTTTGGAACTAAGAACTGTGAATTTCTTTGGGACATTATTCACCGCCAGGGACCCGAAGTTGGATCCACAACAGTGTATAACTTCAGGAGGCTATCCTGTGTTTTCTTTGTCATTCAATGCGCCTGTGTAAATGTGAGGATTTGCCGGACGGTAGTATTCTCTGGAGCCCTAGGTAACCAGTTTCTCCGAGTCTTCTCTCTTCAACTCTGACGCCAATGCGGGACCTAGGTAGGACGTATGGACGTATAATTTTGTATGTCCACAAGACCTCATCAAAATCAGCTGAGTTGTGAATCCTAAAAAATCACCGAAAAGGATCCATTGAGTCCTGTGAAGATCAACTGGGGAGCTGGCCCTAGAAAATAACTAGTATAACCTTTGTGAAAGGTTAGTGAAAATATCTCGGGGAAGTTGCAGGGGGACTGGATGTACGAAAGCAAAGAAGGCTGACCGAACAAGTATAAAAATCTTATGTTTTCTGTGATTTTCTTGCATTCTCGCCTTTAATTTTCCACCGGGTAATCTCAATGAAATTTTAATGTGCTATTCTCTTTGATGGCAAACCTATTCACCCCCCTCTAGGATGCCTAGCTACTAACATGATCCAACGTTATGAAAAAGGGCATCTTCCTATTATCGGGTAATAGGATATGCATCCTCATATATACACAATCTGCTACAATCTTCAGGGCATAGGCAGTGGACTGTATGGAAAAAAAACATCAAGGCACCTTCAAGGCATCACGACTAGCACCTCGAAGCTACTTTTATTTTTTGGTCTTACTCCTATTCTATCGCAATTTTTTTTAAACCCCAAGACATTAGGAGTCACCTGGTGCAACGGTTCTCCCTCTCTCAAGATTTCCTCATCAGTGCTATCGACCGTTGCCATCTCCTCATTCGGTTTCTGAACCATGAAGTCTTCCTTCAGGTTCTTATCAAAGAGACCTTGTACATCCACGGCCGGCCCTTCAGGTTCTTCCAATGGACGATTCATTTCTGCCCGGATGCTGATTCGCCCTTTGTTCCTGTTTGGCTGGAGCTGCCTGGCCTCTCGGCCAATTTCTTCCACGAGGTATTGATCCGTTCTATTGTCGGAAGCATTGGCCCTATCCTCAAGGTCGATCGGAATACCTCCTGCTTGCTCAGGGCTAATGCTGCAAGGGTTTTTGTTCAACTGGATGTCTCCAAGCCTCTTCCCGCTCGCGTCTGGGTTGGCATTGGGGGTGGTGGGTCTTGGCAGCCCATTGTCTGCCCGGATCCCCCACTGTTCTACCGTGGGTGTCTTCACTTGGGCCATCTCGTTGACAAATGCAAGAAGAAGCATCTGCTTGTTGGAGGGTATGTTGTCTCTGGTTCGGGCGGTTCTGGTCCTGCTCTGCATGCTATTGCGCCAGCTCCCCCTTCATTGCCTGCTAAGGCTTGGAGGCCTGCTCCTGCTCGTGCCCCTCCAATTCGTCTTGAGCCTCCCTGTGACGACCCAGTGTCCGGATACCAGGTAAACCCGATAACACTTGGATCCTGCGAGGCCTCCCAAGAGCGAAAAAGCTCCAAAGGGATAAAAGGAGTGTGTGTAGTACATTGAAGTCCTAGATAAAGCAGTAAGCAATTAATATTTCATTGATCAGGTTTGCTAAAGTAGCAGAAATAAAAATTACATTTTTAATTAACAGTTTAAATTAACAGAGTCCAGTCCAAATTAAAGACAAGTACAGCCCAACAGAAATTAAAACGTACACTGAAGTCGGGGGAAGCCCGATGCAGAGAACGCTGGCAACGCTAGCAACAACGAACTGACGCACTGCGTCACGAACCACCAGAAGGAGAAGACCACACCTGAAAAGCAGAGGTGAGTCTCGTGTCACTGGCTCAGTAGGGGTCACGTAGATACCCACTGGAAACAACGCGGTAACACGCTAAACAGTAAAGCAGGAGCAACAATAGTAACTACAATAGTAAAGCTGTAAAAAGTAGGAGTAAGCATGAAGAAGAATAGCTAAAGGAAAGAGTAAAGCCGTACTAACCGGAAACACGGCCGCCGACCAAACCACGGCTCTCTAAGCTACTCCAAACGGCAACAGAAAGGCGAACCCTGAGCTCACAAAGTCAGGCGTTACCTATCCATCCACCAACATCAGCTTCAAAGCTGAAGCCTACTAAAATAGGCAAAAGCCCTATTAAAAGACCTACACAGTCAAAGGCATGAACATACACAACTAGATCCTCATGTACGTTACACAAGACTAGACCTCGAGTAAAGCCATATACAGGCTACTCGGAACTCAATGACGAAAACACACGTCACTAGACACGAGAATCACTAGAGTCATGCGTCAAGTGACAAGAGCACCTCCTCACTAGAAGAAAGCCAGATGCGTCCACTGACGGCTTACACTGTGCCATAAGTATCTCCCACACGTCTGGAATGACAGTAACTGAGACACTCACTGAACCGAGTACAAGGAACAATAGTAACGAGTGACTAGTCAGGGTCGCGCTCGTCAGCGCTCGTCCAACCGCCAATGACCACGTGTGCACACACAAGCTCAATGCCTTGAGCCAGGCCTCTAGCTAGCTTTCTCCCCTAGTAGGAACTAGCTTACAAACCGTATATCGGGAACTGCCCCGCCACCACTCCGAGGTGGGCCAACACACTGGAACGTGTCGTCGGGCTACGACTAGTGGAGGCTCACTAGACACAGAGACTCCAAAACACTAGTGCCGAAGTACAGACAGGCTAAGCATGCACTGTCACACGTACTACGAAGCACCAAGACACAGGACACGAGGTAGCATACCATACTGCCACCGGACTCAGGATAGACAACTAGACCTGCAAACATAACGATCCTTGAGTCAGAAGACTCGGGTCAAGATCATCGCACAAAGCGGTAACAAGCCACCAATCAGCCTAGTCCCTAAGCCACATCACGAGAAAACACCGATAAAGTAAACGACATATGATCACCTGATCCACACCTCCGCCTAACACGATTCACGGAGACCTGAGGGATCACTAAGACCCTCAAAGCACATGGACATGTAAACCGAGGTAAGACGATACCTCAAGGTGTCCAACATCATCTCTTGATCCATACAGGACCATCGAGACAACCACGAGTCACATGTCAATCACTGGATCACACCAGGTTGACCAGACATCAATAATGACTCTAAAACAGCACAAAACACCACGTGATACAATGGCCTTCTAAGACACCCTACCACACGGTTTAAGCTCTCATAGGACGTCCAAGACATCCACGGAATAGTGTGCTAACCTAGGGGTCAAGCCACATCAACCGGAAATCGAAACCGTTCAAGAAGACCACACGAGGGAAGTAGCGGTCGCTCCATTGGCCGCTAGACCGACCTAGCGGTCATCCAAAGGGCCGCTACCCTCACACAGAGAACATAGGGGCATGCGGTCTATCGCAGGGCCGCCAGAAGACTGTAGCGGTCATGGACCCGACCGCTAGACCCAGTCAAACCCCCTATAGTGAAACCGACTTAAACCAGTCAACAGAGCTTAGCGGTCATATACTAAACTACCACAGCCACTAAGCGGTAGGAGCTAGGGCCTCTAGCTCAACCGACTTGAAAACCTTGAACCGACATAAATGATGCCTAGCGGTCTAACTATGAACTGTTAGAATATGTGGGTGCAAGACACGGATTCAGAGGGGGGGTGAATGAATCCCCGTTCAAAAACTATTACGGAACAAAACTTTTGCCTCGATTCAAAACAATCTCAGATGGACTCGTACACTAAATTGAGCTTCTCCCAAACACAGAATCAAGCACTAATGGTGCATACAGACAGATAAGTCGTTGAACACACAATCTAACCTATATGTACCATATAGCATGCTATCACAGCAGACAGGAACAACACCGAACCAACCTACCGATTAGAACATAAAGCTTTCAATGGACCTTCAGATAAACAATCATAGAACCGTAAGTTCAATCAATCCATTCAGACGCCAATCTACGAATGGGGTAGAAGATAGAGAGCAACCACACCAAATCAATCACATGATACGCAAGATTTTTAGGTGGTTCGGCCAGACCCACAGTCTGCCTACGTCCATCCCTCACTCCAAACCAGAGTGAGGCTTCCCTTGTAATAGCAAGAACCGCAGACTCAGTCTGCAGACAGACATTGTCTAACAACTTGACCTAGAGGAACACACTCCTCACTTCCTCCAACCCAGAGGGGAACCACTAGTGACACCCAATCACTAGCAAACTGGAGAACAAATCTCCCTTCCTCTGAAACCCAGAGGGAAAGCACAAATGACACCAAGTCACTTGTAACCGGAGACACCAAGTCTCCCTTCTCCTGAGTCCACAAGAGGACCCCGAACTCAGCCTGAGTATCGGAAGACCAAGAAACTGGAAGATGAAAGTAACAAAAAAAAGGGAAAATAGACTGGCGAATAAAACCAAAAAAAAAAAATAGCTCACATAGGAGCACAGTAGTTCAGGATCTGATCCTAGAACTGAACTATTTCACTCTTCCTCTTCTGATGTTGGCTCTCTTGCTCTCTCTCTTTCGTCTCTTCTATTCTTCTTCTTTTTCTTTTTTTCTCTCTACTATTCTCTCCTTTTCTTTCTTGAACTCTCCTATTCTTTTCTCTGATCTTCTCTTCTTCTCCTCTTCCGGGTTATCTTCTTTTTTTTATCGAAGGACCAGCCTTCTTATATGGCTGTTGGTAGGGTTCCCACGAGCTCACGCGTCCAGAGAGGATTGGGGACGTTGATCCACGTAGCAGAATGTCAGAGAAATTCTTCTTGAGACCACGTGCCAATCATTGTTTCTGTTATCCTTACGAGCTTACGTGCCATATGACGATTTCTGCCCTTGTGCAGATCATATGTTTGAATGTATGGCCAAGCTTGTAGAAGTTGCCGTAGCCTTAGACCTGCATAGACTTGTGCTCGTGGCGCTCGTAAAACTGCACCGACTTGTACTTGAAGTGAAAAACTTGCACTGACTTGAGCTTGCAGCAAGGTTTGTACTGACTTGAGCTCGTAGTAAGGTTGCACTGACTTGGGCTTACAGCAAAGTTGCATTGACTTGTGCTTGCAGCTAAAACCTGCACCAATAGTGAATATTCGTTAGACGAGAAAACCTTGCACTGACCCTGTATACAACTAACACTGACCTTAGTATGCACATAGTATAACTTAGCACAGATCTCATATATGCATGTAATAGAGTATGTACGGACTTGTTCTGCACAAGGAAAAATGTGCACGGACTTAAATGATGCATAGACCTAAATGTTGCATGGTCTTTATATGCTGAATGAACACGATATGCATGGACCTACTTTTCCTATATGCATGCTGCAAATAGTTGCACGGGCCTTGTGTCTCGCAAGGCAAAAACTACACAGACATTGTATCGCATAAGGGCGAATAGTCTGTACAGACCTTAACACAACTCGGTGTTAACTTGTACTGACTTTTAGTCAATTAAGCCAAAACACTCACACAGACGATTGTGTGTTAAACAACGAAGAAATCACGGACTTATGAGTGCATTGACCAAATGTTTGACAAGATGCAATGCATCGACCAAGTGTTTGTCAAAATGTCAGACACAAAGAAATGGCATGCACACAAGGAAATAATATGTACACAGTGTATGTAATGAAATCTCATACACATGCACACATTCACAAATGCAGACTTCATCATCGTTTCACATGCACACCTATGAATCATCATGGTTTTTCATGCACACATGCACACATATGAATCATCTTGGTGTTTGCTATCATCAAAATCACAGAGACAACAATCTCCCCCTTTTTGATGATGGCAACACCATGATGAGTATGAGTCATAATGATAATAAAGAATAAGGCAAGGCAAGATGTTGACTCATGTCAACCTATTCTCCCCCTTTGACTTCATCAAAAAGAGAAAATAGAGTAACACCAATTGTAAGATGATTGAATCTTTAGCTAAAATGCAGGTAGCAAACAATTCTCTCCCTGAGAGAATATCAAGGGTCATTCATCAAAATAATGATCAGAATCTATCAATCAAAAACACAGGGGCAATAAGACAATGAAACGAGCCAATAGATATGGCAGTGAAGAAAGCAACCAGGAATATGGTCGTAAAGATAAGCTCAGGGTTTCCTTTGAGACAAAGTGAGAGCAAGCTAGCAAAAGCTTTCCAGCAGAGTAAAGGCACAATAGATCCAAAATTTGACAAGATAACCTATTCTCCCCCCCCCCCCTAAGCAAGATGATGACCATTCAAGGAATCAATTTGGAGGATTCAACAATTGAGCAAAAGTATTATTGAATTTTCAAAGACCCTGAGATACAGAATTTTTCAGTAAGTTACCAACTTCATAAACCAGAATTTAGGTTTTAGAGTCTTCACTATAAAAGCTTATGACTCCTTTGATTGACAGATATGGTTTAAGAATGACGTAAACAGAGTTTTTCAAAAATAAACCATACTCATATCTGAAGTAGTTTTTTAATAAAAATAAACCAAATGCTCATATAACACCTCTAGTTCAACCTTCTTCCATCTTACTCATTTTACTTTTCATGACTTCTTTAAGAATCACATAAGGTAGTATTGAGAATAAACACTCGTGAAAGCATCTGAATTTTACTGTCCTTCCAGAATATTTGAATTACACTTTTTCATATTTTTCTTTTGATCATTAAACACTTGTTAGGATTTATAAATTTTAATGAGCAATTTTGGTTGATCAACACCTTTCGACGTGAGGAGACACTTTGTTCAGAGGCCAGAATCCCCAGTTACTCAGTGTGATAACTGTATTGCTTCTCTATTTTAGAGAATATAGATAGCATTAGAGGTATCTTTGGCATGAGGAGACACCTTGATTAGAGGCGAGAATCCCCAGTTACTCAATACAACCATGCCATTACTCTACCATATTTTCACATTATTTTCAACGATTTTAAACAGAGTTAACTATGATACTTCATGACACAGTCCTTTGGATAGGTTTCTCAGTAACCACAGTCATTGCTCTATTCACAATATTTCTTTCAGGACAATTCAGACAGATTAAATGTTTAATAGCAATACTAACACTCAGTATTTCAATCAAAGAGAATCATGATTTCAACTTTTCAGACTTCAGGAAATCTTACATGAATTTACATGAGACCAGCAGTCAAGGTTTATTAAAAAGTTGAATCAGATATTTTCAAGTTCTTTGAGTGCAAACTTAAGAGTACATTAGACTTAAACCAATTCTAAATCAACAAATATTCTTAAACCTGTATAATGGAAGATTCTACATTAGAGGTGTTTTAACATTTATGAAGCAGTATTCAAACTAAAGGTTTACTTCAAATCTCAGTTCAGTTATTAAGTAATCAGCAACATTCAACAATGATTGTTTGATGATGTGAGTCACTGGAATGACAGATATGTAGGAACCCTTAGTGATAGTGTATCACAGAGATAACAATCAAGATATGAAAAGAATTAAGCAAGAAACTCCCCCTATCTATATGCAATGTTGTTCAGACACAACATTCTGAATTGGGAGCTTCGGTTGACTGAAGAGAGTAGATGGGTCGATCGAACAGATAGATTTGAGTCACAAAGGCATTTTGCTCCCCCCAACAGTATGCATGTACTAAGCATGAATTCAAATATCAGTGAATGTTTTTTACAAAATGTATGCAAGTCTAACAAAGATATTACGCAACTTGACTCATGGTACTTGGCGGAGGACTTGGTCCAAGGACCACCTCACACATGGTAATAGCATCCAGACAGACTCCATCTGCCCTTCAGCACTGTTCCATTTAATATACCATGATGGTCACGCATGACAGTGCAGTGCCAATGCAGTTCTATATGTAGTCAGTCACTTCTTTTTGGAGTTTTCAAAATGAGTGTTATGCAATGTAGTCCACTACATGTATGCATATGCAATAGCTCTCCTCAAGATGAATTGCACTAACTAGTGGACAAACAGACTCCCCCTGACTGTGTGCAGTATAATCTAGAATTCTACATGCCACAAGTGCCTGACAAGTTTGTTAACACCCGTTTTATGACCAATAAGTTGGGTCATCTCCTTGTTCATTCTATATGATGCTCCGAGTTATTCACTCTTTCATTGAGCCTTCTTCATCGGCTGGAGGTTTATTTCATGGGTCTTAGCTCCTTGGTTGGGTCTGATTCCTTGATTCCTTGCATTGGATGAAGCTTAGCAAGCTTTCTTTTCATTTGGATCCTTATTGTCTCTAACGGTCTATACCCGGTGCATTACAACTCTCTGACGCATCATCCCTTGGCCGTTACATCTTGCAGAGTCCTTGAGCTTAAGACTTCTTTCCAGTTCTTATCCTGTTGGTTATCCGTTGGCTCTGACGGTCTATCGTGCAACCGTTATATTCCTCTAATGCATCTTCCCTCGACCGTTACGTCCTTCAAGAGTCCAACACTTTTGAACTTCTCTCGTTGATCTTATCTTCTTAAAGGATAAGGTTGTGTGACGGTCTACTCCGGGAGCGTTACATTCTTGTAACGGTCTGTCGTGCAGCCGTTACATCAAACAGAGAGTCCTGGCAGGTCTGGCCTTTTCTCTGCTACTCCGTGGCCGAGTTGAGAGTTTGATCTTGTGATTTTTCTTCCAAATCTGATCCTCAGAACCTTCTGCTTGTTTCTATGGACTCTTGGGAGTATTATCTTCAAGAGTTTGCTAAGAATCATCCTTCTTTTTAGCTGGATTATCCTCTGCTCGATCGGAGAGTTTGAGGGCCTATAAATAGAACCCTTAACTTCATGGCCAAAGGAGGAGAAAAAATCTGGAGTTTACGTCGAAGTGCTGCCGCATTCAGGAGTCACATCCAACCAAGAAGAGCTGTCTTTCACGTCCATCTGCTTCACAGTCAAGGGAGTATTTCATTTTCCAAGTGTTTAGTTCCATCATTGGCATACTTGTGTTCTTCTCCCTCCTTTTCATCATAGCATTGTCCCACTCCTTCTTTCACGTTCCTCCACTTGTTTCATTCATCTAAACATCCTTCCTATCTTTTAAAACGCCTAGAGAGGTTAAAAAACCAAACTTCCCCGGTATTCCCCTTTCCTTTTACATGTCATTAAGTTCATTGGCTTATTGATACTACGCTTGATTGAAGGGCTAATTTGGGGTTGTTTTCTGTGTTCTACGTTCTTTGGCAGGTTTACAGGGCTCATTAGACGAGCCCAAGTTTTCTAACCGGCTGGAAAGTATGGAGTTTGAAGGATTCATAAGCTTGTTCTGCAGACACTCTGACGGTCTTCCTCAGGTGCGTCAGGTTCTTCTAGCGGTCTATCGGGCGACCGTCACACTCTCCATGACGCATAGGTTCTGGACCGTTACATTCAGCAGAGCTACAGTTTCCTATTGGTTTCTCTCTCCCATGAGCGAGTGCATCATCTTCCTATTCTAAGGTATTTATCAGGTCTTTGGCTTGTTTTTACCTTAGTGGCGATCACGTTCTTTTCTTGGTATTGGGCATTGATTTTCTCTCTCTCATATCTCCTATTTACTTTGCTTGTTCCACCCACGCGGTGTGCTTTCATTTATTCCTTTGCTCCACTCTCCGGCGTGTGTTTTTCTTTTCCTTCTTTAATTTAGTTTGATTGAGATAGCATTGCCCATGCTAGAGCTGGTTCTGATTGCCTAGGTTCATGGTTTACATGTTCATAGGTTGATTGAGATCATTGTTATTTGCTCTTCATCTTTTCATCATCATCATATTATTCCTCATCATTCTCTCTTATTGAAAACAAAAATAAAGAAAAAATAAATCAACAGTTTTTTGGCGATCACGGTGGGACAACTTGTGCCAATCGTGTCTTGATCTCTGCTTAAACCTGCCATCATTTCCTTGTTTGGTTTTCTCTGGATTTCCCTTTTATTTCCTATTGTTTCTGGTTCTCTGGCTCCTCTGACGGTCCTGCGTTCCCGCGTTACACTCTTCTGACGGTCTGGTCTTCGACCGTCACATTCTTCTGACGTAGGGGTTATAGACCGTTACACTCCAGATAGGTACGCATCCCGAGGTGCATTTTATTTCCACAGTTTCTGCTGTGATCTTTGTGCTTGGGTGCTATCTGGTTTCCTCCCTGGTTGGTTTACATACTTATATCATTGTGTGCATAATCGTTTGATAGATTCTAGGCTAGAACTTACATGCACTCCGGTGCACATAGGTCCATGCATATCTTCATACATTAGTTTGCATTCTTCTACCTTGGTGCGTGGACCTCTCGTCTCCATATTCTTTGGGGCCGACTAGGAAAACACATCAGGGACCTCCATAAGTCCCCATGAGCCATGGATTCCCACACGGACACCGGGCCGATTGTACCTTTCCTACCCCGTGTTTAGGATGGCATAGGTTAAGGAGTGACTACATTTAGAGTCAACCAAGCCACTCATCCATTCCTATTAAGAACCTATTGTGGAGAGCACATTTTAAATCAAATCACTAAGGTTCTAACGATGGAAATCCTAAAAATCTTGATTCCATCATCTAAACAACTTGGTTGATCTTGAAGTGTTATCATCTCATTTTTCACTTACATATTTGTCAAAGTCATCTAAGCTTGATCACTCATTTGTGTGTTTGTTGTGTGTTGTTTGTTTTTGTTAAAGGTTTTCCATTGCATGTGGAGTTGTTTTCGTCCATTAGAGTCACCTCCTAGGGCTAATTCCTTCTCCAAATTCTACTCCAACCCGCTCTTCGAACCCATCATGGCTTCTTTTAATCCTCCCCGTTCCCAAGAGGAGTCTCTCCCTCAAGGGCTTCTTGAAAACCCTCCTAGGGTTGTCTCATTCCCGTCTGGAGAGGGGTCCGTCCCTCTTCCGTCCTCCGTCCCCATGGAGGGTGGCCAAACCACTCCTTCCTTTTCTCCTCCTTCTGCTGGCACCATTCTCCAAATGATGGCCCAGTTGGATCCCGCCCAACTCCAGGTTGTCTATCAGGCCATGCAGGGGTCCAATACCCCGCATGCTACAATTGTGCAGGGCCAATCTAATCTTTCCATCAAGCCCACTCCAATCGATCTTACTCCGGTCCAACCTCGGACCATTACCTTTTCTGGCATGGAAAAGGGCCAATCTTCCGCTTCGGCCCAGCAGTTCTCTGATAAGGGAAAATACGCTCTTCCTTCCTCTGTTCAAGTGGATCATCATGTGTCTAGCCCATCAGTGCCACAGGTCCTTGTTGGCCATTCGGATTTCTTGCGCCCTCAGTAAGGGGTCGCCCAAGTCCATTCTAATCTGGGTTAGTCTTCGACCCAATATCCTTCTTATGGGCTTCCCACTTCTGCTCCTTCTTATGGGCTTCCACCTCCTACAACAGTCCATCCTTCTGCTCCTCAATTCCAATCCTCGTCTCTCACTACCCCTACTCCATCTAGGGAGCATGAACTCCTTGACAAATGGGCCGCCATGCAGCAACAGCTTGATTTCCTCCAAAAATGGGTTGGCCCTCAATCTTTAGCAGATGTTCCAGTCCCTAGCTTCCAGAACATCCGGTTCCCTCCGCAATCCGAGCTCCCCAATTATCGCAAATATGATGGGAACGGCAATCCCTTTATTCATGTGAGGGACTTTCTATATGAATCAGCCCAATTTCAGTATGATGATCACCTTATGGCGTATTTGTTCCGCCGATCATTGGATGGCGTTGCACTGGAATGGTTCTACTCTCTACCATTAGAGGATGCCGAAAGCTTCAAGATAGTGAAAGACAAGTTCATCCAGCGGCTCCAAGACAGAGTCGGCCCAGAATATTCTTTTACAGATTTGGTGGCCGAAAAGATGAAGTCAGATGAGGAGTTTGCAACCTACGCTGACAGATGGAGGCAGATGTCCGCCAGGGTGCCAGGCCACATTCCGGAGGAATAGAAGGTCAAGTTACTCATCTCAACGCCACTCCGACCTTTCGAAACATTCTGGCCATGAATGATATAGCCAACATGCACCAACTCTATAGCCGGGCGCGGTTCATTCAAACATAGTTCAAGGACTCCCCCATCCACTCGCTCTTTGAGAACCAAAAGCCAAAGTACCACAAGAAACCTCAAGGGCCCGTCACCGAGGGGGTTCAGACCAATGAGCAAGTTCAAGCCGTTACCTTTCCCTTCCAAGTCGCACCCTTCCACTACAAGAAAAAGTGGATTTAGCGACGGAATTTTGCGACGGATATTAATCCGTCGCAAATATGCCTGTAAATTTAGACGGACCTATTTCGTCTCAATATTTAAGACAGAAAATTATTCGTCTGAATATCCGTTGCAATTAGTGACGGATTTTCAGACGAAAATTAGGACGTCTGAAATTAGAGACGGATATTCAGACGAATTATTTTCTGTCTTAAATTTGAGACGAAAATTGTTTCCGTCCGAAATATCGTCGCAAAAATTCACTTTCGACACCCCCCATTCCCCCCCGCTCTCCCTCTCACTCTCACTCCCCCCGCTCTCCCTCTCCCTCTCACTCTCACACCATCGCCGCCGTTACCGTCGAAGGTGCGCCATCGCCGCCGTCGCCGCCGGCCTCATCTCCCCCCACCGGTAAGCCCCTCCCTCCCTCTCCCTCTCCCGCCGCCGCGCGCAGCCGTCCGCTGCTCCCCATGGCGGTGTCGTCGCCGCCGCCGGCCACCGTCTCCCGCCCTCTCTCTCTCTCTCTCGTAGCACACAGGTTCGGTAGAGGGGGGCCGGTGGAGGGGGAGGGGGGTGCGGTGGAGGGGGAGAGGGTGCGGTGGAGGGGGGTGGTCGCAGGAGGGGGAGGGGGGTCGCAGGAGGGGGAGCGGGTGTGGTAGAGGGGGAGAGGGTCGCAGGAGGGGGAGGGGGGTCACAGGAGGGGGAAGGGGTGCGGTGGCGGGGGTCGCAGGAGGGGGAGGGGGGTACGGTGGAGGGGGGTACGGTGGAGGGGAGTCAGCAGGCGGGGGAGGCCTGTCGGTGGAGGGGGTGGCAGGAGGGGGAGGGGGTGCGGTGGAGGGGGAGGGGCTGCGCTCGAGGAGGGGGGTCAGCAGGAGGGGGAGGGCTGCCGGTGGAGGGGGTGGCAGGAGGGGTAGGGGGGTCGCAGGAGGGGGAGGGGGGTGGGGTGGAGGGGGGGTCGTAGGAGGGGGAGGGGGTGCTGTGTAGGGGGAGGGGGTCGCAGGCGGTGAAGGGGGGTCGCAGGAGGGGGAGGGGGGTGCAGTGGAGGGGGAGGGGGTCGCTGAGTGAGGGGGGTCAGCAGGAGGGGGAGGGGGGTGCGGTGGAGGGGCTGCCGTGGATTAAATATTTTATTTATTATATTTATTATATTTTTATATTCATTGCAGGATAATCTGTCGAGAGGAAGGGAACGAAAGATTCAGAGATTTTTTTACAAATAAATAGTAAGTAAAAATTTAATTTCTTCTTTATATGTTGTTTCATTTTATTTTAATTTATGTAATCTTATTTAGATTTATTGTTAGGATGTCTTATTTTTTTATGGTGAAAAAAATCCAAGAGGGGGGGCGGTCTGGGAGGGGGAGGGGCCTGTAGGAGGGGGGACTTCGGGAGGGTGGGGGGGTTCCGGTGGTGGGGGGGGAGGGGGAGGTCATCTGGGGGGGAGTTCAGTGGGAGGGGGGGTTCAGGGGGGGGCTCGGTGGAAGGGGGGTTCAGGGGGGAAGGGGGAGGTCGTTGGGGGGAAGGTCAGGGGGGAGGTCGGTGGGAGGGGGGGTTCAGGGAGGGGGGGGCTCGGTGGGAGGGGGAGGGGCCAGTAGGAGGGGGGCTCCGGAAGGGTGGGGGGGTTCCGGTGGTTGGGGGGAAGGGGGATGTCATTGGGGGGAGTTCAGTGGGAGGGGGGGTTTAGGGGGGGAGGTCGGTGGGAGAGGGGGAAATTGCCATGAGTGTCCCTGATACACCCTCTGCCTCCACAAAGACCAGGGCTACCAGTTGAAGCACCATCTACATGCAACTTATAGTTATCCTTTGCTAGTGACCTTGTAACAACCAATGGAGATTTGATCATTACTCTAGGCCTAAGATTATACTGATGAAGGATATTAGCTTGCTCAGCTGAAATTGGTTTGTGGAAAACCATACTGTCCAAGACCTGCTGAATATTGGCACAGATATTCTGATGAAGTTTCTCAATCGCAAGTAGCTTCCCTTCAAACCTACCCTTGCACCTAGCTTTTCAAATTTCCCATATCATAAGGATAAAGGCGTATGATGTTCGATCCCCAAATCTGTCTTTATCAGACCCTAGTTGATGTTCAAAGTGCCATGTATTGTATGTTGTTCATTAGTGAGCGCCTCTCTAACTGACACCCTTTGGAATGTGGGAGCTTGTACCCCCTACATTGCTCAGAGTGCTACTTGAAACCTGTAGTTTCCTGAATGCTCTGAGCCATCGTTGCCGCAGCCTTAGACGACAATAGAAAAGTGCTCTTCCCAGCATTTATTTTTTGCATGGAATATTTTTTGTATTTATCTAAAAATTGGAGAAGGGTTTTGATGTCAGGGGCTGCTGCATTCATAAAAATAAGTGTATCATCTGCATATAGTAGATGCAACACTTGATTACACCTCCGGGGGCCACTGTACGCCTTAATTCTGCCTGATGTAAATAGATCCCGCAAACCTCTGCTTAGCACCTCTGACGCCATTACAAAAAGATATGGTGCTATGTGATCGCCTTGCCTGATTCCCCGAGTGGACTTGAAAAAACCAGAACTCAAGCTATTAAAGTTCACCGAGAACCATGAATTGGAGAGCAGGATTCTCACATATGAGATAAATCTTGAACTGAAACCAAACCTCTTTAGCACTGATAGAGTGAAATCCCATTCCATCCTATCATACGCTTCTGCCATGTCTAACTTGAAAATGACATTATGACCATGGACCTTCCTATAAATATCCTTGACCAATTGTCTGGAAAGAGATATGTTATCCAGAATGAAATGTCCTTTGACAAAAGCTCCTTGCTCTTGGGATATAATGGCAGGCAGCAAAGGAGCCATGTGCTCACATATAAGGCAAAGGTTAATGTAATAAACAAAGTTGCACAGCCTCCCCTCTCTGCTTTGTGTAAAACGAAAAAGAAAGAGAGAAGAGAAAGAGAGAAAGAAGAAAAAAAGAGGGAATCATAGCGGCATATCTCCAGGTCATGGGACCCTCTAGGCTACCCCTTCCCTAGGTCGGCAGACTCGAACTCATTTAAATGAGATCATTCATCTCAAAAAAAAGGGACCCTCTGGGCTGCCCTCGCACTAAACAAACGAAACAACTAGATAAATAGATGAATAAAATTATTATTTAAAATTTAGTGCGTCCACAGCAACAGTCGACTTATAGCAATAGGTAAATACTCTAAAAATTATGCTTGTACTTTCAAACTTTGTGGATGTTAATTGCATATAAATGTGTTTTTAGATCTGATTTTAACAGAAATTTGATGTTGACCTGACTCAAAAATGTGGATTGTTTAGCTTTGATGTTCTTCATGTGAGTATTTTTTTAAATTAGATATTATTTAGATGGATGTATGCAGAATGTTAAGTGCGATGTTATTTAATTTTATGTCATATAAACACATGGGGTATTCCATGTGAGCTGAGGTGCGTGGGTGCGACCTAACATTACACGCACCTCAGGAGAGCGTGTTAAACCCGTGTCAATGAACCTTCCCGTTCAAGACTTTGGGATTGATGTGTATGTTCTCATTTTTTTTATGAGAATGTATATATCTACCTCAAAGTCTTGAATTGTTCCGTTTGGACAGTCTGTGAATGTTTGATCGCACTTAGGCAGTCATTTACTATATGTGTTTGTATGGTTTGCTGAAAATGTCGGTTGCGTCTCCTCACTCTTCTTCGATATAACTTTATTGATTTTGAGTGTTTTCTTAACCACTTACTTATAAGTGTTTAAGAAAACTTTAAAATCAATAAATATTTTTGTATATCGAAGAAGTGTGGGGAGATGCTGCCGAAATTTTCAGTAAATTGTGCAACACATATAGTAATTGATTGTGCGATCAAACCTTCATGGATGGGTTAAAAAGTGATAATCTAAATAATAGTCCTCATCCAACTACAAATGGTCTGCGACCAACGATGTGAGGAATGGGTCGGGTTTATTTTCAAGAGTAATGATTTAAACGTTACTTGTGTATTAACATTTATTGGGTGCAGGCGAAATGTTGACAGATCGTTCATGGATGTATCGTAGAATAGTTGACCGGGTGGTGTCGGATGATTTTAAGCATGGAGTTGAGAGTTTCATTCAGTTTGCATTGGGGAATCCAAACGCATCAATAGACCGCGACGGTCACATTCGTTGCCCTTGTTCAAGTTGTAGAAACTTGAGGTGGCGTTCACCATGGGATGTGCAACATCATTTGTACAAGAAAGGGTTTGTGGATGGTTATACGAATTGGACGTGTCATGGTGAGCAATTCTTGAGGTATGAGCCCGACAATATTGCAGGCACAAGTGGGTACGTGGATATGGTTGTAGATGCTGCTGGTCCTAGTTTTAATGTTCATGAGGAAGCGCCGAATAAGACAGCCGGAAGATTTTATGAACTACTTAGGGATGCTGATGAGCCGCTGTGGGATGGTTGTGAAAAGCACACTCGATTGTCTGCAGTGTCACAGTTGTTGAACTTGAAATCTGAATTTCACATCAGTGAGACTTGTTTTGACCGTCTCCTCCTCTTGATCAAGAGTATGTTGCCTCGAGACGAGAAGTTGTCAGAAACTTATTATCGTGCAAAAAAGATGGTCAATGAGCTAGGACTTGATATGTGAAAATAGATGCATGCCCGAATCATTGTATGTTATATTACAAAGATGATGCAGATAAGATATCATGTTCTATTTGCGGCCATGACAGATTCAAACCTAAGGGAGGTGTCAATTCAAGCGAAAAGATGTACCTTACAAGGCATTGCGATACTTCCCTCTTGTGCCTAGGCTGCAGCGGCTGTATATGTCCTCAAAGATAGCTGTACATATGACATGGCACAATGACAGAGTACGCCGTGCCGATGATATAATAAGTCATCCTGCCGATGGTGAAGCTTGGACCCACTTCAATCGTACTCATCTTGCTTTCTCAAAGGAGCCACGTAATGTTAGGTTGGGTTTATGCACAGATGGTTTTAATCCATTCGGTGGTTCAGTGGCATCTTACTCTTGTTGGCCAGTGTTCATGACACCGTACAACCTTCCGCCAGACATGTGCATGAAGCGAGAAAATCTATTTTTGTCTTTAGTAATTCCTGGTCCAAAAAGTCCCGGAAAAAATTTGGACATATATCTCAGGCCGTTGATTGATGAGCTCAATTTTTTATGGACTGATGGAGTTGTTACTTATGATGCACGTAGGAAGCAAAATTTTATTATGAAAGCTGCACTGATGTGGACAATAAGTGACTTCCTGCATATGGAATGCTATCTGGTTGGAGCACACATGGGAGGTTAGCATGTCCCTACTGTATGGAAGATACCAAATCATTTGTATTGAAACATGGTGGAAAAGCATGCTGGTTTGATTGCCATCGGCGGTTGCTACCAAGTGACCATCTTTTTCGAAGGCAAAAAGACTCTTTTAAAAAAAATACTCTTGAAGTAGATGAAGCAGACTTGCAACGGGTGTCGGGTCGACATATGGCGACACGGGTGCAAAATTTACCAGATGTAGTATAATTGTCTGGTAGTACACAACAACTGAATAGTTTTGGAAAGGATTACAACTGGAACAAGAAAGGTATTTTTTGGGAATTGCCTTATTGGTCAACTCTTCTTGTACGACACAATCTACATGTCATGCATATCGAGAAGAATTTTTTTGATAATGTGTTCAACACGGTCATGAATGTTAAAGGCAAAACAAAGGACAACGCCAAAGCGTGCATGGATTTAAAGATGCTTTGTAAACGTCCAGAACTGGAACTACAAAACATAAATGGAAGGGTTGTGCAGCCAAAAGCAGCTTACGTGCTTAATGATATATAGATCAAGGAAGTGTGCCAGTGGGTGAAACAATTGAGATTTCCAGATGGATATGCATCCAACATAGCCCGTTGTGTGAATGTTAACGAGAGAAAAATATATGGTCTGAAAAGTCACGACTGTCATGTGTTCATGGAAAGGCTACTGCCCATTGCATTTCATGATTTGTTACCGAAGCCTATATGGGGAGCACTGACCGAGCTGAGTCAGTTTTTCAAGATTTTATGTGCATCAGAACTCAGACTTCGGGACTTACAAACTCTTGAAGAAAATGTGGTCAAAACTATTTGCAAGTTAGAGAAGATATTTCCTCCGGCATTCTTTGATTCGATGGAGCACCTGGTCGTCCATCTGCCATACGAGGCTATTGTCGGAGGGCCAGTACAATACCGATGGATGTATCCATTTGAGAGGTATGCGAGAATTTTCATGAAGACATTCATGTTGTCCATGGTCGCTACATGTCATTGCCATCTGAATTGTTGTTGTAGGTGCATGCATGAATTGAAAATGAAAGTTCGCAACAAGGCAAAGGTGGAAGGTTCGATTGCTGAGGCATATGTTATTGAAGAAATTTCGAACTTCTGTTCCATGTACTTTGAGCCAGATATTCAAACTCGTCATACTCGACCTGCACGTAATGATGATGGGGGAGTTGATGATTTGTCAGATCGGCATTCCATATTTAAGCATCCTGGACGTGCTTTCGGATGTTGCTCGACCCGCACGCTCGAAGATAGAGAGTTGTACGCTGCTGAGATATATATTCTTCTGAATTGTACTGAGATTGAACCTTATGTTGAGTAAGTTCTTAACTCACATTTCCAGCAATGCCATGACTTGTTCATCCTTCTTCTGTAGTTCAATTAAAGTAGTAGTGCATTTATATTGCAGACAATTTGATTCAGAATTAGCACAAAAATGTCCAAATATCCAGGACGTAGAGATTGAAAAAGAACGCGAGAAGTTTTTTGCCAAATGGTTGAGATATCAAGTTAGTGTCGATCGTTCAATATATATGATTGCATTTACTAATGTTGACGTAATTGTTCAAAAATATTTAACTACTCTACTTTACATATAGGTTGAACAAGGTCTCATTAGTGATCAGAGAGTACAAGAGATAAGTTATGGCCCCTCCAACGTTGCACGTGCCTATCCAGGATATATTGTGAATGGATACAGATTTCATACGAGGGATTATGGACGAAGTAAGTCTATGATGAACAGCGGCGTATCTGTTAAGGGAAGTGTATACAATGAAGTGGAATTAGACTACTATGGTATTCTTGAGGAAGTCATAGAACTTCAGTATTTGGGACGAGACAATCATGTATACTTATTTAAGTGTCATTGGTTTGATCCTAATTCAGTTCGACATGACACGTCTACTGGGATTGTCGATGTCAAACATAGGTACAAACTTAATACCTATGAACCGTTCATTTTAGCCGCACAAGCCCACCAAGTGTATTATTCAAGGTATCCATCGTCCAAGAATAAAGATTGGTGGGCAGTTTGCAGGGTTAAAGCAAAATATTTTCCCACTTATGAGTTAAATATGAGTCAAAATGTCTCAGAGCTTGGCAACGTCGAATATTTTCAATCAGATGAAGTTGGCCTTATCGGCTCCACACATGTTAATCTGGATGAATCTGATGAGCCACTGTCATTACGTAAGGAAGATGAAGTGGAAGAAATCGATCCGACGGAGTTAAATGTTCATGTTAGAGGGGAGGAGGAGTCAGATGAAGAGGAAGAGTTCCAATCTGATGAGACTACGATGGATGACGAAGATGATGATGATGAGCTAGATATATCAACATGAGGGAGGCATGTTTTGATAATTTAGTAAGCTGATTCTAACTTTTTAAGCATAATTTTAAATAACATTTATCTAGCCTTATATAATTATGGATTAATATGTATTAATTATTTTGTTATTAATAAGGAAATGGTGCGAGGAGGTCGTACTAGGAGTGGGAGGAGACAAGGCAGTGAGAGGGGCGCTACTCCCTCCTCGTTAGCATCTTCTTCAGACACAGGTATATTTGATCAATAAGTTAGCTATATGAATATTTTAATTGTTTACTAACTTAAAAGAATTTTTTTATAGGTCCAAGTGTCGGCTCACCACCACATGTACAGACGCCACCACCACTTCCCGCTAGTGCCCTCCCACCAGCTCCCGCTACAGGTATATCTATTTTAATTTTCAGTAACATGTTGCATTTCCTTATGAAAATTAATATTTTCCCACCTATGTATTTCTTTGAATTTCTAGCAAAATATTCATTTATCTAATGTGAATTAATTCTTACAGGTCCTAGTGCCCTCCCACCACCTGTCCCGACGCCACCCCCACCAGCTCCCGCTACAGGTATATATATTTTAATTTCCAGTAACATGTTGCATTTACTTATGAAAATTAATGCTTTCCCACTTATATATTTCTTTGAATTTCTAGTAAAATATTCATTTATCTAATGTGAATTAATTCTTACAGGTCATAGTGCCCTCCCACCACCTGTCCCGACGCCACCCCCACCATCTCCCGCTACAGGTATATCTATTTTAATTTTCAGTAACGTGCTGCATTTACTTATGGAAATTAATGCTTTCCCACCTATGTATTTCTTTGAATTTCCAGTAAAATATTCATTTATCTAATGTGAATTAATTCTTACAGGTCATAGTGCCCTCCCACCACCTGTCCCGACGCCACCCCCACCATCTCCCGCTACAGGTATATCTATTTTAATTTTCAGTAACGTGCTGCATTTACTTATGGAAATTAATGCTTTCCCACCTATGTATTTCTTTGAATTTCCAGCAAAATATTCATTTATATAATGTGAATTAATTCTTACAGGTCCTAGTGCCCTCCCACCACCTGTCGCTACAGGTATATCTATTTTAATTTTCAGTAACATGTTGCATTTACTTATGAAAATTGGTTCTTACAACCCTCCCACCACCTCTGACTTCTACAGGGCCCCCCCCACCACTCAGCAGCCAGTTGACGATGCCAGCAGTCATCACGAGGGAGGCACTGTCCATGATGGACGTCGCCCCTGCTGGATCTCCGGGTATATTTATAAGGCTAGTTTACATTCATTAATTATTAGCGGTAAGTTTCTAATATGAATACTTTGACATTTGCAATTGCAGGAAAAAATTAGAACCTTGCACCGCTGTCCATCATGCTATTAGCCTAGTAATGGCACATGTGCCCGGGCCACATTTGTCTTACAAAGAATTTCCGATGGGCGTCCGCGATTCATTGTTCGACATGTTCTTAGTAAGTAACTATGTCATTTAATTCAAGTCTTTTCCAAACTCATTTCACAACAGTCTATTAATTGTGAAGCTTAATTCATTTACAGCGGACTTATCGATTCACTGGTGGACATGATGCGGCACGATGTCGTTCTGGCTGGGAGTCTACTGTGAAGACAAATTATCGAAAGAGAGTATATGCGGCTCAGAAGAAGGCCCAAAAAATTGCTGGTGGGAGTGAAGACCGACAGCTGTGGAAGGAGCACCGTCCTCTATGGATGAGGAAGGAGGATTGGGAGATACTATGTGACAAATTTGCCGACCCCAAGTGGATAGAAAAGTCCCAAAAAGCCAAATCAAATAGGGCGTCACAGCCGGAGGCAAATTTGCATACATGTGGGTCCGTCTCTTTTGCGACTCATAAAAATAAAATGGTAAGTAATGTTTCAAATCTTCTTACATTTTATTAACATATATGACAATTTTTTACTATGAACTATATAACAGGCTGTGGAGCTTAATCGAGCTCCGACGTTCCTTGAGGTGTTCGACAGAACACACAAAAAGAAGGCGACATGTCAATTTGTGAGTACGAGAGCTCGTTCAGTAGCGGTAAGTTTATCTTCGTGTGCAACTTCTACCGTTCATTTAATTCAGATTGAATCATATGAAATTGACTAATTATTTTATTTTATTTGTAGGAAACATATAGCAGAGCTGTGACAGAGAAGTACGGGGAGGGAGAGGGGGAGCAGCCAGACTTGGATCCGGCAGAATGGGTGGCCGCAGCTGGTGTACCGAAGAAGGGCCGAATATATGGTTTTGGGGACAGCATGGACTCTAGCGCGGTGATATCATCGTGTGCGAGTTCGAACTCTGCCCAAACCAGTACTTCTGCCTTCAGTATACCTCATTCTGCCCCCAGTACTTCTGGTAGCGACGTCAGAGACATCGTCCGATCGGAGATGTCTAGCCAGATTTCTGATTTGCAGCTGCAGATGCAGCGGCAGTTCCGAGAGGAGATGTCTACCCAGCAGTCAACCATGTTGCAGGCACTCACTGCCCTGCTCTCCCAAGCGGGAATTCTCCCTCATGCATCCACCACCACGGCACAAGCGGCACAGGTGATTCTTTTCCATGGGTCTTTTCTATGAGTTCAGTTTCTATGAGTTCAGTTTGGCACTTGGTTTCAAATCAAAGCAGTCGGGGTCCGGGGGTCCAGAATGTGAAATACTGATCCGATCGGCATTCCGATCATTCCAACACGACCTGGGAGGTAGACGTGACTTGTCAGAGCTGACGGATTCCAAATCGGACATCCGGTTCGAGCCCCACGCTCAAAAGTGCATTTTGTAAATGCACTTGGTTTCAAATCAAAGCAGTCGGGGTCCGGGGGTCCAGAATGTGAAATACTAATCCGATCGACATTACGATCGTTCCAACACGACCTGGGAGGCTAGACGTGACTTGTCAGAGCTGACGATTCCAAATCGGACATCCGATTCGAGCCCCACGCTCAAAAGTGCATTTTGTAAATGCACTTGGTTTCAAATCAAAGCAGTCGGGGTCCGGGGGTCCAGAATGTGAAATACTGATTCGATCGGTATTCTGATCATTCCAACACGACCTGGGAGGTAGACGTGACTTGTCAGAGCTGACGGATTCCAAATCGGACATCCGGTTCGAGCCCCACGCTCAAAAGTGCATTTTGTAAATGCACTTGGTTTCAAATCAAAGCAGTCGGGGTCCGGGGTCCAGAATGTGAAATACTGATCCGATCGGCATTCCGATCATTCCAACACGACCTGGGAGGTAGACGTGACTTGTCAGAGCTGACGGATTCCAAATCGGACATCCGGTTCGAGCCCCACGCTCAAAAGTGCATTTTGTAAATGCACTTGGTTTCAAATCAAAGCAGTCGGGGTCCGGGGGTCCAGAATGTGAAATACTGATCCGATCGGCATTCCGATCATTCCAACACGACCTGGGAGGTAGACGTGACTTGTCAGAGCTGACGGATTCCAAATCGGACATCCGGTTCGAGCCCCACGCTCAAAAGTACATTTTGTAAATGCACTTGGTTTCAAATCAAAGCAGTCGGGGTCCGGGGGTCCAGAATGTGAAATACTGATCCGATCGGCATTCGATCATTCCAACACGACCTGGGAGGTAGACGTGACTTGTCAGAGCTGACGGATTCCAAATCGGACATCCGGTTCGAGCCCCACGCTCAAAAGTGCATTTTGTAAATGCACTTGGTTTCAAATCAAAGCAGTCGGGGTCCGGGGGTCCAGAATGTGAAATACTGATCCGATCGGCATTCCGATCATTCCAACATGACTTGGGAGGTAGACGTGACTTGTCAGAGCTGACGGATTCTAAATCGGACATCCGGTTCGAGCCCCACGCTCAAAAGTGCATTTTGTAAATGCACTTGGTTTCAAATCAAAGCAGTCGGGGTCCGGGGGTCCAGAATGTGAAATACTGATCCGATCGGCATTTCGATCGTTCCAACACGACCTGGGAGGTAGACGTGACTTGTCAGAGCTGACGGATTCCAAATCGGACATCCGGTTCGAGCCCCACGCTCAAAAGTGCATTTTGTAAATGCACTTGGTTTCAAATCAAAGCAGTCGGGGTCCGGGGGTCCAGAATGTGAAATACTGATCCGATCGGCATTCGATCGTTCCAACACGACCTGGAGGTAGACGTGACTTGTCAGAGCTGACGGATTCCAAATCGGACATCCGGTTCGAGCCCCACGCTAAAATAACTCAATTCAAAACTATGTTAGTTTTCAAATTTTAGTTTAGAATAATTCAAAGAAGTAGGTTCTACAATTGATATCTTTACAGTCTTTGATATTATGTTTGATTTAAATTCATGTAATCTAATAAAATATTTAATTTATCTTTATACTAATCTTTTTATCTATGTATGTTTTTTTAATATAGGAGGATCCTTCTGCGAGCGGTACCAGAGGGGATGAGCAGGGCGGGGGGGATGAAGATATGGACGATCTGGAGGATATTTGTTGATTTTGTTGTATTTTTTTTATGTAACGTTGATGAGTTTATTCTGATATTTGATGTAATTTTAATTAAGTTTGATTTTTTATTTTTGTTCGTATGTATTTTTATTTTCGATGATTTTGTAAACAGGTTTTTAATACAAATTTATAGTTTTTTTAAAAAAGAAGAAAATAAATTTCGGACGGATTTTGAGACGGATCCGTCTCAATTTGAGACGGATTTAGGGACGGAAATTAGGCCGTCTCAAGAAATTTCAGACGGATAGGTAGACGGAATTGAATCCGTCTCAATAACCGTGCGAATTAACGACGGAAATTAGGCCGTCTCAAATTTAAGTTGGAATTTTAGAGAAATTTCAGACCGATAGGTAGACGGAATTCAGTCCGTCTCCATTACCGTGCACAATTGGCGACGGAAATAACGACGGAAAATAGTTCCGTCAGAAATTTCAGATGGATATTTAGACGGATTTATTCCGTCGCAAAAGTCAGACGAATTTGAAGACAGAACTTTCCGTCCGAATTTGTTTCATTACCGATGAAATTGTCGACGGATTATTTTTCCGTCGGCAGTTTAGGACGGAAGAAAATCCGTCGATTATTTGTGACCCTTTTTTTAAGACGGCCATATTATGTCCGAAGTCCGTCGCAAATCCGTCGCAAAATCGTTTAGCGACGGATTTTGTGACTGATTTGGGACGGAATATGGCCGTCGCTAAAACTGCTTTTTCTTGTAGTGTTCCGCTTTCCGTAAAACCCCCGCAATCCTCAAAACCTCGCGCCACAAAACTTCCAAACCAATCCACAAAACTTTCAAAACCCTCCGCCTTCCTTCACCACTCCACCAAACACCTTTGCTGCTCCACAACAACCTCCACAGCCTTCGCAATACCATAATGTCCCTCCGCCCAACGGCTACAACAACAACAACAAGCGCCCGGCTCCTAAAAGGGCAAAGTATCCACCCCTGCCAGAAACCCTCACAGATATCTTCTTAGCCCTCATGTCGGTTAATGCTATACAACTCCCTCCGGAACGGCCCAACTGGAACCCGACCGTCGATCAGACAAAATGCTGTATGTTCCACAGGCAGCCAGGACATACTATTGAATGGTGTTTTCAGTTCAGGGATTTGGTCTATGACCTCCATGAAGGACAAAGGATTGATTTGGCCGAAATGCACCGGGCCATCACAGAAATTAAAGAGAAAAGAAGGCAGCCGCCGAGGCAGCAAGTGCAGCAACAACAGGCACCGCAGCCGCAGCAACCATAGCCGGTTCAAGACTTGGGGATCCACCAGAACCCGATGCCGAACCATCCTCCCACTCTGCAGCCTCAGCCGCCGGCACCGGCTCAGGTTAACGTTGTCCAACCCCCGACTCCTAACGCCGGGTGGTCCTTTGACGACGATGGCTCCCCGCCGCAGGTTATGGCCCTTCACCACAACTACCGCAATCCCCCCGCTTCCTCCATCCTCATACCTACACACCAAACCCCTTCTCCACTTGTTCTCCCATTCACCCCTGTAAATACGCCATTACTCACCCCTGCTGCCATCAGTACCCCTCCGCTTACCTTTACACCCGCTGTCGCCACACCTCCATCTAACCCTCCGCTAGTTTTTCCTCCACCTATATCAGCACCCATCATCTCTCCCCCGCCTACCATTAATCCCTTGCCCATTGTCCTTCCACCGCCGCTCATTACCTCTGCTGAAACCAACCCCTCACCTATCATCCTTTCCACCACACCCCCTTCCGCTCCACTCATCCACCCCACCGGGCCTACTAAGTCACTTATCTTGTGCCCATCTGAGGCCGCGGCAGCCTATAACTTCGCCCTTCAGAGCAGGCGTTTGTTCCATCGTAACTATCCTTCCACCTCCAATCCCCAGTCTTCCTAACCGGCTGCCGAACAGGAAGAAGCCGAGCCACTGCCGGGTACCCAATATGACCTGCTACATCATTTGGATAGGGTGCCCGCCAAGATATCTGTGCTGGAGCTCATTAAGAGATATACCCTTCACCAAAATGCTCTAAGAGATTTTCTTCAGAAGGTGATGGTTAGTGAAGATATGGCAGTTGACAACTTACCTACCGCACTGGCAACAATCTCTAAGGGGCCAGCCATCACCTTCTCTGAAACCGAGCTAGCACCACCAGAAGCTCGGCAAATGCCGCTTTGCATCACTATTATTCTGAACAAAGTCAGTATTGAGGCGGCGCTAGTTGATATAGGGGCATCTATCAATGTATGTCCACTCAGCACCCTCAGGGCCTGCAATATACCAGAAGAACTTCTACGCCCAACCCCCACGACTATAGCTGCATATGACAACTCAAGGAGAGCATGTCACGGGGTGGTCGCCATTCAAGCTGATCTTGGGCCTCTTACTATGCCCATTGAATTTTATGTACTGGACATTGACCCTATGTTCAAGGCTATCCTGGGTCGTCCATGGATCGATAATCTTAGTGCCGTGCCATCCACTGCGCACCAATGTCTCAAGTTCCCTTTTCAAGGGAGGGTGGTTAAAGTAAAAAGCTTATCCACGATGCAGTCTGTAAAAGTTATTTCAGAGAAGGTTCTGCCCACATTATGGCCCAACAGCCGGCCCGTTATTTCTGTGCTAGATCTAGATTTCCTTTGGACTTATGCACCACGCAAGCCCGCCACTACACCTGTCATTGTCAAAGTGAAACCCCAGATCCGAGATTCCAAGGGTTGGGACATTATATTAAAGCTGGGTTATCAACCGGGGAGAGGCCTCGGTGCGCAGTTACAGGGGCGTACTAAGCCAATACCCAAAGGAAGAAAGATGAGCAGGCGAGGTCTCGGTTATCGAGAGTCTGCACTATCAATTTTTAATGACTCAGGACCACTTACCTGGGACTATCGTCAACATTTTGTTAAAGGTCCTCTTCAGCCCGGTACCCTAGATTCACAATCAGCACCATTAGGAAAGAAAGATACAACTTGCACGGTTGCTAGCCCACCTCTGCTACCGAAAGGGCCTGTCGCGGATATGCCAGATTTCAGCTAGTCATTTGCCAGCATGTTCAGCGAGCCAGAAGATTATGGTCAGAAAAAGAAGCAAGACACCCGGCTTGTTCAGTGGAAGCCGAAGCCAGTTGGTCATCTACATGAGAAGGGGAGCTCACCTGTCGTCATTTCTTGGTCTCCCTCCCGCCTCTCATCTCTGTTTCAACAATGGGGACCTATTCCCCGTTCACCCCCAATTATGGTCGATCCGTATTTTTCGGAAAGATCACCCGAAATTCTCTTTGTTCCATGTGCGTGTGGGCATTGCCCACCCATTGATCTATCAACTCTGTTCACTCCTCCTTCCTCCACCACCCCACTCCACGAGATGTGGTTCCGATCCTCTGATCCATTTTTTGATTGCATCTTCCCTTAGTTGTTCCCCATGCAACTTCCTCCTCCTCCATCCTGCTGTATGGTCTCCACTGATCTCCAAAAAAAACATCAAATTTGAAACAGAGATTTTAGTGGAAGATTATGCTACCTTGTCTCCATCCTCCGCCCAGGGGCACGAGTCCCTTGCTTCTTCCTTTCCACTGAAATTCCTTTCTCCTAGGTCAGGCGTAGGGTCCGTCGAGTCTAGGGAAGTAGAACCAGTTAGAACTAGAGAAGTAGGGTCCTCTTCTGGGTCGTCCAATCCCTCCGAGCTTGAGTTGCGCCCGCTTGCGCGTCCTTCCAAATCCATTCCTGATAGGTTCTTATAGGATTTAGCTCAGCGATGTCATGCTCTTTTGAAGTGTCCAGAGTTTGTTGCTGCGGCAATCATGATTGAAGATAAAGAGGAAATAGAAGGGGTGTGGAGCGATGACGGACTCGGTGTCTATGAAGTCTTGGATGAGAAAGACCCAATTGATGATGAGGACAGCAACGTAGATGACACTGCCGATCTGTATGCGCAAGGATTAAAGAAATTCGACGAGCCATCATCAGCAGTGGATGAACATACGAAGGAAATAAATTTGAGAACTGAAGAAGACCCAAGGCCTATCATTATTGCCGCTAATCTCCCTCTACGAGTAGAAGAAGATTTGATTAAGGTTCTAAGGGAGTATAGCGATTCTTTCGCCTGGTCTTACGAGGACATGCCAGGTCTTGACCCCTCTTAAGTGGAACACCGACTCGTACTTAAACCAGGGGCAACACCTGTAAAACATCGATCAAGAAGATTCCACCCCCACATGGCCTTAAGGATCAAGGAAGAAGTCGACAAGTTGTATAAGGCCAGATTCATTAGAGTTGTCTTATATCCCCAGTGGGTGACGAACATAGTCCCTGTTATCAAGAAAGATGGAAAAGTGCGCATTTGCATCGATTTCAGGGATCTTAATAAAGCATGTCCCAAAGATGATTTCTCGCTGCCTCACATAGATGTCCTGGTCGATAACACCGCCGGGTACGAAGCTTTGTCATTCATGGATGGATACTCAGAATATAACCAGATCCGTCTCGCTCCGGAAGACTAAGAGAAAACTTCCTTCACTACGCCCTGGGGCACATATTGTTATGTGGTTATGCCGTTCGATCTGAAGAACGCATGTGCCACTTATCAAAGGGCAATGATGGCTATCTTCCACGACATGATGCATATCTACATGGAAGCTTACGTGGATGACATTTTGGTGAAGTCAATGACCAAAGAGGAACACCCCTCTATTCTGGCTAAGGTGCTGCAGAGAGCTATGGAGTACAAGCTGAAAATGAATCCAAAGAAGTGTGTATTCGGAGTCTCTTCAGGGAAGCTGCTAGATTTTATAGTGAGCAAACGGGGGATCCAGATTGATCCTAACAAAGCACAGGCCGTTATGGACATGCCCCCGCCGAAGAACATTACGGAACTTCGAGGATTGATTGGTCGACTGCAATTCATCAGAAGATTCATATCCCAACATTCTCAGAGGTGCCGCCCGTTTTATGAATTGCTCAGGGCGGGGGTCAAATTTGAATGGAATCAAGATTGTCAGAAGGCCTATGAGGACTTAAAGGAATATCCATCCAACCCCGCGGTTTTGAAACCTCCTATCCCTCGGAAACCCCTAATCCTATACATCTCGGTCATTGAGGACTCCTTAGGGGCGGTCTTAGCACAAGTAGATGATGAAGGAAAAGAGCGGGCTGCTTATTACCTCTCTCAGTTGTTTAACCCAGCTGAGGCCAAATACACCGCTATAGAGAAGACTTGTGCCGCCTTAGTGTGGGTAGCTCAGAAGCTTAAACACTATTTCCTTGCCCACCCAGTTAGGTTGATCTTGAGAATGGACCCGATTCGCTATCTCTTAGAGAAGCCTGTCCTTTCTAGTAGGTTAGCTCGCTGGCAGAGCTTCCTCTCCCAATTCGATATCACATTTGTTGTTCAGAAGGCAGTCAAATGATACGCCATCGCTGAGCATGTTGCCCATCTCCCCATCCCTCACGATTTCCCTGATGAGCATCTCTCTGCTATCTCTCATCATCCCTTTTGGTCTCTGCACTTTGATGGTGCACTCAATTCTCAAGGCCGAGGGATCGGCGCTGTCTTGCTCACCCCAGAAGGAGTAACGATTCCTTTTGCCTATCAACTTCGATTTCCTGCTACCAATAATATCGCTGAGTATGAGGCTCTCCTAGCTGGATTGAAGCACGCCTATCTCCTGGGCGCGCGTTATTTGAATATCATAGGAGATTCTCAGCTCGTCCTGCGGCAAGTTCTGTCCACTTACCGCACTCGTGACCCTAAGCTCAAACCTTATCAAGATTTGGTCACGCTCCTGACTAGGCAATTCCGTAAGCTGATCTACATCCATACTCCTAGGTCTCAGAACATTCTAGCCGATGCTTTAGCTTCGCTTGCTTCCTCTCTATCTTTCCCTCTCAGTCAGAATACTGAGACTATCATCGTTCAGAGACTGGACGCACCCTCTCTTCAGGATCCTTGGTACATTAACCTTAGGAAAGCTGTAGAGGCGAGGGCTGAGAAGGAGGAGCTTAAGGAAGTATCTTTGATGGAGTTAGAAGAGATCTTGGAGGAAGAAGAATTGCCCTGGTATCATGAGATCAAGTTGTTTTGCAAAGATGGATCGTTCCCGGAAGGGGCAAATGCTGAGCAGCGCAAGTCAATAAGGAGAGCCGCCTCAAGGTATACTATTGTCGCAGGAGAACTATACAGACGTGCTACTAATGGAATGCTCATGAGATGCTTAGATGACGATGAAGCTTGGAAGGTGGCTGAAGCAGCACATTCTAGTGAGTGTGGAGGTCATGTTAATGGCCAGGCTCTAGTGAAGAAAATCATTAGGCATGGGTACTATTGGCCCACTCTAGAGGAAGATTGCTCCCTCTATGTCCGGAGATGTCTTAAATGCCAACTCCATGTTGATAAAATCCATGCTCCAGCTTCATCTCTTCATCCTCTCTCTGCTCCTTGGCCATTCTCTATGTGGACTTTCGATGTTGTCGGCCCGGTCGGTGATCCTAATTCTCAGATCAAGCAGAAATCCTTCATCCTTACCGCCACTGAGTACTTCACCAAATGGGCCGAAGCAGAGGCGTACGCAGAGATTAAAGCTTCAACGGTGTGCCGCTTCATCATGAAGAATATCATCTCACGGTTCGGAGTGCCAAGCAGCATCATCACCGACAACGGACCCCAGTTCGTCTCTCAAGAGCTCAAGGACCTATGTAAGAAGTTCAATATCACATTGCATCATTCATCTCCATATTATCCTCAAGGCAACGGTCAAGCCGAAGCCACTAATAAAACCCTTCTCAAAATTATAAAGAAAACCTACGAATCTCACAAATTTTTCGATTGGCCAGAAAGATTAGTGGAAGCTCTATGGGCTTACCGCACCTCCGTCCGCACTCCCACGGGACAAACTCCCTATGTTCTCACCTACGGGATTGAGGCGGTGCTCCCATATGAGATCTTGATCCCTTCCCTTAGAGTGCAGCTCGATAAGGAACTTAATCTCGATGAACGTCGAGAGGCGTTGCTCGTTCAGTTGGAACACTTAGACGAGAAGAGGATGAGTGCGGCCGATCACGTATCCGTTTATCAAAAGAGAGTTTCACGTTATTTTCAAAAGAAGGTGATTCAGCGTAAATTTTAAAAAGGTGATATGGTTTTGAAACGCAAATTCATTCGGTCTGCAGGTCCTAGGTCTAAATTACAACCTAACTGGGAAGGGCCGTTCATCATAAAAGAAGCTTATCCAGGGAATGCTTACTGCTTAGTGAACGCCGAAGGTGAGGAGCTCTCTCACGCTTGTAATGGGTTGTATCTTAAACGATTCTTTCCTTAGAGTCTAATCAGTGCCACCCCGGCAGCGAGGTGTCTTTCCTTTCGCCATGAAGGAGAGAGGAGAGAGAACGGAGAGAGAGAAGGTAACGTGAGAATGAGGAGAGAGGAAGGAGAAAGAAAGAATATAAAGAAAGGAAATTAGAAAATTTCTTAATTTTCGTAAAATCTGATTTTCAGCCCGAAAATGCACTAATTGAGAAAAATACGAAAAAATAGTCGAAACGATCCTTGGAAAGAATGCAACGCAACTGTAGCGTCCTCGAGTTCATGAATTGAATAATAAACTCACCACAGGGTTCCGTAACTAGTACGAGAGAAAAATCTACGCGGATCGTAAAACACAACTCAGGACCCACAAAAATGATCCGAAACTCTCCGACAGAGATCCGAAAGACTCAGGGTCTTACAGTCCTCCCGCCTACAAGAATTTCATCCTCGAAATTAAAGGAGCTAACAAGGAAGAAGCAGGGAAGAATAAACCCAAATGCTGGCAATGATCACCAAGCTCCAACCAACACCAACACCTTGAACACGACAACACAAATCTCGAAAAACACAATTTAGAGGGACACTGTCAGACCACAATCACAGGCACACGCTCTGGATCTCAAGACAAATCGATCCACAGAACGAGCACGGCACCCAAGTGAACACAAGTCCAACACCTCTGAAACAAGGTAACGTTACTTCCGTCTCACATGGAAAGGAGACACGACTCATGCCACGACTACAGCTATCGACAACACGCTCAGAAAACACAGCAAGCATCAACTTAAACAAGGAAACATAGTCCTTAGCTGACAGCTTGACAACATCAGCTTCTGTGCCAAAAATAACAAGTCTGGCACACAGAACGCCAACGACAGCACTCGACCACGAGCGCAATCAAGTCAGTCCTCACTCAGACATAACATCTGATTCGAGTCGCATGCTAGCTCTACCATGGCAGAAGAGTACAGCAAAACCAACTGACAAGACCTCGGTCCACACAATGCCAAATCAGACTCATAGGGAAATCCTCCCAGGCTAAACACAACCACCGACGAACGACAACAACAACAACAGCAGCACTCGTAGAATCCCGACTCCGTCCTCAACACAGAACCACGGGGCACAACTGCAAGTTGGGTCACATCAAGGCACAATTACAGCTGAACACACGACTAACATGTACTAGCCATGCAACGAGCAGCTTACCAACAAGGACCCACAACAACAATAATACTGGGGAACGCATCTCAAGGACCACGATCACGTCCCGAGAGCAGAACATCCAAGAAAGAAGTTACAGAGGAAGGAAATGGTACTCAACCAGTAGATATGTCGACAGATTCCCCTAATCCTGACACATGCCAGTGCCAACAACCATAATGCCTCTAGTAACGGCACGGCAACCAACAACATCAAGGCACACATAGCCAAGACGACATTCACACCGAGGGAAGTAACCTCTCAGCCAGCCAGAATCGGCCAACTTCACGATTCTGAACCGTGGGTTATCAGCCCACGCGCTTCCGCTGCACGCTCAACACACGCACACGGGCATCGAGGACAACTCGGCATCCGCATCTCAGCACGCACTCGGCGCCATCGCAATACATAAAACTGCAACGTACCACGCCTCTAGTACTGATCCTGCTAACAACCGATCACAAGTCGACAAAGTGCACACCATGAATAGCATCAGCTTCAGCACAGAACACAAAGGAACACTAATCTTAGCTTATCCTCACGTCCTGAAATGATTACTGAATCTTCATAGCACAATAACCGCCAAACACGACACATCGAACACGGTGCACAACGGCTCCCAAACAGAAAATCTGGGCCAACAGCCAAGCAACCGTCGAACAAAGGCAACTCAGGTTTAGAATTAACACTGTCCACACTTAAGCAGACACAGGACAAAGGCTTCACCAAGACAGCACTTCCAAGGCTTACCTCGAAGAGACGGCACCGAACAGGATGAGAAGAATCAAGCTCGACTAACAATAGCTCACCAGGAAGGAAAATCCTAGGTTCGCTCGAGCATTCTTCCAAACACGGCATCTAATCGACCACCACGACACAAGCTTAACACATCAGGGGCTGAACAAATCTCAAATTGGGACGACCAAAGCAACATAGGAATGTGCACGACCATCACATCAACGAGAAAGTCACCAGCCACCTGAACAAATTACAGAAACATCTCGAACACTACACCACAGATTCACGCCTGCCGGTGAAATCCGCCAAGTACAACATAATCGAGACAAACACCATAACAAAAGAAAAGCACTCCGTTATAACCTGAAGAGAGCAAAACCATCTCGCACAGTGCCAACACAGCACGCACAAGACCACAAACGGAAACATGCGACAAACAATCGCAAAAAACCGTTGCCAATGCTAATGCCAACTGCTGGCTGTACTGGACCTTAAGGACTCTGAATACTGCAATATCTCGAATTCCCATGTACCTTACACACAACAGAGCTATGATACCAATTGTGACGACCCAAGGTCCGGATACTGGGTAAACCCGATAACACTTGGATCCTGCGAGGCCTCCCAAGAGCGAAAAAGCTCCGAAGGGATAAAAGGAGTGTGTGTAGTACATTGAAGTACCAGATAAAGCAGTAAGTAATTAATATTTCATTGATAAGATTTTCTAAAGTAGCAAAAATAAAAATTACATTTTTAATTAGTAGTTTAAATTAACAGAGTCCAATCCAAATTAAAGACAAGTACATCCCAACAGAAATTGAAACGTACACTAAAGTTGGGGGAAGCCCGACGTAGAGAACGCTGGCAACGCTGGCAACAACGAACTGACGCACTGCGTCACGAACCACCGGGAAGGAGAAGACCACACCTGAAAAGCAGGGGTGAGCCTCGTGTCACTGGCTCAGTAGGGGTCTCGCAGATCCCCACTGGAAACAACACAGTAACACGCTAAACAGTAAAGCAGGAGCAACAACAGTAACTACAACAATAAAGCTGTAAAAAGCAGGAGTAAGCTGGAAGAAGAACAGCTAAAGGAAAGAGTAAAGCCGTACTAACCGGAAACACGGCCGCCAACCAAAGCACAGCTCTCTAAGCTACTCCAAACGGCAACAGAAAGGCGAACCCTGAGCTCACAAAGTCAGGCGTTACCTATCCGTCCACCAACATCAGCTCCAAAGCTGAAGCCTACTAAAACAAGCAAAAGCCCTATTAAAAGACCTACACAGTCAAAGGCACGAACATACACAACTAGATCGTCGTGTATGTTACACAATACTAGACCTCGAGTAAAGCCATATACAGGCTACTTGGAACTCAAAGACAAAAACACACGTCACTAGACACGAGAATCACTAGAGTCATGCGTCAAGTGACAAGAGCACCTCCTCACTAGAAGAACAGCCAGATGCGTCCACTGATGGCTTACACTGCGCCACAAGTATCTCCCACACGTCTGGAACGACGGTAACTGAGACACTCACTAAATCGAGTACAAGGAACAACAATAACGAGTGACTAGTTAGGGTCACGCTCGTCAGCGCTCGTCCACCCGCCCCTGACCACGTGTGCACACACAAGCTCAATGCCTTGAGCCAGGCCTCTAGCTAGCTTTCTCCCCCAGTAGGACGCTACTGTAGGGCAAGGGAGCCCACGAAAACTAGCTTACAAACCGTATATCGGGAACTGCCCCGCCACCACTCCGAGGTGGGCCAACACATTGGAACGTGTCGTCGGGCTACGACTAGTGGAGGCTCACTAGACACAGAGACTCCAAAACACTAGTGCTGAAGTACAGACAGGCTAAGCATGCACTGTTACACGTACTATGAAGCCCCAAGACACAGGACACGAGGTAGCATACCAGACTGCCACCGGACTCAGGACATATAACTAGACCTGCAAACACAACGATCCTTGAGTTAGGAGACTCGGGTCAAGATCGTCGCACAAAGTGGTAACAAGCCACCAATCAACCTAGTCCCTAAGCCACATCACGAGAAAACACCGATAAAAGAAACGACATAGGATCACCTGATCAACACCTCCACCTAACATGATTCACGGAGACCTGAGGGATCACTAAGACCCTCAAAGCACATGGACATGCAAATCGAGGTAAGACAATACCTCAAGGTGTCAAACATCATCTCGATCCATACAGGATGATCGAGACAACCACGAGTCACATGTCAACCACTGGATCACACCGGGTTGACCAGACACCAATAATGACTCTAAAATAGCACGGAACACCACGTGATAGAATGGCCTTCTAAGACACCCTACCACACGGTTTAAGCCCTCATAGGACGTCCAAGACATCCACGGAACAGTGGGCTAACCTAGGGGTCAAGCCACATCAACAGAAAATCAAAACCGTTCAAGAAGACCACTCTGGGGAAGTAGCGGTGGCTCCATTGGCCGCTAGACCGACCTAGCGGTCATCCAAAGGGCCGCTACCCTCACACAGAGAACATAGGGGCATGCGGTCTATCGCAGGGCCGCCAGAAGACTGTAGCGGTCATGGACCCGACCGCTAGACCCAGTCAAACCCCTGTTGACAGCTAAAATATGAACAAAGATAAAGATGGGACCAGACCAGCAACGAAGACTGGAAGATGCCTGCAAAGTCAGGATTGAGGGAGGATCCTCACCACCAACCAATTGCCCGGCTAGGACCATCTCAGGCCTGGCTAATGTCCGGTGTTATCGTCATCATTTAGATGGCAATACTGATAAAGCCCCAGTTTGTTCACTGATGGAACCTCGAGATGATCTCGATACAAGATATATCATCAATGAAAAAGCCCTTTCGGGTGATGATGCCCTTGAAAGACCCAAATGGGCCTGTGAGAGTGGCTAAAATGCCTTAATTGGGCTTACAAAGGTGGTGCCGAGAGCCACTTGCTGAAGCCCAAAGGGGGGGCGCCGAGAGCCTGAAGGCAGGCGCGCCGGGAAGCCCGTTTGAGGCGCGCCGAGATGGTGTCTGCCGAGAAGAGGGAAATGGCTATAAAAGCACCCTCCCTTCGAACAGAAGAAAGACTAGAAGGAAAAACCAGATAGAAAGATAGAAAAGAGGCAAAGAAAAAAAGAGCGAACAGATAGCGAGAAAGGAAAAGAGATAGGAAAAGAGAGGGAGACAGTCTCCGTCGAAAGAAGAACCAGAAGAAAAGAAGGAAGAGAGGCTCCAGGTGGGCTGATAGGGGGAGGGAGAGGAGTCGATGCTCCACCCCCCCCCCCCCCATGTTCGATGTTTCTTTCTTTTTTCTTTTTACTGATTCTCCGTATGTAATAGTCGAAGTCTTGATGTTTAGATTATTCATACGATTCTCTCCCTTTTTCTCCCCTGTATGTTTCTTGGCTTCAGTTCTGTAGTCGATGTAAATGATGGTGAGATGAAATAAATGCAATGGCCGTGATGGATTTTAGGCGATACGATCATCCTTTGTCTCCATATGTATGCATATTGTTTGTATGAATGCCCCATGGGCGAAATGACTCAGGCTTCGGAGTCGGGTCTGTTCTTCGAACAGGAATGAAGGTAGAACCCCCACCCTTGTTCAATGGGTTGCTGGGTTCTATTCCCCTCTCCCTTCCTGCTTCAATAGCATGCCCTCCGTATGTATTTGAGTCTGTTCCTCAAGCCTCTTGCGCTGCCCGGGAACCAGAGACATCAATCTCTTGGTTCCCTGGATTCCCGGCTATAAAAGATATATTTGAGCCCGCAGACGAATGCAACCCTGGATCTTCATTCCAATCGTTGGATGACTAAGGCCTGGGGTCCCAGCATCGAGGGTTCTTTCATCGCCATTTTGCTTCTCAGACGATGCTATGCTAGTCTGGGGAATCAGAGACAGCCATCTCTTGACTCCCCCAGACGTCTGGCAGCATACAGTTAAAAGCTACTCAGGCTCCGACGATGATCTCTCCTCCTCCTGATGATCTGGCCTTTCAGATCCCTTGGCATCCTTCCAGCAGAGGTGTTCGTGAAATCTCCTCATACTCCCCCGATTCGGCCTCGATTTGAGCCATAAAACCCAGAAATCCCAGAAACAGAGCATCGTTATTGAGCTCTGAAACCCTGAAATCCTTCTGCATTCCATCTTCTCGGCGTGCGAGTTTCCCCGCCGAGAACCATAAGGCCGAGAGGCCTTCCCCTCCTTTCAGCTAAACGACAAGCCCTTGTTTTATGAAAAACCCACAGCCCACAGCCTCCCGGCGCTAGGCTCGCGGCGCGGCCATGAGCGCGCCGGGAAGCCTTGTGCCGAGAGCTCCATCCACCAAAAGGCACCACGCCGAGAAGCCTCTTCCTTCTAGCCAAGGGCCATGCCGAGAGCTTCTTCCAGCCAAAGGCTCCACGCCGAGAACCCCCCTTGGCCAATCAAAGGACCGCGCCGAGAAGCCCCTTCTATTCACCAAATGTCCATGCCGAGAGCCCCCTTGGCCAACCAAAGGGCCATGCCGAGAGCTCCCCTTGGCCGACCAAAGAGCCACGCCGAGAGCCCTTCTCGGCCAGCCAAATGACCGGGCCGAGAAGCCCCTTCTATTCACCAAATGCCCATGCCGAGAAGCCCCTACTATAGCCCACGCCGAGAAGCTCCCTTCGGCCAGGGAATAGCGCGCCGAGAAGCCCCCCCACGCCGGGAGCTTTCTGCCGTCTTCCCTCTACGCCGACAACCTCACGCCGGGAACCCCTTTGCCTCCTTGCCTTCGTGCCGGGAGCCTCCTTTCCCACTTTGCTGTGCCGAGAGCCTGCTCTGCTGCCCAACTGGCCTCCCCTATATTATGCGGTCCCTAACTGGATTCACATGCAACCCCGCAGGTTCGGCGGACCTTGTCTTTACAAGGGTTTCGTCGACCTCCGAGATGGGGAATAGTGATCGATGATAGAGACATGTACAGTCTCCTTGAGCCTTAGTGCTCCCCTGCTTTTCGGCTTTCATCCCGGCATTCCGTCGATGTCAGCCTATATCATCCCTTGGCAGATGCTAAGTCTAGGGGAGGTGCTGCCAAAATTCCCCCAGGATGATGAAAGCCAATATTAAGCTGCCCCGGGGAACCTTTGCGCACTTGCACTGCATTGATAACCTACTCAAATGTTGTTACTGAATCTTAAATCCGAATTTTGTTCCGGGGGCTCCGCCCCCGAAAACCCCCGCAAGGGGCGCTGCCCCCTTGATCCCCGCGACCTGACCGCGCAGGTTGATCCGCGTGCGAGGGCGCAACATTAAGCGTTCGCTTACATTCCGTCGTCCCGCATCGGGTTCACGAATAACCCCTTTAGCTCGGGAGGGCTCTGCCATTGCACAAGTTCCGCCGGCTTCTATAGGGAATATCAAGCATTGCCCCATGGCAGATACGCGATTCGGGAAGTTCAACACTTCTCTCTCTTTTGGCTTTCATCCCGGCACTCCGTGGGTGGTAGCCTATTTCCCCCTAGGCATAACCCAGATTAAGGGGAAATGCTGCCGAAATATTGATCGATGCTTTAAACCCCATCATGGTTACGGCTCAGTCTACCTGTGACTGAGATCCTCCTCCCCCCTTAAGCCCGGTCTTTGAACCGCTGACTTAACGATATCATCTGTTTCTATGGTTGATGTTTTCATCTTGCCGCCTTCCTGGCTTCGGTATGAAGTTCCATTTCCACACATGAATATACGTTTGCCTCTCGAGGCCTCCTACCTCTAGCGTTTAATCAAGGGTTGTCTTCCTTAGGGAGGACGTAATTAACGTCATAGCGTATAGGGTATGACGGACTTCTAGTCCCGACTCGGACCTCACAATCGACTGATTAGAAGTCAGATCGAGCGCACAATAAAATTGTCACTTCGGTGACTGGCACGCCAATAAAATAAATAATAAAATAATAAAATAAATAAATAAATAAAATAAACCAGATAGAATAAAATGTGTCGAACAAGTCTGGCACGCCCGGTGGGACCGAGTCTCCCTTCATCTTTACGCTAAGGTAGGAGGCCCAGCGGGCCCCCCTCAAATTTCTGATTCCGTGTGTTTCCTTGTTTCCAGGAAACTACGATGACAACACAAATCGCGTCTGTATGCTTCGACAAGCAACCGGTGGACATGCACGTCTAGGAGGGTACCTGGCGGTACCACTGGCGTTCGGTTCGTTTCCCCCAGCTGTCGGGCTGCCCAACTGCTTGGGCGTCGTCTACACCGACCTTCTATAGGTCGATAATAAGGAGCAAGGCATTGCTGCAAGCACCCCAGTGGAGACCGCTGATCGCAAGGATGGCTTACCGAAGAAAACGGCCCCCACGGCCGTCGCCTGCTACGTCCATCATGTCCAGAAAAGGGACATGGTCCCCACTGCTGCCCAGAAAGGGAAGAAAACCAACCGGAGGAGCCGGTCTACTGCTGTTGATCGTCGCCTTTCCAATTCCGGAAAGACGATAATGATGGGTGCTATTAGGGCGAACCTCGACGGTCGCCCCAGGGGAGTCCGGCCGGACAGAATCGTCCCGACCATCCCAACTACCAACAGATTCCAGACTCTGGCCACCAGGCAGGCCAACTGCGAGGCTGATGAGAGAAAGCCGCTGGCGCCCAAGCCAGCAAAATACAAACAGGTCTGGCGACCGAAGAAGATGCAGAGCTGGGCTCCAGCTCAAGATGAGGAGAAGGCTACCAATGATGCTGTTGCCCGCTTCAGGGCGGGAAGCCGAAGAAGAGAGGGAAAAGAAACAGGAAATGCTATTGCTGCTCACCCCAGAGCCTGGAGTAGGAGAGATGGAAGAAATGATGGAGAAAGAAAACTGACTGCTGCTCGCCCCATGATGAGGGGTAGAAGACTTGAGAAGAAAGAAGACCTTACTGTCACCCGTCCCAGGGCTGGGGGCAGAAGATGGCAAAGAAAGAAATATGATGCTGCTGTTAACTGCTGCCGAAACGGCAATGTGGGAATGAGCGAACCAGTCACGGTCGCCATCCCAAGAAGACCGAGGGCCTGTGCCAGACAGGCCGACTTGTTCAAATATTCCAAAGCCGAGCATTTGAATGCTCAGATAACAAGACTGGCCTATCAGCAGAGAAGCCAGGAAAGACTAATGCTCCAACCTGAGTCACAGAGGCACAACTCTGAAGAGATGAAGCAGATAGTCCAAGACTACTTCCACTACCTGGGGAGCTCTGCCCTCGGTCAACAAAGACTATCCTGTGCCTTGGGCACCAGAGGTGAAGAAAAAGAAGAAACACTTCAAGAAACGATGATCGGAGCCTCTTCCTCCGATTTAAATCACCATGAAGAAGGTCTCAGGGCCGGATATGACAAAGAAGACCTGTACCGGGAAGAAGCCAAAGAAAGAATATCGATCTTTGACCGGCTCAAATATCCTGACCAGGTGAAAAGAAAGGTCTACAGGCAGAAGGGAAAAATGCAAATCTTCGCCTGCAACATGGCTGGACTTGCCAGGGGGCAAGATATACTACCAACTCAGCCAGATGAACTGCTCAGGTTGGCTACTAGACCTGGTCCTGTCACAAGAAGAGGGCAGGCCGCAAAAGATAAAATGAAGAAATATGATGAAGCCCGCAAGATCACCACCATGACAGTCAATGTGGTGACGGCACAGGATGAAGACAATCCCCTTATTGATGATGCTGAAGGGACTTCTGAAGATATGCAAATCCCATCAACCTTGGATCCCATGATCCAGATGATGTTCAGGAGATATCAGCAGGAGATCAGTGCTCTCCGAAGGCAGCTCAATGAGAGACATGAAGCTACATCAGTCTCAAAGCAAGCTGAACCTGCGGGGCAGACATCCAGCTCAGCAGAGACGGCTATCCCAGCTAACCCTCTCTTGGCTGATAAGGGCAAGACACCGAGCCAACCTGTTCCACAGCAAACAGCAGCTCAGCCCTCTGTGTCTCAGACACAGCCTACCGCGCCCATCTTGCGCGCCACTGTGATTACAACTCCTCACAGCCAGCAACAAGCTCACTTCTTTCCAGAAGATATAGATCCAGCTATAGCCCACAAACAGATGATTGAAAGAATTGTGGAAATGAAACTATCAGAAAAGACTGGTGGTGATGCTGGTACCTATGATGTGTACAAGGTACCGTATCCTCCCCAGTATGCTGCTAAGAGACTACCCCCAGGCGTCAGTAAGCCGCCGAAGTTTGAGAAATTTAATGGCCAAGGCTCCCCTAGGGAGCACATAGCCTACTACACTACAATCATGGGCGACCTAGCAGTCGATGAAGCTTATCTGCTCAAGTTCTTTGGCTCATCCCTCACTGGGTTGGCCTTTGAATGGTACTCAAGCCTGCCAGCTGGGTCAGTGGTTGATTGGCCTGATATGCAGAGAAAATTCCGCGATAGATTTCATGTCACGGAAAGGGAGATCACAATAGCTGAGCTATATGCAACAAGGCAGAAACAGGATGAGACCGCTCTGGATTATATAAAAAGATGGAGAAACCTCGCCATGAGATGCAGGCGGCCTCCACATCACGAGGACGCCGTCCAGATTTGCAAGCAGAATCTTCGGCGGGAGACTCTCGAAAAGATGATCGGGATGGAGATAGGGTCATTTGACCGACTAAACAATGCCGCGGCGGAGGTCGAGGCCTTCCTCTCCAGTAGTCCTTCAGTTGCTACTGCTGTGTACCATAAAGCTAGGTCGGCTGATAAACGGCCCATGCCTGCAGAAGTCAGTACAGTAGACTTCAAGATGTTCGAGCAACAAAAAGATAAAGAAAAAGGCGTTACCCACCCTCCTCCCACTAGGCCGGCTGATCAGAAGGATGGCCCCGCTCTGCGAGCCAGGATGAGCAAGCCTTATTCCTTTCCTAAGGAAAAGACTCGGCTCCTGTTTGAATGGGCGGCCCAATTTGACAAGATTGTCCTTCCAGATCCAAAGAGACCTGATGATGCCAAAAGAAAAGATAATCCCCGCTTCTGCCCATATCATCGAGCATTGGGTCACCCTATTGAAGATTGCTATGTATTTAAAGATATTATTGAGAGAATGATTAAAAAAGGGGAACTCGAACTGGGTGAGTATAGAGTGGACCCTCCATGCCTGCATGAGTTGCCTGAGTTAAAAAGAGCAGTCAATATGATATCTCTATGCCAGCAATCGCCCAAAGAAATGTTGAAAGAAACAGACACCGATGAGCCCATCCTGTGAATAAGATGAAAAATAAATCAAAAATGCCAGATGTGCTAGATGACCCGTTATGGGTGCAGATGTCGACTGCTGAAAGAAAGGGAGAGCAGATGCAAACAAACACAAGGAAGGACAAAGTCTTCTCCTGTAACATGCTGTCAGTTTTACCCGGTGATGGCCAGACTTCCGAAGGGGATGATGAAGAGATATGCTTCATGCCGATGAGGTCAGAGCAAGCCAAAGCTTCAGCCTCCTGTCCTGATGATAAAACCAGCAAGAAGCCTGGGCACCTCCCGCTACCAGAAGAAGAAGCATGCTACCACACTCCTCCTCCATATGCGGAGACGAGGGCCAAGATGTTAATTTCTGAAAGCCTGGACACGTCCGGCGCCTGTAATAGGGTACTGCCAGTCCCTCCTAGGATTAGGGCCGGGGGCAACATTCTCGGCCTTGCCATGATGACAGAGCTATCTAAAAAACTACAAGAAGTCAAAGTGCTACAGAGCAAGCTGAATGAAATGGGTTTGCATCCGCCTGGTTTGCACTTAAACTCACCAGCCCCGGCAGTGATGGGTAAACCCGATACGAAACAAACAATGAAAACCAACTCTGCCAAGGGAGAAGTTACTAAGGCAGAACTGTATGAGGCCAAACAAAGGGCCGATGAATCTGCTCTGGATTATATCTACCGATGGAAGGACCTTTATGCCAGATGTCGGCACCCACCAAACCATGAGGAGGCTATCCAGATATGCAAGCGCAACCTGAAGACAGAAGTCTTAACAAGGTTGGTTGGCATCGAAGTCAAGACCTTCGATTTCTTGAATGAGATTGTGGCTGATATTGAGGCCTTTTTGGCGAAATATTGCCCGGCCGCTACCGCCCTAAGACAAAAGAGCAAGCCTACTAGTGAACAGCCAATGCATAAAGATATTTACATTGCCGACTTCCAAGCTTTTGAGAAGAAAAAGGCGAAAGAGGCAGCTAGCTCTTCATCAGCAAAGACTGGCGAGCTAGGCCATTCCCTAAGAAGCAAAATGACTAAACCCTACTCCTTTCCAAAGGAAAAGACTCGGGTCCTATTCGAATGGGTCACCCACCATGGCAAGATCATACTTCCGACCCCAAAGAAGCCCGGTGATGCCGCAAGGAAAGACGAGCCTCGCTTCTGTCCGTACCATCAGATGCTCGGACACCCTATTGAGGACTGCTACGTCTTCAAAGATGTTATAGAAAGCTCGATACAGAAAGGTGAGCTGCAGATAGGGGAATATAAAGTGGACCCACCGCGTCCCCATCGAATGCTCAATTTCAAGAAGGCAGCCGATATGGCCGCACCACACCCGCCAAAGAGCGATTTGCTCTAAAGGGGATTTTCAATACGAATGATACCCCGTTCTGGGATAGGTGTATGCCAAAAAGAATGATGGTGAAAGATGCCAATGATACCCCTTCCCGGGGGCAGATGCACACACAAAAAGAATGAGTAAAAAAAAGAGGGGAAAGAAGAAGAAGAAAACGAGGGATGCAAATGATACCCCGTTCCTGGGGGCAGATGTACACACACAAAAAAAAGAGAGAAAAAAAAAGAAATAAAAAAAATGATAATGATGATGATGAAGAGATGCCCATGATACCCCTTCCTAGGGGCAGATGTATTAACAAAAAAAATGATGAAAGGTATGGATGATACCCTATCCTGGGGGCACATGGGAATGATACCCTATCCTGGGGGCACATGGGAATAAAAAAGGATAAAGAAAAGAGAGATGATGAAATAATACATATATATATATATATATATATACATATGTGTGTGTGTGTGTGTGTGTGTGTGTGTGTGTGTGTGTGTATAGATGGTACTCCCATTTGAGGGGCGATGCACATAAAAAAAAAATGGAAATAAAAAAAAAGAGAAAGATGACAAAATGATGGAAGATGCAGATGATACCCCATTCTGAGGAGGGGGATGCATATCAAAAAAAAAAGAAGAAAAAAAGGAAAGAAAAAAAATGAAGAAAAAAAAATGATGATTATGAGATGACGGAAGTTCCAAATGGTACCCCATTTTGGGGGCAGGTGTATGCCAAACAATGAGAAATATTGATGGTATCCCATTCCGGGGGCAGATGTATGCCAAACAATGAGAAGTATTGATGGTATCCCATTCTTGGGACAAATGTATGCCAAGAGAATGATGGAAGACATACATGGGTCCCCCTTCTAGGGGTAAATGTATGAAATGCCAATGGCGGCATGCATGGCCGTTGCTGGGCATGCTCACTCCTTTAAAGGGGCAATGATCACTTAGGGTGATGAGAAATAAAACTAGAGCATTGACCCTTCAAGGGCCATCCTATCACAGACTCTTACACTGCACGTCTGCTGCTGATGTCAGGGACCATCCAAATGATGGGAGCCCAGATGGCAATGAACAATGGATGATGGATCAATGAAGAACGATGGAAGCTCGCCTAACCATCAGCGTTCAGGTCAATAGATGCTCGATGAGATCCCAAAAGAAATATATATATCAAACATCAAGGTGTCGGCATATAAGCTGATGGAGGAATAATGGCGCTCGGATGAGTGAATGATAGATACATCGGTAGTCAGACCGATAGATGTTTCACGATGGTCAATGATATATAAGATGAGTACATCGGTATTCAACCTGATATATAATTAATGAAGCTCCAAGGCGAAGATGATGAATACATCAGAGCCCAAGATGATAGAGGTTCAACAATGCCCACAAGATGTTCAAACAAGATCAACAATGCCCCAAGATGTCAACTATTGGTGTTCACGCCAACTGATGCTCAACCACTTTCCACGGTTGCCAAATGTATGCCCATCGGCGTCCAAGCCGACGGACGTCGGGGTTCGATCATTGACTTTCAAGCCAACAACCATCGGCGTCTTAGCCGACATATGTCAATCATTCAGCCATCGGTACCCTGGCCGATAGATGCCCGATGATCCTCTAGACTGCCAGAGATGTTTAACCGTCAGCATTCGAGATGACAGATGCTCACAAATATGGATTGCCAGTATCGCCAGCTAAGAGAAATCAAAATTCTAGCTATCAGTGCCCAGGCCGACAGATATTCTTCCATCGGCACTCAAGCCGACCAATGGTCAAAGATTGCCAAAGAAAAGTCAACAGAATCAGTGAATATGCAAAGATGTAGATACCCAGCGGGTCAGAATCACATCAGCAATGAAGCATACCCTTCCGGCGAACGGCTTCGTGCCCGAGCTGCCATACACATTTTTGAATCAATTCAGACCTTTCGTCTGAGTTGATTATGAAGCCCTATTCCTTTACGTTAATGTCAAACCCCACATTAACGATGAAACCTACATTTCCAGCGAATGGTTTCGTGCTTAAGCTGCTACACACATCCTCGAGCCAATCCGGACCTTCTGTCTGGGTGGATGATGAAATCCCATTCCCTTGCGTTGATGGCAATCCCCACATCAACGATACAGCCATGCTCCCGGCGAACGGCTTCACGCCTAAGCCACAAAACACACTCAAGTCGACCCAGGCCTTCCGCCTAGGCAGACGATGAAAACCTTATACCCCTTGCATTGGTGTCAGCACCCACACCAATGATGATACATACACAAGTTGAGCACATGGCTTAACAATTTACGAAGCTAAAGTCCCGATAAAAAAAAAGAGAGAAAAAAAAAAGAAGAGACAAAATGGGGTTTAAAAAAATAGTGATACCCCGCCAGTCTTATTCAGACATTCTGAACAAGGGAAAAAATGGCCAAAACCCAGCTGTGGTGAAAACCCGAAAGGGCACTGCAGGCAAAATCGGGTACCCTGCCACGTGAAAACCCGAAAGGACGCGTGGGCAAAAGCAAGAGGGGGCTGGCTCCGGTGAAAACCCGAAAGGGCACTTGGGTCAGTAACGTGGTAATCCCAAAGAAAGCCTCACCTCCCGCCATAAAACTCCTCATCAATCGACCGGCGCCCTGCCCGATCGACGATTAGACCCACTCAGTATAGGCCCTACGTCTATCCTGATAAAAGCCCTCATACCTTGTCCAAAGTCTCACCATGGTGAAGTCCACTATTGATCGATTGGCGCCTTGCCCGATCAATAATGAAACCTATCCGGCTTAGACCTTACGTCTATCCCGATGAAACCTATGAAATCTTTGCATTGGTATAAACCCAATACCGATGATGAAACCTCCTTTGATCGATTGGCGCACTGCCCGGTCAATGATGAAACCTATCAGGCTTAGACCTTACGTCTATCCCGATGAAACCTATGAAATCTTTGCATTGGTATAAACCCAATACCGATGATGAAACCCCCCTGTGATCGATCGGCACCCTGCCCGATCGACGAAGAAACCCGTCCTATTAAACTTGCATCTCTTCCTGTCCCACCGTGATGAAGCCTGCTGCTGATTAGCGGGCACACGGTCCGAGCAGCAATGAAACCTGCCCGGAATAGACCTTACGTCTATGCCGATGAAACTTATGAAACTCTTCCTTGCATTGGTATATACCCAATACCGATGATGAAACCAACTGTTGATCGATTGGCACACTGCCTGATCAGCAATGAAACCTGTCCGGTTTAGACCTTACGTCTATGCCGATGAAACTTATGAAACTCTTCTTTGCATCGATATAAACCTAATATCGATGATGAAACCAACTGTCGATCGATTGGCACCCTGCCCGATCAATGATGAAACCCATCCAGTTTAGACCTTATGTCTATCCTGATGAAACCTATGAAATCCTTGCGTCGGTATATACCCAATACCGATGATAAGAGCAGCCGCCAATAAAGCAGCACATCGCCTGACCCGTGCTGAAGTCCCAATTCAAGCGATATATATACGTATATATAAATAAATAAATAAAAAATGGGGTTAAAAATAGAGATACCCCGCCAGTCTTGCTCGGATATCCCGGACAAGGGCAAAAATGGCCAAAACCCAGCTGTGGTGAAAACCCGAAAGGGCACTGCAGGCAAAATCGGGTACCCCGCCACGTGAAAACCCGAAAGGGCGCGTGGGCAAAAGTAAGAGGGGGCTGGCTCCGGTGAAAACCCGAAAGGGCGCCTGGGTCAGTAATGTGGTAATTCAAAGTTCCATGCCAACCGGCACGCTGCCTTCACCTCCCCTTCACTGATGAAACCTTCCGTCGGTCAGCTGGCTCCATTCCCCACCGATGATAAAACCCTCCCGGGGTAGACCTTACGTTTACCCTGATAAGATCCACATACCCTCTTTCGCACGTCCCACCAACAATGAAACCCATCACTGTTCTGATGAAACCTATGCATTCTTGGCAAAGTCCCACCCGCGATAAACCCCTTCCAGTTTAGACTTTTCGTCTAGTCTGATAAAACTTAAACTCTTCTTTGCTTCGATATAAACCCGATATCGATGATGAAACCAACTGTTGATCGACCGGCACTTCGCCCGATCAATGATAAACCCTGCCAGTTTAGACTTTTCGTCTATTCTGATAAAACTTAAACTCTTCTTTGCTTCGATATAAACCCAATATCGATGATGAAACCAGCTGTTGATCAACCGGCACCTCGCCCGATCAATGATAAAACCCCATCCAGTTCAGACCCTACGTCTGTTCTGATGAAAACTATGCCCCCTTTAAATGTCCCACCTGCAATGAACCTACCCAGTTTAGACCTTTCGTCTATTCTGATGAAGCTTAAATTCCTTTGCATCGACATGAGCCCAATGTCGGCGATGGAACCACGCACTGGATGATCGGCAAATCGCCACAGTCAGCTTTGAGGAACAGACCTCTCGTCTGTTCCAGATGTATGTCTTCCGCTAGCCAACAGGCCCAGCAAAGGCAATCCCATCAGATACCGATACGTGGTGGAGCGAGCCCCCATTCTTTCCCTGAGAGGATGGACGCTCTCCTGCTGCACACAGGTCGTCAGTATAAAGGCTGCTGCGACCGTTACTCTTCATACGAAGGAAATAACAACACATGAAGAAGATGTTCTACCACCCGGAGCTTCAATCCGGCAGATGTTCAGCCACCCGGAGCTTCAATCCGACAGATGTTCAGCCACCCGGAGCTTCAATCCGGCAGATGTTCAGCCACCCGGAGCTTCAATCCGGCAGATGTTCAGCCACCCGGAGCTTCAATCCGGCAGATGTTCAGCCACCCGGAGCTTCAATCCGGCAGATGTTCCGCCACCCGGAGCTTCAATCCGGCAGATGTTCAGCCACCCGGAGCTTCAATCCGGCAGATGTTCGGCCACCCGGAGCTTCAATCCGGCAGATGTTCAGCCACCCGGAGCTTCAATCCGGCAGATGTTCAGCCACCCGGAGCTTCAATCCGGCAGATGTTCAGCCACCCGGAGCTTCAATCCGGCAGATGTTCAGCCACCCGGAGCTTCAGTCCGGCAGACGTTCAGCTACCCGGAGCTTCAATCCGGCAGATGTCCAGCTAGCCAGAGCTACAATCCGACAGATGTACAGCCAATCAGGGCTTAAAACTGACAGATGCAAGATGTACAGCCGATCGGGGCTCAAAACTGATAGATGCAAGATGTACAGCCAATCAGGGCTTAAAACTGACAGATGTAAGATGTACAGCCGATCGGGGCTCAAAACCGATAGATGCAAGATGTACAGCCGATCGGGGCTCAAAACCGATAGATGCAAGATGTACAGCCAATCAGGGCTTAAAACTGACAGATGCAAGATGTACAGCCGATCGGGGCTCAAAACCGATAGATGCAAGATGTACAGCCAATCAGGGCTTAAAACTGACAGATGCAAGATGTACAGCCGATCGGGGCTCAAAACCGATAGATGCAAGATGTACAGCCAATCAGGGCTTAAAACTGACAGATGCAAGATGTACAGCCGATCGGGGCTCAAAACCGATAGATGCAAGATGTACAGCCAATCAAGGCTTAAAACTGACAGATGCAAGATGTACAGCCGATCGGGGCTCAAAATCGATAGATGCAAGATGTACAGCCAATCAGGGCTTAAAACTGACAGATGCAAGATGTACAGCCGATCGGGGCTCAAAACCGATAGATGCAAGATGTACAGCCAATCAGGGCTTAAAACTGACAGATGCAAGATGTACAGCCGATCGGGGCTCAAAACCGATAGATGCAAGATGTACAGCCAATCAGGGCTTAAAACTGACAGATGTAAGATGTACAGCCGATCGGGGCTCAAAACCGATAGATGCCAGATGTTCAGCCAATCAGGGCTTAAAACTGACAGATGCAAGATGTACAGCCAATCGGGGCTCAAAACCGACAGATGCAAGATATACAGCCGATCGGGGCTCCAAACCGATAGATGCAAGATGTACAGCCAATCGGGGCTCAAAACCGACAGAGGCAAGATATACAGCCGATCGGGGCTCCAAACCGATAGATGCAAGATATACAGCCGATCGGGGCTCCAAACCGATAGATGCAAGATATACAGCCGATCGGGGTTTTAAGCCGACAGATGCAAGATGTTCAGCCAATCGGAGCTTCAAGTCGACAGATGCCAGATGTTCAGCCAATCGGGGCTTAAAGCCGATAGAAGTCAAGTATGCCGTTGATCGGAGCCTAAAACCGACAGATGTCAGATATGCCAGTTGATCAGGGCTCAAGCCGATAGTTGGTCAGCGGATCGAGGCTCAAGCCAAGAAGATCATGCCAGGAGGAACTCCCAGTATGGGGATACTGCCAAGCTATAACTGAAAGAATAAGTCGATAGCATTGAGCCAATGATACACCTGCAGACACCGTGCCGCACCTTCTGTGCTTACGCCATCTACAGGTGGGGGGCATTTGTTGACAGCTAAAATATGAACAAAGATAAAGATGGGACCAGACCAGCAACGAAGACTGGAAGATGCCTGCAAAGTCAGGATTGAGGGAGGATCCTCACCAGCAACCAATTGCCCGGCTAGGACCATCTCAGGCCTGGCTAATGTCCGGTGTTATCGTCATCATTCAGATGGCAATACTGATAAAGCCCCAGTTTGTTCACTGATGGAACCTCGAGATGATCTCGATACAAGATATATCATCAATGAAAAAGCCCTTTCGGGTGATGATGCCCTTGAAAGACCCAAATGGGCCTGTGAGAGTGGCTAAAATGCCTTAATTGGGCTTACAAAGGTGGTGCCGAGAGCCACTTGCTGAAGCCCAAAGGGGGGGCGCCGAGAGCCTGAAGGCAGGCGCGCCGGGAAGCCCGTTTGAGGCGCGCCGAGATGGTGTCTGCCGAGAAGAGGGAAATGGCTATAAAAGCACCCTCCCTTCGAACAGAAGAAAGACGAGAAGGAAAAACCAGATAGAAAGATAGAAAAGAGGCAAAGAAAAAAAGAGCGAACAGATAGCCAGAAAGGAAAAGAGATAGGAAAAGAGAGGGAGAGAGTCTCCGTCGAAAGAAGAACCAGAAGAAAAGAAGGAAGAGAGGCTCCAGGTGGGCTGATAGGGGGAGGGAGAGGAGTCAATGCTCCACCCTCCCCCCCCCCCCATGTTCGATATTTCTTTCTTTTTTCTTTTTATTGATTCTCCGTATGTAATAGTCGAAGTCTTGATGTTTAGATTATTCATACGATTCTCTCCCTTTTTCTCCCCTGTATGTTTCTTGGCTTCAGTTCTGTAGTCGATGTAAATGATGGTGAGATGAAATAAATGCAATTGCCGTGATGGATTTTAGGCGATACGATCTTCCTTTGTCTCCATATGTATGCATATTGTTTGTATGAATGCCCCACGGGCGAAATGACTCAGGCTTCGGAGTCGGGTCTGTTCTTCGAACATGAATGAAGGTAGAACCCCCACCCTTGTTCAATGGGTTGCTGGGTTCTATTCCCCTCTCCCTTCCTGCTTCAATAGCATGCCCTCCGTATGTATTTGAGTCTGTTCCTCAAGCCTCTTGCGCTGTCCGGGAACCAGAGACATCAATCTCTTGGTTCCCTGGATTCCCGGCTATAAAAGATATATTTGAGCCCACAGACGAATGCAACCCTGGATCTTCATTCCAATCATTGGATGACTAAGGCCTGGGGTCCCAGCATCGAGGGTTCTTTCATCGCCGTTTTGCTTCTCAGACGATGCTATGCTAGTCTGGGGAATCAGAGACAGCCATCTCTTGACTCCCCCAGACGTCTGGCAGCATACAGTTAAAAGCTACTCAGGCTCCGACGATGATCTCTCCTCCTCCTGATGATCTGGCCTTTCAGATCCCTTGGCATCCTTCCAGCAGAGGTGTTCGTGAAATCTCCTCATACTCCCCCGATTCGGCCTCGATTTGAGCCATAAAACCCAGAAATCCCAGAAACAGAGCATCGTTATTGAGCTCTGAAACCCTGAAATCCTTCTGCATTCCATCTTCTCGGCGTGCGAGTTTCCCCGCCGAGAACCATAAGGCCGAGAGGCCTTCCCCTCCTTTCAGCTAAACGACAAGCCCTTGTTTTATGAAAAACCCACAGCCCACAGCCTCCCGGCGCTAGGCTCCCGGCGCGACCATGAGCGCGCCGGGAAGCCTTGTGCCGAGAGCTCCATCCACCAAAAGGCACCACGCCGAGAAGCCTCTTCCTTCTAGCCAAGGGCCATGCCGAGAGCTTCTTCCAGCCAAAGGCTCCACGCCGAGAACCCCCCTTGGCCAATCAAAGGACCGCGCCGAGAAGCCCCTTCTATTCACCAAATGTCCATGCCGAGAGCCCCCTTGGCCAACCAAAGGGCCATGCCGAGAGCTCCCCTTGGCCGACCAAAGAGCCACGCCGAGAGCCCTTCTCGGCCAGCCAAATGACCGCGCCGAGAAGCCCCTTCTATTCACCAAATGCCCATGCCGAGAAGCCCCTACTATAGCCCACGCCGAGAAGCTCCCTTCGGCCAGGGAATAGCGCGCCGAGAAGCCCCCCCACGCCGGGAGCTTTCTGCCGTCTTCCCTCTACGCCGACAACCTCGCGCCGGGAACCCCTTTGCCTCCTTGCCTTCGTGCCGGGAGCCTCCTTTCCCACTTTGCTGTGCCGAGAGCCTGCTCTGCTGCCCAACTGGCCTCCCCTATATTATGCGGTCCCTAACTGGATTCACATGCAACCCCGCAGGTTCGGCGGACCTTGTCTTTACAAGGGTTTTGTCGACCTCCGAGATGGGGAATAGTGATCGATGATAGAGACATGTACAGTCTCCTTGAGCCTTAGTGCTCCCCCGCTTTTCGGCTTTCATCACGGCATTCCGTCGATGTCAGCCTATATCATCCCTTGGCAGATGCTAAGTCTAGGGGAGGTGCTGCCAAAATTCCCCCAGGATGATGAAAGCCAATATTAAGCTGCCCCCGGGAACCTTTGCGCACTTGCACTGCATTGATAACCTACTCAAATGTTGTTACTGAATCTTAAATCCGAATTTTGTTCCGGGGGCTCCGCCCCCGGAAACCCCCACAAGGGGAGCTGCCCCCTTGATCCCCGCGACCTGACCGCGCAGGTCGGTCCGCGTGCGAGGGCGCAACATTAAGCGTTCGCTTACATTCCGTCGTCCCGCATCGGGTTCACGAATAACCCCTTTAGCTCGGGAGGGCTCTGCCATTGCACAAGTTCCGCCGGCTTCTATAGGGAATATCAAGCATTGCCCCATGGCAGATACGCGATTCGGGAAGTTCAACACTTCTCTCTCTTTTGGCTTTCATCCCGGCACTCCGTGGGTGGTAGCCTATTTCCCCCTGGGCATAACCCAGATTAAGGGGAAATGCTGCCGAAATATTGATCGATGCTTTAAACCCCATCATGGTCACGGCTCAGTCTACCTGTGACTGAGATCCTCCTCCCCCCTTAAGCCCGGTCTTTGAACCGCTGACTTAACGATATCATCTGTTTCTATGGTTGATGTTTTTATCTTGCCGCCTTCCTGGCTTCGGTATGAAGTTCCATTTCCACACATGAATATACGTTTGCCTCTCGAGGCCTCCTACCTCTAACGTTTAATCAAGGGTTGTCTTCCTTAGGGAGGACGTAATTAACGTCATAGCGTATAGGGTATGACGGACTTCTAGTCCCGACTCGGACCTCACAATCGACTGATTAGAAGTCAGATCGAGCGCATAATAAAATTGTCACTTCGGTGACTGGCACGCCAATAAAATAAATAAATAAATAATAAATAAATAAATAAAATAAACCAGATAGAATAAAATGTGTCGAACAACCCCCTACAGTGAAACCGACTTAAACCAGTCAACAGAGCTTAGCGGTCATATACTAAACCGCCACCGCCACTAAGCGGTCGGAGCTCGGGCCGCTAGCTCAACCGACTTAAAAACCTCGAACCAACATAAACGGTGCCTAGCGGTCTAACTATGAACCGCCACAGCTAGCCTCGTGGTCTATCGTAAGGCCGCTTGGCCAAACCGACATAATACTAAAACGTAGCGATCTAACTCTGCACCGCCACACCAAGCTTAACGGTCCTACTATAGGCCGCTAGACGACACAAATGGTCGATCGCGTGACCACGAAGACCCAAACCGACATAAGATTGACTCGACGCCCAACGCAGCCTAGCGATCACACACTGGGCCGCTAGAGAAACCCTTGCGGTTACTGAAAGGACCGCTAAGGCGACACGACGGGTAAAACAGAGGATCGGCCGATTCCGACCGTTCCACACCCCAATCGCTTCTAAACGAAGGGGGAACAACCCTAGATGCGAATAAATCATTCCACAGACCGGAAGGGATCATTTTGACATCAAAAACATAAAGAATGGGCGATTCTACTGAATCGACCGAAATTGAGTCACATGGGTTCCCGGGCTCACACCGGTCCCAAATTACCACCAATCGCCACAAAACCAGCGGAAATGAAATGCTAACATGCCAGGGGTTCTAATGAGACCAATTAAATTAAAAATCGTCACCTAGGAAGGCGAACCCGACTCACACCCCCCAAAGCATGCTTCGCCCAAACTGAAGCCAAACCCGCTCGTTCTCGCACCGGATAGCTCGAAATCGCAAGGAAACGTAGAAGAAGAGTAGGGCGTCCATCTCCCTACCTACACCGAAGTTATCGCGCACCAAAGTGACTAAACCATGCCGAAAATCGTCTCACGAGCTCGACACGCCGGCTTTGAATCCACCGAGGGATCGCGCCAATGCCATGCTCAATCCTTCGCCCCACCACGCGCCAGGTCCACTCTACGACGTCCCTACCTCAGCCACCTCGCTACAGTCGCACGCCCTGCGGAGAGAGGAGAGAGAATGAAGAGAGAGAAGGCAACGTGAGAATGAGGAGAGAGGAAGGAGAAAGAAAGAATAAAAAGAAAGGAAATTAGGAATTTTCCTAATTTTTGTAAAATCCGATTTTCAGCCCGAAAATGCACTAATTCAGAAAAATACGAAAAAATAGTCGAAACGATCCTCGAAAAGAATACAACGCAACTGTAGCGTCCTCGAGTCGATAAATTGAATAATAAATTCACCACGGGGTTCCGTAACTAGTACGAGAGAAAAATCCACGCGGATTGTAAAACACAACTCAGGACCCACAAAAGCGATCCAAAACTCTCCGATAAAGATCCGAAAGACTCAGGGTCTTACACTCCTGCTCCTAGCTTGCCGGTTGCCGCGCCCTCTCCCCTGCTCGTTGGCCTGGCTGCTGCTTCGGGTGCGGCTGTGCAGCCTTCCCCCTCTCCTGCCGTGTCTCTGCAGGTGCCAGGAGGTCCCTCAACCATGCGTGCTGACCACGCAGGTGTGGCCGCCGCCTCCCCCTCACCAGCCTTGGTCTCTATGCAAGAGGTCATTCCCCCCTCTCCGGGGGTCGAGCACTGCCCTGCTCCTAGTCTTCCCCTCTGCCCGCTCGAGGCCCCTGGGTGTGTTGCTTCTGCCCCCTCCTCCGCGCTACATATGCCTGTGGGTGACCCCCCATCCGTGGAGATTGGCACGTCCGCTGCCCCCCACGCTCTGACCTCCGTTCGCCTGCCTTGTGCTTCGGCCATCGTTGCCCTGGAATGTTCACTGTCGGCTGCTCCTTTGCGCATGGGTGGGGCCCCGGGGCCCGGTCCTACTGCAGCTCCCTCGACGTCGCCTCTGCTTGCTGCGGTGGGCCCTACCGTGGTGCCAGGTCCCCTCCTACCTCTCCAGGCATCGCGCCTCAGGCCCTTGCTGCTGCTCCATCCCCCATTGCTGTCTCGTCGGTGGTCCTAGCCACCTCCGCCATCGAGCCTGCCGCCCTACTGCCGGCTGCTCCTTCTGTTGCTCCGGCCTCCCCGGTTGCTCCAGCGGCGCCTGCTGCAATCGTCCTCCAAAAGGAAGTGGAGTGTTCAGCCCGGTTGGCCGCTCTGCGCGCTATGAGGGATGAATTCAACAGGCTGCCAGCCTTCTCTGGGCCTGGGGCTCCTAGCCTAGCTCGGCCCTCTGTTGCTGCTGTCATTTTGGCACCGTCTCTGTCGGCGTTGCAGCCCCACGGTGTGATCTTGGGCCTGCGTACTAAACCCCGCGATGAGGGTCCCTCTCCCCTGGTTGCTGGTGGTCTAGCTTGTGATGTGTCCAGCCAGTCGGCTACCCTAGCTGCTCGCCGGATGCTCCCCGACGGTCCTTCGCGCCAGCTCTTCACCAGGATGTTCATCCTTAGGATCGCCATCTGGATGGGGGTTCCCCCATTAGTTCTCCTCCTCCTTCGGTCTTGGGCCTTGCGCCTTCGGCTGAGCCTACAGTTGGCTCTTCACTGCCCCCCGCTGCTGCTGCATCCGTCTAGCCCGTTCTCGACATCTTTGATCCTTCCGTGGAGGTGCCGGGCACAGAGTCCTCTGATCTGACCATGGCGTGCCATGCTCCGACTGATGGATTGTTGCCCTCTCCTGTTGCTATCCCGGGCGACGATGGTTCGGTTGGTGAGGAGGACCTGGAGTTCGATGAGCCTCCCTTCCAACTCGCCCGCAGGAGGAACAGAAGGACCAGGTGCATGCCCTACGACCCCAAGTTCGAGTACTTCAGTTAACGGGTCCGCCCGCAGGTTCATCTGAAGGTCTCTTAGTCACTACTGCGGCCAACCTGTCTTCTCGTCTTGTGGACTGTTCGCTTTGGTCATTATAGCTGCCTGCCTCTTGTTTTTTTTTTTGGGCGGATGGTTGTATTTTCTTCTGGGTTTCTTGGGCATTGCCCCCTTCGTGTAGCGGCCTCTTGCCTTTTGGCAGGGTGCCCCTTTCTTTCCCTCCCCTGTACTGCTCTTTTTATTTTGCACTCCTTAATGAAAATCCGCTTGCCTGGTGGCCGGGGTGGAACGTCCATCCCCTTCCGCAATGAAGGGATGAACGGACTCCCTCATCTCCTTCCTTGCAAGTATTACCTTTGAGTTAAAAAAAATCATGTGCAAGGAAAGTAGTTATATGGTGAAACTAGCTAAATTGGTCGACCGGTATTGGCAATTACAACTTCATTCCTTATGTTCCATAGGGTGGCATAACTTTGGCGAGAAATTTCTCTACTCAAGTATATTTTCTCTCAATTACAAGAAATTAAAATAGTGGATAAATAGGCATGACTGTTCGGTACGCCTTGCCCAAGTGTAGCTGGTAGTTAGATAATGATCTTTCTCTGCGTAATTTAAATGTGGCTAGTTTGTCAATCATGCTTTTATTCTTCATAATTTGGATGCATATTCGAAGCCTATAGTTGATGGATCCACATTAGATTTATTGAACTCCAAAGGCAAAATTCAGACATACATGAGTACTCTTTAGGCTTTCCATTAGAAAAGCAAAACTTTAATAGAATTTGGATCCTAGACACGTCCTCCCATCTGTGAAAAAGACCAGTCTTTTAGAACCAAGCTATACACAGAAATATATAAGAGACAAAACTGATGATGATGACTCTAGCAGGTTATGATATATCTCTATCCGATATCATCAGCTTTTTTCTCTTGTAGGCATGATGTGCATATATTTAGATCAGTATAATGCATCTTTTGATGTTGCCTCACACTGCTTCCGCATCAAGGTACGGAATCAAAATCAGTAAAGATAAGGCTCTTCCAATAATGAGCATAGGAACTGCTTGACACCTTATTCCCATTTTATGTTTGGCAGGTCTCAACTTCATCAGCTTCCTGCACAATTTGCCCACTTGAGTTTGAAGGTAATTTTTGGTGTAAAAAATAGGTAAAGAGTTTTCCTTCACAATGATTACCCATGACTAAGAATTTTAGGTTTGGGGTTGGCGGGATATCCATCTCCTATGATATCTGTCTCTCTCTCTCTCTTTCTCTCATCATACATCCTAACTAGGGTTTATCCATTGCACAGCTAAGCTCATTATGAGGTACGTCCCTTTGCAGCAAAGAATGTGAAGAATAATGATATTTTCTTTTATGCCTCGGAAAAGTCCAGATTCAAGCTAACTGCAACAGGTACTGTACTAGCTGTGTTTAATTGCCCAGATCAGTTCAGACAGCTGGCTAGCTAACCGTTCTGCTAACTTTATAGAATGTTCTATTCCTCACATTATGTTATGTCTTTGCATTATTACACACGGGTGTGTGTGTGTGTGTGTGTGAGAGAGAGAGAGAGAGGTTTGTGGTCCAGCCTCTGACTTCCACTACTTATTCAGAACAAAAAATATAAACTGAAAAGTTCAGATCCCAAAGGACTTAAAGACACCACACACTCAGTCCCACTTAAGAATTTAACTATTTCCAACTATATATTTCATCAGGAACATTTAAACAAATCAATTGGTGCCAACCCTTATACAAACACCAAACAGGAACAGGGCCTCCCCTCCTTTGCCCCACAAACTTTACCCATTGTCCCATCTGCTAAATTCAGCAACTAACAACCAGCACAACCTGTTTAATTGAGTCCCCCCCACACCTTATGCCAAATTTAGCACCTGTTCTCATTCCCCAGCCTACCTCTGAATACAATAGCTAGCACACAGATTATTCCCCATCCCCCAAGGCACCCCTCCTCCTAAATCCATGGCCAGCCAACCATCATTTTGCTTGTAGCTGGCAAGGGTGTCACCTTCCCTCTTCCTTTTGCTCCTGCTTTCTTTGTCCCTTCATTTGCTTTTTAATTCTCTCATATTAGTAAGGCCATCTAGTACTGCTTATCGGGGCTTCCCCACACATTGTCTCCTTTTGTTAAGTTATCAAATCCATACCTACATGCCTTTGGGTTCAAATAATACTATCAGCGAAGTGACATGGCTGGCTGTCCATGCTGTGACGGCCAGCTACTCCGGTCTATCTGTAAGTTCCTCCGAAGGTGGGCGTCCAGAAATCCGCCGTCGTCGGTTCGTTGACAACCGCGAAGGTAGCCGAAATAGGAACCAAACAAAGGCCACGGCTACTGAGATCTTGTTTCGGGCCATCGCTGCCGTCCTTGGATTTGTCGGACTTCTGTGTTGACAAACAAGGGGTATGGTTAAGGAATCGTATCTAAAGAACCCCATGCAATATTATTTACTGCGCTCTTCTCGTTTATACGATCACGCTAGAAGGGAGGAGGGAGACCATATGTATATTACCTGGTGGTGCTGCATGGGAGGCCCATTTTTCAAATATGGAGTGCTCAGAACCTGGAATTGTCAGAAGGAAACCTTATGTTACTAAATTCTAGGACTTCTTGTCCACCATAGTTCTTTAGTAATTAACCTGAGTGTGTGTGTGTGTCTCTCTCTGTCTGTGTGTGTGTGTGTGAGAGAGAGAGAGAGAGAGAGAGAGAGAGAGATCCTTACGCCGACTTGGTCATGCAGGAACTTGATGTATTCTATGGCCTCGTGGAGAACAGATGCTGTATCAGTCTGAAGGGGAAAGGAGAGGAACACAGTTCTTCAGCTCAAGATCGCTACCACGAACACTTTAACAAATTCGAAAAGAACCAAACACTGCTGCTGATCCTTTATGAAAAAAATCCAATCTGGGGTGGACTCACCTTTCCAAAAGGCGATACCAATTGCTGGAGCGCAGTGATTCTGTCCCCTAGCTTCTCTTTCCTCACCTACACAACAAAAAGAAGGAAAAAAAAAATCTCAGAAAGCTCTCTCAGCCTCTCACACCATGCATGTCTGAACAAGCAAAAGAGAACCTCCCTCCCCCGCTCCCCAACTGATCAGAACTCCCATCGATTAAAGATGTCACTACTCCCGAACCACACCGCCGTACCTTGAAAGTGGGCAATGGCGATGGCGTTTCAATCCGAGGCTTTTTGAATGCAGGCTCATTGGTAGCGCTTTTCTTCGCCGTCGACGCCGAGCTTGAATCGCGGGCTCCTTCTGATCTAGGCTGGATTAGGAACAAAAAAAACAAAGCTAGACGCTTTCAGCTCCCGAAACCCTAATTATCATGGAATAAGAACAGCTCCCATACAAAATATTTCACGGACTGTCCTCTATATATGGAGGAGTTTTGGCCCGTGAAGTTCGTCCTAGCTTACCGATGCTACGGGCTCAACACTCACAAGCGAGCATGCAGCTATGGAGGCGAAGAGGTCCCTAAACAACATCTATTTCGTACTCGTTGGGGATTTATCCCGCCTCCAACGCGAAGATTGTACAAGAGAGAAAAAAAATTAACGGAATACTTACCCTCACTGTGATGGTCCTGTGACTAGGTTTCTCCTCGAATGCCTGCTGCGTAAAGAACTGGGTGTGTGTAGGTGCGTTCCAGAACTGGGTGTCGCTAGAGAACTGCAGGTGATCACTGGACGGCTGCTGTTGCTTGAGAGGGGACGATCTGAGGAAGTGAGGGAACCGAGGCGGCTCGCCGGAGTAGCTCGACCGATAACTCGCCGGCGCCATGAAGTTTGTCGAACTAGAGGTATCGAATGCACAAGTTTGGGGTTTCATGTTTTGGTCCAGGAGGTCGTGGAGGAGGGTCGATGTGTATGAGAGAGGCACGCCCTGGAAGCCGGTGTTGGCACCGTCGCCCGAGTTCAAATGAGCGTGGTGTGTCATGAACCCTTGGTTGAAGTCGTTCGCCGAATTGTCGATTCCCCTGTGGGCTTGATCGGACTCCGTGCTGGGTTCTTGGTAAAGATAGGATCTTGAGGTCAGATGATCATGGAGCATGGCCTGGAAGCCTCCTTCGATTTTCCTGTTACTCCTACTACAAAGAAACAAAAGCATGGAACTAGAAAAATAAGCATGTTCCTGAAGTGTAATTGTTGAATTTAGCTGATGGGCAACAAGATTTTGAATGTTCAGACATGGGTATGTTAATTTCTTAGGAAGAAGTGACATTAACTCACAGAAAAGCTTGGCTCCAATCCATGGTGGGGGAAGCGAGGACGGAATCCGCTGCCGCCACAGATTGTTCCATCAGGAAGCCACCGCCGGCCATCGGATCGGAGGTTTGGACGCCCGGGCTGCCATGGAAGCTGAGCGTGCTGCCGCCCGAGACCGAGGCCGCCGCCGAATCTTCCCCCGACCTCGCCTTGCTGTCTGTCATCTCCAACGCCGACCCGAAGTTACCCATGTCGCTGGCCGCCGCCGAACAGGAGACCGCCGTTGCCGCCGACATCGGCTCCCCCTCGAAGCCGCCCCTCACGGCGTTCCACCAGCTCCCGCTGCAGACGCCCGTCTGGAATTCCTCCGCCATGATCGACTAAAAGCGAACGAAAGATGTATAAACTTGATAGCTGCAGTACTGGTCTCTCCCAATATCTTTCTTCCACCCAGCTGTGCCACAAAGCTGACCCGCGTCTCCCTCCCCTTCAAGGGCTCTTCCTCCACACCATTCTCTTCTTGATCTCGATGTTGTTGTTCCTCGGCTGCTATTCTTTTGGTCCTACCTCTTCTCCTTCTTCCAAGTCTCTCTGCTAGCTGCAGGTGTTGCCTTCTGTGAAGGGAAAGGATTGGTGCTGTCTAGATTGGCCTGCTTATATAAAACCATTGGGTGGGTGCGTGCGTGTGTGCGTGTCCAGGGAGGGAGAACGATCAGAGAGGAAAGCTGGACTTCCGCCTGTTTGACGTTTGACTTTAGGAGAAGCGAATAATTAGGTTAATCGCCTTCATCCTTTTTTTTCTCCATTATTTTACCTTCCATATATTCTCTTAAATATTCTAAGAATGTTTTTGTCTTTTTTTAATTGGAAAAAAAAACTTGTGGGTTTATATTCCATCTACCTTCCACACAAAGGGATATGATGGTGCGTTTGCCTTTTGTTCTTCCTTTATCTAGCTCTTCATTTATGAAGAGAGATCCCATCACCTCTTAGGCTCACCACTCTACTCAATGTCAGGAGTCCACTCCACTAGCTAGGGTCACCAAATGCGACATCATTAGATCAAGGAAAGGACAGTTAGTCACAACGTGGATAACTTAACGAGATCATATAAAATCAAGAGACATTTAAGTGATGATCAGTTAGCATTTACCAACTCCTGATTAATTAATCAGTCTAATATATATTAATGGAGTCCTGATTCAGTCTACTATTAGTGATATATATCAACTAGGTGGGGATATATATGATCACTGACATTATCATTAATTCTTCTCACTTAGGACAATATTAATTATATAGGTAAGTAATATTTTGAGATTAGATTTCAGAAGGACCACATTAACTATATATTTTCATTTGAATGCAAGTGGTAGAGATGAGCATGCAAGTACATCGCACTACTTTTGATGAAGGCTAACAAATTAAAGACTGGTAGTGCACATGGACAATCATATATAACGTAAAGGTAGATGCTAAGGTACTGATCTCAAAGATCTTAGAATCCGGAGATTTTGCTTTATCCCAGCAATCCAAACACTACACCCCCTTGGTAATGCATGCTATTTATTTTGTTATATAGATTGTCCATGTCGTTAAATTGGAACCAAAAGATTCCACCAGGGAAATTAACCCACCAAAATTAACACAGATAGGAGGTGAATGGGGGTGGGGTAAAACAGCAAAAAAGAAGAGAATTTGTGAAAAATTACATAACAATTTTAAAGCTAAGTACTCGTGGAGGTAATGAAAGTCTATTTAAGTAATATTTTAATGAGATGAGTGTGCTAATAAGGTCATTACAAAAGCCCCCCCCCCCCCCCAAAAAAAAAAAAAAAAACTCCAAGGCTGCTCCAGTGAGGAATATAGCTATATAGCGATTTAGGAAAATGACAAATATTCCATTAGCAAAAAATTCGTGTTCTATTCTACGTACAAGACTCAAATCACCAAGGATCAAAAAATTTAAATTCACATACATAAATATATTTACAGTACTAATTTTCCTATACATTTCACAGCTTATTGTCTTAGATTAAATAAAAAAAATTGACTAATCTTAACAAAAGGACAAACCATGTACGTATATTATGTATATTTTATTAAAAAATTAAATATTATCCACAACGAGGTACTGCATATATATATAGCGTTTGACTTTTTTCAACAGAAATATATTTTTTACAATAATGCACCAAGTTTATGTATAACGTATATATGTTTAACGTGTTAAGCTACCACGTGGACAAGTCCACCACATATAGAGTAACGACTTTTTTAAAAAATCAAAATAAGGCCGGCTGTGTTTGGTTCTACTTACGGGGAGATTCCAATCATTGGAATCCGCTCCTCTCATAATTTTTTTAAAATACACCAATGTCACAATAAATTTTCAAAAAATAGATTGTGGAATTTTGAGGAGACAGATAGACAAGAAAAATGCCAAAGTTTAAAAATCTCTATAATTTATCTAGGACTTGCTTTTCCCTTCTTTCATATATAGGGTATGAAAAGCATTCATAATCCATAAGCATAACCAAACACAGCCTAAGATTTTATCACGAATCGTTTGACACCTTGGGTTCTAAACTTAATCGGATCATTTTCAGATGTATTATTATTATTTTAAACTAAACAGCATCATGAACCTGCGGTGCACGTCGAAAAATAAAATCTACACGAACAAAATAATTTCTCACTGACTTCCTGTATTGGAGCAAGCTAGCAAGAGACCTAAAACCACCCAAACAACTAGCGGTTTCTGCGATCAAAAATCTCTGCCGCTGTGGCGCCGAGGGGGACGCCTTTCGGACCTGAAATGGCGGAAACGCCCATAGCTAGACGGTACGATCACCTGGGCTCTTTCGTTCTGTCCGTAGATGTCACTTCCGGCTTACGCGGGCCACCTGGACAGCAAGACGAAGATTAACAAAAAAAAAAGTACATAGGAGTTTGGGGATTCCCGAAATCTCTTCTTTCCTCGATCAGACGGTCTGTCCTCGGATTGCTCAGATATCAATAATGACAGGACGACCCATACCCGTCCGTCCACCCACGGATATACCCGTCTCAGTGGTGTCAGGGGCAACTATAAGCATGAGGGCTGGCAACCATTGTGGGTGTCTCTTCTCTGGTGGCAAAGAGAGAGCCACACGCATACGGGGTAGAGAGAGAGAGAGAGAGATTAGCTAGATAAGTATAACTAACCAAACACTTTCCTAAAAGCTAGTTGAGAGGTCCTGTAAGAAGATTATACGTATGTAAACGAGGTTAACGCAATGTTGACTCTGCAGCTAGCTTTAGGTTTGATGAGAGTCGATAGTACTTGGGATTTATATATATGGTGGAAGCAAAATTAATGAGCACACTAGCTATATATTACTGGATTTCACTTCAACTTTGGGGCACTAAACTATTAAGCTGCATATATAAACCACATCACTTCAATGAAAATCCATGCATGCTAATTAGTTAGCTTGCAAGATGAATTCAATGGTCCGCTTGTATATATGTCAGCTATAAGAAAGAAAAGGTCATACTTTCAAAACCTCATTTATATAGATATGCCTTTCAAGTTAAACGCCAAGATGACTTGTGAAGGTTTGGTAACTTGTTGGAGACAAGTCCCATTCCTCCTTCTTTCCTTTGTCTACGTACGTACTCACATGATCACCCGAGGAATATTAGTTTATGCTAATCGCTAGACTAACCAATTAATATCAAAGATCTACATATATAGAAAACAAAGATCACAAAGTTAAAGTTCAGGGGATAGAAAACTATTAACCCATTGACCTTTTGAAGACCCGAGATTTTGAAGAACCATGCAAGAAAGAGAGGTTAAACCTACTCTTAACAAAAAAAGAGCTCACACAAAGTAAACCACAATTATATATATATGGAAGAGATACATGCAGTTTTTTATACGCTAGATTTGCTCCGTTAGGTCTTCGAACCTCTACAATCAAATTGGCTGTAGCGTCATATATATAATAAAGTACCGAAAGCACTGTTGGGTTTGATATAAAGAGTCGTACGTTAAGCATACTTGCAATATAATATCCAGCAATCTCCCTTGAGCATCTATTTTATAATTAATCTGATGGACACAAGAAGTTAAAATTGAATGGGACACCACTACGTATTTTTTATACGGCGCCACTTGCGAACTATCAACTCTCATCCTCTCGGCAAATCTTGACTAAAAAGAATGTCTATCTTCTCCCTCTCATTCTCTAAATAATTATATATATTTGAAAGCATTAGGTTGGTTGATCGATGTCCCTCTAGCTAGAAAACTCAAATTTATAAGGTGTCCTAGCTAGACTACATCTTCTTTTAGTTATTCTTAAGGAATATGCCCATCAAAAAAACTGACGGGTCCGCAGCTAGCTTTGTGGGGAGGTTTCCAAAAACACTGCACCTGGTAATCAAGGGCGCTTTGTTTCTGGAGTTGTCGGGTGAATACCGTAACTGATGAGAGAGGAAGACGCGGTGGGTCCCGCCTCCCCCTCACACAGAAACGATTAATCGAGGGCGATTAACGTACGTGCTCGACTTCAGAGAGTCGAGCACGCTAACCGTGCTCGGTTAGTAAAGGGGGCCCAAGGGAATGACAAAAGGGGAGAGCTAGTCACCCCTCCACATCTCCGTCCGGCCCAGACCACATTAATTGGAAGCACATCAACTGCATCCCTTCCCGTGAGGGATACTGTGGGGGTTTCTTTCTTATCCTTTCTCATAGGACATGTGAAACCCCCTAATTATTACCCATTCATGGCCCCAAACCCAACATAAAATTCTACAGGTCTACTATGTCAACTGCCAAACCTTGTCCCTCTCCATAATGTTGCTCTGTCCTGTGGACAGAACATTTCACCGTGTGGACCACGTACGGAGTAGTAGTAAAACGTCTAACACCCCCCAAGTCTTCAAAGAACGGACAAACATCTATAGGCATGTGACCCTCCTAAGCAAGGTATTTGTACGCATTAGCATTAGCATTCACATTAAGAACTGTGTACATATACATAAGAGTGTGGTGTCTTTGGCTCTACGCGACTTGGACGTTCACAAGGTCTGGCCGGTAGGAAAAGACTTCAGGATTTGAAAGTTTACAGCCGATGGTCTTATCTACATCAAGTTTGTCTAGGGTGGTGCTGTACGTAGGGTGCTTGGTTAAGATAATTGTTCGTGAGATGGTAATCAAAAGTCATATAAAACTAGCTAGTTAATTAGTAGGTGAAGTTATCTTTTATGACAATTTGAACTTACAAATTTGAAACATATATAACCCTCAAAGGTATTATCGGACCCCTGTAGGGAGTCTAGACATGGAGAAAACTAGTTGTGCATTATTAATTAAATGGTGTAATAGTACTGCTGTTATTCTTATTAATACGTGCATGGTCTGCCATCTTTTCTTTTTCCGTATTGAATATTTACATGCACTATTTGTGTGAAGAAGTATGGAGAAGTGAGATCTTCTATGATATACCGTGCACAGTACGTACCAGAGATTTGTGAGTTGCAGCACACCAGGTCTCGAAAGATGTATGCTAACCAGAAAGCAGTCAGACAAGTTCCGTACTCCCATTGAATCAACTGTGAACATCTGATGGCCGGGTTCATAACTCGCAACATCCGATGTCGAATTGAGCTGCCACATGTCGTGACTTCTAATGCGTGCGACACACGGGAAGGTGTAAGCCACGACCAAGCCAAAAGTGGCCACAGAGACGCCCACGCGCTATGGCGAGACCAACTTGGATCTCCTCTCCTCTCATGTCTCGTGATAGGGAGTTCTCAAGTTCGCCTGTGGGGGTGGTGTGGTGGGGGGTTTACTTGACTCACGCTTAATCATCCTGAGATTTGAACTTTGAGATTCGCTAAATTTGAGAAAAAAAGTACGCGTGTGAGTTAGACGTCATTAGATTTGAACTGATCAAGATTCTCACACTCCATGTAGACTCTCCTGTGTCATTGTGTTAAATTCTCCGCCATCAAAAAAGGTAAAAAAAAGATATGCGAAGTATGTCTTTTAGAAAAGAAATCTTTACTATAAGAAAAAGTAGATTTGACAATGAAAAATTGTGACAAAAAATTTCATCGTAAATTAGCGACGGATCTACAACGGTAACTATATATCTATCTCTGATTTATGACATGATAATTTATGTCACAAATTTTGTCGCAATCAAAATAAATCGGTGATGGACTAGTGACAGAAATATTATATGTCGTAGCAACTTGGCTACTAGATTTATTTTGCAGATTGACATCTTTTTAGAGACGAATTAGCAACGAAATATTCCATCACAAAATATTAAACATATTGTTTTACAATGAAATTTTTTGTCTCTAATCCGTCGCAAATTAGAGACGGATTATCGACAAAAATGAGGTCTGTCGTAAATATTTAGATAACCATTTTGTGATAGATTAGAATCCATCATCAATCTGTTGCAAAAGGTGCTATTGAAGATGGATTAGCGATGGATTGGAGAGAAAAAAATCCGTCGCAAACATCAACTTTTGCATTTATCAAATCATCAGTTAAATTATGATTTAATTACAGTTTTTTACGAAGGGCCACCTTCTTCTCGCACTTAGCATCCACCTTACCAACATTATGGGAGAAGGTGAAAGAGGTGGAAGCCTATTCTTTGAGACTAGTTGGAAAGAGTTTCTTTGTGATCATTTTTTGAGCACCGAGAATTCATAGTTTTCAAATATCACGGGAACAAATACATAGGTCGATTTGAGCTCCGTGGTGAAAGAACAAATATTCGCACAATCATTCTGTAACTAATTAAGAAGATTCTCTAGATCACCACTAAGACTACGCTGGAGGAACAGATTAAATACATGGGATCAGTTTGAGCTCCGCGTACATAGCGTGTGATTGATCTTGTCAGCTGACTTGACATAGTGAGATAGATTACGTATGTCAATTATCATCCATTGAACCTGTTGTGGAGGTTGAGGTCACTATTGTAGATGTGTGATTAATTCTGCATGTCTTCCCATCTTTCCCTATAATAATATTCCGTATAATTGTGTGAAATGAAAGGCGGTTTATTTGCCTACACTAGGAATGATAGAGCAACGCCCAAAGTAATTTATGTTTATATGTTGCTTAGCGTTCCTTTTCTCATATTTTCTTTACTTTCTTATATTTTTCATGTTTAATGCACTTTATTATTGTAATAATAAATATGCAAATTGTAGAGTGATGCCATTTTGTTAATTTTGTTATTTTTAATGCACATTTATTATAATAATAATTAACTAAGTAATAAATGTTACACATGTAAATTATAATTATATTTATTAAAAAATGTTATAAAAGTTTAGACTATTTAAATGTACAAATGTAAAATATTTAAAAGGGAGTTTTGGTCTGATCAAGTTGCGATGGAGTTACGATAGAATTTACCATTCTCGCAAAATAGAATAGACAAAGTCTGGCCATTCCTTTTCTCATTCCCCATTTTGGTGGTTACATATTTTAGGTATGCCAAGGTATTATAAAAAGGCCTTGAGAGCCCGTGTACGGGAAAGAAAAAAAAGAGAAAGAAATAAAAAAAAAGAAGAGAAGTTAACCTCTCCTAAAGATTTAAGGAGGAGAGAGAGTTTCACCCAAAAATTTTGCTACTTGTATATTTTATTTTTCTTTTGCATTGTGTACATCCGGTGCAAGGTGTTGAGTGCTTCTTCTTTGCAAATGGATCAAGTTGGTGTCAGAGCGTAGATCCACCTGTGAATGGTGCTGACCAAGAGTGGTTACCAGGTGACTAGTGAACCGCTCTCCGTTTTGCGAGTGCATCAGTGTCTAGAAAGAAGAGAATCAATAGTAGTGTCTACTTCCATGTCGGTAGAGGATCCCACGTCAATGTCAAATGACTTGGCCACCCAAGTGGCTATATGTTGACTCAAGACATAGAGACGATATTGGGATGTATTAAATCTCAATCTATACTGGAAGAGTTGGGCAACGTCCAACAACAACCTTCTCATCAATCCCAAGGCAAAGGAGACGCCTTCCAAGTCAAGGGATGGGGACAACCATGACTCAACAACCGTGGATGAAAGTGATGATAATGGTGTAAGTATCACACCATCACAAATAGATGGGAGGCAATGGCCTTTTAAGGTCGAAGCCAAAGTTGACATCCCCAGCTATGATGGCACCATCGATGCAGAAAAGTTAGATGTGTGTGATCAACCTGACACTTATTTTACCTTATATAGGTATAATAGTAATGATAAAGTCGCACTCGCTCAACTTAAGCTAACTGGTTATGCTTTGGCATGGTGGAATGCTACTTGAAGAGTTACGATGATGAGGACCTCACGATGGGGTACTTGGAGGAGCGGTGAAAGTGGTGGAAAAATCTCCCACAAAAGTCGGGCAGTCAGTGCAAGGCTACACTGTCGAGTTTCAACACTATGGTGTGGCGTTGGGCATCCCCCTCAACGACTACGTCCAAACTTTCATGAAGTACACATCTGACTTGTAAGAAAAGATCGGTGTTGAGTTGACCCTCTTCAAGGTCCATGACATCTCGAGCGCTAGCACCACTGCGATGGCAATTGAGAAGGCAAAATTCTTAGTACCCATCTGGCCAGGCAGAAATGCTTTGTTGGAGCACCCGTGTCACTGGGCATTGGTCTATGTAGAAAGGCAGACACGTCAGCACGCCAGTCATAGTTTTCACATTTCCGAGGTGCAACGTCTATCCACACCAAATAGCCATCATGACGCTGAACTGAACTTCCAAATGAAAAAAAATTAATTCCCTGATTTACCCTTCTCATCATGTTTTGGGTCCTCACCCAACAAAGACTATCAAAAGGCTATTATCTTCCCTTCGTCGTACTCTGCATCTCCTCTTCCTCGCGGTACTATCATCACCCCTGCAAGCCCTCTCCTGCCTCGACCATGATCACTGTGTAATCACCCTCAGCTGTGAGTGCTCTCTCGCTCCCATCACAAGCATTGTGTGATTGTTAATCAGCTAGCTAAATCTCCCTCCATCATCACTCACGTCAATGGAGCTGAAGAAGAGAATCATGCGACAGTTCTTCCACCGTATAAGGGATGAACAGAGCCTAGCCATAGCATCTAAGGAGCCTAAGGTTTCCTCGTTAGAAGAAGACACATGTGCGGCCTCCACATGCAGGCAGGTAGGCCCCTGCTTCCGCACGAGAAGTTAAAGGTATTGGGGGTTCTTTCATGCTTAGGGTTTAAGATGTTTACTTATTCATTAGGTACTTGAGGGTTTAATGTTTTTGTGTGATTGTAGTTGGTTTTCTTTCATTTTGTTGATATTGTATTATTTGTCACCTTTGTCCTAATATTTATCACCCTTAAACATCTATTTATCATCGTTAGATAGCTATTTGTTGCCCTTGTATCATTATTTGTCTTCCTTAAACACTTATTTCACCCTTAAACACATATTTATCATCATTGTCCCATTATTTGTCACCCTTGTAAAATAATTTTTTGTCACCCTTAAACAATATTTATGTCCCCCTTAAAGATCTATTCATCACCTATGTTTATACATTTGTCATATTTGTCCTATTATTTTTCACCCTTAAATATCTATTTATCACCCTTGTAAAATAATTTTTTTGTTATCATTAAATAGCTATTTGTCCCCCTTAGATAGCTATTTGTCTCCCTTATCCACCTATATGTCACTTTTAGATAGTTATTTGTCACCCTTGTCTCGCTATTTGTCCCCCTTAAATATCTATTTGTCATTATTATCTTCTCATCTTTATATAGCTATTTGTCACCCTTATCCCATTATTTATCCCCCTTAAACACCTATATATCACCCTTAGATAGATATTTGTCATCCTTATCCTGTTATTTGTCACATTTGTTTATATATTTGTCACCCTTGTCCCATTATTTTTCATCCTTAGATAGCTATTTGTTACCTTTGTAAAATAGTTTTTTGTCACCCTTAAACATCTATTTTATCCCTCTTAGATAGCTATTTATCACATTTGTTTATACATTTGTCACCTTTAGATAGCTATTTCTCACCCTTGTTCTATTATTTGTCCCTCTTAAAGATCTATTTGTCACACTTATTTTTAGATATGGCACCCTTAAAGACTAAATTGTCACCCTTATTTATACATTTGTCACCATTGTCCCATTATTTTCCACACTTAGATAGCTATTGGTCACCATTGTAAAATAGTGCCCCCCTTAAATAATTATTTGTCTCCATTATCCACCTATTTGTCACTCTTAGATACTTATTTGTCACCCTTGTCCCATTATTAGTTATCCTTATATAGTTATGTGTCACCCTTTTCCCATTATTTGTCCCCTTTAAACATCTATTTGTCACCCTTAGATAGCTATTTGTCACATTTATCCCATTATTTGTCTCTCTTAAACATCTATTTATCAACCCGTTGGCAAAAAAAAGGGAAGAAAGAAAGGGGCAAAAGAGCGGCCAATACACAAATGGGCCAAGTGAAGGGCCTAAGTGTAATGGGCTAAGGTGATAAGAAGAAAGAGGGGCGAATGTGCAATATGGAGAAGAGGGGAGGGGGAGGAGAGAAAAGAAGGCAATTTTAAAAAAAAGAGAGAAATAGAAGGAAATTACGTGACACTGTTCATCCTATGTCACGCTCCCTCCTCCCGTGTCTGTCCTCTCCTCTTGGCGTGGCTTTGACCGGCAGGCAAGACACCCCCTCGCTGGAATTACTGTAGCACCTTGGCCAGCCCCATGGCGACCGGCGGATGGAGGGAAGGCCCGTAGTGGATTTCCTTCGCCCCCTGGGCACAACCGTGCGAGCTCTGGCCACCGTTGGGACAAAGGGAAGCCTCGTCCGGTGAGGTCCCTTCCCATCACCTCGCGGAGCCCTTCACGTCCGCTCAGCAACGGCTCTACGACGCCTAGCAGCAGTAGTAGCATCCGGCGATAGTAGTGGAAGCAATAGAAAATCCAGAGGGGAAGCCATCTTTGAACACCCCTTTTGCCCCTATAAGAAGGGGGCCTCCCAAGACGGTGGGGTTGGTTGGACGGGTGATCTTCGGCAAGAGCCCTGAAGAGAGAAAACCTTCTGCGAGAGTCCTCCCTGGAGAGTTTCTTCTTGCTATTCCTTCCAACTCCCAACTCCTCCGGTCCTGCATGTCTAGAAGCTAGAGAGAGTCAAGGGGGAGATGAGAGTGTGGGAGAGATTGCAAGAGGGTGGGTTTTTTCTCCATTCTGTTATTTCTCTTTGTTTCATCTCCGGTTGCATTTTGCCTGATATGTAATCCCCGGATGTAACTCTTCCATGTTTAAGAAGGAATGAAAGTTGGGGCCTTGGCCTCCGATTTCCTTGCATGAGCATAGTGCCCAATTTCCCCACTGTGTGTGCATATAAGTAGGATATATATATATACATATATATCTACTATGCCTCTTATATTTCTTTACCTTGTTTTACTTGTCTCTAAGCTCTTTTCTAAAATGGGTGCTTGCTTAATTATATAATAAAGATATATGTATATATACATGATGTTTATATACTTTTTGTGTGCCCTTCAGATCTGCCCATCTCTTCAATATGCGCATATGTAGGTATGATATAGATATGTATCTTTTACTTCATTCGATTTTGCTCCCTCAATAGATAGATAAACCATCGTTTGATTTTCCCGTTTAGCGCTCCCACGATGAGCCAGTCATCATCTTAATGGCCACCGGCCCGGGTTCTGGCTAATCCTATAGCCATGTCTCCGGGTTGCCAAGGCCAGACCAATGGTTATGTCGCCAGAGGAAGGGGGAAATAACACAATCCATTAATTCAGATTTAGCATTCGGCTTAGAATCCAATTTTTATTACTCTTGGATCCCAGGGGCTCATTCCCTTATAATGTGGACCCCGGGTGATTCCCTTGAGAGGGTAAACATTGAAGGCTACATGGCTTGGCGATAGTTCGAGACCACATCCCATTTTGGTCGTTGGAATCCCTTGTAGGCTAGTCCACGGGATCTTCAATGACTAATTCCGGCTATGGTGTTGTAATGTCTCGGGTTTTCAGACATTTTTCGGATCTGGATCCATGGGTTTCGGATCACTTTCGGGGGTCCCGGGGCACGTTTGGTGATTTACACGTGTTTCTCCTTAACGAGACTTCGGAACCTTGTGCAAGGTAAACCGTTGCATTCTCCTACTCCGGGAGGGTACCAGGGCGTTGAGCGTGTTCGAGGATCGATAAAATAATTTTTTCCAATTTTATATATTTTCATATTTTTCTGATTTTCTATAAATAAACCTTTTTCTTTTCTCTTTTTCCTTTCTTCTTTCTTTTTCTTCTCTTTTCTCCCCCGTGAGCGGCCGACCGTTGCAAGCTCTCCCCGTCCAAGCTCGCAGTGCCCTTCCTCCTCCGGTGATGGACGGCGGACCAAGGCGGTGGCGTGGTGGTGACGACGGTGGCAAGGTGATCGTGACGGTGCCATTCTCGCGGCGTGGAGCGTGGCGTTCGTGTTCGACTGATATTTGGAGATCGGCGGTGATCCGGAGGATTTCGAGCTTCTTTGAGGTAGGGGACGGATCCTTGCCCTCTTTCTCGCATTCCCCATGATTTGTAGGCCGAGGAGAGCTCGATAGGGGTGTATTTGAGCTGGGAGGGTGAAAATGCATGTTTGGGGTTTGAGCGTCGGATCTCTCGTTTCTCGAGGTTTTTGACCGATCTATGGGTGTAGAATCGTGCTAGGGGGGTTGGGGATGAATTCCCCTTTGTTTCCTCATCATCGGGGGATGATTGGGGCGTGGATCGGGTTTTTTTGGCCGTTCCCGCCGTTCCGTGCTCGGGTTGGGGTTGTGGTCCTACCAGGAACCGCTAGGCCCCTTTGGCAGCCCTCGGGGGCCGCCAGGTGTTTTTGAATGTCGGTTGGACTTAGCAGTCCCCAGGGGACTGCTAGGCTTGGTAAGCGGTCTCGCGATTGACCGCTACCCCTTGGGTAGCGGCCAGCAGATGACTGTTTGCCACGTTGGACAGAGCACCATCGGGGTGCGTGCTTTTGACCGTTGGGGAGTCGTTGTCAGGTTGCGGTCAGGGCTGGACCGTTTCCTGGTGTTTTGCTGTCTTCAGGTGACCGCATGGTGGGGCTAGGCGGTCTGGCGATAGACCGCTAGGCACCCAGTGGCTTGCCTGGTTGCAGTCATGGCATGACCGCCAGGCTGAGCCTAGCGGCCTCGGAAGAGACTGCTAGGCTACTTTGCGGTCTAGGGAGGCCACCAGTTGAGAGACAGTCCTGAGAGGGCCACCGCTCCGTTCCTTTTCGATCGGTGGTTTCCGTGAGTTGAGTCTTACCTCTAGTGATATGTCCACTAGACGTTGCTTTCCTGCGCACGCATGTGCGGACCCACTTGGGAGTGGTGGAGAGCGTGACCCAGAGAGAGGTGGTTTTTCGGCTGGTTATCGTACGGCCCCTCGTCTTTGCAACCTGCGTCCGGGATGGGGGGAAGAATCAGCTAGAGGGTCTGACCTAGAGCGCATGGTCTGTGTGCGCACACATGGTTGGGGACAGTCGGACCCACGCTGACGAGCGCGACCCCAACTAGTCTTTGTTCATGGTACTTGTTGTGTGTCTCAGTCTCCGCCTGGGGCATGTAAGGAGACACGAAGGCACGGTGTAAGACGTCAGGGGACGCATCCCGCTTTGCTTCTAGTGGATGGTGCTCCTATCTCCTGGCCGGTACGGGCTTATTTTTCCGCCGGTTCGTGGTCGGTTTGTTTGGTACGGTTAGTTGTAAAGAGCTTGTCTGTTTATTTATTATTGCTTGTTGCTTCCACCGTACTCCTGCTAGGTAGCGTTACCTTTCGTGCATGTTTACGCCTTCCTGTTTCATTTCTCCCATTGCGAGGTGGGGGTCCGTGGGATCCCTACTGAGCCTATGAAATGAGGCTCTGTGGACGTGCAAAATTGCACGCCCATATGTCCCAACTAGCCCAGCATCAACAGCAACCCCAAACTGAAGAAACTGCGTGGAAGAGGGGCCATCCGGACTCCCCGAACGCACACACAATACCGTGAAGCTGTCTCCGGAATCATGACAGTGAAGAGAAATCAACCACCAGGAGCCCCACAATTCATGGGCCTCAAAGAAAATCAAATGGGCCACAACTCACGCTCACAATGGGTTCAGAACTGCCCATTCAGCCTTCAGCAGCACGCCCTGGAGCCTTCAGCGGCACGCCCTCAAGGCCCTCAGCGGCACGCCCTGGCAGCCTTCAGCGGCACGCCCCTGGCAGTCTTCAGCAGCACGCCCTGGCAGCCTTCAGCGGCACGCCCTCAAGGCCCTTCAGCGGCACGCCCTGGCAGCCTTCAGCGGCACGCCCCTGGCAGCCTTCAGCCGCACGCCCTGGCAACCTTTAGCAGCACGCCCTGGAGCCTTCAGCTGCACGCCCTCAAGGCCCTTCAGCGGCACGCCCTGGCAGCCTTCAGCGGCACGCTGTCCAGGGTCCTCAGCGGCACGTTGTCAAGGCTCCTCGGCGGCACGCCCCGGCAGAGCGAACGTGATGCCCATCCCCTATGATCCATTGGCGCGCAGTGGACTCGTTGAGGTGTCACCCAGAGAGGAAGGCACGCAGCCTACCCCTCCTACCACCAAGGACAAAGGAGTCACCTCCCATTCAATGCCCGTCGGGCGTTTCTCGCCTTCGACCGATCTCACCGCTGCCAGGGTATAAGAGGCCCCTTCTCTACGGCGAAAAAAAAAAGAATAGACGAGAGAGAAAGAGACGGAGAGACACGCAGAGGCAGACGCAACAGAGAAAAGAGAAGAAGAAGAAGAAGAAGGAAGGGGAGAGGCTCCTGCTCCCCCTTGCTGCTCCACCACCGCCATCCACGCAAAGAGAAGAGAGAAGGAGAAGAGTGAGTGAAGAGAGAGAGTGAGGCCTAGGAGGGGTGGAGTTCATACTCCGTTCCCCCCCACTGTATTTCTTTCTTTCTTCTTTCTTTTCTTCTTTTTCTTCTTTTTCCTTTCTTTCTTTCTTCCTCCCCGTCTGGGTTGGAATGTATGCTTTGAAGTACACGGCCCGTTATGGTCTTTTCTTTCCATGAATGAAAATCCCTCTTTTTGGGCGTCTTACTACCGTGCTTGATTTATACCCGGATGCGTGCGTTTGAACCCTCCTCCCCCTCTGTCTTGGCCCTCTTCGTGAGACCCCTAGCCTTCACCATTTGTTTTCACCTTCCTCGCCTGCCGTTCACGCCCTTCAGCGGCATACACCCAGGGTAGCCTCCAGCGGCACACCCTTTTTGGTGCCCCCAGCGGCACACTCCTGAAGTGCCCCAGCGGCACAACACCTTCTTCGTGCCCTTCAGCGGCACACCCAGTTGTGCCTCCAGCGGCACACCCTGACAACGGCACACCCTAATTGTGCCTTCAGTGGCATACCCCAACCAGCCCTTACCGGCACACCTGGCCCTCTCCCTTCCAGTCAGGGTATCCTTAGGCTGCATTATCCCAGTGTTTCCCGTCTGTCGTCCCCTCCGAGTTTTACGAGGTTTTATTAAGGTGTTGCCTCTCTCGGGCGCCCACCTCCAATTGTCGGGTTCCGCCACTCCATGTGGGCGCGTTCCCTGTATCTCCCTTACGCTCGGGTCAGGGGAGATGCTGTCGAATTTTTGTTAGAAACGATAACATATTAAAAAGATAAAAGGAAGTAACAAACAAATGGGGCAATAACGAATTAGAAGACAAAGAGAAAGCAACAAACAAATGAAACCAACAACAATAAAACATTCTAATCAACTAAAGGAACATCCCTCAGCCCCTCCAGCGGCACACTCCTCACCCCCAGCGGTACACTCCTTAGCCCCTCCAGCAGCACACTCTTCACCCTCAGCGGTACACTCCTTAGCCACTCCAGTGGCACACTCTTCACCCTCAGCGGTACACTCCTTAGCCCCTCCAGCAGCACACTCTTCACCCTCAGCGGTACACTCCTCAGCCCCTCCAGCGGCACACTCTTCACCCTCAGCGATACACTCCTTAGCCCCTCCAACAGCACACTCTTCACTCTCGGTAGTACACTCCTTAGCCCCTCCAGCAGTACACTCCTCACCTCAGCGGTACACTCCTTAGCCCCCCAGCAGCACACTCCTCACCCTCAGCGGTACACTCCTTAGCCCCTCCAGCAGCACACTCTTCACTCTCAGCGGTACACTCCTTAGCCTCTCCACCAGCACACTCTTCACTCTCAGCAGTACACTCATTAACCCTTTAGCGGCGCACTCTCCATTCTCCAGCAGTACGCTTCAACCTTCCTCCTACCCCATAAAAAAGAAAGAAAGAAAGTATAATAATGATAATACAAAGGGAAAAAACCCACCCGATAATCATAAAAAAATGCAATAATAGAAGAGTGAGAGGTAAAAAAAGATAATAAAAAGGGAGATAAAAAATATAAATTAAGGAAGAATTCATGATCTGCGGGTGACAAAAGAAATAATAACAAAAAGGGGAACAAATAATAATGATAATAATAAAATAGTAGATAATAATAATAACAAACTTAAAAAAGGAGATAAATAGAGAAATGATAATAATAAAGACACAAGTAATAATAACAACGAACTCAACAAAAAATAATGAATAAACAAATGATAATAAAATAAGTAAAAAAATAAATAATAACAACCGACTCAAAAATAATAATAAATAGACAAATGATAATAAAATAAATAAATAATAATAACAAACTCAACAGAAGATAACAAATAAACAAATAATGATGGAATAAACAAATAATAATAGACAAGCCCACCCCAACATATATATATATACATATATATATATAAATAAAGAATAGTAATAATAACAACAAAGAAATAATAATAATAAAATAATAATGATTAAACTTTAAATAATAATAAAATGGCGAGATCTGCCCCATAGCCTTGTCTCTCCTCAAGACCCGGTATAAAGGGAATATTACCGCCCCGCCCCCCCCCCCCTCCCCCCCAGTCGAGTTCGGACCTTGGGAACCATCCCGACACGGCCGTAACCCGACATTGCTCTGGGCCGATAGTTCGTCGAACCGGACTCGTTCCCATTGGAATTCGTTTCCGCTCTTTCATTGGAATTACTGTAAACTCGGCATACATTTGTACGGATTTACTTCCGTTTGCGTCGTATCTTTAATACGGACCTCTGTCCGAACATAAAGTGATCCATGAATGACCGACAAAATCTGAATGGGACGAGGTGGCTCTCGTCATCCCCGGGCCCTTTGCATGGGAATATCAATAAGGCCTTCATGGGCCACGCTCAGACCTCAGGTCCGCCCCGATCATGGTCATTGTCTGACCCATATCCTCGGCCTATAGCCCGCTATCTTTGGACGTGTCCTTATTTTAGGATCTAATCTCGAGACATTTTCCCGCTACCACTCTGGCACCGGAAATATTGACGCTGCCCACGCGAGCCTGGCTTCGACCGCGGGGGTCCCACCGCAGTATGGTCGCAGCTTGATCTTGCACAGGGCCGACAAACTTATCTGTTCCCAACCGCTTTAACCGGGATTTAACCAAATATTTCTCGTTTCTCTGAACAATAAATTTGTCGTACCCCGGCATACAGATGCCCCGGTTTCCGTGACGATTGCGCTTTTCTCGAGCCGGACATTCGTCCGAATATTAAATGGTCATCACATGGCCGGCATGATCTCGAACGCTTTCTTTACACCCTCATACGAGGACTTCAGCATTTCTTAATAAATCTCTATGCAATTAATTTCCTGGCCATGAGGCCCTAATTCCCGACGATTAATCAAGGGTGTTCCCTCGTGTGGGGGATGTAAATGACGCTGTGACCTTTATGGCACGGCGGGTTTTGGTCCCGACCCGAACCATACAATCGTCTGACCGAGTCAGATTGAGCGCACCATGGGCTCTTCGGAGCCCGAACAAATTGTCACTTCGGTAATTGGCACGCCCACGCACTTAATAGACGAACCACTTAAATAAGTGAATTTTAGTGCGTCCACAAGTCTGGCACGTCCTGTGGGACAGAAACCACCCTTCATCTCTTCGCCGTGATTCGGGGCCTCATGGCCCCCCTAATAAACGATGTTTGCATGCTTTGATGAATTGCAGGTGCTATCTTCGCCAGCCCAATGGGGAGAAAAGTCAGACCAGACGCAATTATCTTCGTGGCCTAGAAGGTGCTACTCCGAGGCACATGCAGCTTCCAGGAATCATGGAGGCCGCTAAAAAGGAGAAGAAAGAGAGAGAAGAAGGGAGGGGAAATCAAACCCCCCCTTTCCCTAAAAAGAAAAAAAGAAGAAAAGAAGAAAAAAAGGAAAAGAGAAGAAAAGAAAGAAACAAAAGAAGAAGAGCAGAAAGAATTGGCGAGAGAGCGTTGCATGGCCATATCCGTCGACACCCGTGCCGAACAATGATTACCACTGCGGGGTTGATGCGGTGGAGCGAATCACTCGTCCCCTCCTTGAGGGGGTGAGCGCTCTCCTGCACACCCACCTTGGTCTATTACACAAAAGAAGAAGGAAGGAAGAGACGAAAAGAGAAGTTGGCGAGCATTGCAGACCAAAAGGACAAGAAGAAAGTTGGCATCCCGCCCGACTCTAGGAAGATCCAAGTCCGTGGTGCAATGTCCCGGCCCGTTCCACCTTCCTTCTGCCCCAATCCGGCGCAAGACGGTCTCTCGAGCGGCTGTTAGAAGATCCAACAAACCACAATTGTAGCTTGATGAATCGCTGCCCGCTGTGGGGAATGCTTTATAGCAATAAGGCCAAGCACGGCCACCACTCCCGAAGAGAGCATGCATATACCCCACCATGGGGGATAAGAAGAAGAAATATACCCCGCCATGGGAGATAAGAGGTAAGAAAGAAACACACCCCGCATGGGGGGCATGAAAATAAGAATTTACGCCCCGCCTGAGGGCATAAAAGCCATAAAGGATATACCCCCGTCACGGGGGGCACATGAAGAGAATCCACCCCGACTCAGGGGCACATAAAGCAAAAATTTTACCCCGGTTTAGGGCCACTTGAAGAAGAGCTACACCCCCACCTGGGGGCATCAGAAGCAAGGACTATACCCTGCTTAGGGGCATACAAAGGAAAAAACTCACCCCGGCCTAGGGGCATACAAAGAAAGACACACACCCCACCCTGGGGGCACAAGTAGCAAAACATACCCCCGGCTGAGGGGCATATGAAGCCAAGAATCGAACCCTCTCCCGGGGGGGCATGAAGAAGCAAAACACACCCCACCTTGGGGGCATAGAGTACATAAAGAATTACACCCCACCTTGGGGGCATCAGAAGCAGTAATACACCCCACCCTGGGTGCACAAGAAGCAAACATCCCCTGGTGTGTCGGGGTAGAAGAAGAAGAATCCACCCCGCTCTAGGACATAAAGCAAAAGTTACACCCCGGCTTGGGGCATTTGAAGAAGTTATATCCCGCCTTGGGAGCATAAGAAGAAAAGGATTCACCCCAGTCTGGGGACACTCAAAGAAAGGAGCACCCCGGCCTAGGGGCACATGAAGAGAATCCACCCCGACTCAGGGGCGCATGAAGCAAAAGTTACACCCCGACTTAGGGGGGTTTGAAGAAGAAACATATACCCCGCCATGGGGGACATAGAAGCCATAAAGAATACACCCCGCCTGTGGGCATAGAGGCCATAAAATAAACACACCCCACCCTAGGTGCACAAGAAGCAAACATGCCCCAGTGTGTCTGGGCAGAAGAAGCAGAAGAATCTACCTCGGGTTTAGGGGTATTCGAAGAGGAACTACACCCCACCCAGGGGCACAAGAAGCAAAAGTTACACCCCGGCTTAGGGGCATTTGACGAAGAAGTGTACCCCCGCCAAGGGGACATAAGAAGCAAAGACTCCACCCCACGATGAGGGCATGAGAAGCAAAGAATACACCCCGGCTTAGGGGAATTCGAAGAGAAATACACCCCACTCTAGGGTAGAAGAAGCAGAAGAATCTACCCCGTCCGGAGGCACAATAAGCAGCAGAGTTACACCCTGGCCTGGGGGCACATGAAGAGAAATACGCCCTGCCTTGAGAAGTAGAAGAAGTAGAATCCACCCCGGTCTGGGGGCATGAGAAGCAAAAGATATACCCCGTGCCGGGGGCATGTGAAGGGAAATACACTCCGCCCTGGGAGGGCGCAAGAAGCAGAGGAATTCACCCCGATATGGGGACATAAGAAGCAAGAATCCACCCCGGCTTAGGGACATGAGAAGCAAGAAGTTATACCCCGACCTAGGGGGACAAAAAATAACAACAACAACAATGCATCCGATCTTGGGTGCACCGGAAGCCAAACATACCCCACTCCGGGGACATGATAAGCAGAAGATACATCTCGTCCCCAGGGGCATAAGAAGCAAAAGAACAAACCCCGGCTTTGGGGCATTTGAAGAAGGAGCACACCCCGCCTGGGGGCATAGAAGTCACAAAGAACAAACCCCGATTTAGGGTGTTTGAAGAGGAACTATGCCCCGCTTAGGGGCACGTGAAAAAAGGACACATTCCCGCCTGGGGGCACTAGAAGCAAAGAATCCATCCCGCTCCTGGGGGCATTAGAAGCAGAATACGCCCCGCGCGGGGCACAGAAGCAAAGAAGCAGAATCCACCCCACCTGGGGGCATTGAAGCCGAAAGGAATTCACCCCAGCTTAGGGGGATTTGAAGGAACATACACCCCGCCCGGGGGCATTGAAGCTAGAGAGAACCCGGGGGCATTGAAGCTAGAGAGACCACACCCCAACCTGGGGGCACGTTAAGAGAATCATGCCCCAGTCTGGGGGCATCAATGGGAAGAGAAAGAAAAGAGACATGAGGCAGACGTGGTCTTCGAACCCGTCTCTTAACACAAAAGAAGAAGAGAAGAAAAAAAAAGACATGAGACAGACGTGGTCTTCGAACCCGCCTCTTCACACAAAAGAATAAAAAAAGAGAAAAAAGGGGACATGAGGCAGACGTGGTCTTCGAACCCGTCTCTTCACACAAAAGAAGAAGAGAAGAGAAAAAAAAAGACATGAGGCAGACGGGGTCTTCGAACCCGTCTCTCAACACAAAAGAAGAAGAGAAGAAGAAAAGAGACATGAGGCAGACATGGTCTTCGAACCCGCCTCTTCACACAAAAGAAGAAGAGAAGAGAAAAAAAAAGACATGAGGCAGACATGATCTTCGAACCCGTCTCTCAACACAAAAGAAGAAGAGAAGAAAAAAAAGAGACATGATGCAGACGTGGTTTTCGAACCCGTCTCTCCACACAAGAGAAGAAGAGAAGAAAAGAAAGTGAGCCATGAGACAGACGTGGTCTTTACACCCGCCTCTTCACAATAAACAAAGGAAGAAGAAGAGTAGAAAAGAAAGAACAATCATCAGGCAGACGTGGCCTTTCCACTCACCTCTCCACACAAAAGAAGAAGAGAAGAAAAGAAAGTGAGCATTCAGATAGACATGGTCTTTCACCCTTAACCTTCAGTCATCGGGGCTTCAACCCGACAGATATTCAGCCATCGGAGCTTCAAGCCGATAGATACTCAGCCATCGGGGCTTCAAGTCGATAGATGTTCAGCCATTGGGGCTTCAATCCGACAGATGTTCAGCCATCGAGGCTTCAAGCCGACAGATATTCAGCCATCGGGGCTTCAAGCCGATAGATGTTCAGCCATCGGGACTTCAAGCCGATAAATATTCAGCCATCGGGGCTTCAAGCCGACAGATATTCAGCCATCGGGGCTTCAATCCGACAGATATTTAGCTATCGGGGCTTCAATCCGATAGATATTCTGCCATCGGGGCTTCAATCCAATAGATATTCAGCCATCGGGTCTTCAAGCCGACAGATCTTCAGCCATCGGGGCTTCAAGCCGATGATGGGAATCGACACCGAGCCTGTACTTTTTCTTTTACATTTATGTCCTTTTAGTTTGTGTATATATCCTTGGGAAAGTATGTACGCAAATGTAAGGCTTTATAAACCAATGAGTCATTCCCATGGATTGTGTGGGTTTTTATGCAATTATGCCGTAGGACCAGCAAAGGGGCCCTCAGCCCTCTCCCATTGGTCCATGTCACCTTGTGGGGCTGGTCATCCTTCCAAGGTGGACATCTAGAAGGGTGGACTGGTCATATGGACACATGGTAGACAAGTGGCTCATTTTGTCCAAGGTAGGCCACCTACCATTTCAACCTTCCATTCAATGCCCCCCCCCCCTCTAGTCAATAGGCCGCCCCCCCTTGCATATTATATTCATTTTTTTGTGTTTTACAATCCCAGCCCTTCAATCCCCACCCCTAGATCCAAGGGTTCACATTGCATTTGATGTGAATCATATAAAAGATTGTATTTTCATATGAATATTAGTGAAAAATCAGAAATTTTTTTGAAAGCCAAGAAGGCTCTTGCACCCCCAGCCCTCTCCCCCTGGTTTTCTCTCCTCAAACCTCCAGTTCTAGAGTGTATCAATCTTCTATCTCCCCCTCTCAACCTCTGATCTTCATCTGTGCCGCCGCCGCCGCCGTTCGTGCCGCCTTCGAGCCGCCGCGGAGCCGTCTTCAAGTTTCTGTCCTGCTGGATAGAGGTGTAGTTCGTGAATTCTTACTGCCAGCCACGAGTTCAGATAGATTTGAAATTTTGAGGGTGTGTTCTTGCCTTGAATTCCCACCTCCACCTAAAGTTTCACGTCCAAACTCCTCCATTTAGAAATTTTCCATTTTCGTTCATTTTGCATTCCCAGATCTGTTTTGTCTCTATCTACAGTGACAATAGCTCTGAGTTTACCATCTCCAACCACCTTTTTGAATTTTCCAAACCCTCCAATTTTACTGGGAGTTCTTTCTATCATCCCCTACATCCATCATTTTTCTGATTTTTGATCTGCTCTCTATCTATTTTTCACAATTCGTGCTCTATCTCTGCTACAGTGCCTTTAGTCAGATTCCAGATCCGACCCACTGTTAGTGAAAAAATCCTATCAATTCGTAGCCACATCTAAACTTGTCCAAACCAGTTTTTCCGTCTTCCTAGCTCAATTTTATACACCTTTTATGAAGACCTGAAGAGCTGAATCGGACATCTACCCTATGGTCAATGACAGTTGTCAGAGGACAGCCCTGCAGATCTGAGAGTTAAGCCACTGTACAACAACAACCTTCAAAATTCTCCAATTGGAAGTTTAGGCTTTGTTATTTTTCTGTAATCATAGAGAGTTGAAGCCCTTCAAAGCAGCTTTGCAACGCGCCTGTTTCGTCGCATTCTGACGTCGGGGCTGATCGTAGCGTCCGTTCTCTCCGGAGCGCGCACCGGAAAATAGAACCGGCAGATCCGTGACCGGTCATTCCGACCGGTGCCGAACGGAGCCGCTTGGCCTCCGGCCGACCAACCAGCGTGCCTCCAGCCCAGGGAACACCTCCACAAGTGTCCCCACCACAGTGGTGACACCGGGTCCCGCACGGTCCCTCGGCCAGCACGTGGGCCCCACCATCACATGTTCGGGTCCTGCCGAATCAACGCGAGAAGCCGCCCGTCAACCCGAATTCGGTCCCCCCGGACCCCATTGTGTAGCCCTTTACCTCCCTGCGTGGAGTGGGCAGCGATTTGTATTGCTGTAATCTTGTGTATTATTGTTCCAGGAGTACGAGTTTCGCCGGGTCCGTCGTCCCCACGCCGAGCGCGTGGAGGTATCGTCCTCGCTCCTTACTTGACATTTTGCTTAATTTCATATATGCTTATTTATGCCGCTGCTAGAGAGCATGATAGGGTAATTAGCTCACTTTCTATTTATATCACCGCTGCTGCGAGAGAGTGTGTTATCGTCCCGTGACTCGATCTGGGCACGAAAGAGAGAGCCGACCACCCTAGCTCACTGCCGGTTTCTCAACCGCGCACGTCCGACGCTTCCCTCGTTAAGGGACGATCGTGAGCTTGTCGTGTCCGTGGTCCCGTCCCGCATCAATTTGGTATCAGAGCGAGGTTGAGTCTAGGGTGTCTAAAAAAAAGAGTGTCATTTAAGTCTAAGTGTCTAAGTCGGTCTTAGGAGTTGCATTTGCATACCATTAATCGGTATATAAAAAGGTGTTGTCCGAACGTTAGGCTACGCCTATCGGGAAGGCCGCACACTTGTGCGAGTGATCTTCAGATCGATTAACTCCGCCACGTACCGAGTCTTGGTGTCTTGTCCTTAGTGTGCATGCATCCCAAACCGTGCATAGTCGGTCTAGTGTCTTGTCTAAATGACCTTGCATACCCATTCCTAGGGATCCATTCCCACATTTTTGGCGACTATGGCCAACCCACGTCGACCCGACCAAGGAGATAGGTCCGTGTCCGAGTGCATTCGGGCATATCATACGTATTGGTTGGAATATGGCTTGGGAGAGGAGAGCACCACAGCCGCATTTCAGTTCCGGAGAGGTTTGCGGATTTACTTTCAAATCCAATGTCTTGTCCGTGATGCATTCTCTCTAGCGCAGTCCTATAAGGTCACTCTTGAGGTCGAGCCATTTGAGTCTCCATTTAATGACGACCTACAGCGAGCCGATGCTGCCCTGGCTGCCCTTCGGCAAACATCTAACTCCCAACCGAGTCTCGAGCCGATCGGACTGCCTACCACATTGCCTTCACCACCTGTGAGTGCTCTGTTACCACCCTTACCTTCCGACCCTCATCCGGAGCCATCATATTGGGAGCCACCAAAACCCGAGCCACCCGTGTTTCTTACGGGAACACTATACATAGTCGAGCCGCTTCTTCATTGGTTCAAGGATGGCTTGGTCCCACCTCCCTTCCCATCTATGGACCCCACACTACCTCTAGTGCCAAGCAACTCATTTCACACCGCCTTCCGGTCTAGTCACTATGTGGACACATTGGACGACCTTCTTAAAGGGTTAGACCGACAGTTGACATTTACACATTTATTGGCCCGAGGCTTCGACCAACCCACAAGTCGTAGCTTCACCCATCCGGCCATAGGGTCCATTACCTCCGTATGTACCGTGGGTTGTGTTACCACGGAGGCTCTTCTACTTCTCCTACTACCGGACGAGCCCGACTTCATTACTTTTCTTCCGAGGGAGGAGTCATATCTCTTATACACGGTCCCATTTACCACGAGGGATGGAGGTGACCATCACCTTCATGAATTTCAAACATGGGACTATGTAACGGAGGGACCGAGGGGTCGCATATTCTTTGACCCCTACTCTAGTGGGCCCCGTGATCCATCACTTCCATCATACCTTATCGGGGAAGTCCACTTTAACACCCCTTTCCCATAGGTCGGGCCATCTATACCCACCAAACCCATACTCGATACACCCACACCCGACTCTTCCACATCCGAGTCTTCTAGCTCTCTCAAGTTCCCCAAATCCAAAGGACCATCCATACATGATTGGGTCATACTTGGACGTTTGGATGTTCCCCATGCCACCCATCTCCGGTTACATAACATGCATGCATGGCACATATTCGGGTGTCCTGGTCCACCGTCACCCATGTACGGGTCGGACTAACATTAGGTGTGTCTAGGGTCATAGATGAGTCAGTGTGTTTTCTTTGTGTGGTTTGCATATGTGTGTTAGTGCATGGTGAGTTTGTATGTGTCTTGTGTAAGCTCGATGTCAGTCCCTTATGAGTGTGAAGCGAGTCGACTCACTCGATGAGTATGGGATCAGTTCTACATCTATACCCGGATCAGTCACCTACAGGGACTCAGCGGAGATTCCTAGTGAGTCTTCGAGCCGCCACCTCCCTTTTTGAGCACCTCTGGCCCATAGCAGCTTGTGCATATCGAGTATATATAGAATGAGCAGGTGACGATCACTTGGAGTGGAGCATACCCGCGCTACTTGGCACGGCGACAGATCCGCCGGAGTACTCGAGCATCCATACCCCTACTTGACGGGGTCGAGTTCCTCCCACCCAGGGAGAGTTGATGGGAATCGACACCGAGCCTGTACTTTTTATTTTACATTTATGTCCTTTTAGTTTGTGTATATATCCTTGGGAAAGTATGTACGCAAATGTAAAGCTTTATAAGCTAATGAGTCATTCCCATGGATTGTATGGGTTTTTATGCAATTATGCCGTAGGACCAGCAAGGGGGCCCTCAACCCTCTCCCATTGGTCCATGTCACCTTGTGGGGCTGGTCAACCTTCCAAGGTGGACATCTAGAAGGGTGGGTTGGTCATATGGACACATGGTAGACAAGTGGCTCATTTTGTCCAAGGTAGGCCACCTACCATTTCAACCTTCCATTCAATCCCCCCCCCCTCTAGTCAATAGGCCGCCCCCCCTTGCATATTATATTCATTTTTTTATGTTTTACAATCCGAGCCCTTCAATCCCCACCCCTAGATCCAAGGGTTCACATTGCATTTGATGTGAATCATATAAAAGATTATATTTCCATATGAATATTAGTGAAAAATCAGAAATTTTGTTGAATGCCAAGAAGGCTGTTGCGCCCCCAGCCCTCTCCCCCTAGTTTCCTCTCCTCAAACCTCCAGTTCTAGAGTGTATCAATCTTCTATCTCCCCCTCTCAACCTCTGATCTTCATCTATGCCGCCGCCGCCGCCGTTCGTGCCGCCTTCGAGCCGCCGTGGAGCCGTCTTCAAGTTTCTGTCCTGCTAGATAGAGGTGTAGTTTGTGAATTCTTGCTACCAGCCATGAGCACAGATAGATTTCAAATTTTGAGGGTGTGTTCTTGCCTTGAATCCCCACCGTCACCTAAATTTTCAAGTCCAAACTCCTCCATTTAGTAATTTTCCATTTTCGTTCATTTTACATTCCCAGATCTGTTTTGTCTCGGTTTACAGTGACAACAGCTCTGAGTTTCCCATCTCCGACCACCTTTTTGAATTTTCCAAACCCTCCCAATTTTACTGGGAGTTCTGTCCATCATCCCCTACATACACCATTTTTTATGATTTTTTATCTGCTCTCTATCTATTTTTTCAAAATTCGTGTTCTATCTCTACTACAGTGCCTTTAGTCAGATTCCATATCCGACCCACTGTTAGTGAAAAAATCTATCAATTTGTAGCCACATCCAAACTTGTCCAAACTAGTTTTTCCGTCTTCCTAGCTCCATTTCCTACACCTTTGATGAAGACCTCAAGAGCTGAATCAGACATCTACCTAGCAGTCAACGACAGTTCTCAGAGGACAGCCCTACAGATCTGAGAGTTAAGCCACTGTACAATAGCAACCTTCAAAATTCGCCAATTGGAAGTGTAGACTTTGTTATTTTTATGTAGTCACAGAGAGTTGAAGCCCTCGAAGCAGCTTTCCAACGGCGCTAGTTTCGTCGCATTCCGACCTCAGGGCTGATCGCAGCGTCCGTTCTCGTCGGAGCGCGTGCCAGAAAATAGAACTGGCAGATCCGTGGCCGGTCATTCCGACCGGTGCCGAACAGAGCCGCCTGGCCTCCGGCCGGTGAACCAGCGTGCCGCCAGCCCAAGGAACACCTCCACAAGTGTCCCCACCACAGTGGTGACACCGGGTCCCGCACGGTCCCTCCGGACGGCACGTGGGCCCCACCGTCATGTGTTCGGGTGCTGCCGAATCAACGCGAGAAGCCGCCCGTCAACCCGAATTCGGTCCCCCCGGACCCCATTGTGTAGCCCTTTACCTCCCTGCGTGGAGTGGGCAGCGATTTGTATTGCTGTAATCTTGTGTATTATTGTTCCGGGAGTATGAGTTTCGGCCGGGTCCGTCGTCCCCACGCCGAGCGCGTGGAGGTATCGTCCTCACTCCTTACTTGGCATTTTGCTTAATTTCATATATGCTTGTTTATGCCGCTACTAGAGAGCATGATAGGGTAATTAGCTCACTTTCTATTTATATCACTGCTGCTGCGAGAGAGAGCGTTACCGTCCCGTGACCCGATCCGGACACGAAAGTGAGAGCCGACCACCGTAGCTCACTGCCGGTTTCTCAACCGCGCACGTCCGACGCTTCCCTCGTTAAGGGATGATCGCGAGCTTGTCGTGTCCGTGGTCCCGTCCCGCATCAGCCGACAAACCTTTCACCGACGGGGCGTTAAACCGACTGAACCTTCGCCGACGGGGCGTTAAACCGACTGAACCTTCCGCCGACGGGGCGTTAAACCGACTGAACCTTCCACCGACGGGGCGTTAAACAGACTGAACCTTCCGCCAACGGGGCGTTAAACAGACTGAACCTTCCGCCGACGGGGCGTTAAACCGACTGAACCTTCCACCGACAGGGGCGTTAAACCGGAAAATATCCAGCCATCAGAGCTTCATGCAACAGATATTTCACTCATCGGCCCCCTAGCCGATAGCTACCTCATTATCGGCCTTCGCGTCGACAGCTGTATAATCATCGGCTCCTAGCCGACAGCTCCCTCATCATTGGCATCCCAGCCAACAGCTTCCCTGTTAAAAAAATAGACCTCTCACTTTGGCTCGGATCCTTCCCCGGCCAGAGAATAAAAGAATAAGCCTTCCATTTTGGTCCGGACCCTTCCCCGGCCAGAGAACAAAAAAGACCCTTCCCTTCGGCTCCTGTAGCCCGCTTCCCAATCTCAGCTCTTGTAGCCAGCTCCCCAATTCTGGCTCTCGCAGCCTGCTTACCTTTGGCCCTCGTGGCCTGCTTCCCAACCTTGGCTCTTGCAGCCTGCTTCCCTTTGGCTTTTATAGCTTGCTTCCCAATTCTAGCTCTCATAGCCTGCTTCCCTTTGGCTTTTATAGCCTGGTCCCCAACTTTGACTCTTGCAGCTTTCTTACCTTTGGCCTTCGTGGCCTGCTTCCCAAGTCGGCTCTCGTAGCCTGCTTCCCAAGATTCGGCCTTCGCAGCCCGCTTCCCATAACTTCAGCTCCTGCAGCCTGCTTCCCAATTTCGGCCCTTATAGCCCGCTCCCCTAATGTCCCTTGGGTTCTGTAGCCTGCTTCCCTAATATCCTTTCGGCCCTTCGCGGTCTGCTTCCCTAATACCTTTACTACCACTACACTTATACGTAACGACAGTATGTTCTTACGCAAAAAAAGAAGAAGAGAAAAAAATAAGAATTGCTTGGCTACCCTGCTTGCATGTTGCTTAATATAGAATAATACACCTCCTTGAAATCTTCTAGGACCATGTTTCTTGCTAAATAATATCGTCCCGATTCCAGATGCACGCGCGTCACGACATACGCTAGGAGGGAACCCAATTATGGCTGGTGCACACGTCAAGGGGAAGGGTCATGGCCAAATTGCTGAGTCCAACTCACAAAATAAACCGGAGGCAACGCTCCCACACCTCGCACTTAACGTGCTTTCAACCATAGGGATTGCTCGAATTTCTTCTTAGCACTCTACGGATGCTTGAATTCCTGCACTCGCGTGAAAGATAATCGTGAGGAAAAAGCTGCCTACCCCCACTATAAAAAAAAGAGAAAAAAAAAGAGAGAAAAAATGATACAAAAAAAAGAAGAGAGAAACGTGAATCTGAGTAGCCGAAAATCCCCATTGAGACACATGAGGAGACTCGCACGAAATGGTGAAGCGAATTACAATAAGGATGAATCCTAGTAGCCGGGAATCCCCATGGAGACACATGAGGAGACTCGCGCCGAACGGTGAAATCCGCTACCAAAATAAACAGATGGGGGCCGTGCGAAGCTACCAAAATCGAGAGCCTGAAACCCACGTGTAGGCACTAGAGTAATCCTCGAGTGTCACTAGGAAGACCTGCATATCCCTATGGTTAGGGCTCTTTGCTCACACATTTGCACTGTCATGCCACAGAGAATTACCTCGGGTGAAATGCGTGAATTTGGGCTATGCAGGCAAGACATGCGATATCTCTTGACGGGTGCACCACCCCTCAATTGTGCCTCGTGGCCCGCATCGCATCTACGAATTATGGGTGATGTCCCTATCCTATCCCCTATAGAGGAAGCTACCTTACTTATGTCTATGTTATGCCTGCTAATGAATGCTTGCATGTTTTAAAAAAAAGAGAAGAGAAAAAAATGATAAATAATAAAATAAATAATAAAATAATAAAATAGCAAGAATGTGTGTATACAATAGACTCAGTTTCGGCCATCGAAGCCCACTTTCCCAGCTCTGGCTCGTAGAGCCCAATCTCGGCCCCCCTGGCCTACCTCTTGCCCTCGCGGCCCGTTAATCTCCCAACTCCGGCTCTTGAAGCCCGCTTCAAGCCTTGGCTGTTCTGGCCTCCCCTATCGGCCCCTGAGCCGACAGCTGTATAATTATCGTCCCCTGAGCCGACAGCTTTTTAATCATCGGCCTCCGGGTCGACAGCTTTTCAATTGTTGGCTCCCATGCCAACAGCTTTCAATTATCGGCCGCTGCGCCGACAGCTCTTATATCATTAGCGTCCACGCCAGCAACCACCCGGAGTTCCTCAAAAAAAAAAGGGAAAAAAGAAGGGAAGAAGAGAAGAAGAAGAGAAGAAGAGAAAAGAGAGAATAAAAGAAAGAAAAGAGACAAAGAGACCAACATATCATGTCAGCGCCAGCACCCTGACGGCACTGACGAAGAGACAAAGAGACCAACATATCATGTCAGCGTCCGGCACCCTGTCGGCACTGACGAAGACACAAAGAGACCAACAAACCATGTCAGCTCCCGGCGCCCTGTCGGCACTGACGAATATAAGAAAAGACCAACATATCACGTCAGCGCCCGACACCCCGTCGGCACTGACGAAGAGGAGAAGAGTCCAACATGCTACGTCAGTCCCCGACACCCCGTCGGCACTGACGAAGAGAAGAAGAGACCAACATGCTACGCCAGCTCCCGACACCCTATCGGCACTGACGAAGAGAAGAAAAGACAAATAAACCATGGCAGCTCCGACGCCCTGTCGGCACTGATGAAGAAGAGAAGAGACAAGCATGCCACGTCCGCTCCCAACACCCCGTCGGTGTCGACGAAGAGAAAAGAGACAAGCACACCCACGGGCACCGCCCGGCTCATCCTTCGCCTGCGCTACCCGTGGGTGGGGGGCATTTGTGGACGTGCAAAATTGCACGCCCGTGTGTCCCAACTAGCCCAGCATCAACAGTAACCCCAAACTGAAGAAACTGCGTGGAAGAGGGGCCATCCGGACTCCCCGAACGCACATACACTGCCGTGAAGCTGTCTCCGGAATCACGACAATGAAGAGAAATCAACCACCGGGAGCCCCACAATCCATGGGCCTCAAAGAAAATCAAATGGGCCACAACTCGTGCTCTCAACGGGCTCAAAACTATCCATTCAGCCTTCAGTAGCACGCCCTGGAGCCTTCAGCGGCACGCCCTCAAGGCCCTTCAGCGGCACGCCCTGGCAGCTTTCAGCGGCACCCCCCTGGCAGCCTTCAGCAGCATGCCCTGGCAGTCTTTAGCGGCACGCCCTCAAGGCCCTTCAGCGGCATGCCCTGGCAGCCTTCAGCAGCATGCCCTGGCAGCCTTCAGCGGCACGCCCTTGGCAACCTTTAGCAGCACGCCCTGGAGCCTTCAACGGCACGCCCTCAAGGCCCTTCAGCGGCACGCCCTGGCAGCCTTCAGCGGCATGCCCCTGGCAGCCTTCAGCGGCACGCCCTGGCAGCCTTCAGCGGCATGCTGTCCAGGGTCCTCAGCGGCACGCTGTCAAGGCTCCTCAGCGGCACGCCCCGGCAGAGCGAACGTGATGCCCATCCCCTATGATCCATTGGCGCGCAGTGGACTCGCTGAGGTGTCACCCGGAGAGGAAGGCACGCAGCCTACCCCTCCTGCCACCAAGGATGAAGGAGTCACCTCCCATTCAATGCCCGTCGGGCGTTTCCCGCCTTCGACCGATCTCACCGCTGCCAGGGTATAAGAGGCCCCTTCTCTACGGCGAAAAAATAAAGAACAGATGAGAGAGAAAGAGACGGAGAGACACGCAGAGGCAGACGCAACAGAGAAAAGAGAAGAAGAGAAGAATAAGAAGAGAGGAAGAGAAGAAGGAAGGGGAGAGGCTCCTGCTCCCCCTTGCTGCTCCACCACCGCCGTCCACGCAAAGAGAAGAGAGAAGAGAGAAGGAGAAGAGTGAGTGAAGAGAGAGAGTGAGGTCTAGGAGGGGTGGAGTTCATACTCCGTCCCCCCCCCACTGTATTTCTTTCTTTTCTTCTTTTTCTTCTTTTTCCTTTCTTTCTTTCTTCCTCCCCGTCTGGGTTGGAATGTATGCTTTGAAGTACACGGCCGGTTATGGTCTTTTCTTTCCATGAATGAAAATCCTCTTTTTGGGCGTCTTACTACCGTGCTTGATTTATACCCAGATGCGTGCGTTTGAACCCTCCTCCCCCTCTGTCTTGGCCCTCTTTGTGAGACCCCTGGCCTTCACCATTTGTTTTCACCTTCCTCGCCTGCCGTTCACGCCCTTCAGCGGCATACACCCAGGGTAGCCTCCAGCGGCACACCCTTTTTGGTGCCCCGAGCGGCACACTCCTGAAGTGCCCCAGCGGCACAACACCTTCTTCGTGCCCTTCAGCGGCACACCCAGTTGTGCCTCCAGCGGCACACCCTGACAACGGCACACCCTAATTGTGCCTTCAGTGGCATACCCCAACCAGCCCTTACCGGCACACTTGGCCCTCTCCCTTCCAGTCAGGGTATCCTTAGGCTGCATTATCCCAGTGTTTCCCGTCTGTCGTCCCCTCCGAGTTTTCCGAGGTTTTATTAAGGTGTTGCCGCTCTCGGGCGCCCACCTCCAATTGTCGGGTTCCGCCACTCCATGTGGGCGCGTTCCCTGTATCTCCCTTACGCTCGGGTCAAGGGGAGATGCTGCAGAATTTTTGTTAGAAACGATAACATATTAAAAAGACAAAAGGAAGTAACAAACAAATGGGGCAATAATGAATTAGAAGATAAAGAGAAAGTAACAAACAAATGAAACCAACAACAATAAAATATTCTAATCAACTAAAGGAATATCCCTCAGCCCAACCAGCGGCACACTCCTCACCCCCAGCGGTACACTCCTTAGCCCCTCCAGTAGCACACTCTTCACCCTCAGCGGTACACTCCTTAGCCCCTCCAGCAGCACACTCTTCACCCTCAATGGTACACTCCTTAGCCCCTCTAGCAGCACACTCTTCACCCTCAGCGGTACACTCCTTAGCCCCTCCTGCAGCACACTCTTCACCCTCAGCGGTACACTCCTCAGCCCCTCCAGCGGCACACTCTTCACCCTCAGCGGTACACTCCTTAGCCCCTCCAGCAGCACACTCTTCACTCTCAACAGTACACTCCTTAGCCCCTCCAGCAGTACACTCCTCACCTCAGCGGTACACCCCTTAGCCCCCCAGCAGCACACTCTTCCCCCTCAGCGGGACAATCCTTAGCCCCTCCAGCAGCACACTCTTCACTCTCAGCGGTACCCTTCTTAGCCTCTCCAGCAGCACACTCTTCACTCTCAGCAGTACACTCATTAACCCTTTAGCGACGCACTCTCCATTCTCCAGCAGTACGCTTCAACCTTCCTCCTACCCCATAAAAAAAAGAAGAAAGTATAATAATGATAATACAAAGGGAAAAAACCCACCCGATAATCATAAAAAAAATGCAATAATAGAAGAGTGAGAGATAAAAAAAGATAATAAAAAGGGAGATAAAAAAATATAAATTAAGGAAGAATTCATGATCTGCGGATGACAAAAGAAATAATAACAAAAAGGGGAACAAATAATAATGATAATAATAAAATAGTAGATAATAATAATAACAAACTTAAAAAAAGGAGATAAATAGAGAAATGATAATAATAAAGACACAAGTAATAATAACAACGAACTCAACAAAAAACAATGAATAAAAAAATGATAATAAAATGAGAAAAAATAAATAAATAATAACAACCGACTCAACAAAAATAATAAATAGACAAATGATAATAAAATAAATAAATAATAATAACAAACTCAACAGAAGATAACAAATAAACAAATAATGATGGAATAAACAAATAATAATAGACAAGCCCACCCCAACATATATATATACATATATATATATATATAAAGAATAGTAATAATAACAACAAAGAAATAATAATAATAAAATAATAATTATTAAAAGTTAAATAATAATAAAATGGCGAGATCTGCCCCGTAGCCTTGTCTCTCCTCAAGACCCGGTATAAAGGGAATATTAATTCCCCCCCCCCCAAGTCGAGTTCGGACCTTGGGAACCATCCCGACACGGCCGTAACCCGACATTGCTCTGGGCCGATAGTTCGTCGAACCGGACTCGTTCCTATTGGGATTCGTTTCCGCTCTTTCATTGGAATTGCCGTAAACTCGGCATACATTTGTACGGATTTACTTCCGTTTGTGTCGTATCTTTAATACGACCTCTGTCCGAACATAAAGTGGTCCATGAATGACCGACAAAATCTGAATGGGACGAGGCGGCTCTCGTCATCCCCGGACCCTATGCATGGGAATATCAATAAGGCCTTCGTGGGCCACGCTCAGACCTCGGGTCCGCCCCGATCATGGTCATTGTCTGACCCATATCCTCGGCCTATAGCCCGCTATCTTTGGACGTGTCCTTGTTTTAGGATCTAATCTCGAGACATTTTCCCGCTACCACTCTGGCACCGGAAATATTGACGCTGCCCACGCGAGCCTGGCTTCGACCGCGGGGGGCCCACCGCAGTATGGTCGCAGCTTGATCTTGCACAGGGCCGACAAACTTATCCGTTCCCAACCGCTTTAACCGGGATTTAACCAAATATTTCTCGTTTCTCTGAACAATAAATTTGCCGTACCCCGACATACAGATGCCCTGGTTTTCCCGTGACGATTGCGCTTTTCTCGAGCCGGACATTCGTCCGAATATTAAATGGTCATCACATGGCCGGCATGATCTCGAACGCTTTCTTTACACCCTCATACGAGGACTTCAGCGTTTCTTAATAAATCTCTATGCAATTAATTTCCTGGCCATGAGGCCCTAATTCCCGGCGATTAATCAAGGGTGTTTCCCTCGTATGGGGGATGTAAATGACGCCGTGACCTTTATGGCACGGCGGATTTTGGTCCCGACCCGAACCACACAATCGTCTGACCGAGTCAGATTGAGCGAACCATGGGCTCTTCGGAGCCCGAATAAATTGTCACTTCGGTGATTGGCACGCCCACGCACTTAATAGACGAACCACTTAAATAAGCGAATTTTAGTGCGTCCACAGGCTCACCCCTATGTTTTCAGGTGAGGCGGGGTCGTCGAGAGGTGCGTCTGAGGCTCACCGCGATTCCTTCAGTCAGGGTTAGTCGCCAGTTGCCAGAGCCGGGGTATGTCCCGTGTACTTGTACTATTCTTTCTGTTGACTGCACTTATATTGGACATGAGATACTTTGGACCTTGTAGCTGTTTAGAGATTATTTATCTTAATTCATGCATTTTATTTTTAGATTATTGTGTTAGCTCTGTAGTTATTTTAGCTTATCATGTACCCTCACACCATCCTTTAATCCTTCCGAGTCTTCAGGCTCGTGGGTGGCGGATCGAGGTTCGAGTCGCGCCAGTTCCTTTCCGGTACTCGGATCTCGGGTCGTTACAGGTGTTGCCGCTTCCGTGCCAACCCTTTTCTTTTGGGGCCATCTCGGAGTTTTCTCCGTGGATGCGTACCCGATTACACCCCCCCATACTCCGGGCCAAGGGGAGATGCTGCCAGATTTTTGCCGGGTAATTAAGACTGAAGTCGACGAAAGAACTGAATGACGAATCGACTGAACTCAAAGAACCAGGTTGAACGGGCCATTGAGTGTGAAGCTCAGAACAAATTGCAATACACTGAACAAAAGAAGCATCACAACCAATCTGGGAATTGTTTTAAGAAGGCAGACAAGAGGATAAAAAACATGTGAAGAACTGGTATTCAGATAAAATCACCATTATAACATCAGAATTTGGAGCAACGAGAGTCCATGCTTGCATTTCGATCTTACAGGCCCTTCATTTCTATTACTGCAAGGGTCGACCCCATGGGTCGACCCCTAGCTCAACATCCCTCGCTTAGTCCACCCCCCTTAATTTGCATGGTGATCATCGTGAAAATAGCTTTTGTGAGCATGATAAAAGAATCCCCATTGAACTCCTCATCCCAATAGTCATAGGCTCTGCATGATTACTGCACTCCCTTGAACTTTGAATTTGCTTGATCTGCCAATCCCCACAGCTGCAGGCTTGCTCCGGATCAAAAAGAAAGAAAACCGAACTCGTCTTTGCATATGTTCACACACAAGTTTGCATAGGCATTACAGTTACATGTATGAATTCAAAAAAGATATATTTGCATGCATAGATTCATAAGCCCATATGCATTTTGCACGTGTTTGATCATATACAGGGAATAAAAGAAAATTGATGAAAGGACAAAATGAAAATGTGTCAAAACCCCAAAACGAATGCGAACAGAACTCACACTCTTTCCTCCAAGCCCAAGAGAAGTAAAGAAGATCATATGAGATAAACAAAAGGGGAAGAGAGAAAGAAAGTAGGTCTACTGCACCTAATGAAAAAATGAATGAATGAAGAAGTGAGGAAATGATAAAATGATCATAACCAAAAGATGAATGAATGAAGATCAAACAGGGATCTAATTGTATGATCTGAAGAAAGAATGCACTAAAAAAAAATCAGAGGTCAAAACACCTTCGAAACCCCTGTCCAGCCTAGGACAGGTCAACCTATCCCGCAGATGCTTCTGGCGCTGGCAATTTCGGTCGACCCGTCAAGCCAGTTCAGTCGACCGAAATGCCCTGCAGTCCCAAAAAAAAGCATTTACAAGGATACAAATAGGAAAGGGTTGTCCATTTGCAAGATGATCTCTTGTGAAGAGATTTCTGTGAGCATGATAAAAGAAACCCCATCGGATTTCCCGTATAAATAACCATGCATTTTGAACGATCCTAGAATTCCTGCGAGTTTTGAGCATACTTGCCCCTTTCATTCATTATCCAAATGCACACAACGCACGCATGCATGGCGCTTCCCATTTTCACGAATGCTTCTCATTTGGGTGCTTGTGTCTCATAACCCCCTTGGTATATCAAGTGGTGAACGGTGGAAACCCGGATTGCATCCGGGTGAAAACCCCCTCTGTGCGTGAGTCAAGAACTCCGCCACGTATCGGGAGGGACCCTTTGCATGAATACTCGATCAAACCCCCCCGTGCCACGTGCATTTAGGCTTGCATGATCATCAAAGCATGCGTCATTACATTTCATGGTTCTTAAAAAATGGGGGGGGGCAACACAAACCAAAAGGCTGAATTTCATCTACTGTTAGGAGAGAGTCGACTCAGGGAGTCGACTCCCTCCCAGCCTCCTTTTGCCTGGGCTATTGACTACACAGGAGTTGACTTAGAGAGTTGACTTCCTGTAGACTCGCAGCAGGCTGGCCTTAAACAAAAATAAAACAACAACAGCTTAAACAAAGAAAAGAATTCAACATGGCCCATCCATAGGATATCTTTGTCCAATCATCCTTCATAACTACAAAATGAAACCATTGCATGTCCTTGGCAATTTCCTCATCATCTCCCTTGTGACCCTTTGGGGCATTCAATCAAACATCTCCTGCATATCCAAAAGAACACAAATCAAAAGTGCATGAAGATGGTCTAATGAACGATCACGATGGAAAATGAATGAATGAATATCAGAAATGGGTCTAATTGCCCGAGCAAAAGGAAGAATGAACCAATAAAAAAAATCGAATCAAGCCTTTCTGAAATCCCTAAAAACAACAAAATTGATAAATGAAGAATCAAAAAAAGAGGGAAAGGACTACCTCTGTCTTGCTGAAGGTGGGGTCGACCGGCCTTGGCATGGGGTCGACCCCATCTCCTCTGCCAGCAAGCCCCTCTGCTAATTTTGGGCTAAAACTTATGAAATCCTTAAACAAAAAACATGGTGATGAATCATCAATTCTAGCAATAAGGTAATGATGAAAATTTCTTGAGATGACAATACAAAAATGAGTTAATGATAAAAATCTCCTACAAAACACCCTCATTAAGAAAGTTCAAATGGCGAGCTATCCGGATTTCTTTCCTTTGACCCCAAGTAGGGGGAAATACTAAACGTGCCTTCGCAGGGCATGCTCGGCTCCCAGGGACTGTCCCATTAAAGTCGTAGCGTGACTTCGCACCGCGCTAATAATTCACTGGATTGGACTTGTTCAACCGAGATTTAACCGGACTTCTTCATTTCTTCAGATATTGAACTTGCCGTAACCTGGCAAACATATGTTTTGATTTTTACCGACACGCTTGTAATGCTTTTCAACCCGGACTTTTATCCGCACACAAAATGGTCAACATGTGACCTACGTGATTTTAAACACTCTTTTACACCCTAGCACAAGGGATTTTAATGCTTTTCAACGCACTTTTCATTCAACCAATTTTAGGCCGTGAGGCCCCATTTCTTGGCAATTAATCAAAGACTTTGCCCTCTCTGAAGAGATATAATTAACACCGTGACCTTTATGGCACGACGGATCTCCAGTCCCGACCCGATACCCACAATCATCTGGTTAGTCAGACGGAGCACACCACTGGCTTCGGACCACTCTAGTCTCAAAGCCCGAACACATTGTCATATATGTGACTGGCACGCCCTCGCACGATAAAACCGATAAACAATACCCCGATACAAAAATATCTAAAGGAACAGAGTGCGTCCAACACAACCCTGTCCACCTATTTACCACTCTTAAACACCTATTTGCCACTCTTGTCTCATTATTTTCTACCCTTAGGTAGCTATTTGTCACCATTGTTGTCCCTCATAGATTGCTATTTGCCCCCCTTATCCACCTATTTGTTACCCTTAGATAGTTATTTGTCACCCTTGTCTTGTTATTTGCCCCCCTTATACACCTATTTGTCACCCTTATATAACTATTTGTCACTCTTGTTCACCTATTTGTCACCATTAAGGACCTATTTGTCACACTTGTCCCATTATTTATCACTCTTAAAAACCTATCTGTCACCTTTATATAGCTATTTGTCACCCTTGTCCACCTATTTGTCACCCTTAAAGATCTATTTGTCACACTTGTTGATAGATTTGTCACCCCTGTCCCATTATTTGTCACTCTTAGCCCATTATGTTACCCTTAAACATCTATTTGTCACCCAAGTCCACCTATTAATTGTCACCGTTAAAGACCTATTTGTCACCTTTAATGGTTCGCGAGGACTTGCGGAGGTTCTCGAATGGAAAGGACCGGTTACACCCGAGTGAGAATCCTTGGGTGAAGGATTTGTTTTCCAGGAGGGTTTTCCTATTAGTGTGATGCCGGTTCTTCCTAAGCCCAAACCCCGCGCTCAAACCTACAACGTAAGCTCAAACATCAAGCAAACAACGAAACATAACAGAACAATGTAAACCAGAACAGGATGAAAAATTGGGTAGGAGGTGGCCAGAAGGTAGGGCATCCAGAGCCTAGGCGGCCAGGATGATGGTTGTTCCAAAAGATAGGCCGTTGTTGTACCCAGATATTTTCCCAAGGAAAATAATAAAAAACAAGGGCTCGGGAATTTCCCCGAACACCTTCATGGCATCATCTATCCAGCCCCTTCTATGACATGCCAGGCCCAACCGAGGGTCCTAGCTACTCGGCCGGGACTCACGACGACACCTTCAATTGATTGGGGCCAACCGAGGGTCCTGAGCAAAAATAACAATTATATTAATTCCTAATTGGGGGAGTTAGTGGAAATCTCAGTTGTTGCAGGGTACTAGACGAAGGGATTGTTGGCCCAGACTAGATGGCAGACAAGAAGGGGGGTTGAATTGTCCCCCAACAGAGGTGGCAGATTTTAAAAACTTTCTAAACTAAACACAGTGGAATTAAAATTAACTACATTAATTAGCCTAAACTGATGTGAGATTAAAGTGTTCTCTCAAACTTTCCGATCTCACTCGAATAATCTATGCAATGAATGATAGAACCTACGCCAAACACGGATAGCAAATGAAGCGATGTGTAGAGGTGCAGTGAATAAAAACCTATCAAATGACCTATGAAAGGAGGTAGATGAAATGGACAATCACACAGGCAAGCCACATGCAACACAGAGATTTTTAGATAGTTCGGGACCACGACGGGCTCCCTACGTCCACCCCTCACCGAACCCCAGTGAGACTTCACTGCACGCTACAAAATGTAGCAACACGGGGACGAGCCCCAACACCACACACGCTGCTTCCGCAGCAATGCACAACCACGAAGCCTAGCCCCAGACCACTGCCACCGCAGCACACACACACGCAGTCGGGGAGCACACCCCAGACACAAAACCCACATGGAGACACAGCTCCGTTTACACACAGACTCGGGGAAAAACTACCCCACAATAAATCCACACACGTGGAGACGCAACTCCGCCCACACACGATGTATTCTCAGCTTAACAAAAAGAAAGAATATACAATGAACGCCCAAACTTTCAATCTATTTTCAAATAAAAGAGTAGAAATGAGAGAAGAAGAGATCCCCCTCCAATATGCATTGAAGCCCATTTATAGAAGAGGTAGGGTGCGTTGGAGATCATTCTCGGAGTGGAAGCTAGCCAAGCACGCAGGAGACGCCCAAGGTAAAGGATTCAGATCGGCATGGTTTGCAGATGACGATTTCCTGATCTTCTTCTTCCTCCTCCTCCAGATGAGCACGCCTCCTCCTCGTTCTTCTTCACCTGCAGCAGATAGAGCAATATTAGCACCAGGGATAGTCTCCTTCGAAGCAAACCGTAGCTCATATATGCGGTGGAAAAGGAAACATAAAAAACTAAAAAGCCCCTCTAAAAACCCTTCAAAAACACACCCAATAGATGGGAGAAACCCTAAGGGTAATGGGGTAAAATTCCAAGCCAAACGGATCATAAAATGAGAGGTTCGAAAACAAAACCGGAAACCCGATCCGGACGCAACTGGACAAGTGTCGACTCTTGGAGTCGACACTTTCTTCAGGGTGTTCTGCCAATTAAATAAAAAAACTGAACTCTGGTTGAAAGAGTCGACTCTCAGAGTCAACTCTTTTCAGCCTGGGGTCTGTTACGTGAAAAATAGCCAAGCCAGCCATAAGAGTCGACTCTTTGAGTCGACTCTTTTTGGCACTTGTTCTGTCTGCAGCAAATCCACGCTGCTGGACAGCAAGTGTCGACTCACAGAGTCGACACTTGCTACCTGCTGCGTTGAGGCAGCAAGCAGGCCCATCAAGTGTCGACTCTGAGAGTCGACACTTTCAGTGCAGATTCTGAAAACTACTTAAAAGCAGTCCAAAGCAAGTAAAACCTTTCAAACCCATTTAAAGCATGATATGCCAATAAAAAAGCCATGCATTTGAGGGTTTTGAAAACACCATTCCAACACTATCAAGTGTCATGCATTAAAAAGGATTAAAACCAACAATCATCCTTGATTAAACAAGATTTATGATAAGCATGTAGAGCACTAAGCCTCCTCAAAAGTTCCAAGAAAAATATACATGAGGCACTATGAAAACACCCATTTTTCTCGGTACAAAATTAAAAGAATATTACCATAGATTCAAAGGTCTTAAACAAGAGTAGAAGCTTACCATGGACCCTAATGAATTGATAGCAAAATGGAACCTGCACATTCTGGAAATTCAGATTTAGGTCAATCTTAAAGACAAGCAGCTGAATGCTTGATCATGATGTTATAGATTGTTCAAACTGCATGATTTCATATGGAGATGGAACCACATATATGAAATTGATTATCATTCTTCCAACCAAAATAATGTCCAAGCAACCCTTTAATTCAAATGTCTATGCATTATGTCCAAGCAACCTTACACAGGTCGATGCACATATGGGATCCAAGTCTGTGCATATGATGCACAAGTCTAAGCAAGTGTATGCTAAGGTCGAAGCAAGTGAAGCCAAGTGATTAAAATAATTAACCAGCCATCATTGATGAAACAGTAGCAGCAGAAATAATCATATAATGAATATGCTCTCTCAAGCCACAATAAATCCTCACAGTTAGCATGATTGAAATGTCTTCAAGCAAGAGTTGCAACAGTGGAGGTGTCGACACTCATGAAATGTAATGAGGATCTTTCAGCAAATCTTAAAATGAAATAGCCATCTAGCAAACCATTTGGAAACTCATTTGAAAAACACAATATTCAGATGAATGCTCCAAAGTCTCATGAACAGAATGCATGAGACACCATCAAGAATACATTCATGAAAAACTAGAAAAGCCATCCAAATGAGATATATACAAGGAGCCATCCAAATGAGATATATACAAGGAGAACAAACATGGGCATGTCAACCAATGAACTATTACATGAAGCACATTCATTTCATCAAGTTAAGAACATCATGCAACCAAGTGCAATACATGAATCTCATTCAACTCAGATAGGTCAATGCATTTGTGAAGCTCAAGACCCTAAATACCTCAAATGTCCCATGATAAATATGCAAGAGCCACATTCATGAAGCGCAGGATGTTGTGCCCCTTGTGCTTTGTTGATGATGTGGTGTTTTAATGATAACAACATGAATGAGTCACCATATTGAATGATTGTTTATAACTGATATACAGCATTGAATGCATGAGGTTGCATGAGTATTGCATGATGCGTTGACGCATGGGATCATTGCGTCAACTCACTGGTCTGTCCCAGAGGTGGTGCTGGTCTCTAAAATGTGTCAACTGGTGCGTCGACGCAGTGGACTCAATGCGTTGACGCATTGGAATCGTTTTGAAAGAGCTCTTGCTTTGCTTCATACATTGGTCTAGTATCTGAGTCTGTACATCATCTTGTGCCTTCAACGTTCAAAGCCTCAAGTCTGTACAGCGTTAAGTTCTCTTTGGAAAGTCTACACATTGGCACTATAGCTCGCTTGTAAGTCTGTACATTGACTTCGTAACTGCAAGTCTGTACACTGGACTTCATTTCACCAACTCTATACAATGGTCTTCACACTTCAAGTCTGTACATCCTCCGCCAAGCTTTCAAAGTCTGTACAGCCAAAGTCTGCACATCCCGTTCAGTCAAGTCTGTACATTGCATCGTAGTGTTATGCAGTGTCTGGGTGAAGTCTATACAGACTGTTCATGCTTTCAAGTTCAAGTATATGCATCCGTCCGTCTCTGTTAGCGTCTCATGAACGTCTATACAACGCATCAGCATTTAGAAGTCTGTACATTGGCCTTTGCATTAAGTTTCAAGTCTGTACAGCCTATCTTCAAGTGTTTGGCCAACTGTATACATCCGTGTTGCCCTTTCATTGTTGAGGCAGAGTCTGTACACTGGCTTAGACTTCTCAAGTCTACACATTGCTTCCTCATTGAAAGTCTATACATCGTGGCCTTGAACTTTCAAGTATGTACAATGCTGCTTTGTCAAAGCCTGTACATCGCAGCTATGTTGAAGTCTGTACAGCCAGTTTCTTGATCAAGTCTGTACTAGCGTGATGTCTGCACATTGGTCTTCATCTCCTGAAGTCTAGTCATTGGGAAGTATATACACTGAGCTCACAAGAAGACTTCCAAGTCTCTACACTCTCACAGTGTACATACTTGCCCATTTGCTGTTTCAGAGTATATACACTCAGTGTTATATGATTTAAATAACCACTTGTTCTATGATATGATTATAAGATTTTTGTGTGAACAGGGTTAACGTAGAATGACCACAGCGTCCACGCAGCAAGTATACTAGTAGAAGTATTAGCTGCTGGAACACATCACTGCGTCAACGCCACGGCCTGGTAGCGTCCACGCAGCAAGCAAACAAGCTAAGGTATTAGCTGCTAGAACACCACTGCGTCAACGCTATGGGCTAGCAGCGTCGACGCAGCACGCCTATATACTGAAGACATTGATCACTGGACACCAATGCGTCAACGCCTTGATCAAGTGGCGTGGATGCTGTAGTTCAAACAATCAAGAAAGAAGCTTACTGGATTACTCTGGTGCGTCAACGCAACATGCCGATAGCGTCGACGCAGCACGCCCATCTGTTGATGACTTGATCATTGGATCACAGATGCGTCAACGCTGCAGGCTGGTGGAGTCAATGCAGCAGACTTGAGTCCTGCTGGTCGAATGTCGTTGAATTGACGGGCACGTGATCCGAGGTGCCTGGCTCGTGAACCAGGATGCTGCCACGTGGTCTGAATGTCTAGGGCAGAAAATGTGGAAGCCACACTCACCCAGTGTGCTGCTGCTGCTGCTATATATACGAGTCTTCATCCTCTGTAGAAGACTGATCGAAGAAGAAGCCTGGAGAGCAGAAAGCCCTTCGATCCAGAAAAAAAAAAGAGGAAGAAAAAGAGAAGAAGATAGAATAGCAGAGAGCGTGAGCTGAAGAGAATAGAGGAAAAAGAGATCGAGAGAGTGAAAGAGCAGATGAAGAAAAAGAAAAGAGAAAGAGAGAAAAGGAGAGCAGAGATCGAGAGAAGAAGAGAAGTGCAACAGAGAAGAAAGAGAAAGAGAGAGAGTGAAGAAAGAGAGTGAGATCGAGGGAGATCTGGTCTTGATGGACCGTGGATCAAATCCAGGCCATCCAACTCCTTGTGAGCCAAATTGTGCATTACGTTTACAGCTTTCCGATTGCTGTTCATCCTTTCTTTTATTTCCATTTTTACACTTTCCTTCAAGTTGTTAGTCAGCGGATTGCAGGGGTGCTGCCTCTGGACGGCTAAGCTGTATAGCCCAGCGGTTTGCAGTGGAGGACTCCACTGGACAGCAAGCTGTGTTGCTCAGCGGGGCGAGGAGGATTCCTCGGACGGCAAGCTGTGTTGCCCAGCGGTTGTTGACAAGCTGTGTTGCCCAACTGTTAGTGAAGCCACACTCGGGTTGAGTGTGGGGTGGATGTAGGTCTGGAGTACCGAACCACCTAAAAACCTCTCTTGCATTGTGGTGTGATTGCTTATGGTTTGCTTCCGCTAGATGTTTGCATAGGGGCGCTCCAAGTGTTTGATCACAGGTTCATTAGATGACTTGATCAGATTGTGTTCTAAGTGTTTAATCTGTTGAGTGAGCGAAATTCTAATTGAGCTATAGTTTGTCTAACTTGTCTTGTTAGAGTGCTCACTATCTGTTTGTTTAATTCCGCATCTGCTAATTAGTCTTCCAGATTTGATAAATCTGTATAGTTAGCATTCTAAATAGTTAGTGAGCCTAATATGTCAATTGGGTGAAACCTTTTATAGGCCATACTCATTCACCCCCCTCTGAATACTAGCACCGAACCCAACAATTGGTATCAGAGCAGGTCTCTGATCTATCAGATCTAACAATCTGCAGAGGATCATGCTAGTGTTTAGTGCATTTCAGAGTGGGTCTTTTGAAATCGTGTGTTACTTCATTGAGTTGTGCTTTGCCTTGCTCATCTGTTTTTTGGCTTTCTGCTCTCCAGGCTTCTTCTTCGATCAGTCTTCTACAGAGGATGAAGACTCGTATATATAGCAGCAGCAGCAGCACACTGGGTGAGTGTGGATTCCACGTTTCCTGCCCTAGACATTCGGACCACGTGGCAGCATCCTGGTTCACGAGCCAGGCACCTCGGATCACGTGCCCGTCAATTCAACGACATTCGACCAGCAGGACTCAAGTCTGCTGCGTTGACTCCACCAGCCTCCAGCGTTGACGCATCTATGATCCAATGATCAAGTCATCAACAGATGGGCATGCTGCGTCGACGCTATCAGCATGTTGCGTTGACGCACCAGAGTAATCCAGTAAGCTTCTTTCTTGATTGTTTGAACTACAGCGTCCACGCCACTTGATCAAGGCGTTGACGCATTGGTGTCCAGTGATCAATGTCTTCAGTATATAGGCGTGCTGCGTCGACGCTGCTAGCCCATAGCGTTGACGCAGTGGTGTTCCAGCAGCTAATACCTTAGCTTGTTTGCTTGCTGCGTGGACGCAAAGGAGATCTGGTCTTGATGGACCGTGGATCAAATCCAGGCCATCCAGCTCCTTGTGAGCCATATTGTGCTTTACGTTTACAGCTTTCCGATTGCTGTTCATCCTTTCTTTTATTTCCATTTTTACACTTTCCTTCAAGCTGTTAGTCAGCGGATTGCAGGGGTGCTGCCTCTGGACGGCTAAGCTGTATAGCCCAGCGGTTTGCAGTGGAGGACTCCACTGGACAGCAAGCTGTGTTGCTCAGCGGGGCGAGGAGGATTCCTCGGACGGCAAGCTGTGTTGCCCAGCGGTTGTTGCAAGCTGTGTTGCCCAGCTGTTAGTGAAGCCACACTCGGGTTGAGTGTGGGGTGGATGTAGGTCTGGAGGACCGAACCACCTAAAAACCCCTCTTGCATTGTGGTTTGATTGCTTATGGTTTGCTTCCGCTAGATGTTTGCATAGGGGCGCTCCAAGTGTTTGATCACAGGTTCATTAGATGACTTGATCAGATTGTGTTCTAAGTGTTTAATCTGTTGAGTGAGCGAAATTCTAATTGAGCTATAGTTTGTCTAACTTGTCTTGTTAGAGTGCTCACTATCTGTTTGTTTAATTCCGCATCTGCTAATTAGTCTTCCAGATTTGATAAATCTGTCTAGTTAGCATTCTAAATAGTTAGTGAGCCTAATATGTCAATTGGGTGAAACCTTTTATAGGCCATATTCATTCACCCCCCCCTCTGAATACTAGCACCGAACCCAACAATTGGTATCAGAGCAGGTCTCTGATCTATCAGATCTAACAATCTGCAGAGGATCCTGCTAGTGTTTAGTGCATTTCAGAGTGGGTCTTTTGAAATCGTGTGTTACTTCATTGAGTTGTGCTTTGCCTTGCTCATTTATTTTTTGGTGTTATTTGAGTTGATTCATTGTGCTTAATTAGTGTTCTTCCTTGAACTCTTATTCTGTCTAAAGCATGAAACTCACTGCTGGTCCTCCGAAGTTTGAAGGTTCGGGGTTCTACAATTGGTTTAATCAGTTCAGAGAATATGTGATGCAAACTGATCCAGATCTGTGGATAGTCATTGCACACAGTTCCTATGAAGTTCCAAAGGATGAATCCTTATGGAAAACTTCAGACAGATAAAAATTCTCTGATAATCAGAAGGCCCTGGAGCTAACTCAAAGGGCTATAAACACTGACAAGTTTCCATGTGTAGTTAATTGCTGCAGTGCCTCCGAAGTGGTCAAGATGATAGTAAGCAGCAGAACCCAGGATAAAGAGAATTGTCTCATGGCAACAGAAGAAGATGAAGATTACGAGGAGGACACTTCGTCACAGGTAAACTCTGATACTAATAATTTTTCTCTGGAAAATATGATTGAATTGAATGAGCATTTATTGAATAAATATGATAGACTGAAATCTGAAAAGTGAAAAATAAGAAAAGAAATGTTGCATGAGGTTAGAAGTCTGAAAGCTGAAAATGAAAACTTGAAATCTGACATGAATAAAGAAAAAGGTGAGTTGAACAAGTTGAAATCTGAGAATGAAGATCTTAGAAACAAACTCATCAGTGAAGATAATTCTTGTAAATCATGTGCCATTCTCCAAGATTTGATTAATGATATAGACCATGATGAAAATTCGCAAAAGGAATTAATCAAATCCCTAGAAGAAGAAAACAAATTATTATTGGCCAAGAAAATTGAGGTTGAAAAAGGTGGAGAAAAAGCGTTTGAAGAAAATAGTTACTTGAAAGATCAAAATAAAAAGTTAATGGTTCTTAATACTGTCTTCTCTGAGAGATGGTTGTCATTTGAAAAAGGAAAATCTGCTGTGAAGGAATATGAGAACAACAATGAAATAATGGTTCAACAAGAAAATGAAACTCTGAAGAACCTGAATGATGCTTTGCAATAGCAGCTGATTGTTTGTGAGTTTGAGCTATCTAAGTATGAAGTGAGTATTGCTTCCTTGAATTCTGAAATTGAAGATCTGAAATTGGCTTTGTCAAAATTTGTCAAAGGTAAAGACAATTTGAATAAATTGCTTGACTTTAAGGTAAATTTCCAGAAAGAAGGACTTGGGTATGTGCCTGTTAATAAGAAAGACAATGATAAGAGGAAATCAACTATGTTTGTGAAAAGCTCAGAACATGACAACTCATCTAGTTCTTCAATCTTTCAATTCACTACTAAGAAGGCTGAAAATTCAGATAAGAAACAGAAAAAGATTCAAAAATAAAAGGAAAATGCTGATTTGAATAAGTCCAAATATGTCCCTGATTTACATATACATGCTGCTCACTGCTCACACAAACATTCACACTCTCATGAGAATGTTAGTTATGTCAATCAAGTGACTGTGAATAAAAAGGTAGTAACATGTCACTATTGTGGGAAGGTTGGACATATTATGCATAAGTGTGTAACATTGAGGAATGATGAAAGAAATTGTAACGACCCGAGAATCCGATTACCGGGAACGCCCGATAACCCGAGACTCGTACCGCCACCCACGAGCCCGAAGACTCGGAAGGGTTAAAAGGATGGTGTGGAAACTACACAAGCATCACAGATAATTGCAGAAATTAAGCAGTTATAATATTAAGCAGGAAATAAATTAACAATTTACATGGTCCACAATAAAAATAACAATAACAGCAACAGTAGTCCACGACTAGTACAGTGACAAGAAGGAAAAGTACAGCTACACGGGGCATACCCCGGCTCTGACCTCTGGCACTACCTCTGGGCACCCGCACCACGTTGCGCTCCTGACGCGCTCCCCGAAGGTGGCGCCTCACCTGAAACACGGTGAAAACACGCAGGGAATGAGTCTCGGAACAAGACTCAGTAGGGATCACTCGAACCCTACCTCGTAAAACGAGAAACCACTACTCTAGCGGTAGGAAAGTACCGCGGAAAGGAAAGCCCTGTACTCTACACAACTAGACCCTACGGCACGTAAACTGACACATGTGCCACGGTACGAGAAGACCAAAACCGACGGTTGAACCGTAAAACCCGAAGGTCGGAAACACACAACTGGCAGTCTGTCACTCCGTACTCGACAGGAGTACCACCCACTAGAAGCACAGCCGGTAGCGTCCCCTGACGTCTTACACCGCACCGCAGGTGAACCGCCTGACGTGATAGATCCTACCCGAGGCGCAGACACCGTACAAGTAACTCACAACAAGTGACTAGCTGGGGTCACGCGCGTCGACGTGCGTCCACAGTCCCCAACCACGTGTGCACACACAGACCACGCGTCCTAGGTCTGGCCCTCTGACCGGTTTTCCCCTGGCACTGGACTCTGATGTGACGAGGGGCCCGACGGTAACCAGTCTAAAACCGTCCTCAGGGTGAGCCCGTACACCACTCCCTGGTGCAACTAGCACACGCGTACTAGCAGGCTACGACTAGTGGAGGGTCACAAAGGAGTAGACTCTCAAGTCAACAGAAAACGACGTCCGAACCTGACGAAGTACGGGGGTTGTCCCACGTACCATCACCGTCGCACGGTGACCACGGTCGGGAAAGAAACGGACTCACCGCCCACGCCCAAATGCATGACCAAGGCAAACGGAACTTTCGGACACCAAAGAAACGGTCACGGAACTCCACGGGGTGCCCGGGACGCACACACGGCCCAAGGGGAACACCCAACAACAGCCAGATCGCGCGAGGGATACCTAGCGCGAAACGGAAGAACGCGCTAGGGCCTCCTAGCGCGACAAGGGACATCGCGCTAGGGCCTCCTAGCGCGACAAGGCATGTCGCACTAGGGACGGCTAGCGCGACCCGACAGATCGCGCTAGGGATGCCTAGCGCGACAAGGCTGATCGCGCTAGGACCCCATAGCGCGACAGGAACCGCCTCCTGTTCATCTTCTCCGATGAACGCGCTCGGTCGGGGCAGCGCGACCTCCAAGAACGCGCTACTGGAGTATAGCGCGTTCTCAGTCCGCGGCCGAAAACGATAGAAACGCCCAAAAATTCTAACCACGCCCCCATGCCTCCATAGGAGAGGGGGAAAACAAAGGGGAAGACCCCTGGGGACCCCTAGCATGATTCTAGGCCATCAAAACATGAAATCATGCATCAAATCCATAGATCGGGCGAGCTCTTCCCAAATCATGGAAAAACCCAAAAACGCTCAAACGATCCCCTCTCGGCCTCCCCGCGGCCTATAAATCGCGGAAAAGATCGGCATGAGGCTAAGGAACGTCACCCTACCTCAATGGAGCAAATGCTCCGCCGAATCAATCACGAATCACGAAGAACGCTTCAAACTTCACGAACTCCCCACGCTTCCCACGCACGCCCACGAGATCGCCTCGCCGTCACCCACGCGTCCGCGCCGTCGCCCCGCCGCCGTCCGTAGCCGGAGAGGGGTTCGCCGCGCCCGAATGGGAGAGAGGGAGAGTGGAGGGTGTCACGGTGGGAAGAAACGGAGGAAGAGGAAGAAGAAGAAAGAGAAAGGAGAAAAGAAAAAGAAAAAGGAATTATGGCTTTATAGAAAATCCGAATTTTCGGAAAAATACCAAAAAAATAGAAATATATATTTCCGGAATCCTCGGAACGCACCGATCGCAACGGTACCACTCGTGCCCGGGTGAACCGCCCGGTTCGCCTGCAGCGAGCTTCCGAAGAAAAAGCCGAAACACACACCGGGAATCGGAAAACACACGCGGAAAAGCCGCGGAATGCCTCCGGGCCTCCGAAACGACTCCGGATCGCGCCGATCCGAACACGAAAGATGTCCAAAACGAAATTTCAGACACAACAGAGCCGGACGCTCCGAAAACCAGATCCGGGACCCACGAAGAAGGATCCGAAAGGTCCGGGATATTACAGCCCTCCCCCCTTAAGGAATTTCGTCCTCGAAATTGAGAACAACCAAAGGGGAAAGAAGAGGAAGACTCACTCAAACAGATACGGGAACTACTGACGCATCTCGTCCTCACGTTCCCACGAAGCCTCACCACCAGAGTGTCGTTGCCACACGACCTTTACCAAGGGAATGACCTTGTTCCGTAGGCGCTGCTCTCGCCTATCCTCCACGCGGATCGGAAACTCTGGGAGAGAAAGATCTGGAGTCACCTCAGGCCAAACGGAAAATTCGAGCACATGAGAGTCATTGGACATATACTTCCGCAACATCGAGACGTGGAACACGTCATGCACCGACGCCAACTCGGAGGGCAACTGCAACCGGTAAGCAACCTCACCGATGCGCTCCACAATCGCGAAAGGACCAATATAGCGGGGACTCAGCTTCCCACGCCGTCCAAAACGCATCACCCCCTTCATCGGAGAAACTCTCAAGAACACATGATCGCCCACGGCGAACTCGAGGGGTTGCCTCCTACGGTCAGCATAGCTCTTCTGCCGACTCTGGGCCGCCAACATGTTCTGACGAACCAGGTGCACAACATCCACACATTGCTGCACCAATTCCGGTCCCGTCAAAACACGCTCACCCACCTCAAACCAATCAAGTGGAGTCCGACAAGGACGCCCATACAATGCCTCATAAGGAGCCATGCCGATGCTCGAATGATAGCTGTTGTTATAGGCAAACTCCACCAACGGTAGGTGATGAATCCAACTCCCCTGCCACTCCAGGCAGCAGGATCTCAGCATGTCCTCCAAAGTCTGAATGGTCCTCTCAGACTGACCATCTGACTGAAGATGATACGCCGAGCTAAATGCCAACTCCGTGCCAAGAGCTCGCTGGAAACTCCTCCAGAATCCAGAAGTGAAGCGCGGATCCCGATCCGATACGATCGAAATGGGAACCCCATGCAACGGCACGATCCGCTCCACATACAACCGAGCCAACCTAGACACGCTCCAGCTGACCTTGACCGGTAATAACCGCGTCACCTTCGTCAGCCGATCCACCAGCAACCAAATACTGTCCTGCCCACTCGGGGTCCTCGGCAACCCCACCACAAAATCCGTGGTCACATGGTCCCACTTCCAAGCAGGAACATCCAAGGGCTGGAGAGTACCTCCTGGTCGCTGATGCTCCGCCTTCACCTGCTGACAGATCAGGCACCTGGCCACAAATTCGGCAACATCTCTCTTCATGCCAGGCCACCAGAACTGCCTCCGCAAGTTCCGATACATCTTCGTCGCACCCGGGTGCACAATGTACCTGGTCCCATGAGCCTCGCGTAACATCGCACGACGAACCTGCTCCTCCGCTGGGACGTACAGCCTGCCACGAAATCTCGCAGCGCCGTCCTCGCCAAGTTCCACATCAGCCATCGCCAGAATCCGGGGCAACTCAGGATCCGCATGCTGAGCCTCTGTCACCTGACGACGGATAGTAGGAGTGACAGTCAGACTCGCAAGCACCGCCAACCCTGGCTCCTGGGGAATCTTGAGCCTGAAAGATACCTCTGGCACTTGTTCCCAGAGTCTCCACTTCCTCAACATCAAGGTACTGACCGCCAGCTTCCTACTCAAGGCATCGGCAACGACATTCATCCTGCCCGGCTGATAAGACAGGGTGAAGTCATAGTCCTTCATGAACTCCATCCAACGCCTTTGTCTGAGGTTCAGATCTCTCTGCGAGAACACATACCTCAAACTCTGATGGTCAGTGAACACCTCGAACTTCTCACCGTACAGATAATGCCTCCAGATCTTCAGCGCGAAGATCACTGCCGCCAACTCAAGGTCATGGGTGGGGTAGTTCTCCTCATGGGACTTTAGCTGCCGAGATGCATAAGTCACCACTCTACCATGCTGCATCAGAACAGCACCCAATCCGACGCCGGAAGCATCTGTACACACCACAAAACCTCCCGATCCAGAAGGCAAAACCAACACCGGAGCCGAGGTGAGCAATCTCTTCAGTTCGCTGAAGCTCTGCTCACACTCCTCGGACCAAACGAAAGGCACATCCTTCCGCGTGAGCCTCGTCATCGGGGTCGCAATGCGAGAAAAATCCTGGATAAATCGGAGATAATACCCCACAAGCCCCAAGAAACTCCGGATCTCCGTCCCCGACCACGGTCTCGGCCACTGCATCACAGTCCCGACCTTGGCGGGATCCACGGAAATGCCATCACCAGAAATTACGTGCCCCAGAAAGTGCACCTCGCTGAGCCAAAACTCGCACTTGCTGAGCTTCGCATACAACTGGTGATCTCGCAGCGTCTGCAGCACCACACCCAAATGGTACGCGTGCTCCTCAGCAGACTGCGAATAAACAAGGATGTCATCCACGAAAATGACCACGAACTGGTCCAAATACGGATGAAACACCCTCTGCATCAAGTCCATGAAGGCTGTAGGGGCATTGGTGAGCCCGAACGGCATCACCAAGAACTCATAATGCCCGTACCTCGTACTGAATGCAGTCTTCTCCACATCGGACTCGCGAATTCTCAGCTGATAGTAACCGGATCGCAGATCAATCCGCGAGAACACTCGCGCAGACTGAAGCTGGTCGAACAAGTCATCAATCCGCGGCAACGGATACTTGTTCTTAATGGTCACGTCATTCAGCTGCCGATAGTCAATGCACAGCCGCAGACCACCGTCCTTCTTCTTCACAAACAACACGGGCGCACCCCAAGGGGAAAAGCTCGGACGAACATACCCCTTGGCCAGCAGTTCCTGCAACTGCTCCCTCAACTCTCTCAACTCAGCGGGGGCCATACGGTAGGGAGCCTTCGCCAAAGGTCCCGTACCAGGCACAACCTCGATCACGAAATCGATCTCCCGCTGGAGATGTAATCCAGGCAACTCCTGGGGAAAAATGTCGGGAAACTTGCACACCATCGCAATGTCCTCAACATCCGGCTCCATCCGGTCAGATACAACCACTAACGCGAGAAAACCCTGACAACCTGAATCAAGCAATCGACGGGCTCGAATAGCATTGATAAGGAATCGAGAAGAGGCGAAACGGATACCTTGGAAATAGAAGGTCCTCTTGCTCGGATGCTGGAAGTAGACCCTCTTCATTCCACAATCCACCACCGCTCCATGAGTCTCGAGCCAATCCATGCCTAGAATCACATCGTAATCCCGAAGCTGCAACGCATATAACCTGCCTGGCATACTCCGGCCATCGATCCACACCGGAACCTGGTCGAAGCAATACGGAGTGACCATAAAGTCACCCGAAGGCAACTCCACTGCTAAATCACAGGACAACTGGGTCACCGGCTCCTCGACGCTCGACGCGAAATCCTCTGAAATAAATGAATGAGACGCGCCAGAATCGAACAAAACCCGAGCCGTACAACCCAAAATCTGAACGGTACCTTCCACGAGCTGCGACGCCACAGCCTCTACCCTGGTCATGTGCGTGATCTGGCCTCGAGCCCTCTGCCTGCCTCCCACGCTAGCTGACCTGGATAGCGGCGGATACTGTCCCTGCTGCTGCTGCCTCTGCTGCTGGGGAACCTGCCGCTGCGGCAGTCTCTGGGGACAGTCACGCGCCATATGCCCTGGCTGGTCACACCGAAAATAGATTATCGGCGCCGTGCACTGCCTGCCTGGGTGGGTCCCACCACACCGTGGACAAGGTCCTCACGATCCACCCACTGATCCCTGACGCTGAAAAGGAATCGGCTGCTGTACACTGCCCGATGAAGCCTGCCCCTGATCCTTGGACTTCTTCTTCCAAAAATTCTTCGAGAGGAACTTCTTGACCTTCGAGCCGAAGGACGCAGATCCTGTCACCGAAGCTGGCGATGCCGGTACTCCTGAACCACCCGACGCATGCTGGAAGAAACCCTGCTGCTGGGTAGCCGACTGCTGGCTGCGACCTGACAAAGACTGTCCCTGGCTGATCGGTCCTCGAGTCCTCTGCATATCCATCTCCAAGGAAATCGCAACACGAGACGCCGTCTCTAGATCAGTGGCCCCATTCGCGATCAAATGGTGCCTCAACTCTAGCCTCAAGCCCTGCACAAACTGCGCGGTCCTCACCCTCTCATGCTCCATGATATGAGGTGCATACCGACCCAGCTCGACAAATCGGGCCTTGTACTGCAACACGGACATGTCACCCTGCACCAGCTCCAGAAACTCCCGCATCCACTGCGTAGCAACAATGTCTGGACAGTACGTACGCTCGAAAGCACTAACAAAGTCATCCCACTCGATCTGCTCAAGTGGACGAAGCTGAAAAGACGTCTTCCACTCGGAAGACCACCACCTCCGAGTCGTACCCTGCAACTGGTTGTAGGCCAACACAACTCTGTCCTCGGCAGTACTCTTCGCAGAACTGAACACCCGCTCCATCTCATCAAGCCAATCACGAGCCGCATCAGGGTCTGCCTGGCCGCTAAAGTAAGGTGGATGGAACTGCATGAAGTCCCTCACCGCTCGGCCTGGCCCACCCCTGACAAACGAGCCCTCAGCAGCGTCTCCGCCAAACTGCTGAGACATGAGATGGTACATGCCTCGGAAGAAATCCTCGGCCCCCGGAGCTCTCGCAGCATCCGCGGCCTCGGTAGCTCCCGGAACTCTGCTATGCTCCTCCTGGTCCCTCTGGACCCCCTGCTGGATCTCCTGACCTCCAGCCGACTGCCCCTGCTGAGAGCGAGAACTCCTCCTCGGCGCCATACTCGCTCCTGAAGCAAAAGACAGAAAACACGAAAACGACAATGTCAAAATAAACACACGGTGCCCAATGCCAGCGTCACCTGTACATCATCGTTGTGGACTAGTGGACCACTACAATTACCTATGATTCTCACGTAATTCCACAACCGCGCTCTGATACCAGCTGTAACGACCCGAGAATCCGATTACCGGGAAGGCCCGATAACCCAAGACTCGTACCGCCACCCACGAGCCCGAAGACTCGGAAGGGTTAAAAGGATGGTGTGGAAACTACACAAGCATCACAGATAATTGTAGAAATTAAGCAGTTATAATATTAAGCAGGAAATAAATTAACAGTTTACATGGTCCACAATAAAAATAACAATAACAGCAACAGTAGTCCACGACTAGTACAGTGACAAGAAGGAAAAGTACAGCTACACGGGGCATACCCCGGCTCTGACCTCTGGCACTACCTCTGGGCACCCGCACCACGCTGCGCTCCTGACGTGCTCCCCGAAGGTGGCGTCTCACCTGAAACACGGTGAAAACACGCAGGGAATAAGTCTCGGAACAAGACTCAGTAGGGATCACTCGAACCCTACCACGTAAAATGAGAAATCACTACTCTAGCGGAAGGAAAGTACCTCGGAAAGGAAAGCCCTGTACTCTACAGAACTAGACCCTACGGCACGTAAACCGACACACGTGTCACGGTACGAGAAGACCGAAACCGACGGTCGAACCGTAAAACCTGAAGGTCGGAAACACACGACTGACAGTCTGTCACTCCGTACTCGACAGGAGTACCACCCACTAGAAGCACAGCCGGTAGCGTCCCCTGACGTCTTACACCGCACCGCAGGTGAACCGCCTGACGTGATAGATCCTACCCGAGGCGCAGACACCGTACAAGTAACTCACAACAAGTGACTAGCTGGGGTCACGCCCGTCGACGTGCGTCCACAGTCCCCAACCACGTGTGCACACATAGACCACGCGTCCTAGGTCTGGCCCTCTGATCGGTTTTCCCCTGGCGCTGGACTCTGATGTGACGAGGGGCCCGACGGTAACCAATCTAAAACCGTCCTCAGGGTGAGCCCGTACACCACTCCCTGGTGCAACTAGCACACGCGTACTAGCAGGCTACGACTAGTGGAGGGTCACAAAGGAGTAGACTCTCAAGTCAACGGAAAACGACGTCCGAACCTGACGAAGTACGGGGGCTGTCCCACGTACCATCACCGTCGCACGGTGACCACGGTCGGGAAAGAAACGGACTCACCGCCCACGGCAAAACGCATGACCAAGGCAAACGGAACTTCCGGACACCAAAGACACGGTCACGGAACTCCACGGGGTGCCCGGGACGCACACATGGCCCAAGGGGAACACCAAACAACAGCCAGATCGCGCGAGGGATACCTAGCGCGACACGGAAGAACGGGCTAGGGCCTCCTAGCACGACAAGGGACATCGTGCTAGGGCCTCCTAGCGCGACAAGGCATGTCGCGCTAGGGACGGCTAGCGCGACCCGACAGATCGCGCTAGGGATGCCTAGCGCGACAAGGCTGATCGCGCTAGGACCCCATAGCGCAACAGGAACCGCCTCCTGTTCATCTTCTCCGATGAACGCGCTCGGTCGGGGCAGCGCGACCTCCAAGAACGCGCTACTGGAGTATAGCGCGTTCTCAGTCCGCGGCCGAAAATGGTAGAAACGCCCAAAACTTCTAACCACGCCCCCATGCCTCCATAGGAGAGGGGGAAAACAAAGGGGAAGACCCCTGGGGACCCCTAGCATGACTCTAGGCCATCAAAACACGAAATCATGCATCAAATCCATAGATCGGGCGAGCTCTCCCCAAATCATGGAAAAACCCAAAAACGCTCAAACGATCCCCTCTCGGCCTCCCCGCGGCCTATAAATCACGGAAAAGATCGGCATGAGGCTAAGGAACGTCACCCTACCTCAATGGAGCAAATGCTCCGCCGAATCAATCACGAATCACGAAGAACGCTTCAAACTTCACGAACTCCCCACGCTTCCCACGCACGCCGCACGCCCACGAGATCGCCTCGCCGTCACCCACGCGTCCGCGCCGTCGCCCCGCCGCCGTCCGTAGCCGGAGAGGGGTTCGCCACGCCCGAATGGGAGAGAGGGAGAGTGGAGGGTGTCACGGTGGGAAGAAACGGAGGAAGAGGAAGAAGAAGAAAGAGAAAGGAGAAAAGAAAAAGAAAAAGGAATTAGGGCTTTATAGAAAATCCGAATTTTTGGAAAAATATCGAAAAAATAGAAAAATACATTTCTGGAATCCTCAGAACGCACCGATCGCAACGGTACCACTCGTGCCCGGGTGAATCGCCCGGTTCGCCTGCAGCGAGCTTCCGAAGAAAAAGCCGAAACACACACCGGGAATCAGAAAACACACGCGGAAAAGCCGCGGAACGCCTCCGGGCCTCCGAAACGACTCCGGATCGCGCCGATCCGAACACGAAAGATGTCCGAAACGAAATTTCAGATACAACGAAGCCGGACGCTCCGAAAACCAGATCCGGGACCCACAAAGAAGGATCCGAAAGGTCTGGGATATTACAGAAATACTGTTAGAATGTATCCTAGAAATCATCTTAGGAAACCTTCTACTGATCAGAAAAAGAAAGTTCAATGTTATTGTTGTGGCAAATTCGGCCACATTGCTGCTCTCTGTTGGCACAGTCAAGGGAAGAAATTCAAGTCTGAATTTGTTACACTCCATGCGAAAAGAAATGTTTCTAGTTACACTAAGTTTCATGTGAACTATGCCTCTGACAGAACCTACCCTGGTTCTAGAAGCAAGTATATTGAATGTTCCCATTGTGGAAAAGTTGGCCATTTAGTCAAAGAATGTTGGCATGTCAAGAAAAGGGATGTTTCTGATGTAAATAGAAAGAAAAATTTTCATGATAACAGAAATGCCAATCATGTTCAGTTATATCCAGTTCATGCTCATGATTACTCATATAAAAAGAACATGAAATTTGGTGACTCTTATCATTACTGTGGACAGTCTGGTCATGTCATGTCTAACTGTCGGTTAATGAACTCTGATAATTATAATGCTGGAAAATGGTGGAAAGCACCCATCAAAGGTGCCACTATCATTTCAGGACCCAAGACTGCTTGGGTTCCTGCAGGATCAAAATGATTAATCTTTGCAGGTGTGCCTTGGAAATGAATAAAGGGGGTTAATCAACCAAGGCACTCAAGAATAAAAACCCCATGACTACATTTCAGGTTAGTTCTGAAAACTCTGCTTAAATTCTGTCTTCTGAATTTGTGTGCTCTAAATGCCTACATATCATGATTAATTCTTTTGTGCATCATCTAACTGAATCTAATTGAAAATCTGAAATGCACATGGAAATAATTGTAGTTTACCTCTGAATGCATTACATATCTATGTCATGATGCATGATATGTCAAACTCCCTGCATGTTGTATTGCACTGATTTGCATGACCATCATGGTATATTAGATGGAACAGTGCTGAAGGGCAGATGGAGTATGTCTGGATGCTACTGTCATGTGTGAGGTGGTCCTTGGACCAAGTCCTCCGTCTAGTACCATGGGTCAAGTCATATAGAGCAGTGTATTGCATATCATGTTGATCTGTTGGTGCTAAACTGAAGTTTTCTTGAAAAGTTGATTGCTCTAGCATGATGCTCTCTGAATAAAGAATGCTCTGACGTTTGAATAATCATCTTGCATAAATTGCATCAATTCAGGGGGAGCTTGTTGAGTCTTATGTGAGTCACTGCATATTGTCAAGGGGGAGCATTATCACATTGTTGACTCTATTTGAAATTCTCACTCTACACTCTTTCAAATCATCAATTGACTATTTTGAATTCATACCTTCTTGAATCTGAGAATTTGACTACTAATCCTCAATCTGTTGAAGAAGGAGTGTCTCATTTTGTCTGACTGAAATTCAACTCTGCTATTGGCTTTAAACTTTTATTCTCTCTTGCTGATTGATTCTTTCACCAGCTAGTACTCTTCCTTCATATACCTCTTAGCTGGTGTGACTATTTTGGCTCTATTGGTGATTTGTTGGTCAGCTAAATTTTTTTTGATCTGTATTTGGTCTGAGGAACTTAAGCTGCATGTCATGCAATTTAGTCTGAGAACTTTGTAGAAACTCCTATCATACAGGTTTAAGAATTACCACTGAATCAGACTGATATAAGATTAATGTATTCTCAGATTTGTAATTAAATGAATTAAAAATATCTGAATGATAAGGGTTAATAAACTTTAACCACATGTGTCATGTAAACCTTAGACTCTCTCATCAGATATTTGAAAATTTGAATTCAGGGCTTCTTTGGTTAAGATGCATATAGTGTGTATTGTTGTTAAACATTAATTTGAAAAATGTTGACTAAATGAAGAAATTGTGAATTCAGAGCAATGACTCGGTCACTGAGAAACTGAGTTCTTTATCAATGAAATAAAGTAACTCATGTCATGAGGTGCCATAGTTATCTCTGATAAAAATTTAGTGAAACAAAACCTGACAGAGCAATAGCTTATTTGTGTTGAGTAGCTGGGGAGTCTGGCCTCTGATAAAGGTGTCTTCTCATGTAAAAAGACACTCATATTGCTAACTCTGCTCTCAAAGTAAGAGGCAATGACAGTTATCACACTGAGTAACTGGGTCACTTCAACTAAGACTTGTTGTGCCTCATGTAAAAAGGTGTTGATCAACTTAAATTGCTCAGGAAAAATATAATGTGCTTCAAATGAAATTATCTTGAAAAATCTGTCAACTCATGTTCTTGAAAAAGTGTTTAACTTCTGTACTTATCTGTGTATCTTTCAAAGGTGCTATTGAGATCATATGTGTAAGATAAAAGATGATTGATTTTGGGTGTTATCTGAATATTTGGTGCACCTTTATTAAAACTTGGATTCAGATATGAGTATTGAGTTTAATTTGACAAATTTGGTATACATCAAAATTAAATCAGATTGGTTAAGTTGCCACTTCATAACCCTTTATGATAGAAGAGTCTACATCTTTTAAGACTTATTGAAGTGATGTATGCATTAAAATCCCTCATGATCAGATTTTCCAGATAGCCTGATCAGATTCAGTCTGATTATTCATTGAGATGTCTTGTGATGTTTGTTGTCTATTATTACCCTTCTATCACCAATCACTTTACTCTCCACACTGTTGGAATCTTCCATCTTGTTCTGCAATAAGTTCTGATTATGTGGTCTTTTCACCAGAATTCAGATTCTTTGTAAAGGCAGAATTCAGATTGATTTATTGGATAACCTGAATCCATTCCTGTGCTTCAGGGGGAATTATGGTTTTTTTTGCATCTAGGGGAGAGTAGTTAATCTTGCATGCTGATAGGGGGAGTGATGTTTCATTGTCATAAGTGTCTTTGTGTGCTGCATTGTGTCTCTCAAATCATTCCCTTTCTTTTTGATTATGTCAAAGGGGGAGAATAGTTTGACGAGTCAGTGTGACTCATTATGTTGCCATCATCAAAAAGGGAGAGATTGTTGTGCCCCTTGTGCTTTGTTGATGATGTGGTGTTTTAATGATAGCAACATGAATGAGTCACCATATTGAATGATTGTTTATAACTGATATACAGCATTGAATGCATGAGGTTGCATGAGTATTGCATGATGCGTTGACGCATGGGATCATTGCGTCAACTCACTGGTCTGTCCCAGAGCTGGTGCTGGTCTCTAAAATGTGTCAACTGGTGCGTCGACGCAGTGGACTCAATGGGTTGACGCATTGGAATCGTTTTGAAAGAGCTCTTGCTTTGCTTCATACATTGGTCTAGTATCTGAGTCTGTACATCGTCTTGTGCCTTCAACGTTCAAAGCCTCAAGTCTGTACAGCGTTAAGTTCTCTTTGGAAAGTCTACACATTGGCACTATAGCTCGCTTGTGTAAGTCTGTACATTGACTTCGTATCTGCAAGTCTGTACACTGGACTTCATTTCACCAACTCTATACAATGATCTTCACACTTCAAGTCTGTACATCCTCCGCCAAGCTTTCAAAGTATGTACAGCCAAAGTCTGCACATCCCGTTCAGTCAAGTCTGTACATTGCATCCTAGTGTTATGCAGTGTCTGGGTGAAGTCTATACAGACTGTTCATGCTTTCAAGTTCAAGTATATGCATCCGTCCGTCTCTGTTAGCGTCTCATGAACGTCTATACAACGCATCAGCATTTAAAAGTCTGTACATTGGCCTTTGCATTAAGTTTCAAGTCTGTACAGCCTATCTTCAAGTGTTTGGCCAACTCTGTACATCCGTGTTGCCCTTTCATTGTTGAGGCAGAGTCTGTACACTGGCTTAGACTTCTCAAGTCTACACATTGCTTCCTCATTGAAAGTCTATACATCGTGGCCTTGAACTTTCAAGTATGTACAATGCTGCTTTGTCAAAGCCTGTACATCGCAGCTATGTTGAAGTCTGTACAGCCAGTTTCTTGATCAAGTCTGTACTAGCGTGATGTCTGCACATTGGTCTTCATCTCCTGAAGTCTAGTCATTGGGAAGTATATACACTGAGCTCACAAGAAGACTTCCAAGTCTCTACACTCTCATAGTGTACATACTTGCCCATTTGCTGTTTCAGAGTATATACACTCAGTGTTATATGATTTAAATAACCACTTGTTCTATGATATGATTATAAGATTTTTGTGTGAACAGGGTTAACGCAGAATGACCACAGCGTCCACGCAGCAAGTATACTAGTAGAAGTATTAGCTGCAGGAACACATCACTGCGTCAACGCCACGGCCTGGTAGCGTCCACGCAGCAAGCAAACAAGCTAAGGTATTAGCTGCTGGAACACCACTGCGTCAACGCTATGGGCTAGCAGCGTCGACGCAGCACGCCTATATACTGAAGACATTGATCACTGGACACCAATGCGTCAACGCCTTGATCAAGTGGCGTGGACGCTATAGTTCAAACACTCAAGAAAGAAGCTTACTGGATTACTCTGATGCATCAACGCAACATGCTGATAGCGTCGACGCAGCACGCCCATCTGTTGATGACTTGATCATTGGATCACAGATGCGTCAACGCTGCAGGCTGGTGGAGTCAACGCAGCAGACTTGAGTCCTGCTGGTCGAATGTCGTTGAATTGACGGGCACGTGATCCGAGGTGCCTGGCTCGTGAACCAGGATGCTGTCACGTGGTCCGAATGTCTAGGGCAGAAAACGTGGAAGCCACACTCACCCAGTGTGCTGCTGCTGCTGCTATATATACGAGTCTTCATCTTCTGTAGAAGACTGATCGAAGAAGAAGCCTGGAGAGCAGAAAGCCCTTCGATCCAGAAAAAGAAAAGAGGAAGAAAAAGAGAAGAAGAGAGAATAGCAGAGAGCGTGAGCTGAAGAGAATAGAGGAAAAAGAGATCGAGAGAGTGAAAGAGCAAAAGAAGAAAAAGAAAAGAGAAAGAGAGAAAAGGAGAGCAGAGATCGAGAGAAGAAGAGAAGTGCAGCAGAGAAGAAAGAGAAAGAGAGAGAGTGAAGAAAGAGAGTGAGATCGAGGGAGATCTGGTCTTGATGGACCGTGGATCAAATCCAGGCCATCCAGCTCCTTGTGAGCCATATTGTGCTTTATGTTTACAACTTTCCGATTGCTGTTCATCCTTTCTTTTATTTCCATTTTTACACTTTCCTTCAAGCTGTTAGTCAGCGGATTGCAGGGGTGCTGCCTCTGGACGGCTAAGCTGTATAGCCCAGCGGTTTGCAGTGGAGGACTCCACTGGACAGCAAGCTGTGTTGCTCAGCGGGGCGAGGAGGATTCCTCGGACGGCAAGCTGTGTTGCCCAGCGGTTGTTGGCAAGCTGTGTTGCCCAGCTGTTAGTGAAGCCACACTCGGGTTGAGTGTGGGGTGGATGTAGGTCTGGAGGATCGAACCACCTAAAAACCTCTCTTGCATTGTGGTTTGATTGCTTATGGTTTGCTTCCGCTAGATGTTTGCATAGGGGCGCTCCAAGTGTTTGATCACAGGTTCATTAGATGGCTTGATCAGATTGTGTTCTAAGTGTTTAATCTGTTGAGTGAGCGAAATTCTAATTGAGCTATAGTTTGTCTAACTTGTCTTGTTAGAGTGCTCACTATCTGTTTGTTTAATTCCGCATCTGCTAATTAGTCTTCCAGATTTGATAAATCTGTCTAGTTAGCATTCTAAATAGTTAGTGAGCCTAATATGTCAATTGGGTGAAACCTTTTATAGGCCATATTCATTCACCCCCCCTCTGAATACTAGCACCGAACCCAACACAGGAACCAAAGGACATTTTCCACAGAACTTACACACAATATTTTGTTATCATCAAAACCCTTACCAAAGACAAAGAGGGAGTGCAACAAACCTAACAATCTCCCCCTTTTTGATGATGACAAAATATTGTGGCCACCAAAACTCTCTCTCCCCCTTTGGCATTATCAAAAAATGGGGGACTAGAGGATCAAATGTGGAGTGTTCAAAAACGGATGAGATAGAAATAAAAAGAAGGTGTGTGAACCATGAACACCAAGCAAGAAAATAAAATTTGAAGTGTAATATGCAAGATGTTTGAAATATGTCCAGATGCTCAATTTTAAATTATGTTTAAAATTATATGCAAGATGACCAAACTATGCACACAAAGTGTAACAAAACTGAACTATATGCAGATGTTATGCTAAAAAGCACATTATGCTCCCCTTTTTATCTTGAACAAAAACTGACTGACAATGGGGTTATTTAAGCTGATATGTACAAGTATGATCAAAAGATGCATCAATATGAAATGAAGTATGATATGTATGAACAAGATCAGGCAATCAAGCACTCAAGCACGGATAATTAGATATAAAAGCAAGCAAGTCCCTTAGGGACAGGTTAAGAACAATGCTATTGATTTTGAGCATGATGTGCATGAGCAATACTAAGAAGGTCGTGCTTACAAAAAGACGGTACTGCATAAGTCATGAAAGTTGACAGATTCATAAAGTACATTCACACAATCAAACCCAAAGTGTATATGTGAAAATTGAGCAAAGAATTCCAAATTAATATGGATCATCAGATTTTCCAAGGAACACTTGAAAGAACTTCTCATTGATACACTTCCATACACGATGCTCGAGTATTGGTAGCTACGTATTACCCCAATTTTTTTTTAAATACTAAAGATGTGACTAATCTTTTGACGCGAGTTGTACCTTCTGTCTCAGAGGCACTTCCCGGTTACTCAGTTTCGTCACGCATTTTAAATGTGTGTTGTCACTTTTCGGTGCGAGTTGTATCCTTTGTCTCAGGGACACTTCCCAACTACTCGGTGGCAAATCACACTTATTTCATTGTGAATTTATTTCTCCTTTCGACACGAGTTTCCTCCTTTATTTCAGAGGGAATCCCCGGTTACTCTGATCCACGTTCCACTTATACATCTTTTTGGTGGGGCAAATAGCTTTTTCCTCACGAGATATGTGATTTCCATGTAGAGATTCAAGAGCTCTTGAAGTGTTGAGTAGAATAATTGTAATCCTTATTAAATTGAATCATTTATCTCAAAAAGGTGCAAAGTGTGTGGGTGGTTGTACTGAATGTAAAAGATGAATTAGCCACATCACAGTTATGTCTCCCCCTAAGTGTATGCACAGTTATAAGAAGAACCTCCCCCTTAATATATGCCATGTAACAAACATGTCTAAATCAATGTAATTTCATTTAGCATGGTCAAAGGTCTTAGAAAGATATCAAGAAGTGATTGTATAAAGTATATACATACAAACAAGCAGGGATCTTTCAATGTTTTCAAGCAAATTGATTATCGGTACTTGGCGGAGAACGTAGGTCCAAAGACCACCATCACGCTTGAGGAAAGCTTCCAGTTGGACATAATCTAACCTTCTGCTATCGCCATTTGATATACCGGATAATCATGGCATTCATGCACACAAAAATGTCAAGTATATATGCAAGTATATGCACGTAAATTGAAAGATGATTAAAAATTATCCCTATCTACAAATATGCAAGGATATACATGATATGAGCATGAAGATAAGTATTCAACCTGTGTATGCATAAGTGAACTGCTATTTGCAATAACGTGAGTAAAAGTGTGAAGAGTTCTATGTTCAAGTTCAAGCATTCAAAAATTGAATTGTTATTTGCATAATATGAGTAAAAGTTTAAAATACTTTATGTACTTATCAAAGCATTATGAAGAACTGAACGGTTATTTGCCAAAAGGAAGAAGAGTGTATATGAAGGACTCTATATGTGCAGTGTTAAGCAGTTAAAGGCTAAAATTATTCACAAGATGTGCATAGAGAAGTATTCAAGACAACTATTCATCAGACTCACAAGATCTCAACATTTCAAAAGATGCCAAAAATAGTGAAGCATAATTGCAACTGTTTAATTGCAAACATTTTCTTCAAACATAATTTTTACCTTTACAAATTTCTCAAGGAAAACCTAAGCAGAATAAAGTTCAAATCCAAACCATTTTATTTCTCGCCTTGAGAAACCTTTATTTATCAACATTTCTTGACCTCAAGACGCCCCTGCAAAACATATTTCTCATTTCGAAGTTTTGGGTACCCAAGCCATCTTGGGTCCCGAGGGGTTAGTGTTAACACGAACAGATGGATTCTTGTATCTCCTAGCAAACCAATCATCATCAGTTCTCATTGTGGAACAATCATCTATAGAATGACCATTCTCGCCACAATAAAAGTAATAAAATGATTTTCTTTTCATGGACCATCTTTCATCATTATTCATTAAAGAACAATTATTCATCATGTGTCCAACTTCACCACAATAATGACACGAAAAATTCATTTTGACAGACCACTCATCATCTATTTTCTTAGTAAAATAATCTTCAAAAACATGACCATGTAAACCACAGTAGAAACAATGATTGTCGAGGTTCTTCTCTATGAATTTTTCATGACTTTTGGAACCATCAACATTTTTCATTCTTGACTTTAATGCTTCATCATCATCAAATTTCATCAAGAAACAATCATACATTTCATGGCCATATTTTCCACAGTAATAACATGTAACATTCATTCTTTTTCTTGATCCATGAATATGTTTAACAGTTAGTTGTTTTGCATGCACACATGAACAATCAACAACATTTTTCAGATTTCGATTTCCTTTATCATACACGGACAAGGACTCATTCAAGCTCTTGATCTCATTTTCCAAAGATGAAATGTGCATTTCAAGATCATCAATCTCTTTTTCACATGAAGTGACTTTTTCATTCAATATGACATTGACAGTTTTATGACTTTCGATTTCTTGCAACAATACATGCACTCTCTCGGATTCATCAACAGATATGCATTTTTCCTTTTCAAGGGCAAGTAATTTTTCAGACATAGCTGCGTTTAAATGCTTCAATGCTTCATTCTCCTTAGCAAGTTTGTCATTCATAATCAAGTCACTGCACAAATCATGATCAATAGAATTCATTTCTATTTTGTTCCTTAGCTCATTTTCAATTTTGTTCATTTGAGCAATTTTATTCTTAAGACTAGAATTTTCATTTCTCAAACAAACAATTATTTCTTTGTGGCTATCTACTTCAAGCATGGAAGACTTACTTGATTCCTTAAACTCATCACATTTTTCACATGAGAAATTGTTAACATGAGAATTTTCAATTTTCCTTTTCAATTTTCTATTTTCAGATTTTCAGTATTTTATATATGTCAAACAGTTCATCATAAGTATTCACTAGTTCATCTTCCTCATCGGAGTCAGAGTTTACCTTTCAACTCTCCTCGCTTTGACACTCAAGCTCACTGTTTGCCACGAGGCACTCACTATTCCAACTTTCTTCTTGGGCTTCGCTTAGCCCATCCCAGATTTCTTTGGCTGACCTACAAGATGAAACAAATGGAAATTGATTAGTGTCCATGGTAGCCTTAAGAGCATTCAAAACAAATAAGTTATCAGAATTCATTCTCTTATGTTCATCAGCCCATCTTAACTCATTTTTGGGCAAAACGTGGGGACCATGAGTGATTAATCTCATAAGCTTCGGATCAATACCAGAAATCCAAATACTAAATTTACCAAGCCATGATATATAATCAAAATCATCGAAGATAGGAACAGAATTAAATTCAGCCATCATAAGGTGATTAACTCCTAGACCGCAAGGTCCGCTAAAAAATTAGAGACTGGGCTCTGATACTAATTGTTAGCCCAAACTAGATGGCAGACAAGAAGGGGGGTTGAATTGTCCCCCAGCAGAGGTGGCGGATTTTAAAAACTTTCTAAACTAAACACAGTGGAATTAAAATTAACTACGTTAATGAGCCTAAACTGACGTGAGATTAAAGTGTTCTCTCAAACTTTCCGATCTCACTCGAATAATCTATGCAATGAATGATAGAACCTATGCCAAACACGGATAGCAGATGAAGTGATGTGTAGAGGTGCAGGGAATAAAAAACTATCAAATGACCTATGAAAGGAGGTAGATGAAATGGCCAATCACACAGGCAAGCCACATGTAACACGGAGATTTTTAGGTGGTTCGGGACCACGACGGGCTCCCTACGTCCACCCCTCACCGAACCCCGGTGACGCTTCACTACACGCTACAAAATGTAGCAACACGGGGACGAGCCCCAACACCACACACGCTGCTTCCGCAGCGATGCACAACCACAAGGCCTAGCCCTAGACCACTGCCACTGTAGCACACACACACGCAGTCGGGGAGCACACCCCGTACACGAAACCCACACGGAGACACAGCTCCGTTTACACACAGACTCGGGGAAAAACTACACCGCAATAAATCCACACACGTGGAGACGCAGCTCCGCCCGCACACGATGTATTCTCAGCTTAACAAAAAGAAAGAATATACAATGAACGCCCAAACTTTCAATCTATTTTCAAATAAAAGAGTAGAAATGAGATAAGAAGATATCCCCGTCAAATCTGCATTGAAGCCCATTTATAGAAGAGGTAGGGTGCATTGGAGATCATTCTCGGAGTGGAAGCTAGCCAAGCATGCAGGAGACGCCGAAGGCAAAGGATTCAGATCGACATGGTTTACAGACGACAGTCTCATGATCTTTTTCTTCCTCCTCCTCTAGATGAGCACGCCTCCTCCTCGTTCTTCTTCACCTGCAGCAGATAGAGCAATATTAGCACCAGGGATCGTCTCCTTCAAAGCAAACTGCAGCTCATATATGCGGTGGAAAAGGAAACATAAAAGACTAAAAAGCCCCTCTAAAAACCCTTCAAAAACACACCCAATAGATGGGAGAAACCCTAAGGGTAATGGGGAAAAAGTCCAAGCCAAACGGATCATAAAAAGAGAGGTTCGAAACCAAAATCGGAAACCCGATCCGGACGCGACTGGACAAGTGTCGACTCTTGGAGTCGAGACTTTGTTCAGCGTGTTCTGTCAATTAAACAAAAAAATTGAACTCTGGTTGAAAGAGTCGACTCTCAGAGTCGACTCTTTTCAGCCTGGGTTCTGTTACGTGAAAAACAGCCCAGCCAGCCATAAGAGTCGACTCTTTGAGTCGACTCTTTTTGGCACTTGTTCTATCTGCAGCAAATCCACACTGTTGGACAGCAAGTGTCGACTCACAGAGTCGACACTTGCTGCCTGCCGTGTTGAGGCAGCAAGCAGGCCCATCAAATGTCGACTCTGAGAGTCGACACTTTCAGTGCAGATTCTAAAAACTGCTTAAAAGCAGTCCAAAACAAGTAAAGTCTTTCAAAGCCATTGAAAGCATGATATGCCAATAAAAAAGACATGCATTTGAGGGTTTTGAAAACACCATTCAAACACTAACAAGTGTCATGCATTAAAAAAGATTAAAACCAACAATCATCCTTGATTAAACAGGATTTATGAAAAGCATGTAGAGCACTAAGCCTCCTCAAAAGTCCAAGAAAAACATACATGAGGCACTATGAAAACACCCATTTTTCCCAGTACAAAATTAAAAAATATTATCATAGATTCAAAGGTCTTAAACAAGAGTGGAAGCTTACCATGGACCCTAATGAATTGATAGAAAAATGGAACCTGCACATTCTGGAAATTCAGATTCATGTCAATCTTAAAGACAAGCAACTGAATGCTTGATCATGTTGTTATAGATTGTTCAAACTGCATGGTTTCATATGGAGATGGAACCACATATATGAAATTGATTATCATTCTTCTAGCCAAAATAATGTCCAAGCAACCCTTTAATTCAAAGGTCTATGCATTATGTCCAAGCAACCTTACACAGGTCGATGCACATAAGGGATCCAAGTCTGTGAATATGATGCACAAGTCTGAGCAAGTGTATGCTAAGGTCTAAGCAAGTGAAGCCAAGTGATCAAAATAATTAACCAGCCATCATTGATGAAACAATAGAAGCAGCTATAATCATATAATGAATATGCTCTCTCAAGCTACAATAAATCCTCACAGTTAGCATGATTGAAATGTCTTCAAGCAAGAGCTTCAACAGTGGAGGTGTCGACACTCATGAAATGCAATGAGGATCTTTCAGCAAATCTTAAAATGAAATAGCCATCTAGCAAACCATTTGGAAACTCATTTGAAAAACACAATATTCAGATGAATGCTCAAAAGTCTCATGAACAGAATGCATGAGACACCATCAAGAATATATTCATGAAAAACTAGAAAAGCCATCCAAATGAGATATATACAAGGAGCCATCCAAATGAGATATATACAAGGAGAACAAACATGGGCATGTCAACCCATGAACTATTACATGAAGCACATTCATTTCATCAAGTTAAGAACATCATGCAACCAAGTGCAATACATGAATCTCATTCAACTCAGATAGGTCAATGCATATGTGAAGCAAGTCATGACCCTAAATACCTCAAATGTCCCATGCTAAATATGCAAGAGCCACATTCATGAAGAGCAGGAACGAAAGGACATTTTCCATAGAACTTACACACAATATTTTGTTGTCATCAAAACCATCACCAAAGACAAAGAGGGAGTGCAACAAACCCAACAGGGATGATAAGAGATTAGTGTCGAACCAGTATAAAATCTTTGTGTCTCATTGTGTGATTGCTCTTGCATTTTACTTTCTGCATAACTAGCATCTGCGATACGCATAAACTCGGCTAATATTCATAACTCTGCTTAGTCTATTATTATCGCTAAAGTTTCAAGTCCCTATTGCGATTTATTTTGAAAACTATTCACCCCCCTCTGGGCTTACCGTCATATTTGGGCAACAATAGTTTGTTGTGAAATATCAATTTTGGAATTAGTAATTTTAGAATCCATGAAAATAAAATTTCTGATATTAAGATCACTAATTTTAAAACTTTTGACTTTGATTTCCGATCGCTCAAAATTGAAAATTGAAATGTTTATAAAACTCGAGTAATCCACATAACTAATATGGGCTAAGTGTGGGACATACCTGTGCACAGCAGAAGCAGTAAGCCCACATAGCATCGTGGAGCAAAAAGTTGGCTACTAGAGTCTATCCCTTAAATCCACGCTCCAAGACCCACTGATGAACGCTGATGTCCTTCTAGAAGTCAAAGTCGAGATAACCATGGGATGACGACTCACCCACAGAGTCGATGTATAGTGGCCTTGTTGGCACAAAAGATAGCGACCTTCTCCTCGATCCTCTTTACAACAGTTAGTAGAAGAGGCAAGGGAGCAAAGGGAGGAAAGGAGGAGGAGGGGGAGCATGTGGACGCACTAAAATTCAAAATAATTAATCTTAAATTAATTATATAATTAATTGGTTTGTTCGGTTTCATCATTTTTATTTATTGGTCTATTTAGTGCGTGGGCGTGCCAGTCACATGTGTGACGGTTTATTCGGGCTTCGAGGAAGCCACATGTGCGCACCGTCTGACTGATCAGACGATTGTGTGGTTCGGGTCGGGACCAAAAACCGCCGTGCCATAAAGGCCACGGCGTTAATTACATCTCCCTAAAGGGGAGAACACCCTTGATTGATTGCCAGGACTAAGGGCCCTACGGCCTAGAGAATCACATTAATGATATAAGTAAAGAAATGGCAGTGAAGTTTTAGGTTAATGTATGTATCCATTCATTTATCAAATCAGCGGAGACGATCAGTTCACTATTGGCCGCGTATCAGCCTTTCAATGTTCGGGTGCTAACCCGGTTCGAAACGCACGTAACGGGCATGGGATACGGGCCAATATACGCCAAGCATGTGGCATGCCTAATGCTCAATTTCCCGAAGGGCAGGGATCGATCCCTCATACGTGCGATACCGCTTCGTTAAATTATTGGCCCGGAGCGGTACATGAACATGGCCATGGCAGGAGAAACCCCCGAGATCCACGCCCACGCCACAGGGCAACTTTAGTTTCCCCTTTTAACAGGGTCCGGGAAGAGAAGATCGCTGAAAAGGCCCGTGAGGCCGGCGTGTTTAGCATTTTATTTATCTTGTTTGCTTTAATTCCGATGAAGTGTGGATTTTACACCGTTCATTTTATCATGTTTCTGATCACATTATCATGGCCCCTTCCTTTCTTATTATTGTTATTTATTTCCATTATTTGTTTTATGTTCTGTTTCCCCTTTTATCGTATGCTTTATCCTTTTTTTGTTGAGGACTGAGAGTTCGGTCTACCGATCCAACCTAGTCGGTTGACCGATCTAGCCAGGGATGAAAACCCCTGCAGGGAGGTCGACACACGCGCACAGTGTGTCGACCTGAGCGGTGGCCGGTCGACCGAACGTCTAGTTCGGTCGACCGAGCCACTGAGCAGGCCCAGCCCCGCACTCTTCTCTTTGCTTTCCTCTCTCTCTTTCTCACTCTTTTCACTTAGAGGAGTGGACATGGTCCGAGTGCAGGTGTAATACATGCAGGAGGTTTATATAGGGATGGCACACGATCACCCATGAGTTCAAGCATGCACGGGGTTAAATCGAGTTCATGGAGTCGACCCCTGATACTCGCCGAAGTGCTTCACTCATGCATAGTGGCGGCTTCCGGCCGGACGTAATCCGACCTTCCACACATCACCATTTTATATATCGCGGGGTTGCGGCACACGAGCACACATGAAATGTGATGTGACAATTATATGCATGCGAAGGGGATTTTTTGTTAATTAGTTGTATGAGAAGAGTTTTGGTTAATTAATTACTTTTATGTGTTGGTTGCATCCCCAGCGGTGCCCAGTAGTCTGCCATAACGGTGCTCATATTCAATTCTTTCGGATCACTGTGGTTCTTTGTTATTCCAGCAGAGGCGTCTCATTGTTATTGATTTCACTTGTTTATTGCTTCCTTTTATCTTTTAACATAGTCTTGCTTTGGTAAAAATTCGACAGCATCTCCCCCGGACCCGAGTGCTGGGGGGGGTAACGCGGGTACGCATCCACGGATAAGTCCGAGATGGCCCCTAAATAGTAGAGGTGTGCACGGAAGTGGCAACACCCTTAGAAAGCCGGAAGAGTCTGAAAGCCACAGATATCGGTTAAATCACGACCTCGGCGGTCAAGGTACACAAGGGAAAAGGGCTCCACCGAATGAGGCAGGCACGCGGGGAGGGCCACCGGATGAGAGTGAGGGTGGCGGAGCCACCGGATCAATGCAGAAGGTAGCAGAGCCACCGGAACAAGTGCGGTGGGCAGGCCACCGGATCAAGGTGGTGGGCATGCCACCGGCGGGTAGGCCACCGGATCAACGTGGTGGGCAGGCCACCGGATCAACGTGGTGACCGGGCCACCGGATCATGGTGGTGGCAAGCCACAGGATCAAGGGTGGTGGAAGGCCACCGGATCAAGAGGGTGGCGGAGCCATTGGATCAGGCTCCATGAAGCCATCAGATGAAGGCTCTTGTGAAGCCACTAGTTCAAAGGGGACAAAGGCCACCGGTTAAAGAGTGGCAAGTGCCACCAGATCAAGAAGAGGGTGGCGGAGCCACCCGATCGAACTGGGTGGCGGAGCCACCGGGTATGGTTTGGCGAAGTGCCACCGGTTGAGCTTGTAGTAGTCTAACACCGAGTGAGGGGAAAGGCCTTGCCAAACCAAAAGGGGGAACGGTGGGATATGGACAGGAAACATAGGAGGCTGAAGGGAGAGGCTTCCCCTGAGGAAATGGCCTCAGAGTATCATCTGTGGTGTTGGGTGGGCATTGGGCCTCCGTCGCAGAGGAGCCTTTCCCTGATGGGGGGGAACGAAGCTGAATCAAGCAACACAAAGAAAAAGGGGCTGACTTCCATTGAGGGGGGCGAGGGTGCTCTAGAGGAACCTAGAGGGACCAACGTGTGTGAGGCTCTCTCTGATACCCCAAGGAGACCACGCATTGATACACCCTCCACATGGGCCCTCAGGTGAAAGAGAGGGCAGGCGCAAGACACAGGGCAAGATTGTACATTCTTGAGCATCGAGGCCCTGGACGAGGCACTTCTTGGGATATTGACCTTGAAGCCTTGCTCATCATGTTGAGCAGGCCCCCTGGCCGTTCCTCAGAACAAACCTTACTCGAAGCAGGGCAAACAAGTAGATGCAAACGACGTCATGCAGGCACACAAAGAAGAACGGACTCTTTTCTTTTATTCACTTCAAACGCGTAACATGATTACATACGTTCCCTGCCATGGGGTGATGCGGAAGGGAAGCCATCATGGGAAGGGGAGGAAAACAACGACAAATGTATCATAAAACAAAGAAAACAAGAAGAGGGATAAACGAAGATACAGTAGGGAGGGGAAACAGAGCACTGGCTCCTCCCATCCAAACCTCACCTCTCTCCTCTTTTCCCCCTCACTCTTCTCTCTTCTCATAGGCTCTCTTCTTCTCTTCTTCTCTTCCTCTCTTTGCACAGGCGGTGGTCGTCGGAGCAGTAGGAAAACCAGAGAGTGGAGGGTGGCCAGCGTTTTTTTTCTTCTCTTCCCGCTCTCTCCCCCCCCCCCTTTTTTGTTCTTCTGTTGGCTTCCTTTTTATACCAGAGCCCCTTCGTAGTGACCACGTTGGCGCCTAGGGAGAGGTCAACGAAGACTTCGAATCTTCCCTCCCATCGCTTCTCTCTGCCGCATCTGCCACCCAGTTTCTAGATTTTGAGTCTGCATAGGGTTGGTATCCCGGTGAGGACGCCGTAGAAGGTTTCCTGAATCATGATAACTCGACCCGATCCCATTGCACGCCAGAGTGAAGACTGTTGGGCAGAGGTAATGACCGCCAGTCCTGGGAAAAGCAAGGGCAGCCATTTTCATCTAACTGTGCCGTAGTCACCGGATGACATGGCTAAGCAGGCACTAGCCACCGGATGAAGAAGGCCACTGGGTAGGCGCCACCGGATGAGGTGGGTTGGACGGCCACCAGATCACTGGGATGGTCACCGGATTGCCGCGGGAGAAGGCGCAACCGGATCAAGTTGCTGGGAGCGAACCGGATGAAGGCACTGGGAGCGCCACCGTATGAAGGCGCTGGGAACGCCACCGGATCAGCAGGCGGGCAGTGGACGCGCCACCGGATCATGGAGTGTGTGCGTAAAGGTGGAGGTGGGCAAGAGAAGGTAGACAAATAGCTCACACGGAGAAGTGAGGATGGGGAAGCAATAGAAGGAATTAGCCTACAGGATGGGAGGCTTTGGTGGTTAAATGATGGGAAGAAAGTGGGTGATCCGGTGGAGGGGATAGACACCGGATCAGGAAGCAAAACGAGCCAGCGGATCGGGGACAAGGCCACCGTTTCATGTTAAGTTCCGTCGGAATTGATCGATCAATCGCCAGCGTTCGACCGACTGATCCGGCTGACCCTTCCTTTTTCTTCTTCTTTTCTTTGTCTCTTCTTTATTCTTATCTCTTATATATATATATATATATATATAGTGTGTGTGTGTGTGTGTGTGTGTGTGTGTGTGTGTGTGTGTGTGTGTGTGTGTGTGTGTGTGAACGACGTCACGCGGAAAGAAGGAGCGGCCAACTGAAAGGGCGCTTTTGTGTTGGTGAAATGGTTGGGGGTAATGACACACGCGCTTGATGAGAAGATGGGAAAGACACGGAAGAAGAGAGAATTGGACCGCAGCGGGATATTACTCTCCGCGGGTTTTAACGAGAATTGAAATGGGGATGGGAGGTGCTGAAATTAAAATGTAGAAATTAAACGGCCGTGGCGGGAAGTGACTCGCCGTGGGTCTCGGGGGGATGGAATGGTGTAGAATTTAAATTACAGAAATAAAATGACGAAAATTAAACGGCCATGGCGGGAAGTGACTCTCTGCGGACCTCGGAGGGATGGGAATGGTTCAAAATTTAAATGACAGAAATAAAATTATGAAAATTAAACGGTCATGATGGGAAGTGACTCGTCGTGGGCCTCGGAGGGATGGAGTGGTACAAAATTTAAATAAACCGTCGTGGGAAATGACTCTCCGCGCGGGTTTATGCAAGAATACCGCCGCGAGAAATGTCTCTTCGCGCCGGTTAGAACAATACGGGAACCGTCACGGGAAATGACTCTCCGCACGGGTTAGAATAAAAATGACAGAGATGAAATGGAGAACCACTGCGGGAAGTGACTCTCCGCAGGTTTTAACGGAGGATGGGAACAAAAGAAATAGGAGAGCGCGTGTGTGGTGGTGGTGTGATCGCCAGGGGCTGAGGGCTCCAAAATAAAAGGAAAGTGATCGCCAGGGGCTGGAGACCCCAAAAATGAGAAGGGTGATCGTGTTTACCTTAAAAGTAGGAAGTTGTGTGGGTTGCTTCTTCCTCTCCCTTCGGCCGGCCGACGAAGAGGGCTTTCTATGGTTACCCTTGCAAGAAGTAAACAAACACCAAAATAGATCAGAATAAAAGCGGTGTAGTATCATGTAGCACCCTCAAATATAGCTAAGTTGTACTCTATATCACCGAGTCGCCTTTTGAAGTATCGACTCAGTTCTTGTAAAGAACTCCGAAGTTAAGCATACTTAATGGGGAGTAGTACTGGAGTCGGTGATCTGCCCGGGAAGTCCCCCATTCTAGAGCCGATTACCCTTAGAAAGGGACAAAACCGTGAGGCTGGTAGGCCAAAGCGGACAATACCTCGACGGTATAGAGTACGGGGTGTGACAGAATGGTATCAGTGCTAGACCCCAGCCTGAAGTGTGGGAACTAAGTGCCATGCAGTGCAAAGTGCTACACTATGGGAGCCATCTCTTGAACCCGTAATGAGACAAAGTGATACACAGTGGGAGCCACTTGTAACGACCCGAGAATCTGATTATCGGAAAGGCCCGATAACCCGAGACTCGTACCGCCACCCACGAGTCCGAAGACTCGAAGAGTTAGAAGGATGGTGTGGAGACTACACAAGTATCACAAATAATTACAGAAATTAAATAGTTATATAATTAAGCAGGAAATAAATTAACATTTTACATGATTATAATAAAATAACAACAACAGTCTACAACAAGTACAGAGACAAGAAAGAAAAGTACAGCTACACGGGGCATACCCCGGCTCTGACCTCTGGCACTAACGCTGGGCACCTGAACCATGCTGAGCCTCAGACACGCTCCCCTAAAGCCGCGCCTCGCCTGAAACATGGTGAAAACACGCAGGGAATGAGTCTCGGAACAAGACTCAGTAGGGATCACTTGTGGACACGTAAAAATTCATGTCAGCACATTCTCCGGTTTCAGCATCAGAGATAGAGCTGAAGAAAGAAGATCCCGGAGGGACTGAATGCCCAAGACCCCGGGGAATACTACCATCCAGCAAGTCCTCGCACTTGCACGGGCGCATTAAAAATGACAAAGAAAAGGGAGCTCACGGTTGCTAAAGTTCCTAAAGAAAATCCCAAGCCCTCTAGCAGTACGCCTAAGGTGGCCTCCAACGGCAGTCCCCTAAGGGTTCTCCAGCGGCACACCCTTGTGCCCCTTCAACGGCACACTAGTTCATGCCCTCCAGCGGCACACCCTTTGTGCCCCTTCAACAGCATATTCCCTATGCCCCTTTAGTGGCACACCCCTTTTCAAGCCCACTAGTGGCACACTTCTTCAGCTCCTCCAATGACACGCCCATGTGCCTTCTCCAACGACACACTTATTGGCCTCTCCAACGGCACACCTCATTGGCTTCTCCACTACAGTGCGTGGCCGAGCACTGTAGCATGCCCGAGTACTGTAGCATGGGCGAGCACTGTAGCAAGGCCGAGCACTGTAGCAAGACCGAGCACTATAGCGTGCCGACCACTGTAGCAAGGCCGAACATTATATCGTGCCGAGCATTGCAGCATGGCCGAGCACTGTAGCATGCCGAGCACCATAGCAAGGCCGAGCATCGTAGTGTACCGAGCACTATAGCAGAGCTGAGCACTGTAGCGTGCCGATCACTGTAGCAGTCCGAGCACTATAGCAGACCGAGCACTGTAGCAGGCCGAGCTTCTGAAGCAGACCGAGCTAAAGTTGAAGAAGGTCGTGCACTATAGCAACCGAGCCTGAAGAGTGCAATGCAGCATGACCGAGCACTGTAGCAGACCGAGCACTGTAGCAGTCCGAGCTTCTGAAGTAGACCGAGCTAAAGTTGAAGAAGGTCGTGCCACTGTAGCAACCGAGCCTGAAGAGAGCAATGCAGCATGACTGAGCAGTGCAGCTGTTCGAGCACTGTAGTAGGCCGAGCTACTGAAGAAGAAGAAGACCGAGCACTATAGCAGGCCGAGCTCCCGAAGAAAAAGGAGTCCGAACACTGTAGCAGTCCGAGCACTGTAGCAAGTCGAGCTACTGAAGAAGAAGTACGAACACTGTAGCAGCCCGAGCACTATAGTAGATCGAGCACTATAGCAGTCCTCCTGTCTGACAAATGGACTGCTTTTGACCAGTAGTCTCACCTTTTCGACCGACAGCTCATTGCCTTGCACTGCAAGAAGCCATCGGTATGATGGAGACCTGGACTTCAAATACAGTGAAGAAACGATTTCACGTCCGTCTGTATAAATGAGGCCTCCCAGAGGGCTGAAGGAGGGGGATCCTGTGTGAAGAAGGAAGAGAAGAAGAAGAAGAGAAAAGAGAGAGGAAAAGAGAAGCTCCTGCTCCCCCTTGCTGCTCCGTCCACCACCGTCTGTGTGAAGAGGAGAAAAAGAAGAAGAGAAAAGAGAGAGGAAGGAGCGGATGCTCCATTATCCCCCCCACTGTATTTCTGTTTTCATTCTCTCCCCCCTGCAATATATTAGCCCATGTATTTCTCCCCTTTTATGAGGAATAGAGGAAAAGCTTGCAAACATTTTCTATATCTTCCTACAAATATTTCTTATATGTCTGCATTTCTTGCTGTTTTACTTTCTTCATGGCTCCCCATTGTCTTCCTCTGAGTACCACAGCTTCCCTTAGATACATTCACCCGGTGCATCCCCAGTCTATGTCAGCCTAGTGTCTCCCGTCCACAGGTTTTCTCAGGCTTTCCGAAGTTTTATCAAAGGTGCTGCTGCCTTTGGCACACACCTCAAATTGTCGAGTTCCGCCACTCCTTGTGGGCGTGTTCCCCTTTAATCCCCTTACCATCCGGGTCTAGGGGAGATGCTGTCGAATTTTCATCAGAATTAGCCTAAAAACAGCAACAATAAAAGGAGAGCAACAATATAAAAGGAAACGACAAATAAACAGAATGAAACACCAATGAAACGGCTTCGCCGAAATAACAACGAACCATGGAGATCTCGAATAACTGAACACTTACATCTTTATGACGGACTGTCGAACATAACCACGAACATGGTCTACATGAATAAAATAAAACCAAATCGAAATTCCTCACATACATTCCATGAATAAAAGCAATTCTTCACATGCAGTCCATGAATAAAAGAAGGCTAATCATATGTATTTCATGAATAAAAAGAAAACTAAATTAACCCCTCATGCATCTCACGAGTAGAAGAAAACTCCCCACATGTGTCCCTTGAATAAAAAGAACTCCCCCTTCAGCCTTCCATACGTCACACCCCTTTTTCAGCCTTCCATACAGCACACTTTTCAGCGTTTACCCGGCACACCTTTTTCAGCCTTCCATACGGCACACCTTTCAGCTTTTACCCAGAACACCTTTTTTAGCCTTTACCCAGCACACTTTTCAGCCTCTACCCGGCACGCTTTCTCAACCTTTACCCGGCACACTTTTCAGCCCTTTACCCGGCACACTTTGTAGTCCCTTATCCGACACACCCGATCTACCCCTCTATCTGGCATACTCTTGACTTGCCTTTACCCGTTACACCCTCTCCCTTGCTCGGGTCTAAGGGAGTCACTGTCGAATTTTTGCCAGGATTAATATAATAAAATAGTCATAATAGCAATAATAATAGAGGAAAAGGAATAACGCAAAAAGAAATAACAAATAAATGAAACGAACAATAATGAAGCAGCTCTGAAGATTACAAGGAGGGATAAAATAGAAACAGATAAAAAAAGGTGATATATGTGAAGATCTTACAAAATAATAATAATAATAATAAGGGTAATAATAATTAAATAATAATAATAATAAAAAGGGAGAAAAGATAGTAGTAATAATAATAATAATAATAATAATAATAATAATAATAATAATAATAATAATAATAATAATAAAAGAAATGATAATAAACAAATAAATAAATAAAGATAAAAAAGAAAGTAATAACAAATAAAATAATAAAACAATAAAACAATAAATAAACCTTCAAGCCGGAGTATTGCTGGAAGCCCTGTCTTCAGATCCTGAACCCTATACACAACGTGCACAGACCCTGAACTCTATACACAACCTGCACAGACCTCAAATGTGCACAGACCCTCCCACACATACACACACCAAATGCAATAAAAAGAAATAATAATAATAATAATGATAAAAGCAAACCTAGAAAATAATATGATAAAGTATAATAAATATATATATATATTCAATAAATAAATAAATAAATAAAAAGGTGTGTGATAAATAAATAAAAACAATAAACTTACCCCCAAAAAATATAAAAAAAATAACAAGTAATAATGATAAAAATTCAAATAATAATAAAATGATGAGATCCGCTCTACAGCCCCATTCTCCTCAAGATCCGGTATAAAGAGAACATTAACGCCGCCCCTCCAAGTCGGGTTCGGACCTTGGGAGCCATCCCAATATGGCCGTAATCTGACATTACTCTAGGCCGATAGCTCATCAATTCGGACCCTTTCCCATTGGGATTCATTCCCGCTCTTTCATTGAAATTGCCGTGAACTCGGCATACATTCGTACGGATTTATTTTCGTCGACGTCGCACCTTCAATACGGACCTTTGTCTGAACATAAAGTGGTCCATGAGTGACCAACGAAATCTGATTGGAACGAGAAGGCTCTCGTCATCCCCGGACCCTTTGCATGGGAATACCAATAAGGCCTCTGTAGGCCATGCTTAGACCTCGGGTCTGCCCCGATCATGGTCATTGCCTGACCCATATCCTCGGCCTATAGCCTGCTATCTTCGAATACGTCTTTATTTTGGGGTCTAATCCCGGGACATTTTCCCGCTGCCCTTTCGGCACCCGAAATATTGACTATGCCCACGCGAGTCTGACTTCGACCGCGTGGGGCCCACTGCAGTATGGTCGCAGCTTGATCTTGCACCGGGCCGACAAACTTGTTGGTTTCTGACCGCTTTAACCGGAATTTAACTGAATATTTCTCGTTCTTCCGAACAATAAATTTGTCACATCTTGACATACATATGTTCCGGTTTTCCCGTGACGATTGTGCTTTTCTCGAGCTGGACACTCGTCCGAACATTTAATGGTCAACACGTGACCGAAATGAGCTTGAATACTTTCTTCACGCCCTCGTACAAGGACTTCAATGTTTCTAAATAGATTTTTATGCAATTAATTTTCTGGCCATGAGGCCCTGATTCTCGGCGATTAATCAAGGGTATTCCCCTCTCCGAGGGGATGTAAATGACGCTGTGACCTTTATGGCGCGGTGGGTTTCGGTCCCGACACGAACTATACAATCGTCTGATTAGTTAGATCGAGCGCACAATAAATTGTCACTTTGTGGCTGGCACGCCCACGCACTCAAATAAACGAACAACATAATAGGCGAATTTTAGTGCGTCCACAAGTCTGGCACACCCGGTGGGACGGAAACCACCCTTCATCTCTTCGCCGGGATTCAGGGTCTCATGGCCTTCTAATAAACATTATTTGTCTACTTTGATGAATTGCAGGTGCTGTCTTCGCCAGCCCTATGGGGGGAAAAGTCGGACTAGGCACAATTGCCTTTGTGGCCTCGAGGACGCTACTCCGAGGGACATGTAGCTTCCAGGAATCATGGAGGCCGCCAAAAGAAGAGAAAGAGAGAAGAAGGGAGGGGAAATCAAACCCCCTTTCCCTAAGGAGAAAAGGAAAGGAAAGAAGAAAAGAAGAAAAGAAAGCAACAAAAAGAAGAGAAAGAATTGACGAGAGAGGGTTGTACGGCCATATCCATCGAGACCCGTGCTGAATAGAGATTACCACTGTGGGATTGACGCGGTGGAACGAATCACACATCCCCTCCCTGAGGGGGTGAGCGCTCTCCTGCGCACCCACCTTGGTCTATCACAAAAAGGAAGAGAAGAAAAGAAAGGACAAAAAGAAAAAATGGCAAGCATCGTCGACCAAAAGGAAAAGAAGAAGGCCGGCCTCCCACCCGACTCTAGGGGGGTCCAAGTCCGTGGTGCAATGGCCCGGTCCATTCCACCTTTCTGCTACCTCTATCCGGCGTATGACGGCCCCTCGAGTGGCTGTTGGAAGATCCGACAAGCTGCAACTCTAGCTTGATGAATTCCTGCCCGCTGTGGGGAATGCTTTATAGCAATGAGGCCAAGCACGGCCATCACTCCTGAAGAGAGCGTGCATATACCCCGCCATGGGGGATAAGAAGAAGAAATATACCCCGCCATGGGGGCATGAGAAGCAAAGATGCATACACCCCGACTCGGGGGCACGTGAGAAGACTATACCCCAGCCTGGGGGCATAAGAGGAAACAGAGTTGTACTCCGGTTCACGGGAATCTGAAGAAGAAACGTACCCCGCCGTGGGGGCACATGAAGCAAAAGACATACCCTGCCATGGGGGCATAAGAAGAAAAGGATTCACCTCGACCTGGGGGTACTCAAAGAAAGAAGCATCTCGGCCTGGGGGCACACGAAGAGAATCCACCCCGACCCGGGGGCACATGATGCAAAAGTTACACCCCCGGCTTTGGGGCATTTGAAGAAGAAACTACACCCGCTCCGGGGATATATGAAAAGACACACACCCCGCCTTGAGGGGTAGAAGAAGCGGAATGCACCCCGCCCGGGGTGCTCAAGAAGCAAAACACACCCCGACTCGGGGGACATATGAGACAAAGAATACACTCCGGTTTAGGGGTATTTGAGGGAAAAATACATCCCGACTCGGGGGACATATGAGACAAAGAATACACCCCAGCTTAGAGGTATTTGAGGGAGAAGTATACCCCGATACGGGGGGCATATGAAACAAAAGTACGCCTCGGCTTAGGGGAATACAAAGAGAAATACACCCCACCCTGGGGCAGAAGAAGCGGAAGAATCCACCCCAATTTAGGGGCATTCGAAGAAGAACCACACCCCGCCATCGGGGCATGAGAAGCAAGGACTATACCCCGCCAGGGGGCACGCAAAGAGAGAAACTACACCCCGCCATGGGGGCATGAGAAGCAAGGAATGTACCCCGCCATGGGGAGCATAAGAAGCAGAAGCTACACCCCGTCTGGGGCCATAGAAGCCATAAAAGACACACCCCGCTCAGGGGCACGTGAAGAGAATACACCCCGGCTTTGGGACATTTGACGAAGAATCCACCTCGATCTGGGGGCATAAAGAGCAAAAGAATACACCCCGGCTTGGGGGCATTTGAAGAAGAAACATATCCCGTCCGGGGGCATTGAAGCCATAAAGAATATACCCCGCCTGGGGCACAGAAGTAAAAAGGCATAATCCACCCCGGCCTGGGGGCATCAGAAGCAAGAAGAACTATACCCCGCTCTAGGACATAAGAAGCAAAAGACATACCCCGCCATGGGGGGCACAGAAGTGAAGAGACACACACCCCGCTCTGGGGGCATATGAAGAGAAATACGCCCAACCTTGAGGGGTAGAAGAAGCAGAACCTACCCCGGCCCGGGGGCATAAGGGGCAAGACACACCCGCCATGGGGGCACATGAAATAAAGGCTACACCCCCGCTCTAGGGGCATTTGAAGAGAAACATACCCCGCCATGGGGGCATAAGAGGCAGAAGAATCTACCCCGCCACGGGGGCATAAGATGAAACATACCCCGCCTGGGGGTGCAGAAGCAAAGAGACAAAATACACCTCCACCTGGGGGCACAGAAGTGAAGGGACATACATCCCGACCTGGGAGCATACGAAGAAAGAATATACCCCGACTTAGGGGCATCAAAAGAAGAAACATACACCCCACCATGGGGGCATAAGAAGCAGAGGTATTCACCCCGGCTTAGGGGCATAAGAAGCAGATAAACACCTCGGCCTGGGGGCATACAAAGAAAGGAACACACCATGGCTTAGGGACATTTGAAGAAGAAATGTGCCCCGCCATGCAGGCACATGAAGCAACATACACCTCATCCCAGGGGCATCTGAAGTAGGACAAACAACATTCCCCGGGTCCCCGGGGCATATGAAGAAAGAATACGCCCCGCTCCTGGGGGCACTAGAAGCAGAATACACCCCGCGCGGGCACAGAAGCAAAGAAGCAGAATCCACCCCGCCTGGGGGCATGGAAGTCGTAAGGAATACACCCCGGCTTAGGGGGATTTGAAGGAACATACACCTGCCTGGGGGCATTGAAGCCAGAGAGACCACACCCCAACCTGGGGGCACGTTAAGAGAATCACGCCCCAGTCCGGGGGCATCAATGGGAAAGAAGAGAAGAAAAGAGACGTAAGGCAGACGGGGTCTTCGAACCCGCCTCTTCACACAAAAGAAGAAGAGAAGAAAAAAAAAAAAAGACATGAGGCAGACGTTGTGGCGACCCGGATCCCAGATACCCGGCATACCCGGTAGGACTACCGAATACACCTGATACCGCATGGAACCCGCGAGGCCTCCCAAGAGCAGTAAAGCTCCGAAGGGAAAAAGGACTGTCGTGTAGTACATTGAACTGACAGATATAACAGCAAGCAATTAAATTTATTAGATCGGGTTCCTAAAGTAGCAGAAATAAAATTATATTTTTATTTAACAGATTTTAAACAATTATATACCCAGAGTCAAGTCCAAAGGAAAGACAGCAAGTCTACCAAGTACAGTCGACAGAAAAGAAAGATGTACCGGGAAGTCGGGGGAAGCCCGACGGAGGTACCAGCTGGCAGCTACGACTCGAACTCCAGGACCCGCGGAAGTAGAACGAACACATCACCCCACCTGAAAAGTAGGGGTGAACCTCGTGTCACTGGCTCAGTAGGGGTCACGCGGATCCCCACTGAAAAATGCGCAGTAACACGGAACAACAGGAACATCAGCAGGAAACAGCACTAGAAAGCTGTAAAAGAAAGGGAAGCAGGAATAGGGAACATGTAAGGACGAGGGGAATAATCCGAACAGGCAAGCAGGCCTAGAAAAGGAAAGAGGAGCAAGGAGCAACGAGGAAAAAGGGGAAAACCATGCACAAACGCCCCAACCTACACCTACAACAGGCATGCAAAAGAAAGTCTGGAAAAGACCTAGACAGGCACAGACAACACGACCGGAGCGTCGTGCACTAGATAGGACACAGACCTCGAGTACAGCCACGGAAAGGCCAACCCGGACAGGTCACAACAAACCCCACAAGTGTCTCGACTAACCGCTGCGTACCACCGACGTGAACTCGGCCGAGTCGCAGACCCACGCGGAACCACAAGTACAAGTACTAGTCAGGTTACGCCCGTCAGTGCCAGTCCTCAGCCCCTGACCACGTGTGCACACACTGGCTCCTGCCTAGAGCCAGGCCTCTAGCTAGTTTTCTCCCCCCATAGGACGCTACAGTAACCGCAGGAGCCGATAGAAACTAGCTTACAAAATCGTATATCGGGGTCACCCCTCGACTGCTGGACGTCTAGGGCGACACAAGGAAGAAGCTCGAAACTCAGCGCTGAAGTACAGATAGTCGAACATGCACTGTCACCCGTACCTCAAACACCAAAGGTAGCACAGGAAACTACCGACAGACTCGGAAACGTAGTCTTAGCCTTCGCAGAAACATCGATCGACGTCCACGAAGAAAGTGGCCAGACCACGGGAACAACAGACAACCCAAACCTAGACAGACGCACACACAGCCACGCCACAAACCTACCTCTAACAGCCCCTAACATCACCTAGATGGCCCAACACAGAACAAAACAAACCAACGGCCATCATGGTCACAAGGACTGTAACGGCCTAGCACAGGCGCATTACACTGCTCTGACGCACTAGGACAGGGGCATCAGGGCCAACAGGCTCAAACCCAAAACGTGAGCCACGTAACGGTCCAGGGCGGACGCGTTACAGCAGCCTAACGCGCGAGCGCAGATGCGTTACGCCCACCTAACGCGTGAGGACAGGCGCGTTACGCCAACCGACCCAAAACAAAAACTCGGACAGACAGCACGTAATGGCCTGGGGCAGGCGCGTTACAACGCTGTGACGCACGGGGACACTACCGTTAGACGAATCGACTCAACCGGTCAAAATCGGTCAACCAGAATGTAACGGCCTAGAGCAGGTGCATTACACTCACCTGACGCACGGGGGGAAGCGCGTCAGAGGAACCGACTTAACCCAAGCGTAAAACGACAAAACAGGCGTAACGCGTCCACGGGACGCGTCAGGGGAGTGTAACGGTCAGGGGCATGACCGTTACGCTCGCTCAGCCACGAAAAATTTAAAATGAACAGATGCTGTGACGATCTATCGTAGGGCCGTCAGAGACATGTGACGGTCTCTGAAACGACCGCTACACCGGTCACGACGGGAAAATAGTGGAAACGCCAAATCGGGCCGTTCCACGCCCCATTCACGCCGAAGCGCAGGGGAAACAAACCTAGACGATGAAAAACAACCCTAGGAGGCTCAAAAGCCCACATGCAAGCCCTAAAACGAGAGATCGGGGTGATTTCATCAAATCGACCCAAAGTGGGTCACCGAGGTTCCCAGACTCCTGCCGGCCTCGAATGACAACCGATCGACACGAAACTTACGTGAATGGGATCCAGACATCCCAACGGTCAGTTTGACAATAACCACATCACAAATGGTTGCCGTTTTCTGGTGAACCCTGAAAAACCCAAAATCACGGTTTAGGCGAACCAAGCCCAAACTCGACCGTTCTCGCACCGAACGACGTGCAATGGCTGGGAAAACGGAGAGGAAGAAGTAGTGATCCGTCACCCTACCTCCACCGAAGAAACCGTGCCCCGAAGGGACTAAACCACACCGAAAACCACCGAATCATGAACGACGCCCTCTCGGAATCCACCGAGGGATCGCGCCAGCCACGCTCCATCCGCTGCTCCTTCCCGCGAACCGATCACTCGAGCACGTCCACGCCTCAGCCAGCTCCGCAACGGTGCGCGTTCCGCGCCGAACGGACCAGAGACGGGAGAGAACGGAGTGAGATAGCGTGAAGTTGAAAATGAGCAGGAGAGATAGTGGAGTTGAATTTATAGAAAGAAATTGGGAAATTTTCCTAATTTCTGAAAAATCCGATTTTTGGTCCGAACTCAGAAAAATACACAAAAATAGTCGAAACGACCGACTCGAAGAGCACATTGTCGCTGTAGCGTCCACGAGTCGATGAACTGAGAAATAAACTCACTGTAGGGTTCCATAACGAGTACGAGAGAAAAACCCACACGGATCGTAAAACTCAACTAGGGAGCTACAAAAGCGATCCGAAACTCACCGAAAAGGATCCGAAATACCCAATAAAGATCCGAGACATTACAGACATGGTCTTCGAACCCGCCGCTTCACACAAAGGAGGAAGAGAAGAAAAGAAAGAAAAGACACAAGAGGCAGACGTGGTCTTCAAACCCGCCTCTCCACACAAAAGAAGAAGAGAAGAAAAGGAAAAAAAAGACACATGAGGCAGATGCGGTCTTCGAACCCGCTGCTTCACACAAAAGAGGAAGAGAAGAAAAGAAAGAAAAGACACATCAGGCAGACGTGGTCTTCCCACTCGCCCCTTCACATAAAAGAAGAAGAGAAGAAAAGAAAGTGAGCCTTGAGGCAGACGTGATCTGTCACCCTCTACCTCCAGCCATCCAACAAATATACCCCTTTTGTGGTCGGCGTCACAACCTTTCGTCGAAGCCGACCAAAACCTTCTGTCGACGGGGCGTTAAACCGATTAACATTCCGCCGACGGGGCATTAAACCGATCAACATTCCGCCGACGGGGCATTAAACCGATCAACATTTCACCGATGAGGCGTTAAATCGATCAATATTCTGCCGACGGGGCGTTAAACCCATCAACATTCCGCCAGCGGGGTGTTAAACCGATCAATATTCCGCCAACGGGGCGTTAAACCGATCAACATTCCGCCGACGGGGCGTTAAACCGATCAACATTCTGCCGACGGGGCATTAAATCGATCAACTTCCGCCGACGGGGCGTTAAATCGATCAACATTCCGCCGACGGGGAGTTAAATCGATCAGCATTCCGCCAACGGGGCGTTAAACCGATCTGCATTCCGCCGACGGGGCGTTAAACCCAACAGCATTCCACCGACGGGGCATTAAACTGATCAGCATTCCACCGACGGGGCATTAAACCGATCAACATTCCACTGACGGGATGTTAAACCGGTCAATATTCCGCCAACGGGGCGTTAAACTGATCAGCATTCCGCCAACGGGGCGTTAAACCGATAAGCATTCTGCCAGCGGGGAGTTAAACTGATCAGCATTCCGCCGACGGGGTGTTAAACCGATCAACCTTCTGCCGACGGGGCATTAAACCGATCAACATTCTGCCAACGGGGCATTAAACCGACCAAAACCTTCCATCGACGGGGCGTTAAACCGACCAAAACCTTCCGCCGATGGGGCGATAAACCGAAAAAACCTTCCACCGATGGGGCGTTAAACTGACTAAACCTTCCGCCGACGGGGTGTTAAACCGATAGACATTTCGCCAACGGGGCATTAAACCGAAAGATATTCAGCCATCGGGGCTTCAAGCCGTCAGATATTCAACCATCGGGGCTTCAAGCCGACATATATTCAGCCATCGGGGCTTCAAGCCGACAGCTACCCCCCCCATCGGCCTCCAGGTCGACAACTATTTAATCATCGGCCTCCGGGTCGACAGCTATTTAATTATCGGATTCCCAGCCGACAGCTACTCCGCCTTCGGCCTCTGAGCTGATAGCTATCCAATCATCGGCCTCCGGGTCGACAGCTATCCAATTATCGCCTCTAAGCCGACAGCTATTCAATTATCAGTTTTTAAACCGACAGCTTCCCACTCATCGGCCTCTGAGCCGATAGCTTCTTAACCATCGGCATTCTAGCCGACAGATGTCAAGTCAACGAGCAACTCCACCCTCAGCCTTCGGCCACCAAATAAAATCAAGAGACCTCTCACTCTGGTTCGGATCCTTTCCCGGCCAGAGAACAAAAGAATAGACCCTTTCACTTTGGCTCGGATCCTTTCCCGGCCAGAGAATTAAAAAAGAGACCTTTCACTTTGGCTCGGATCCTTTCCCGGACAGAGGATCAAAGAATAGACCCTTTCACTCTGATTCAGATCCTTTAATGGCCAGAGAATCAAAGAATAAACCTTTCCACTTTGGTTCGGATCCTTTCCCGGCTAGAGAACAAAAGAATAGACCCTTTCACTTTGGCTCGGATCCTTTCCCGGACAGAGAATTAACAAAGAGACCTTTCACTCTGGCTCGGATCCTTTCCCGGCCAGAGGATCAAAGAATAGACCCTTTCACTCTGGTTCGGATCCTTTCCCCGCCAGAGAATCAAAGAATAAATCTTTCCACTTTGGTTCAGATCCTTTCCCGACCAGAGAACAAAAGAATAGACCCTTTCACTTTAGCTTGGATTCTTTCCAGGCCAGAGAATTAACAAAGAGACCTTTCACTCTGGCTCGGATCCTTTCCCGGCTAGAGAATCAAAGAATAGACCCCTTCACTTTGGTTCGGACTCTTCCCCGGCCAGAGAACAAAATAATAGACCTTTCACTTTGGTTCGGACCCTTCCTCGGCCAAAGAACAAAAGGGGACCCTTCTCTTCGGCTCCTACATCCCGCTACCCGATGCCCTTCGGCTCAGCCATTTTTGCCAAGGCCCAATATCAGGATTAATCCATCCATCCCACTGCTCTCTCCGATATCTTTCGACTTTATAGCCTACTTCTAACATCTCTCAGCTCTTGCAGCCCGCCTCCCAATACCTTTGGCTCTTGTAGCATGCTTCCCAGAATTTGACCTTCACGGCCCGCTTCCCATAACTTCGGCTCTTGCAGCCCGCTTCCTACTACCTTAGGCTCTTGTAGCATACTTCCTAGAATTCGGCCTTCATGGCCCGCTTCCCAATTTTGGCTCTCGCAGCCCGCTTCCCAATTTTGGCTCTCGCAGTCCGCTTCCCCTACTTTGGCTCATGCAGTCTGCTTCCCAATTTTGGCTCTTACAGCCCGCTTCCCCTACTTTGGCTCTTGCAGCCTGCTTCCCAACCTTGGCTCTCGTAGCCCGCTTCCCTTTGGCTTTCGTGGCCTGCTTCCCAACTCTGGCTCTCATAGCCTGCTCCCCCAACATCTGGCCTTCATGGCCTACTTCCCGACATCTTTTGGCCCTTATGGCCCGCTCATCTAATGTCCCTTGGCTTCTATGGCCTGCTTCCCTGATGTCCCTCGGCTTCTCTGGCCTACTTCCCGGCATCTTTTGGCCCTTATGGCCTTCTCATCTAATGTCCCTTGGCTTCTATAGCCCGCTTCCCTAATATCTTTTCGGCCCCTCGTGGTCTGCTTCCCTAATACTTTTACTACCACTACGCTTATATGTAACAACTATATGTTCTTACACAAAAACAAGAGAGAAAAAAAGAAGAAGAAAGTAAAACAAAATAGACAAAAAAAATGCTTGGCTGCCCTGCTTGCATGCTTGCTTATAATATAGAATAATACACCTCATTGGAATTTTCTAGGACCATGTTTCCTTGTTAAATAATGCTACCCCGATCCCGGATGCACGCGCGTCACGGTAAACGCTCGAAGGGAACCCAATTATGGCGGGTGCACACGTCAAGGGGAAGAGTCATGGCTAAATTACTAAGCCCAACTCACAAAATAAACCTGAGGCAACACTCCCCCACTCCGCGCTTAATGTGTTCAATGGTCTTCAACCATAGGGATTGCCCGACTTTCTTCTCAGCACTCTACGGATGCTTGAATTTCTGGACTCGCGTGAAGGGTAATCGTGAGGAAAAAGCTGCCTACCCCCACTTAAAACAAAGAGATGCAGAAAAAAAGAGAGAAAAGAGATGAGGCAAAAAAAAAGAGGAACGTGAATCTGAGTAGCCGGGAATCCCCATTGAGACACATGAGGAGACTCGCGCGAAATGGTGAAGCAAATTACAATAAGGATGAAGCCTAGTGGCCGAGAATCCCCATTGAGACACATGAGGAAACTCGCGTCAAACGGTGAAATCCCCAATAGAATTATGATAAGGACGAATCCTGGTAGTCGGGAATCCCCATTGAGACACATGAGGAAATTCACGTCAAACGGTGAAATCCGCTACCAAAATAAATAGATGGAGACTGTGCGAAGCTACCGAAATCAAGAGCTTGAAACCCATGTGTAGGCGCTAGAGTAATCCTCGAGTGTTGCTTAGAAAACCTGCATATCCCTATGTTTAGGGCCTTTTGCTCACGTGTTTGCTCCTCCACTTCATAGAGAGTTGTCTTCCCACCCATGTGTAGGCGCTAGAGTAATCCTCGAGTGTTGCTTAGAAAACCTGCATATCTGTAGTACCCCGAAATTTAAATAGGAAATAAATGAGAATAACTATAAATATTAGTCATGGAAAATATATATATCTTTTGATAAATATAGCTAAAATAAATAATTAAGAATTGAAATTTTAATATATCTTTTTATCTATTTGAGGCTCAAATTAAAAATACAATTCAAGTATAAAATATATATAGATTTTTTTTAAAGGATTAAACGCGCCTCTGATACCCGAGATAACGGTGAAAGTTAATAAGATGATAAACAAATAAATAGAAACTCCACATAAAGATCTACCTTAGTTAAGCTCTCAATTCTATAAATATACATATATTGACCAACCCACTTTGCCCATATGCATGGGCTCTTACCCAAACACGTACTAAAGCCCCATTATCTAAACCAAAAACCCACATTTAAACTAATAAGCCAAAGCCCTTTTTTGTGTTAAAGAACAAGCTCAATAGGCTACTCACGTTAAACCTACTAGAAGCTGCTCAATGGGGATTTGAATGAAAATAGGAAAACGGCTGTAGGAAATAGGATTAGCACGAGGGAAATCTAAACCAAATAGGAGAAGGTGGCAGCTGTTGTTTAGGAAAGAAGTACAGGAAGGAAAGGTAAAACATAGTAGATGACTACGTAAGGCAACCAACCCGTTTAGGACTCTTAACCCCCATGTGAATACCCTCATCACTATAAATACCATGGCCATCGAACGAGCGCCCTATGTGCTGCCTGCGTTTGGGAAAGTTGTGCTGCTGCTCGTTCGTGACCGTGTCGACGCTCTGCTCGACGTCTTCGTCTTCCCTTCCTCACCCTCTGCTACATGGGCCGACGGAAGACGCTATGTTTCTGCCACTGCAGCACTTCTCTTCGTCCATTGCACACCTGTTGCTGCCGTTGCTGCAGCAAAGAGGCCAAGCTCCTCCTGTTTCCCCTGTTCGCATGGGCATTACTGCGGCTGCTACTGTGGTGCATGGTGGGGTGAATCACGAGGCTTCCTCCTTACCTTTTTTCTCCTTCCCAGTTACGCGAAGGCTGCTGTTACAAGGATTGCTGCGGCTATTTTGATTAGCGATCTTCTTCCTGCATCATTCTCTTCCTCTGCTATTGAGCAAGTTGCTGCAGAACGCATCGTCATTTTTTGTTCTTCTTCTTCCTTGATAAAGCAACGTATGAGGTAGGCAATCTCCCAAGTTGAACTTGAATGAATAACATGTTAGATTATTAGAATATATAGATTATTTGATGGGTGACCCTGCTTTCATATATCGGATGTTTAGACTTATTTTTGAAACGTCTGCACTCGTTACGGCATGAAAATAGAATTAACGACCATGTCCGGGTCGTTATTTTGAAGAATAAACGCCCACGAGAAAAGGCGTCAAATAATCCGGGACATCTTGACTGTCGCTAATTCTTGTGGTTTGATAATTAATTATACCACATTAAAAATTTTATATCCATGTAACCTTTTATCTAAAAATTGTATAGTGCATACGACCAGAGTCTCCATATTTTTCCTTAAATTTTCATGCCTTTATATAGATATTAACTAATAATATTAACTAGTTAATTAATTTAATGAGTTTACAATAGTTACACGGTGAATCTAAAAATACACTACAGCGGTTAGTTATAGAATTTTGCTTTGTTCGACCTTTTCATGGGCATCGGAGTGTCCTTTGATCATGAAATTTTATGGGAGCATTATTGGGGTGGTGATTGAGGTAGTGAAAGTGGTTGCATCATTTTTCGTGCCCCCTATCTCAAGATCTCACATCTCTCAACTAAAAATTATTTTGAACACTCGGTTAGGTAGAGTTTTTCGAGCCCGTCATTTTGATATATAGAACGTGTGATTCCGACATGTGTAAGTCGAGAAATGGAGCCTTGAAGATTGACAAACTACGGAAATGACGACATGTTACATGTCATCAAATTCGAATTTGACGCAATCGTGCAATGGCGTCATTTATTTTATATATATATATATATCTTCTAATTATATCTTTGAAAATCGTATATAGTGCTAGATGTGCAAACGCTCTCATGATAGTGATGATCGGGAGTAATTGCCATCATAGTACACCTTTCTACAACTTATTGTTCGTCATGAAAAGATCTTGATTTGCCTTATTGGAGGGGTTATCATATCGTCGTGATATTCCCTTAGTGTCTTGGCAAATGCTATAGAATGCTTGTAGAAGTAATTGTTCTACTTCTATATCGATCATCATAAAAGTTCTTGAATTATCTCATTAATGGTACTCGTTATCTTGTCACAAAGATCCTTCATAATAATGGATACATTATAACTCTCGTGATAGTGTTCGTCGTAGAGAGATGAATGTTATATTTCCTCATGAATACTCTTGACCTAGCTTGAGAAAGTACTTGTTAAGATCTTGCTATACTCTCTTGATTATCATTGTCCTTACTCTTCATGAGTTGTCTAGCATCTTGCTTACTCATTTTTTTCTAGTTCTTGAATTTATCTCGTGTTATTATAGTTCTCGATTTCTATATCTCGCATGACCTGCATGAGCATGTTAAACTGTAATTGACTTAAAGCTAGCTTGGAAGCATGAGATATTAAGTCCTACTGAGCGTTCGCTCACCCTGCGTTTTCCAATATTTTTCAGGTAATGACCTTAGTGACGACGAGACCGAACATGATGGGCAAGGGCAAGAGTGAAGAGAACTCTCACATCTAGATGAATCGTCTAGTCTGGTTATCTTACGTCTTATGTCCCATTGTAATTTTTCTTTATTGAGTCTTTTCATTTATTATGGGCCCGAATATGTAAAGTACTTATATTTGAAATGAAATTTGTTATTTTTCCAAATTGTGTTTTGTGGAAATGACTATGCTCTGATTGACACGACTGTTTAACTGCCACATTCCGAGCAAACGACACGTTTCGCTGCTATCGGTTCGGGGCGTGACAATATCCCTATGTTTAGGGCCTTTTGCTCATGTGTTTGCTCCTCCACTCCACAGAGAGTTGTCTTGGGTGAAATACGTGAATTTAAGCTATGCATGCAAGACATACGATATCCCCTTGACGGGTGCACCACCCCTTGGCTGAGCCTTCCGACCCGCACCGTGTCTGCGAATTATGGGCGATGTCCCTATCCCATTCACTATAGAGGGAGCTACCCTATGTATATTTACGTTATGCCTGCTAATGAATGCCTGCATGCTTGGATATAAAAATAAAATGATGAATAATAATAATAATAGTAATAATAATAATAATAAATAACTTCGGCTATCACAGCCTGCTTTCCCAGCTCTGGCGCATAGAGCCCAATCTTGGCCCTCACGGCCTACTTCCCGCCCGCGTGGCTTGCTAATCTCCCAACTTCGGCTTCGATAGTCCGCTTCCCCCAATCTGGGCTTTCACAGCCTGCTCTCCAATCTCGACTTTTGTAGACAGCTTCCCGATTGCGGCTCTCATAGTCCGCTTCCCCGATTTCAGCCTTCACTGCCTACTTTGGCAACATCAACTCCGGCCCTAGTGGCCCACCTTCCCGGTCCGGATTTCATAGCCAGTACTCCCGGCGCATTAAAGAACGAAACAACCCTTTCACCCTGGCGGGTGGGGAATCAACCCCCTTTCTTTGCGCTAACACTAGCCCATATCGGCGACTTGACCACCTCTCCGTCCCTTCGGAGTCACGAACAATCCTTTCAACCTGGACCTCCTGTCCAGATCGTTGAATCAACAAACTATTCTCTTCGTCACATCGGGTGACAAATATCCCTTTCGAATCAACAAACTCTTCTCTCCGTCCCCTCGGGTGACGAACATCCCTTTCGAATCTACAAACTCTTCTCTCCGTCCCCTCAGGTGATGAATATCCCTTTTGAATCAACAAATACTTCTCCCCGTCCCTTCGAGTGACGAATAGCACATCTGATCTGAACCACCTGTCCAGATCATTGAATCAACAAACCCTTCTCTCCGCCTTCGCGGTTTGCCTTCCAACAACTTTGGCTTTCACTGCCCACTCTCCAACGTCAGCCGTCTTTACGGCCCACCTCCCAAACTTTGGCTTCTATAGCCCACCTCCCAACATCCTTCAGCTGTTCTAGCCTGCTTCCCGGGTCCCGGCGCCACGTGGCCCGACTTTTCAACCATCGGCCTCCTATGCCGATAGCTTCCCAATTATTGGCACTCGACCCAGCAACTCTCCACCATTGGCACCCATGACACCAGCTATCCAGAGTTGTTATAAAGAAGAGAGAAGAAAAGAAAAGAGAAAAAGAAAAAAAAGAAGAAGAGGAGAAGAAGAGAAGAGAGAAAGAGAGGAGAAAAGAATATATAAAAAAGAGAAGAAGAAGAAAGAGGAAAGGAGGGAAAAAAAAGAAAAGAAAAAAGAAGAAGAAAAGAAGAAAAGGAAGAAGAGGGAAGAGAGAAAACAAAATAAAGGGTATACCCTGTAAGGGCAAGTGCACCCACGGGCACCACTTGTCTCATCCTTCGCCCTCGCTGCCCGCGGGAGGGGGGCATTTGTGGACACGTAAAAATTCATGTCAGCACATTCTCCGGCTTCTGCATCAGAGACAGAGCTGAAGAAAGAAGATCCCGGAGGGACTGAATACCCAAGACCCCAGGGAATACTACCGTCGAGCAAGTCCTCGCACTTGCACGGGCGCATTAAAAATGACGAAGAAAAGGGAGCTCACGGTTGCTGAAGTTCCTAAAGAAAATCCCAAGCCCTCCAGCAGTACGCCTAAGGTGGCCTCCAACGGCACGCCCCTAAGGGTTCTACAGTGGCACACGCTTGTCCCCCTTCAACGGCACACTAGTTCATGCCCTCCAGCGGCACACCCTTTGTGCCCCTTCAACAGCATATTCCCTATGCCACTTTAGTGGCACACCCCTTTTCAAGCCCACTAGCGGCACACTTCTTCAGCTCCTCGAACGACACGCCCAAGTGCCTTCTCCAATGACACACTTATTGGCCTCTCCAACGGCACACCTCATTGGCTTCTCCACAACAGTTCGTGGCCGAGCACTCTAGCATGCCCGAGCACTGTAGCATGGCCGAGCACTGTAGCAAGACCGAGCACTGTCGCGTGCCGAGCACTGTAGCAAGGTTGAACATTATATCGTGCCGAGCATTGCAGCATGGCCGAGCATTGTAGCGTGCCAAGCACCGTAGCAAGGCCGAACATCGTAGTGTACCAAGCACTATAGCAGAGCTGAGCACTGTAGCGTGTCGAGCACTGTAGCAGTCCGAGCACTATAGCAGACCGAGCATTGTAGCAGGCCGGGCTTCTGAAGCAGACCGAGCTAAAGTTGAAGAAGGCTATGCTACTATAGCAACCGAGCTTGAAGAGAATGCAGCATGGCCGAGCACTGTAGCAGACCGAGCACTGTAACAATCCGAGCTTCTGAAGCAGACCGAGCTAAAGTTGAAGAAGGTCGTGCTACTGTAGCAACCGTGCCTGAAGAGAGCAATGCAGCATGACCGAGCACTGCAGCTGTTCAAGCACTGTAGCAGGCCGAGCTACTGAAGAAGAAGAAGATCGAGCACTGTAGCAGGCCGAGCTACCGAAGAAAAGGAGTCCGAGCACTGTAGCAGTCCGAGTTACTGAAGAAGTAGTCCAAGCACTATAGCAGTCCGAGCACTGTAGCAGGCCGAGCTACTAAAGAAGAAGTATGAACACTGTAGCAGCCCGAGCACTATAGCAGACCGAGCACTGTAGCAGTCCTCCTGTCTAACAAAAGGATTACTTTTGACTAGTAGTCTCACCTTTTCGACCGACAGCTCATTGCCTTGCATTGCAAGAAGCCATCCGGTATGATGGAGACCTGGACTTCAAATACAGTGAAGAAACGATTTCACGTCCGTCTGTATAAATGAGGCCTCCCAGAGGGCTGCAGGAGGGGGATCCCGTGTGAAGAAGGAAGAGAAGAAGAAGAAGAGAAAAGAGAGAGGAAAGGAGAAGCTCCTACTCCCCCTTACTGCTCCGTCCACCACCGTCTGTGTGAAGAGGAGAAAATGAAGAAGAGAAAAGAGAGAGGAAGGAGCGGATGCTCCATTATTCCCCCCCTGTATTTCTATTTTCATTCTCTCCCCCCTGCAATGTATTAGCCCATGTATTTCTCCCCTTTTATGAGGAATAGTGGAAAAGCTTACAAACATTTTCTATATCTTCCTACAAATATTTCTTATATGTCTGCATTTCTCGCTGTTTTACTTTCTTCATGGCTCCCCATTGTCTGCCTCTGAGTACCACAGCTTCCCTTAGATACATTCACCCGGTGCGTCCCCAGTCTATGTCAGCCTAGTGTCTCCCGTCCACAGGTTTTCTCGGGCTTTCCGAAGTTTTATCAAAGGTGCTGCTGCCTTTGGCACACACCTCAAATTGTCGGGTTCCGCCACTCCTTGTGGCCGTGTTCCCCTTTACTCCCCTTACCATCCGGGTCTAGGGGAGATGCTGCCGAGTTTTCATCAGAATTAGCCTAAAAACAACAACAATAAAAGGAGAGCAACAATATAAAAGGAAACGACAAATAAACAGAATGAAACACCAATGAAACGGCTTCGCCGAAATAACAACGAACCATGGAGATCTCGAATAACTGAACACTTACATCTTTATGACGGACTGTCGAACATAACCACGAACATGGTCTACATGAATAAAAGAAAACAAATCAAAATTCCTCACATACATTCCATGAATAAAAGCAATTCTTCACATGCAGTCCATGAATAAAAGAAGGCTAATCATATGTATTTCATACGCTTTCTCAGCCTTTACCCGGCACACTTTTCAGCCTCTACCCGGCACGCTTTCTCAACCTTTACCCGGCACACTTTTCAGCCCTTTACCCGGCACACTTTAATTTGTAGTCCTCTATCCGACACACCCGATCTGCCCCTCTATCCGGCATAATCTTGACTTGCCTTTACCCGTTACACCATCTCCCTTGCTCGGGTCTTAGGGAGTCACTATCGGATTTTTGCCAGGATTAATATAATAAAATAGTCATAATAACAATAATAATAGAGGAAAAGGAATAACACAAAAAGAAATATGAAATAAATGAAATGAACAATAATGAAGCGGCTCTGAAGATTACAAGGAGGGATAAAACAGAAACAGATAAAAAAGGTCATATATGTGAAGAACTTACAAACAAATAATAATAATAAAAATAAAAGGGGTAAAAATAATAATAATAAAATAATAAAAATAATAAAAGGGGAGAAAGATAGTAAAAATAAAAATAATAATAATAATAATAATAAAAGAAATGATAATAAATAAATAAATAAATAAAGATAAAAAGAAAGTAATAATAAATAAAATAATAAAATAATAAATAAACCTTCAAGCCGGAGTATTGCTGGAAGCCCTGTCTTCAGACCCTGAACCCTATACACAACGTGCACAGACCCTGAACTCTATACACAACCTGCACAGACCTCAAATGTGCACAGACCCTCCCACACATACACACACCAAATGCAATAAAAAGAAATAATAATAACAATAATGATAAAAGCAAACCTAGAAAATAATATGATAAAGTATAATAAATATATAAATATTTATATTCAATAAATAAATAAATAAATAAAAAGGTGTGTGATAAATAAATAAAAACAATAAACTTACCCCCAAAATATATAAAAAAATAACAAGTAATAATGATAAAAATTCAAATAATAATAAAATGATGAGATCCGCTCCGCAGCCCCGTTCTCCTCAAGATCCGGTATAAAGAGAACATTAACGCCGCCCCTCCAAGTCGGGTTCGGACCTTGGGAGCCATCCCAATATGGCCATAATCTGACATTACTCTGAGCCGATAGTTCATCAATTCGGACCCTTTCCCATTGGGATTCGTTCTCGCTCTTTCATTGAAATTGCCGTGAACTGGGCATACATTCGTACGGATTTATTTTCGTCGACGTCGCACCTTCAATACGGACCTTTGCCTGAACATAAAGTGGTCCATGAGTGACCGACGAAATCTGATTGGAACGAGAAGGCTCTCGTCATCCCCGGACCCTTTGCATGGGAATGCCAATAAGGCCTCTGTGGGCCATGCTTAGACCTCGGGTCCGCCCCGATCATGGTCATTGCCTGACCCATGTCCTCGGCCTATAGCCTGCTATCTTCGAATACGTCTTTGTTTTGGGGTCTAATCCCGGGACATTTTTCCGCTGCCCTTTCGGCACCTGAAATAGTGACGATGCCCACGCGAACCTGACTTCAACCGCGTGGGGCCCACTGCAGTATGGTCGCAGCTTGATCTTGCACCGGGTCGACAAACTTGTTGGTTTCTGACCGCTTTAATCGGGATTTAACTGAATATTTCTCGTTCCTCCGAACAATAAATTTGTCACATCTTGACATACATATGTTCCAGTTTTCTCGTGACGATTGTGCTTTTCTCGAGCCGGACACTCGTCCGAACATTAAATGGTCAACATGTGACCGACAAGAGCTTGAATACTTTCTTCACGCCCTCGTACAAGGACTTCAATGTTTCTAAATAGATTTTTATGCAATTAATTTTCTGGCCATGAGGCCCTGATTCTCGGTGATTAATCAAGGGTATTCCCCTCTCCGAGGGGATGTAAATGACACTATGACCTTTATGGCGCGGCGGGTTTTGGTCCCAACACAAACTACACAATCGTCTGATTAGTTAGAACGAGCGCACAATAAATTGTCACTTTGTGACTGGCACACCCACGCACTGAAATAAACGAACAATATAATAGGCAAATTTTAGTGCGTCCACATCACTCGAACCCTACCTCGCAAACGGAGAAACTGCTATGCTAGAAGTAAGCGAGTACCTCGGAAAGGGAAGCCCTGCCATCTACAAAACACCGGTCTCACGGCACGAAAACTAACACACGTGCCATGGTGAAACGACCGGAACACCACGACCAACACGACAAAAACCCGAAGGTCGAAGTCGCAATGACTGACAGTCTGTCACTCCCAACTTGACAGGGGTACCTCCCACAAGAAGCACAGTCGATTGCGCCCCTGACAACTTACACTGCACCGCAGGTGAACTACCTGACATGGTAGCGCCTACCAGAGGCACGGACACCGACAAGTAATCACAAAGCAAGTGACTAGCTAGGGTCACGCCCGTCGGCATGGGTCCGCTGCCCCCAACCACGTGTGCACACACAGACCATGCGTCCTAGGTCTGGCCTCTAACTGATTTTCCCCTGGAGCCGGACTCTGGCTACCGACGAGGGGCCCGACAGAAACCAGTCTAAAAACCGTCCTCAGGGTAGCCTCTCCACCACTCCCTGGTGGGTCCACTCGCGTGCAGGCAGGCTACGACTAGTGGAGGGTCACTGAAGGAGTAGACTCTCAAGTCAACGGAAAACTACGTCCGCATCCGACGACGTACGGGGACCATCCCACGTACCAGCACCGTCACACGGCGACCACGGTCGGAAAAGAAATGGGACTGCGAACCGCCCGGTGCAGCCCTAAGCCTGGCGGTCTACTCTAGACGCGCCACAGGCTCTGACGGTCTAAGGTTGGACCGTCACAGCCATCTGACGGCCCAACACAGGGGCGTCAGAACCTCAGTGCAAAAACGACTGTGACGCGCCTACCCCCGTGTGTCACAGGCCCTGACGCACCCAGCCTGGGGCGTCACAAGACACGAAGGAACAAACTGTGACGCGTGCCACTCGGTGCGTCACAGACTGTAACGAACCAATCTTGGTGCATTACAGGGTGGAAATACGTCCGCTCTGACGCACCCACACAGGGGCGTCACAAGGGTGTGACGCGCCAGGCCTGGTGCGTCACACGCCTTAACCTCCAACGGTCAAAAACCAACGGTCGAAAGCCAACGGTCAGATCGTCCCTGACGGTCCAACCTAGGCGCGTCATAGTGCCGTGACGGCCTATTGTGGGACCATCACAGCCTACAGACCCCCAATTGGCTAAAGCAGAACTTTGACGCGCCCACACTAGGGCGTCACAGGATGTGACGGTCTCTGGAAGGACCGTCACACCGGTCCGACGGTGAAACGGCGTGAAACGCCCAAAACCTCAAACCACGCCCCCATACCTCCGTAGGAGAGGGGGAAAACAAAGGGGAAGACCCCTGGAGACCCCTAGCATGATTCTAGGCCATCAAAATACCGAACCACGGCTCCAATCCATAGATCGGGCGAACCCTCCCCAAAGCATGATTTTGCCCTACCCGCTCAAAAACACCCCTCTCGGCTCCCATTCGGCCTACAAATCGCGGGGGATGACGGGATGAGCATAGGGATTCTTCCCCCTACCTTAATGGAGTGAAAGCTCCACCGAATCAAGCTCAAACCACCAAGAATGCTTTTAGGAACTCCGCTCCTTCACGCTTCCCACGGACACCGTACGCCCACGAGCTCGCCTCGCCGCCGCCCACGTCGCCGCCCCGCCGCCGACTGCAGCCGAAGAGAGGTCCGCGACGTCGAAATGAGAGAGAGAGAGGAAGAGGGGGGTGCTCACGGTGGGAGGAAGAAAAAGAAGAAGAAGAAAGAGAAGGGTGTGGAGAGAGAAAATAAGAGATATTTATAGAAAATCCAAAAATTTTGGAAAACACCGAAAAATTTAAAATTACGTTTCCGAGATCCTCGGAACGCACCGATCGCAACGGTACCACTCGTGTCTAGGTGAATGACCCGGTTCACCCGCAACGAGGTTCCGAAGGAATCACTGAAACCCGTACCGAAAATCAGAAAACACGCGTGAAAAAGCCGCGGATGCAGTCCGGGCCTCCGAAACAACTCCGGATCGCGCCGATCTGAACACGAAAGATGTCCGAAACGAAATTTTGGACACCACGGAGTTGGACACTCCGAGAAAGCAGATCCGAGACCCACGAAGAAGGATCCGAAAGGTCGGAGATATTACACCACCTCTTGTGCCTGTAGGGGCCACCTCTAGAGTCCTACTTACCTGGGGGTTTGATTGCGTGAATGTGTGCTATATGTGCCCAGCGACGAGGACGTCGCCTATACAAGAGGGGTAGATTGTAGCACTCTCAAATATAGCTAAGTTGTACTCTATATCACCGAGACGCCTTTTGAAGTATCGTCTCAGTTCTTGTAAAGAACTCCGAAGTTAAGCGTGCTTAATGTGGAGTAATACTAGGATGGGTGACCTGCCCGGGAAGTCCCCCATTCTGGAGCCGATTACCCTTAGAAAGGGACAAAACCGTAAGGCCGGTAGGCCAAAGCGGATAATACCTCAACAGTATAGAGTACGGGGCGTGACATATCAATTCCCCTACTGACAAAAGTAATTAAATCATGAGCGGACACACACATGGTTGGTGTTATTTTTAAACCCCCTCTCGAACGCGAAAGGGTAGGAAAATGAGATGATGAATGAAGTCACGTGCAGAAATGCAGGGAATGGTGCCCTCTCAAAGAGGAGCGTGATGCGAGTAAAAATGACAAATGATGCATGCAAACTAAAAATGGAAAGAACAAGGAAGAATGGAGGGTTTGGAAGAGCGTATGGGACGCCGATGGCGAGATTCGGCAGAGCTTCGGCAGTGTGAGGATGACGTGGAAGCGCGGGGGATGAAGCAGCGCCCTTTCTCTCGCGAGCACGCGGGCACCCGGAAGTCAGACAGAACCTCCCCTAAAGAAGCCTCAAACCTGGAACGATTTTGGTAGAGTAACCCCCTCCTCTGTCGGATCTGAAGCCCCCTGGTTTTGAGGGAGGGGCTCCTCTATTTATAGGGAAAATTTTTATTGACGCATCTTTGGTCTAGGATGCGTTCATCTTGACACGTCCCTGTTCCTAGACGCCTTAAGGAATTTAAAAATATTTTCTTACATTTTTATTATATTTAAATGAATGGACGCATCTGAGTGATGGGACGCGTTACATTAACGCGTCCCAGATCCCAGATGCGTCAAATGTTTTCCAACAAAGCAGCGCCGAAAGTTGTCGACAACGGAGAAAGCAATTGATTTCGGCGCCTAACCACGACTTTTGAAGGACAAGTCTGGTCAGCAAGACGTCTTTGTGTTTGGATTTATTTGAAATGTCAAACTGAGCGGCAGAAGCAGCGCCGCCCGCGTGCTGCACGAGGCTCTTATGAAGGCGTCTTGGTTGCCTAACGCCTTTAAAGAAGGCATCAAGGTCCCCCGCCACGTTTAAAATGCCTTTCTAGAAAAATTCAGAAAAATGTGAAAAAATCCATAAAAATAGGAAATCATTTAAATAACTCGAAATGTGAAAGCCGCTTCGGGGCGTCTTAGTGGAACATGAGATTTAATCACGGAAATGCCAAAAACAGCGTGTCTACATTATAGACTTGAAATTTTGGGTGTCCACGGAGCACTTGCGGCCTCTTTGGTCATGGTGCTCTATCTCTCTCGCGGTGAATAGAGCAAGGCCGGCAGCGGCCTGCTCTTTCCTTCCTTGCACAACACACACACACACACACACACACACACACACACACACACACACACACACACACACACACACACACACACACACACACACACACACACACACACAAATATAGCAGCAAGGTAGCTAGCGTCAACCGTGTGAGGTTTTGCAAGCTCCAGCAAATTCCTCCTCCACGTACTGCTCTGACAGCATTCGCACTGCTCCTCCGGTGGCATATCCGCCTAGGCAAATGACCGTGACACTCGCAGTGTCTGTTGAGCTTGCCCTCAAGGACTGCCATCATCTTCCTCGTTTCCAACATCTCCTTCGAATAGGGCAAAAAGAGAGCCCTGTGGGCATCATCGCCGGTGCCCTAGAGGGGAGGATGATGTACCCTCCTTCTTCCTGGTGAACTGATCTCCATCTCCATGGAGGTCGATCACATCTCATGGGGGTCCCCATGGCCACAAACAATCTTGAAAAATCAATTACAAAAATACACAAAAATTTCAAAAATAAGTTAGAATCACGAGCTATCAACCTGGCTCTGATAGCACTGTAAGGAACTGAGCTAGGATCGTGAAAAATGTAGCAGTTATAGGAAATTAAATTTTTTTATCTCGGTCGAGTCGATCGCTCCGGTGTGATTCCAAATAATAATCTAGAACAACATCCGATTTTACCTCAATGATACGCAGATTATAGTGAAGTGGAAAGTGATCCCCCATGACGGTAATGAATTGCACAAGTGCCCGATCTCTAGTAGTATCTACATGGGCACATATGGCGAAGTTCTCTCCATGCAACGCTCCATAAATGATCTCTTTAGCTGCACTCCAGCATAGTCTCTACACTAGAGACAAGATGGAGAAGAGAGAGAGAAGAGGGCACTCCTCCCAAGGAGAAGAGAGAGAAAGAGGGTGGCCTCATTGAGAAAACCCTAGATGCTTGGCCCAGGGTTCCCTATATGCAACTATTTATATACTCCTTAATTTTTCACAAAAAATCTTCATAAGTCTAAAATTACATAAATACTCATGTCATCCATAACCTTAATGTGTGTGATCCTCTAGGCCCAATGTCAGTGTCGTTTTAGGCCCATTAAGTTTAATAACTCATTCTTAGATTTTATACATTAATATTTAACATAGGAATAATTATTCAATCATATCAGGACTTAAATAATTAACTCATCATTATTCAATCATATCAAGACTTAAATAATTAACTCATCATGTTATGATAGATAATTATCTCATGATTATTTCTCTATTTAGCTTTCAGGTCATTGTAAGTACAAAGTAACACTCTGTGACCCCAGAAGATAAAGGGGGTCTATAAAACTACTCTGCGACCTTTCTGTCAATAGTTACCACACAGTTATAGTCCTTCATTCATACACAATGTCCCTAGTCATAATTAAAGGTATGGTCATACTATCAAACTCTTCTTATTTATGACTTAATGAATACACTCTAAGTCCAACGTGCAAAGGAGTTTTCCAGTGAACTATGTAACCCTGGCTAGAGGTTCTCCCTGAGTACCATTCATAGGGCATTCTCTCATACTATATCTGTAACGACCCGAGAATCCGATTACCGGGAAGGCCCGATAACCCGAGACTCGTACCGCCACCCACGAGTCCGAAGACTCGGAAGGGTTAAAAGGATGGTGTGGAAACTACATAAGCATCACAGATAATTACAGAAATTAAACAGTTATAATAATTAGCAGGAAATAAATTAACAATTTACATGGTCCACAATAAAGAACGACATCAGCAACAGTAGTCCACGACTAGTACAGTGACAACAAAGAAAAGTACAGCTACACGGGGCATACCCCGGCTCTGACCTCTGGCACTACCTCTGGGCACCCGCACCACGCTGCGCTCCTGACGCGCTCCCCGAAGGTGGCGTCTCACCTGAAACACGGTGAAAACACGCAGGGAATGAGTCTCGGAACAAGACTCAGTAGGGATCACTCGAACCCTACCTCGTAAAATGAGAAACCACTACTCTAGCGGTAGGAAAGTACCTCGGAAAGGAAAGTCCTGCACTCTATAGAACTAGACCTTACGGCACGTAAACCGACACACGTGCCACGGTACGAGAAGACCGAAACTCAACGGTCGAACCGCCAAAACCTGAAGGTCGGAAACACACGACTGACAGTCTGTCACTCCGTACTCGACAGGAATACCACCCACTAGAAGCACAACCGGTAGCGTCCCCTGACGTCTGACACCGCACCGCAGGTGAACCGCCTGACGTGGTAGGTCCTACCCGAGGTGCAAACACCGTACAAGTAAACACGAACAAGTGACTAGCTGGGGTCACGCCCGTCGGCGTGGGTCCAACCGCCCCCAACCACGTGTGCACACACAGACCGCGCGTCCCTGGTCTGGTCCTCTGACCGGTTTTCCCCTCAGCCGGACTCTGGCTGCAAGACGTGGGGCCCAATGGTAACCGGTCCACAAACCGTCTCGAAAGGTCGGCCCGTACACCACTCCCTGGTGCGACTAGCACCCGCGTACTAGTATGCTACGACTAGTGGAGGGTCACTGAAGGAGTAGACTCTCGAGTCAACGGAAAACGACATCCGAATCCGACAACGTGTGGGAATCACCCCACGCACTAGCTCCGTCGCACGGTGACCACGGTCGGAAAAGAAACAGACGCACTGCCCACGGTCAAACGCCTGATCGAGGCAAACGGGACTTCCGGACACCAAAGACACGGTCACGGAACTCCACGGGGTGCCCGGGACGCACACACGGTCCAAGGGGAACACCCAACAACGAATCAAACCGCGCTAGGGATACCTAGCGCGACAAGGAAGAAGGCGCTAGGGAACCCTAGCGCAACAGAGAAGATCGCGCTAGGACTCCCTAGCGCGATAGGGACCATCGCGCTAGGGAACCCTAGCGCGACAAGGACCATCGCGCTAGGTCCTCCTAGCACGACAAGGATAATCGCGCTAGGACCCTATAGCGCGACACGAACCGCCAAACTGTTCATCTTCTCCGATGAACGCGCTCGGTCGGGGCAGCGCGACACTCAAGAACGCGCTACTGGAGTATAGCGCATTCTCAGTCCGCGGCCGAAAACGGTAGAAACGCCCAAAAATTCTAACCACGCCCCCATGCCTCCATAGGAGAGGGGGAAAATAAGGGGGAGGACCCCTGGGGACCCCTAGCATGATTCTAGGCCATCAAAACACGAAATCATGCATCAAATCCATAGATCGGGCGAGCTCTCCCCAAATCATGGAAAAACCCAAAAATGCTCAAACGATCCCCTCTCGGCCTCCCCGCGGCCTATAAATCACGGAAAAGATCGGCATGAGGCTAAGGAACGTCACCCTACCTCAATGGAGCAAATGCTCCGCCGAATCAATCACGAAGAACGCTTTAAGCTTCACGAGCTCCCCACGCTTCCCACGCTCGCCGCACGCCCACGAGCTCGCCTCGCCGCCGCCCACACGTCCGCCCCGTCGCCCCGCCGCCGTCCGTAGCCGGAGAGGGGTTCGCTGCGTCTGAATGGGAGAGAGGGAGAGAGGAGGGTGTCACGGTGGGAAGAAACGGAGGAAGAAGAAGAAGAAGAAAGAGAAAGGAGAAAAGAAAAAGAAAAAGAATTAGGGCTATATAGAAAATCCGAATTTTTGAAAAAATATCAAAAAATAGAAAAATACATTTCCGGAATCCTCGGAACGCACCGATCGCAACGGTACCACTCGTGCCCGGGTGAACCGCCCGGTTCGCCCGCAGCGAGCTTCCGAAGAAAAAGCCGAAACACACACCGGAAATTGGAAAACATACGCGGAAAAGCCGCGGAACACCTCCGGGCCTCCGAAACGACTCCGGATCGCGCCGATCCGAACACGAAAGATGTCCGAAATAAAATTTCGGACACAACAAAGCCGGACGCTTCGAAAACCAGATCCGGGACCCACGAAGAAGGATCCGAAAGGTCCGGGATATTACAGCCCTCCCCCCTTAAGGAATTTCGTCCTCGAAATTGAGAACAACCCAAGGGGAAGGAAGAGGAAGACTCACTCAAACAGATACGGGAACTGCTGACGCATCTCATCCTCACGTTCCCACGAAGCCTCACCACCAGAGTGTAGTTGCCACACGACCTTCACCAAGGGAATAACCTTGTTCCGCAGGCGCTGCTCTCGCCTATCCTCCACGCGGATCGGAAACTCTGGGAGAGAAAGATCTGGAGTCACCTCAGGCCAAACGGAAAACTCGAGCGCATGAGAGTCATCGGGCATATACTTCCGCAACATCGAGACGTGGAACACGTCATGCACCGACGCCAACTCAGGAGGTAACTGCAACCGGTAAGCAACCTCACCGATGCGCTCCACAATCGCGAAAGGACCAATATAGCGGGGACTCAGCTTCCCACGCCGTCCAAAACGCATCACCCCCTTCATCGGAGAAACTCTCAAGAACACATGATCGCTCACGGCGAACTCGAGAGGCTGCCGCCTATGGTCAGCATAGCTCTTCTGCCGACTCTGGGCCGTCAACATGTTCTGACGAACCAGGTGTACAACATCCACACATTGCTACACCAATTCCGGTCCCGTCAAAACACGCTCACCCACCTCAAACCAATCGAGTGGAGTCCGACAAGGACGCCCGTACAAAGCCTCGTAAGGAGCCATGCCGATGCTCGAATGATAGCTGTTGTTATAGGCAAACTCCACCAACGGTAGGTGATGAATCCAACTCCCCTGTCACTCCAGACAGCAGGATCTCAGCATGTTCTCCAAAGTCTGAATGGTCCTCTCAGACTGACCATCTGACTGAGGATGATACGCCGAGCTAAATGCCAACTCCGTGCCAAGAGCTCGCTGGAAACCCCTCCAGAATCCAGAAGTGAAGCGCGGATCCCGATCCGACACGATCGAAATGGGAACCCCATGCAACGGCACGATCCTCTCCACATACAAACGAGCCAACTTAGACACGCTCCAGCTGACCTTGACCGGTAACAACCGCGTCACCTTCGTCAGCCGATCCACCAGCAACTAAATACTGTCCTGCCCACTCGGGGTCCTCGGCAACCCCACCACAAAATCCGTTGTCACATGGTCCCACTTCCAAGCAGGAACATCCAAGGGCTGGAGAGTACCTCCTGGTCGCTGATGCTCCGCCTTAACCTGCTGACAGATCAGGCACCCGGCCACAAATTCGACAACATCTCTCTTCATGCTAGGCCACCAGAACTGCCTCCGCAAGTTCCGATACATCTTCGTCGCACCTGGGTGTACAGTGTACCTGCTCCCATGAGCCTCGCGCAGCACCACACGACGAATCTGCTCCTCGGCTGGGACGTACAACCTGCCACGAAACCTCGCAGCACCGTCCTCACCGAGCTCCACATCAGCCATCGCAAGAATCCGGGGCAACTCAGGGTCCGCATGTTGAGCCTCTGTCACCTGTCGACGGATAGCAGGAGTGACAGTCAGACTCGCAAGCACCGCCAACCCTGGCTCCTGGGGAATCTTGAGCCTGAAAGATACTTCGGGCACTTGTTCCCAGAGCCTCCACCTCCTCAACATCAAGGCACTGACCGCAACCTTCCGACTCAAGGCATCGGCAACGACATTCATCCTGCCCGGCTGATAAGACAGGGTGAAGTCGTAGTCCTTCATGAACTCCATCCAACGCCTTTGCCTAAGGTTCAGATCTCTCTGCGAGAACACATACCTCAAACTCTGATGGTCAGTAAACACCACGAACTTCTCGCCGTACAGATAATGCCTCCAGATCTTCAGCGCGAAGATCACCGCCGCCAACTCAAGGTCATGGGTGGGGTAGTTCTCCTCGTGGGGTTTTAGCTGCCGAGATGCATAAGCCACCACTCTACCATGCTGCATCAGAACAGCACCCAATCCGACGCCGGAAGCATCTGTACACACCACAAAACCTCCCGATCCAGAGGGCAAAACCAACACCGGAGCCGAGGTGAGCAATCTCTTCAGTTCGCTGAAGCTCTGCTCACACTCCTCGGACCAAACGAAAGGCACATCCTTCCGCGTGAGCCTAGTCATCGGGGTCACAATGCGGGAAAAAACCTGGATAAACCGACGATAATAACCCGCAAGCCCTAAGAAACTCCGGATCTCCGTCACCGTCCTCGGCCTCGGCCACTGCATCACTGCCTCGACCTTGGCGGGGTCCACGGAAATGCCATCACCAGAAATCACATGCCCCAGAAAATGCACCTCGCTGAGTCAAAACTCGCACTTGCTGAGCTTCGCATACAACTGGTGACCTCGCAACGTCTGCAGCACCACACCCAAATGGTACACGTGCTCCTCGGCAGACCGCGAATAAACAAGGATGTCATCCACGAAAATGACCACGAACTGGTCCAAATACGGATGAAACACCCTCTGCATCAAGTCCATGAAGGCTGCTGGGGCATTGGTGAGCCCGAACGGCATCACCAAAAACTCATAATGCCCGTACCTCGTACTGAATGCAGTCTTCTCCACATCGGACTCGCGAATTCTCAGCTGATAGTAACCGGACCGCAAATCAATCCGCGAGAACACTCGCGCAGACTGCAGCTGGTCGAACAAATCATCAATCCGCGGCAACGGATACTTGTTCTTAATGGTCACTTCATTCAGCTGCCGATAGTCAATGCACAACCGCAGACTACCGTCCTTCTTCTTTACAAACAACACGGGCGCACCCCAAGGGAAAAAGCTAGGACGAATATACCCCTTGGCCAACAGCTCCTGCAACTGCGCCCGCAACTCCCTCAACTCAGTGGGGGCCATACGGTAGGGGGCCTTCGCCAAAGGTCCCGTACCAGGCACAACCTCGACCACGAAATCGATCTCCCGCTGGGGAGGTAACCCAGGCAACTCCTCAGGGAAAACGTCGGGAAACTCGCACACCACCACAATGTCCTCGACATCCGGCTCCATTCGGTCCGACACAACCACGGACGCGAGAAAACCTTGACAACCGGAATCAAGCAATCGACGGGCTCGAATAACAGAGATAAGGAATCGAGAAGAGGTGGAACGGATACCTTGGCAATAGAAGGTCCGCTTGCTCGGATGCTGGAAGTAGACCCTCTTCATCCCACAATCCACCACCGCTCCATGAGTCTCGAGCCAGTCCATGCCTAGAATCACATCGTAATCCCGAAGCTGCAACGTATACAACCTGCCTGGCATACTCCGCCCATCGATCCACACCGGAACCTAGTCGAAGCAATACGGAGTGACCATAAAGTCACCCGAAGGCAACTCCACTGCCAAATCACAGGACAACTGGGTCACCGGCTCCTCGACGCTCGACGCGAAATCCTCCGAAATAAACGAATGAGACGCGCCAGAATCAAATAAAACCCGAGCCGCACAACCCAAAATCTGAACGGTACCTTCCACGAGCTGCGACGCCACTGCCTCTGCCCTGGTCAAGTGCGTGATCTGGCCACAATCCCTCTGCCTGCCTCCCACGCTAGCTGACCTGGGTAGCGGCGGATACTGTCCTTGCTGCTGCTGCTGCTGCCTCTGCTGCTGGGGAACCTGCTGCTGCTGAGGATACTGCTGCTGCGGCGGCCTCTGAGGACAGTCACGCGCCATGTGCCCTGGCTGGTCACACCAAAAACAGATGATCGGCGCCGTGCACTGCCTGCCTGGGTGGGTCCCACCACACCGTGGACAAGGTCCTCGGGATCCACCACCTGATCCCTGACGCTGCAACGAAATCGGCTACTGTACACTGCCCGATGAAGCCTGCCCCTGATCCCTGGACTTCTTCTTGCCGAACCCTCTCTTGAAGAACTTCTTGACCTTCGTGCCAAAGGACGCAGATCCTGTCACCGACGCTGCCTGTGCCGGTACTCCTGAACCACTCATCGCATGCTGGAAGGAACCCTGCTGCTGGGTAGCCGACTGCTGGCTACGACCTGACACGGACTGCCCCTGGCTGATCGGTCCTCGAGTCCTCTGCATATCCATCTCCAGAGAAATGACAACACGAGACGCTGTCTCAAGATCAGTGGCCCCATTCGCGATCAAGTGGTGCCTCAGCTCCAGTCTCAAGCCCTGCACAAACTGCGCGGTCCTCACCCTCTCATGCTCCATGATATGAGGTGCGTACCGACCCAGCTCGACAAATCGGGCCCTGTACTGCAACACGGACATGTCGCCCTGCACCAGCTCCAGAAACCCCCGCATCCGCTGCGTAGCAACAACATCTGGACAGTACGTACGCTCGAAAGCACTGACAAAGTCATCCCACTCGATCTGCTCAAGTGGACGAAGCTGAATGGACGTCTTCCACTCGGAAGACCACCACCTCCGAGCCGTACCCTGCAACTACACCACTCTGTCCTCGGCAGCACTCTTCGCAGAACTGAACACCCGTTCCATCTCATCGAGCCAATCACGAGCCGCATCAGGGTCTGCCTGGCCGCTAAAATAAGGTGGATGGAACTGCATGAAGTCCCTCACCGCTCGGCCTAGCCCACCCCTGACAAACGAGCCCTCACCAGCCTCTCCGCCGAACTGCTGAGACATGAGATGGTACATGCCACGGAAGAAATCCTTGGCCCCCGGAGCTCTCGCAGCATCCGCGGCCTCGGTAGCTCCCGGAACTCTGCTATGCTCCTCCTGGTCCATCTGGACCCCCTGCTGGATCTCCTGACCTCCAGCCGACTGCCCCTGCTGAGAGCGAGAACTCCTCCTCGGCGCCATACTCGCTCCTGAAGCAAAAGACAGAAAACATGAAAACGGCAAGGTCAAAATAAACACACGGTGCCCAATGCCAGCGTCACCTGTACATCATCGTTGTGGACTAGTGGACCACTACAATTACCTATGATTCTCATGTAATTCCACAACCGCGCTCTGATACCAGCTGTAACGACCCGAGAATCCGATTACCGGGAAGGCCCGATAACCCGAGACTCGTACCGCCACCCACGAGTCCGAAGACTCGGAAGGGTTAAAAGGATGGTGTGGAAACTACATAAGCATCACAGATAATTGCAGAAATTAAACAGTTATAATAATTAGCAGGAAATAAATTAACAATTTACATGGTCCACAATAAAGAACGACATCAGCAACAGTACTCCACGACTAGTACAGTGACAACAAAGAAAAGTACAGCTACACGGGGCATACCCCGGCTCTGACCTCTGGCACTACCTCTGGGCACCCGCACCACGCTGCGCTCCTGACGCGCTCCCCGAAGGTGGCGTCTCACCTGAAACACGGTGAAAACACGCAGGGAATGAGTCTCGGAACAAGACTCAGTAGGGATCACTCGAACCCTACCTCGTAAAACGAGAAACCACTACTCTAGCGGTAGGAAAGTACCTCGGAAAGGAAAGCCCTGCACTCTACAGAACTAGACCCTACGGCACGTAAACCGACACACGTGCCACGGTACGAGAAGACCGAAACTCAACGGTCGAACCGCCAAAACCTGAAGGTCGGAAACACACGACTGACAGTCTGTCACTCCGTACTCGACAGGAGTACCACCCACTAGAAGCACAGCCGGTAGCGTCCCCTGACGTCTGACACCGCACCGCAGGTGAACCGCCTGACGTGGTAGGTCCTACCCGAGGCGCAAACACCGTACAAGTAAACACGAACAAGTGACTAGCTGGGGTCACGCCCGTCGACGTGGGTCCAACCGCCCCCAACCACGTGCGCACACACAGACCGCGCGTCCCTGGTCTGGTCCTCTGACCGGTTTTTCCCTCAGCCGGACTCTGGCTGCAAGACGTGGGGCCCAACGGTAACCGGTCCACAAACCGTCTCGAAAGGTCAGCCCGTACACCACTCCCTGGTGCTACTAGCACCCGCGTACTAGTAGGCTACGACTAGTGGAGGGTCACTGAAGGAGTAGACTCTCGAGTCAACGGAAAACGACATCCGAATCCGACAACGTGTGGGAATCACCCCACGCACTAGCTCCGTCGCACGGTGACCACGGTCGGAAAAGAAACAGACGCACTGCCCACGGTCAAACGCCTGACCGAGGCAAACGGGACTTCCGGACACCAAAGACACGGTCACGGAACTCCACGGGGTGCCCGGGACGCACACACGGCCCAAGGGGAACACCCAACAACGAATTAAACCGCGCTAGGGATACCTAGCGCGATAAGGAAGAACGCGCTAGGGAACCCTAGCGCAACAGAGAAGATCGCGCTAGGACTCCCTAGCGCGACAGGGACCATCGCGCTAGGGAACCCTAGCGCGACAAGGACCATCGCGCTAGGTCCTCCTAGCGCGACAAGGATAATCGCGCTAGGACCCTATAGCGCGACACGAACTGCCAAACTGTTCATCTTCTCCGATGAACGCGCTCGGTCGGGGCAGCGCGACACTCAAGAACGCGCTACTGGAGTATAGCGCGTTCTCAGTCCGCGGCCGAAAACGGTAGAAACGCCCAAAAATTCTAACCACGCCCCCATGCCTCCATAGGAGAGGGGGAAAACAAGGGGGAGGACCCCTGGGGACCCCTAGCATGATTCTAGGCCATCAAAATACGAAATCATGCATCAAATCCATAGATCGGGCGAGCTCTCCCCAAATCATGGAAAAACCCAAAAACGCTCAAGCGATCCCCTCTCGGCCTCCCCGCGGCCTATAAATCACGGAAAAGATCGGCATGATGCTAAGGAACGTCACCCTACCTCAATGGAGCAAATGCTCCGCCGAATCAATCACGAAGAACGCTTTAAGCTTCACGAGCTCCCCACGCTTCCCACGCTCGCCGCACGCCCACGAGCTCACCTCGCCGCCGCCCACACGTCCGCGCCGTCGCCCCGCCGCCGTCCGTAGCCGGAGAGGGGTTCGCCGCGTCCGAATGGGAGAGAGGGAGAGGGGAGGGTGTCACGGTGGGAAGAAACGGAGGAAGAAGAAGAAGAAGAAAGAGAAAGGAGAAAAGAAAAAGAAAAAGAATTAGGGCTATATAGAAAATCTGAATTTTTGAAAAAATATCAAAAAATAGAAAAATACATTTCCGGAATCCTCGGAACGCACCGATCGCAACGGTACCACTCGTGCCCGGGTGAACCGCCCGGTTCGCCCGCAGCGAGCTTCCGAAGAAAAAGCCGAAACACACACCGGAAATCGGAAAACACACGCGGAAAAGCCGCGGAACGCCTCCGGGCCTCCGAAACGACTCCGGATCGCGCCGATCCGAACACGAAAGATGTCCGAAACGAAATTTTGGACACAACAGAGCCGGACGCTCCGAAAACTAGATCCGGGACCCACGAAGAAGGATCTGAAAGGTCCGGGATATTACAATATCTAAGAGTGAATAATACACTGTTGTCACTCAATTACCTTCACATGCAATCACCAGAAACCAGAAAGGCGTCAGAAGGAGTCTCGGGTGTTACCCCAGGGGACAACCCTCGGATGCTTAAGTCAGCAACGAATTAATGAGGAATAGAGAAGAGTGAGGGAGAGAGAGAGAGAGAAGAAAATCGTAGTCGAGAGCTGAAGGGCCGTGTAGATACTCAGAACGAGTGCTCGCCGCTCCCAGGATTCACTCGGCGAGTGCTCGCTAGGTGGTAAGGTCACTAGAGGAGAACTTTCCCTTCAGCGTAGGTCGTCAATGCTTCCCTCTCGTAGCTCTGTAGGGCTAGTAGCTATATTCTCTCGTGTAGTAGATTTTGGCAGAATCATCCACCGTGTCTGTCTTCTTGGTCGTTCCCCTTCTTATAGGGGTTATCCTGGAGCGAGGAGCCTTATCCCTTGATAGGGAAGGCGTAGGAAGTGGAGTAACTCCTTTCCGCTATAGTGGTGAGATTTTCCTGTTGGAGGGCGAATACCACGGAGTCGGCTGGTCCCTCGGCTAGTCTTACGGCGCTCATGGGGCGTGCTTGCCCGTTATGGGATCTGGACCGACGTGGTAGGGGGAAACAGTCGATCGTCGGAGGGTCCTCCGACGACTAATGTGCTTTCCCGTGCTGTAGAATCCGATGGCGAGGCTAGGTTGGACCGCGCCTTACCGGGCCGTTCACTTCGAGCGCCTCTTGGGCGTGCTTAAGGAGACGGATCTGATTTGGGCCTGTCGTTATTGGGCTGCCCGTGGGCCAAACCGGATTTACCCTCCTCACTTCCCCCCTACTCTCGGTTGCTGAGCACTCTGCAGGGGCCCGAGAGTAGAACATGAGAGGGTATGTCGGAACGCAGGATTTGAGGTTGATCCCCATGTTGGCATGGGAGTCGATGAGTCCGGCATCGTGCTTGGTGCGCAAGGTGCCTCTAACTGTAATCATGATCGACGCTCTGTCTCTTCTGGGAGCGCGGGCTCGAACGGGTGTCTGGCGCGGGTGGTCGTACTGTGATGGCGACGGGCGCCATTCCACCTACCCCCCTGAGGGGGCAGTACTGGTCCGACGTGGGCAGTTATAAGAACTACCTTAGGGTCTCCTTCTAAACCCCACCTGAGTCCGCTGCTTGTCGTGTTCGTCGTAGGCGTCCCCTTCCTTCGCCTGGTGAGGACCTTCTCTTCTCTTGCTTCTTATTCTTTTTTAATCTTCAGTGGCCATGCCTCCTCGTAGGAGAAACCTTCGTGTCAGCACTTCCTCTTCTGTTGAAGAAATGGCGGCTAGGCGCGGTAGCGCTCCGAGCAATTCAGGTGTCGGAGCCAGTCGTTCTGATTCCCCGCCGCTAGTGGCATATAGGGTGGTGCGAGGGCTGTGAGAAGCCTTCCAGATCCCGCCCGACTTTGACATTATCTTCCCAACTGTGGATGACTATCAGTTGAGTCTTCCGTCGGGCGGATTTATGGTCCCCGTGGCTTCTTTCCAGGCGGGCTTTTGCCTGCCCATTCATCCTTTCATCGCGTCCGTCCTCCACCATTACGGTCGGCACCCAGGGGAAATAACTCCCAATTCATACCACATCCTCTGTGGATTTATTTATGCATGTCGGAGAGCGTCAGTGGAGCCGAACGTCCATCTTCTCCGGCAATTCTACCTCTTTCAGCGTTGCCCGTCCGATACGGCCTATGCCTACTTCAAGGCTCGGACCGGTTGGAACCTTGTCCAGGTCTCCGCCACTACGGCCAATCTCAAGAGTTGGTCGCAGCGTTACGTGTATCTCATCAGATCCACCGACCATGACTCTTCCGGTAGTTGGAGGTCTAGGGGGTTTCATCTTGTCTGGGCTGACAGGAAACCTCCGGCCAACGCTGAGGATCGCAAGAAGGTTGATGCCATCCTCCGGTTCTGCATGGTTGATGTGGACTTCGTGTTGACTCTGGGGCTACTGCGGGAGTTAGGATTGAGTCCTCCATTACCGTAGGGTACTGGCCTCGATTCCTCTTTGTGTTCTTCGCTAATGACCAATTGGGCTAACCTATTCTTGCTCTGTTTTCAGGGGCGCTTGAGGTTCCTATGTGGAGCTACGAGATCATCAAGTTGCCACAGTGCGCTCCCCTCCCTGTGGATCACGTTGCGCCGGGGGCCGGTCAGGTGACGATCATCGCCCCCCCAGGCTGAGGTCGCTTTTGCTCTGGGGAGGCTGCAATTTTCGGTTCCTAACGGTATCCCCCTAGTGCGTTCACCAGTAGTGCCTGCGGCTGACGAGAGGTTGAACCCCCAGGAGGATCCTCTTGAAGGGACCGCGAGCACAGCTGAAGAAGAGTCCGCCATGGCGGGCGGTAGTCGTGCCCCCCTGTCCGAGGAGGATCTGATGGCGCTAGACAACCATCGTTGTACGAGGAAAAGATTCAGGGTTTCCACCCCAGCCCGGGGTCGCATACCGCCTCCTCCGTCATCTAAGCCGCCTTCATCTGAGGCTCTGCCGCCGTCATCGGACGATCAGCTGGCGACTTCTTCTCCCTTGTCGATTTCCACAGCACTGGGATGCAACAGGGGCAAAGCCCCCGTTGTCGATGTTGATTCCCATCCTCCCCCTGTGGTCCCCTTGCGACGACCGCCCTCGCCACCCGGGGAGACGACGTCCGGCCTTTCTGAGGTTGCCATGGTTGTCGCGCTCATGGTAAGGAGTGTTCGCCTACACGGGCGCACCGAGGAGCTTGACCGCGAGGCGAAAGAGAAGTTGGTGGCTCTGGCCGCCCAGGGCGTGTGCTCGGTCACCCATGCTTTTGGCTTGTGGACGTATCACTTCGATGCCCTTGCCCAGAAGTTAGAGGCCAGCCATGCCCTTCAGGCGGAGCTCTCGGCCAGCGGCCAGGTGCTCGGGGAGCACCTGAAGGGGTCTGAGGACGCAAACGCCGGGCTTCACGAGCAGCTGGTTCAGCAAGGGTTAGCCTTGGCCGGGATGGAGCAGGACCGGGATTTCTTCCGCACCCAAGCCGACGTGGCCGAGGCCCGTGTGGTCAAACTAGGGGTGCAGGTCCAAGACTTGAATACCCATGCCCGGGAGGTCGAGGTGAAGCTTGCCATTTTGTGCTCACCGATGTCTACTGCTGGTGAGGAGGCGGTGGAGAGCTTCCGCTCCTCTTCGGTTTATCGGGACGAGCTGACCGCGGTGGCCCTGGAGTTCTACGGGCCGGCACGCGATTGCGGCTTCCGAGAGGGCTGGAGCGCTGCTGTTAAGGCCACAGCGGAGAGCCTCGGCATAGTCGTTCCAACTCTTCCTCCCCCCTTGACACCCTATGGCCCAGAGGCTGATGGTGGCGAAGGGGAGCCTGGTGACGAGGAGGCTGGTACTGAAGAGTCGGCGCCTGGCCCTAGCGTGGATGAGCGAGCAGCCGTTGAAGTCTCGATCGTGGAGGACCGCACAGTGGAGTTGGTCGACGACCTTCCTCCCTCCAGAGTTGTTTCAGCACGTGAGCCTGAAGAGCCCCAGGCATGTGACGATGTACTCGGGGAAAACCCTTGAGAGGGTACCCCCTGCTTTCTATTAATTCCTTCTGTCTTTTCCATGGCGGTAGCCGTCCCTCTATAATCTTTCCGCCTCGAAATAGAAGCCTTTCCTTTATTTCGCAACTCTTGGGATTTCTTCCGTGTATTTTCCTTCCTTCTAAATGGCTGTGAAATCTCCTGGAGATATGAACCGATACCCTTGACAGGGACTCTAAAAGGGTGTGACTTTCGGGATCCGTCGCTTCGGTTTCTGCGGATTTGCTCGAGAGGGTGAGAGCCCTTATTCTTCTGGGGACTTCACTTTTTCTTCATAAATAGCAGCTTCCGTGGCGAGCTTTGGTTATGTCTAGCCCGATGGGTTTTGAGGAGAAAGTCCTTCTACGGGATGTCATCAGGGGAGTCCGGCACTTCGTCTGACGATGAATCTCAGCAGGCCCGTCGTCAACCCTTGATCCTTCGAAGGGAGCCTCCGCCAGCTCCGTGGCGGCCATGGCCGGAGCTGGGAGTGCATGGTCCTGCGTCCGAGGACTACAGGCTCAGATATTTGGATGGCTGGCGGGAGGCTTTGGATAAAGTCAACCGCTTGTACGCCGGCAGGGGGGTTCTACTTCTTGAGCCGGACAGGTTCCGCCCCTGAGGGGGCGGGGAATCAGCCTGTATCGACCCTTCCTACTAATGGACGGGGCTCCTTTCTTATTCATCTTGTTCTCATGGTGTATGACTGTTCCCTCCATGTTCTTTGCATTGTAGGTGCGTGACGAGGCGTTTCCCACCGCTGGAGCACCTTCCTTCTGGCGGGACGGGGCGTATGACAGCGCGGAAGCTGTTTTCCCTTCTTCCACTCTGCGGGCACGGGGGGAAGCATCCTCCCGAGCCGAGGGGAGGGCTCTTCTACTTGAAGATGGCTGTCGGCGGGGCAGTAGGACTTGCTTGCTAGTTTACATGCATGGCCAGTGTGCTACACTGGCCTCCGTAATGCGTGGGCCTCGTTGCTCCTGTGCCCCCCGTCAACCAAGGGTGGTCGGACCAACTGACCTAGCTTTCCTGGTGCAGGTCTCTCTGCCAGTGGCGTCTCTATTGGTCCGCTTCCACGGAACAAAAGGGATGCTAGATATGGACCTCCCATGAGCGGGTCAAGGGATGGAGAGCTTGGCCCTCTTCTCTAGCATAGGTGGTTCCCTCTGCTGGTCCACTTCGTCAGAACAAGTGACCGGGGAGCGGCCGTTGGTTCGTGAAAGAGGTGATAGGTGTCCGCTTAACTGTTAGCAGCTAGTCGAACGATGACGGTGCCCAAGGGACAAGAGACTAGGGTTGCATGTAGCAATGGCAGAGCACATCTTGTCATAAGCTTAAAAATTGGTCACGTGAGGGTGACTTGCCGATCTTTGGCAGCTTGTATCTTGACTAAAGGAATAAAAATTCTTTGATTTTAGTCGATATTCATTGTGTACCTTTTGTTGGAAGGCTTCGGCATGTCTCGGGGTGACTTTTTCGCGTGCATGCTCTGTGGTGTCTGCGTCTTTCATTTGTTTGCTGCCGTCATTTTTGAGGGGAGTGGTGCTCACTTCTGGGAAATCATTAAGTTACCTTCTCGTTTTCAAGGGGAGCCGTGCTCGCCTCTAGGAAACCCTTAGGTTACCTTCTCATTTTCAAGGGGAGTGGTGCTCGCCTCTAGGGAACCCTTAGGCTACCTTCCTATTTTCAAGGGGAGTCGTGCTCGCCTCTAGGGAACCCTCAGGTTACCTTCTTGTTTTCAAGGGGGGCCGTACTTGCCTCTAAGGAACCCGTAGGCTACCTTCTTATTTTCAAGGGGAGTGGTGCTCGCCTCTAGGGAACCCTTAGGCTACCGTCCTATTTTCAAGGGGAGCCGTGCTCGCCTCTAGGAAACCCTTAGGCTACCTTCGTGGAGTATGGCTGGTAACGATTCATTGGAAGAAATTTCTGAGGTTTATAGAGTTCCACGTCCTGGGTACCTCTTCCCCCCCCAGCGTTGCCAGCCTGTATCCTCCTTTGCCGAGTGCTTCCATTACCCTGTACGGGCCTTCCCAATATGGCGCGAGCTTCCCTGAGGCCCCCCTTTGGGTCAGACAAGCTTGCTCGCCATAGTACCAAATCTCCTAGGAAGAAGTGTCGTTCTTTGACTCGGGCGTTGTAATATTGAGCCAGCTTCTGTTGGTATGCTATGAGCCTCATTTGCGCGCTTGCTCTATCCTCTTCGAGCAGATCTAAGTTTTCTCGCATTACCTGGTTGTTCCTGGCCTCGTCGAAGTGTCCCACTCGCAACGAGGGGTTGGTTATCTCCACCGGTACTACCGCTTCTGCGTCGTATGCTAGATGGAACAGTGTCTCTCCGGTGGCCGCTCGGGCAGTGGTACGGTGGGCCCATAGGATGCTCGGGACTGAGTTGACCCATGGGTCTTGGCCATGGAGAAGTGTCCTGATGGCGTTTTCCACCAACCCGTTGGCCTGGGGATGTCCTACCGACGTGTAGTGGTTCCAAATCCCCAACTCGGAGCATTTCTCCTGGAAGGCGGCACTCGCAAATTGCCTGCCGTTGTCGGTTGTGAGAACTCGTGGGATCCCAAACCGATAGATAATACTTCACAGCACGAACTTCCATGTCGCTTCACTCGTAATCTTTCCCAATGGTTCAGCTTCGACCCATTTGGTGAAGTAGTCAATGGTGACTATGAAGAATTTCTTCCTCCCTTGTGCCTCGGGAAAGGGACCTAGTATGTCCACCCCCCACAGAGCAAATGGGCGTGGCTACATCAAGGTATGAAGCTGCATAGCCGACTGATGATGCCGGTGAGAGAATTTCTGGCATTGAGGGCACCTCCGGACATACTCGAGATAGTCTTGTTGTAAGGTGGGCCACCAGTATCCTTGCCGGATCAGTGTCCGAGCGAGTGCCCGCCCCCCTATATGGCTTCCGCAGAGCCCCTCGTGGACTTCTTGGATGGCCTGGCCGGCTTCTGTGGGGAACAAGCACTTCAGCAGGGGAGCCGAAAGGGACTGGCGGTATAACCAGCTGTTCACTATTCTGAAGTGAGCTGCTCGTGCTCACGTACGTCGGGCTTCAGCGCGGTCGTTTAGGAGTTGTTGCCGTAGGAGAAAATCTAGAAAGGGATCCATCCAGAAAGGTTCGTAGTCGATAGCGTTCACTTGGGGCACCGGTTCTTCTATACTTGGAGCTAGTAATTATTCTACTAGAATCGACCTCGAGCCGGAGACCGTGGTAGCGGATGCCAGGCAAGACAGGACGTCTGCTCGAACGTTCTCCTCCCATGGAATGTGAACCACCTCGAAGTAGAACTCTTTTGCCGCAGCTTTGGCTTTCTCTAGGTATCTGATCATGGAGGGTTCGTGTGCCTCGAATTCTCCTTTGACTTGGTTGGCGATGAGCATGGAGTCGCTGTATGCTCGCACGCTGGACGCCCCCAAGTGTTTCGCCATGCGCAGTCTAGAGAGGAGTGCCTCATATTCAGCCACATTATTCATGGTCGGGAAATTGAAGCACAGGGCGTACTGGAGTTCTAATCCTTCCGGCGAAAGTAAGACCAATCCTGCGCCGCTACCCGCCGCACAGGATCCTCTGTCGACGTATAGTTCCCACATGGGTGCTAAAGATTGCCTGTGCGAGTCCTCGGCGAGTATGGTGCATTCGAAGATGAAATCGGCGAGGGCTTGAGCCTTGATCGCGGTCCTTGGGTCGAACTTGAAGTCAAACTCTCCCAGCTCGATGGCCCATTTGACTAGCCTTCCTTAGGCGCTTGAGTTCTGGAGGATTTGCCAGAGCGGCTGGTCGATGAGGACGGCAATTGGGTGAGCCAAGAAGTATGGACGCAGCTTGCGAGCGGCCGTAATGAGGGCTAGGGTGAACTTTTCAGTTTGCGAGTACCAGAACTCCGGTCCTTGCAATGCTCGGCTAACGTGGTAGATGGGCTTCATGACACCCACCTCTTCCCGCGTGAGTACGGCGCTCATTGTGTTTGGCATGACAGACAGGTACAGGAGCAGTTGTTCTCCCTTTTGTGGTTTGGCGAGGACATGAGGGGTCGCCAGGTAGCGCTTTAGCTCTTCAAATGCCTCCTCGCATTCTTGGCCCCAGTCTATCTGGCCTTTCTTCTCCGACGCTTGATTGGCTTGCTTGATCAGTCGAAAGAAAGGGAGGCACCGCTCGGCGGCTCTGGACAAGAACCGCGCAAGGGCGGCGACGCGCTCGGTTAGGCACTGTACATCCCTTACTCGCCCTAGCCGCTTTATCTCTAGGACTGCTTGGATCTGGTCGGGATTAGCTTCGATCCCTCGGTGGGTGACGAGCAAGCCAAGGAACTTTCTTGACCATACTCCGAATGCACAGTTGGCTGGGTTGAGTTTCATGTTGTACCTTCTGAGCGTGGCAAAGGTCTCCGCCAAGTCTCCCAAGTGTTCAGTGACCTGGAGGCTCTTTACGAGCATGTCGTCGATGTATACCTCCATGTTACGGCCGATCTAAGAGTCGAACATGTGGTTGATGAGGCGTAGGTATATTGCTCCTACGTTCTTCAATCCAAATGGCATGCGGGTGTAGCAATAGAGGCCATGGTCGGTGATGAAGGCCATTTTGTCCTGGTCGGGCTCGTGCATGCTGATTTGATGGTACCCGGAGTAGGCATCCAGGAAGCTCAGCATTTCGTGCCCAGCCGTAGTGTCGACCAGCTGGTCGATTCGTGACATGGGGAAGCTTTCCTTAGGTGTAGCTTTGTTGAGGTCGGTGTAGTCCACACACATCCTCCACTTTCCGTTGCTCTTGGGGATCAAGACCACGTTGGCTACCCAGCCCGGGTACCTCGTGGGTCTGAGTAGCCCCGAGCGCAGCTTCTCGCTTACCTGTTCCCTAATGACGGCTTGTCGCTCGGGGTTGCAACGCCTTCGGCACTGCTGGACTGGGCAGTAAGCGGGGTCCAATCTTAGTTGATGCGTAATGACTTCCGGAGGGATCCTGGGAAGCTCATCTTCAGACCATGCGAACACATCCTGATGGGATGCGAGGAAGCTCGCGTAGGCCTGTTTGTCTTGCTCGAACAGCGTAGAGCCGATCCTCAACGTTCTGCTTGGATCACCTCCCACTTGGATGAGGTACAAGTCCTCGGCCGGCGCACTCGTGCTCGGACCTGGGTCTTCGGTTCTTGCTTTCTTCTCAGGCGGTACTTCTTCAGGACGTCGATCGCGAGTTGAGATGAGGTAGCATCTTCTGGACTCCCTCTGATCTCTTTAGACCTCCCCTACCCCTCGAGGGGTGGGGAATTTGAGCTTATGATGGTAGGAGGAGGGGACGCCACGAAGCGTGCCGAGAATCCCTCGCCCGATGATAGCGTTATGCCCGGTCATCGAGCGAACAATTGTGAAATCAGCGAGGAAGGTTACCTCTTTTGGCGCGGTTCCGAACGTGATCGGGAGTGAGATGCGTCCTTCCGGATGGACAGTGGTGCCGGAGAACCCGTACAATGGTGTGTGTAGGGGCGTGAGCCAAGATATGTCAACACCCATAAGCACGAGACAGTCGTACGCTATAACATCCAGTTTGATTTCCATTATCTACTAATATACAACGCACGGTACATTGGTTTATGGTAGCTGAGACCACGAGTGCATCGGAATGGGGAGTAGTTGCACCTTCTAGGTCATCTTCTGAGAAGACGATAGGATCTCTCAGATGGCCTGGGGTGGTAGCTCTCGATCGAGTGTCTTTGCTTCACTCCACGGTGTGGACGGCCGATGCGTATCGCCATCGCCTGCTCGCGCTATCTCCCCCCGCGGCCGGACCCCTAGAGATCATCATGATCTCTTTTCCGTTAGGTCGGTTGTCGATTGGCGGGGGCGTCTTCTGTCGCCTTTCCGCGGCTTTGGCGAGGAACTTATCGAGGAGTCCTTTGCGGACCAACTCCTCGATGACATCCCTTAGGTTGATGCAATCGGCGATGTTGTAGACGTGGTTGCGGTGGTAGTGACAATACTTTTTCTTGCTCCTCGAACTCGGGTCTGACTTCATCCGGGGAGGCCATTTGAAGAATGGCTCCTCGCGGATCTCCATCAAACTCTGGTCGGGTGGGGCCGTCAGGGGTGTGTAGTTGCGGTAGTTCCCCCTTTATCTTTTGGGGCGATCGCGGTGATCTCTGTCGCGTCGCTCCCTCGTTCTCTGCTCCTCTCGCGGTGAGTCGGTAGATCTCTTCCGATCGGACCGGTCGGTTCCGATCGCACGGCGTAGGGCAGCGGTGTTTTCCTCGCAATGTGTGTGCTTCTGTGCGAGGGCGAGGAGATCAGGAAGGGTCGTGTGGGCCTCTACTCTGAGCGCCCATCGAAGGATGTGATCCCGTGTCCCTTGGGTGAGTGCAGCGGTTGCAATGTCGATATCGAGGTGCGGGATGCAGAGCGCCTCCGCACGGAAGCGGGAGACGAAGTCTCACAATGTTTGTTCTTTTCCCTGCCTGAGGGCGAGCAGGGTTGCCGCTGACTTGGCCACCATTCGGCAGCCGACGAAGTTCTCCTTGAACAACTTCTTGAGCTGTTGAAAGGAGGAGATAGTCCCGGCCGGCAGGGACTCGAACCAGGCCGGGCATTCTCCTGGAAGGTCGTGACGAATGCCAAGCACTTCACAATATCCGAGACCCGATGGAACACCAGGTGGGACTTGAAGCTGTGCATGTGGCCAGCCGGGTCGGTGGTACCGTCGTAGGAGGTGAACGACGGCAGGTGAAGCTTTGGCGGGATGGAGGCTTCTGTAACGACCCAAGATCCGAACACCGGGAAGGCCTGATATCCCGAATCTCGAACCGCCACCCACGAGCCCGAAGACTCGGAAGGGTCGAAAGGATGGTATGGAGATACACAAGAATCTAAATAATTGTAGAGCTACGCAGTTAAATTGAATTAAGTAGGAAGCAATTAATGACATTAATTAAATTACATGGTCCACAATAATAACAGCAGTTAACATATAACAGTAGTCCACAACTAGTACAATCCAAAGAGAAAAGTACAACTACGCAAAGCATACCCCGAACTGGCAACTGGCAACTAACCCTGGGCACCTGAATCACGCGGAGCCTCAGAAGCGCTCCCCTGAAGTCGCGTCTCACCTGAAACACGGAAAACACGCAGGGGATGAGCCTCAAAACACAAGGCTTAGTAGGGATCATCCGGTCCCCACCTCGCAAATCGAGAAACAGCGTGGAAAGTAACTACAAGTTACTACGACGGCTAGTACCGAACACACGGCACGAAAACTGAGATAACTCGTCAAAAGCCAAAGAGTCGCTACCACACAAAGACGGGAGTACCAACCCACTAGAAGAAAGGCCGGATGCGTCCACTGACGACTTAAACAGCGTCTCGGTTGTCCCCCTCGACCCCTGGTGGAATGGGGACACCGTAAAAGTAACCACAGAACAAGTGACTAGCTGGGGTCGCGCTCGTCAGCGCGGATGCAACCGCCCCCAACCACGTGTGCACACACAGATCGTGCGTCCCTGGTCTGGCCCTCTGACTGGTTTTCCCCTCAACCGGACTCTGGCTGATAGACGCGGGGCCCGACGAAAACCCGTCCAAAACCGTCTCTCTGGGTAGCCTTGCCACCACTCCCTGGTGGGACCACTCTCGTGTCGGAAGGCTACGACTAGTGGAGGGTCACTGAAGGAGTAGACTCTCTAGTCAATGGAAAACAACGTCAAAACCGGACAAAGTACAAGGGCCGCTCCTCGTACCGACACCGACCCACGGTGACATAAGCCGAGAACACCAACTTCCGGGATCCCACGTCACCCTTACGTGTGGTACCCACATGATACCCAGCATCAGTCAGATCACGGGTCGGCATGTGGATCAAGATCAACTAACCCAGGACTCAAATTGGCAAAACATAACTCTGGTTGGACAGGGATCTCTGGCGGTCCACCTTTGAGCCACCACAAAGGCTGGCGGTCCATAATTGGGCCGCCACAGGGACTGTAGCGGTCCAACAATGGGCCGACACACCCTGGGTTGCGAAGGAAATGGCGGTCCTATGTAGGGCCGTCACATGGAGGTGGCGGGCGTACCTTAGGCCGAAACTCCCAATGGTCGAAAACCAACGGTCGGAAATCAACGGTCAACTCGCTCTCTGGCAGTCTGACCCTCGGCCGCCACAACTTCTGGTGGTCTATCGTGCAACCGCTAAAAGACCTGGGGACCTGCCGACAAAATAGTGCCCTGTGGCGCACCCACCTTGGGCCGCCACAGGCTCTGGCGCACCTACCCTGGGCCGCCAAAGACTCTGGCGGTCTCTGGAAGCACCGCCAAATCGTCCCAAGAACGGGCCGGCAGGAACAAACCCAAAAACCCGTTCCACGCCCCGATCATCCACGGATGAGGCGGAAAACAAGGGGGAAGCTCCCCTATAGCCCCTAGCATTCATCTACGCCCTCGAATCGATCCGAAACGCAACGAAACGGTAGATCGGCACACAACCCCCAAAACATGGATTTTGCCCAACCCAGCTCAAAAACGCCCCTCTCGACCTCTCCTCGGCCTACAAATCGCGGGGGACGACGGGATGAGCATGGGGATTCGTCTCCCTACCTCAATGGAGCTCAAGCTCCGCCGGATCGCCGCCGAACGCGAAGGAGAAGATTTTAGAACCCTTGTTCCTTCATGAAATCCCACGAGCCGTACGCCGCCACGATCGCCTCGCCGCCACGTCATCGCCTCACCGCCGTCTGCAGTCGGAGGGGGGCGCCGCTGTGGTCACACCGGATGAAGAGGGAGAGGAAGGGGCGGTCGCTCATGGGAGGAAGAAGGAAAAGGAGAAAGAAGAAGAAAGGGAAAAAGAAAAAGGAAATATGGGTTTACATAGAAAATCCAGATTTTCTGAAAAATACGAAAAAATAGAAAAATATACCGCCGCGATCGTTAGAATTCGCTGATCGTTGTGGTACCATCCCTGAGAAGGTGAACGACTCGGTTTACCCGCTACGGGGTTCCGTAGGTCCTGTTAGAGAAAAACACGGGAAATCGCAGAACACGCTCCGGGACCTCCGAAACTGATCCGAAATGCACGGATCCTAACCCGAAAGATGTCCGAAAGATAACTCCGGGCATAATGAGAACAAAATCTCTGAGAAAGTAAATCCGGGACACGAAAAGAAGGATCCGAAAGGTTTGGGATATTACAACTTCCATGATCTCCCTAGAGAAGGGAGCGTGGAAGTCTAGGTCGTCGTCAATCTGGCCACGATTCTTGGTGGCCAGGAGGACGTCGTCCAGGTATCGGACTTTATCCTCTATCTCGTCGAAGCGCTAGAGCCGACGATCCATCTCCGGGTTGGAGTGCAGTGGGCTGCGTACCCTCGGCGGGGACTGGCTGCACGACCATCAGGTCCTCGCGACCGAGGCATGGGAAGCCTCTCGCACTCGGCGAGGGTTCTCCCCAGTTTGGCCTCTCTCGTCCTACCGCTGGTTTTGCAGTTCCTGACAGAACTCTATCAAGGCTCGGATCTGGTGGCGGATCTCGTCTAGGTCACCCGGGGTGACCTCGTGTTGGGGGTGAGTGGAAGAAGCTTCCCGTGACTCCCGGCGAGAGTTGGGTCCCTGATGGGAACTGCACCCCCGGTTGCTAGCGTTGCGGAGTCTTCCACGGGGTGCCATAGCCTTTTGCTTGGTTTCCCACAGACGGCGCCAAGAAGTGTAGAGGCAGGAAAATGGTTCCTATGCCACGTACCACATTCTCTATTTATTTGTTGGGGAAGTCGCCTTGCACCCGTGGAGGCCTGTAATCACCAGAAACCAGAAAGACGTCAGAAGGAGTCTCGGGTGTTACCCCAGGGGACAACCCTCCGATGCTTAAGTCAGCAACGGATTAATGAGGAATAGAGAAGAGCGAGGGAGAGAGAGAGAGAGAATAGAGAAGAGAGAGGGGGAGAGAGAGAGAGAGAGAGAGAGAGAGAGAGAGAGAGAGAGAGAGAGAGAGAGAGAGAAGGAAATCGTAGTCGAGAGCTGAAGGGCCGTGTAGATCCTCAGAATGAGTGCTCGCCGCTCCCAGGGTTCACTCGGCGAGTACTCGCTGGGTGGTAAGGTCGCTAGAGGAGAACTTTCCCTTCAGCGTAGGTCGTCGGTGCTTCCCTCTCGTAGCTCTGTAGGGCTAGTAGCTCTATTCTCTCGTGTAGTAGATTTTGGCAGAATCATCCACTGTGTCTGTCTTCTTAGTCGTTCCCCTTCTTATAGGGGTTGTCCTATGGCGAGGAGTCTTATCCCTTGATAGGGAAGGCGTAGGAAGTGGAGTAACTCCTTTCCGCTACAACGGTGGGATTTTCCCGTTAGAGGGTGAATACCCCGGCGTCGGCTGGTCCCTGGGCGAGTCTTACGACGCTCATGGGGCGTGCTCGCCCGTTATGGGATCTGGACCGACGTGGTAGGGGGCAACGGTCGATCGTCGGAGGGTCCTCCGGCGACTAACGTGCTTTCCTGTGCTGTAGAATCCGATGGCGAGGCTGGGTTGGGCCGTGCCTTAGCGGGCCGTTTACTTCAAGCGCCTCTTGGGCGTGCTTAAGGAGACGGATCCGATTTGGGCCTGCCGTTATTGGGCTGCCCGTGGGCCAAACCGGATTTATCCTCCTCACTGAGCATCCGAAATTTGTGACTAAAATCTCTTTGACAAGAATCAAAACACAGGAGTCCCCGTGCAATGTATCCTTTGGTGACTCATGTCTAAGGACTAACTATGTTACTGTGACTGAAGAATCTCTTAGTTGATAATTAGATATAATTATCATCCAGAAATTTATAATCAGATCAGTTCAGTGAATCTTATTCTTGTAATGGGCACTTGCACATATAACTTAGTGTCTCCATACCAGTGACTATGAGATCAGCCACCCTCATCACATGAGATGATATCATGTGCACTGGTCTATCTAGATTCTTTGATGTCCAGTCTTAAAGATTCTATGATGTGGAATATTTAGAACACATGCTTTTGGAAGGTTGATCTCACTATCATAATCTCATTATGATCTAACTTTCTCATAGCATGTGCTCAAAGACTTCGTCACATCAAGTAAAAATATGTAATATAATAAATGAGACGTAATGAAGAAAATGACATAAATATATTTAATATGAATGAGAATGTATAAGAAATGATGCCATCACTTCATAAGTGATCGGCTTATAGGGCATACACTTCTTTCACAGAGCAGGGCTGGCAGTAGCTTGCTCTTTCCTTCCTCGCAAAGCACACAAACGCACACACGCAAACACATTAACAAGGCATCATTGGCGAGGTGCGATGGCGATGTAGCACTGGAGAAGAGTGGCGTGGCTGGGTGAAACAGTGCTGACAAGGAGCAGTAGCGGCAGAGGCAAGTAGCGGTGTTGCGGTGAGGACGAGCTGGGGTGGTCAACGAATAGGGCAGGCCGGGGGCGATCAGAGGGGGCAGCGGCCAAGGCGCGCAAGCAGGGTTGGGGCAGTGCTCCTCTAAAACCTAGCTCACAAGGGGTGGCTCTCTCTCCTCTCTAGGGCACAGAGAATCTCTATAGCATGCATGCATGCCTCCTCTCCCCTACCCTCTTATTTATAGAGGTGCGGAGGAGGTCAAGTACAAGCCTAGTTAGCTCGGACATGGAAGAGCTTCCTTTGCATCCCAAGACATTTAAGTCACAGCGGGACTAAGAGGAGAGGCGGGCAGCCAACTCAATGGGGATTAAGTCCTGATGGGATTTTGGAGAATCAAAGAGAGGAAAAGAATCCATTCCCTAATCCATCACAACCTCACCCCCGGATGGGACTCTTGTGTGGGTCGGTGCAAGTCGTCCAAGTTTAGGTGAGACAAGAGTCGCGCCTCCATCGGTTGCCCATAATAGCCCATAATACTAACAGAAACCAATTTAAAAAAGTGCCACATGAATCAACGGATTTGAAACCCAAAAATTTACTGCATTCTAAACGTAAAAAATAGTATAAAATAATTTATAATTATTTCAAACATAAAAATATATATTATTCATAATATGTTACCATCACGCCAAACTAGCCCCCGAGACTGTCTCCACTATAGCTTCGTGGGTCTCGTTCTCTTTTGTTTCTCCAATATTTAAGAACTCCACTACCTGCCAAAGCCCGGGTTATTGGCTAATATGAGCAGGCGTCACCTGGTCCACGGAGGACGCCGGGTTGAAGGAGGTGGTAGAGACGGCTGCTGACGCCACCGTCCTTGGGAGCGCGAAGGGACTAGTGGGTCAACGTGGGCCGGGGTTCTCGCGCGTGCGCTCTCTAAAGCGATGTGGGCCCGCCCTCTTTTTCCTCCCGTCCCGTTTCCAGTCGAAACCGCCCGAAAGCGACGGGTTGTGAGGCCCCGTGCGTACCCGACCGGGGTCCCCGCCCGAGACCGTATGCGAGGGAGCCACGTAACGGCACGTCCACCGTCCAGCGCCTGTCTGAAGGAGTTATCGGGATGGGTTGTATTACAACTTATTAAACGTACCTTACAGTTGTGTACCATTAAAATGTAAATTTATCAAGTATATCTCCATCAGGGTGTAAATTAAACTAGGGTTTTAGCACCGAGTATTACTTAGAAAATACTCACAGAAACAAACGTTTACAAGATATTTCTACATGTCTGAATATATACTCCAACAAGTTGATGTCACATAAGAACGATATTTTTTTCTTTGAACTAATTAATGTAATTGTAAAGAAAAAAATACTTAAAAGGGAGATAAAAACTTTCACAATATCCAATATGTAATTTTAAATATCTAAAAATTAATAACACTCTCAGTAAATATCATATCTATAACAGCGAAACTATCGATATGCATATATCGACCTCTTTAATATATATATATATATATATATATATCACAGGGTTTGCCGACCCGCCCAACCCGCCCGACCCGGTCGCGGCGCGGGACGGGTCGGGTCGGGCGGGTCGCACAGCGACCCGGTCTGCCCCTTTGACACTCCATGCGATTTTTTTTTGAATTTTTTTTAAAATTTTTAAGAAATTTATTTTGAAAGATTAAATGTTATATATATTTAAAAATATTAGAATGTATAGTTTATTTATGATAATAGATCCATACTAAATTATACATAATAAATTATATAAAAATTACATATTACACTGCTTAATTAAACATCCTATTATATATAATACATAAAAATTTATTTCAATTACTAAATATGTAAAAGTAAACAGTGATATAAAAATGGCATTCATTTATGAAGTATAAAATATAAAAATTCACTAATCCTCGTCCATCTGTGAAGCCCGAATCCCAAAACTCACTCATCCTCCTCATCTGTGTAACCCGAATCCCAAAACTCACTAATCCTCATCATCAGTGAAGCCCGAATCCCAAAACCCATCATCAGATACATGAGACTGATCACCCGTATAATCTAACTCTATCCTAGTGGGTGGAGGTACATGTGGGTGGGACTGAAAATATGTAACTATCTGTACAAATGATGGGTCGTGTGCTGCGGTGGAGGGTACATGAAACTCTGTAAAAAAAAGTCCTCACTACATCTATAGTTTCAATTCTATCATGTGCGACTGGTGCTAGTGCTGGTGCTGGTGCTGCTCGAACTCTGGACGTGGAGGAAGATCCTGCTCCGCCCTGTACTCGTGGTGGAGGTACCCGGGACGTAGAAGAAGATGTCCTCGGTGTGCTACGAGAACCGTATCTATCATGTAACTGTGTCCGAAAGGAATGTCGAACATCTCCCGGAACTCGGTCGCATGTACGAATATCGCGTCCCACTCCCGCAAGGTGCTCCGCAAACCTGTGTATGCCGGTGACGCGATGTTCGCAGTATCTACAGTGCACATGTCCATCACCCTCAACAGAGTATCCATGCTCCCACGCAGGGTGACGTTGTCCGTCCATGATGACCTGCAAATGATGCAAAAGTTTACATTAGTGATTTCAATGACAAGTACAGAACTCTATATATGAAAAAATCTACAATTAATTATTAGTTCGTGATAAATGTAACCAAATGATACATACTAATAAAGCCTATGGACCCAAACTGGGCCAGTGCCCATCTCCAAATAATCTGACATTAAATGTGGTCCGCAGATAGGACAGATAGTCTTCATAGCGCATTGAACCTGAATAGTTCTCCCAGTACATGCGTACGTAGTATTCATACTCCTGCGAACCTTGTGCGTACACGACCTCTACTGACGTAGCTGCGGCATAAGGATATGGATACGATGAGAAAAATGAACTACTGTTATCTGAGTCGCCATGATACATCGGCTGCTGCGGCCATGACCGTCCATACGAGCTTCCAGATCCCTGGGAGTCATGTGTGCTCATCCTCTCAAAATCAGACAACATGCCTTGATAGCTGGTACTGTCTGCAACCGAACTTCCTTAGTAGGGATCCCAATGATCAGCTGCCCGTCTCGTCCCTGCCGGTGGAACACCGTGGTCCTCATCTTGCGTGGCATGTATGAAGTGCTGCTCCTCTGTCCATGCGCCATGTTGACGCCCCCCACGACCTCTACTATGACCACTGCTGTACTCTCTACCACCAGCACTAGTATTCTCACGAGGACTCCGTTGGTCACCTTGAGAACCACCACCTCCATGGGATGAAGACCCTGTCGGTGTACTATCAGCATCGGAGTCATGACTCCCACTAATGCGGGGCTCAACAGAGGGCTCGGGAGTGTCGTCATCTGCATTGGGATCTAATGTCTCCATGTCTGCAATATCTATCGGATTTAATGGTGGTCCCTTGTCCTTCTTGCTGGTGAATAATGTGGTCCATGATGATTTTTTCTTCTGTGGAGCAGAGGGCGGCTTACCTGCTGCATGTTGTGTCCCTCTAGATGCCTGAGAAGCAGAAGCCTGCTTAGATAATTTTTCAATTTACGGTGTAAAATGTGTAAGTCTGTACGTATACCTGAGACGACTGATTGGGTGCCTTAGCCTTAGATGTTGAGCGTCGGGGCGCAGCAGACTGAGATGGTTGTTTCGATGCTACCGAAGACTACACAATTGAAAGAAGAATATATTCAATTACCAATGAATTATATATTAACAAATGTATAAATGACAATATAATTTCACCTCTCTAAATGAGGAACTCCCCCTAGCCTCTCTTGAAGTTGATAACCTTCTTGGTTCCGCAGATATTGAATGCCGCGGTGCAGCAACTCGGGACCACTGTTCTCCCGCAATGTTGTCATTTGTCGGACCGACCTGCAACCATAGGGTCATCATCATACATCAATATATGACTACGCTATCTAATGAAATTTGCGATTCGATTTTCATGTTTTAATTCACCTGAGGTGGCTCTTGACGCTCAATTGATGGAGGTTGCATCAATCGCTCCCATGCTGTATCATCGTACGCATACGATGTGTCTCCACCCCCAATGACGAGGTCTTCGTCTAAATTAACTTCATCATCACGTCCCGTTGCTGACTCGTCACCACCCAAATGTACATGGGTGTCATCTCCCACCCCAACTGCCTCTTGTACAGCCGATGCGAGAAAAGTATTAGGCCGTGGTGTCTCGCCAGGTTCTTCAGCCTCCTCGTCCAATTCTGCCTCACCACGCTTGGTTGTGGCTCTTGCAACCCATGCTACCATAGGGTCATCATCGTCTCGCAAGTACACAGCATCCGTTGGGTCGTAATCTCCCTCTCCTCTCCTTGTATCCAATTGTACATGCCGGACCTTTAGCCTCATGTTGTAATGAACATACACCATTTTGTCTAGCCTGCGGTGTGTTAGCCTATTCCTCAGCTTAGTATGCAAGAAGGAGAACGTCGACCAATTCCGCTCACACCCACTCGACGAGGATGTTTGCGATAGAACTCTCATTGCGATCTTCCTTAATACGGGTGCACTTGTGCCGTAATTTAGCCACCACTCAGCTGTGTTTAAGACAGATCACGTACAGTATAATAATTAGAAGTAAAAATTACTTCTCGAGATATAGAAGGTACATTGTGAAGACATATTACCTGGGTCGAGTCTATCACGACTGGCCATGGCATTAGGTGTCGCAAATGAACCAATTCCCTCTCTAAATACTTTCATCTGCATTATCAAAAAATATGAAGTGTATATTTTATTTAATATTGTCAATGTTAAAATATCCAAGTATACCTCATTCAACGCATCGGCAGCATCTGTTGGGGTGAAAGACAATCGGTCTACCACAATGTTGACCGATTCTATCAACGTATCGTCATAAGCAAGGGCCCGAGCATATTAGAAGGCCGGATGTAGATAGTACGCTGCAATCGTAAGACAATGAATTACATATTAGTATCAACTGAAAATCATAGCTCATTGATTGGACAAGAATGTAAGTGTTTACCTGTCATGTGAAGATCGCGGCTCATTTGTCTGTCCCATCTGTCCTCCACAATCTCTAGAATGGTGGGTCCATATTTTTTGGACGTTGTAAGGATCTTCCGCTTGGCTACTGTAATTTTGCTGTACACCAACCCCATGGTTGGTACTCTATCCCCATCCACGCATCGTAGAACCTCATACAGTGGCTCTATCAATGACACTAATACCTTCACTCTATCCCAAAAATTCGAGGTGTTGACAATCCCCTCGACCTCCGCCCCTTCACGTGAAGCAGCAAAAGAGGAACTCAGCCAGGTCTCACCTCTAAACATTTGCTTCAACCCATCCTTGTGCTTCAATAGGCTCTGCAATGCGATGTAGTTGGTGGCAAATCGTGTGATGCCAGGCCTCAACAGTTCGCCGCCACAGTGCTCCCTCATCTATGCCAATACAAGTGTGTGGTTGTAGATATATTTCGTGATTTTTTGTGCCATATCGACCACAGATTTTACCATACGAAGCTGCCCAATCTCCTTCAGCATCAAATCTACACAATGTGCTGCACAAGGGGTCCAGAAAATGTGCCGTTTTTTCTTCATTAGCTCCTCCCCAGCCTTCTTATAGTTCGACCCATTATCAGTCACCACTTGTACAATGTACTCCTCCCCAATCTCAGTCACCACTTGCTCCATCAATGACAAAATATATTGGTGACTGTGAATTTGACCAGACGCATCCACTGATTTGTGAAAGAATAACCTGTCTGTCACAATAAATAAGGAAGTTGATCAGGCTAGATTTTGTGGTACCTGACCATCCATCACACATTAGTGTGACTCCGTACTTTGTCCATTTCTGCTTGAATGAGTCAATGTAACTCTTGATCTCAGCAACTTGTTCATCAAGGTATACGCCAGCCAATTCTCTCGCTGTAGGTGGCTGCACGTGTAGCCCAAGGACCTGTGCTTCCTGAAACATTGGCTTGTAGTAAGGGCTATTGGCTGCATTGAAAGGCAGACCCGCGTGGTGCCACCATTTTGCAACAGCTTGACCAAGTTTCCATTTAGGTCCCTTCTGGCCATACGCATCGTCTATCCTCGTTTGCTTACCATGCTCTCAGGATAGTGCACCGTGCTCCACATCTTCAATGTTGATCGATTGTGTCCTTTTTCTTTGTGTCCCCGAGTCACCAGTCAATAAACTCCTTATGCCTCGTGATTGTCGAGTCGTAGATGAACCCCCACTCCCTGATGCTCCGGTCCTCGCGGCCTCGCGACTACGGACTATACTCTCCTCGGGATGTCTTGACTCTTCCCTGCTCTGACGTACTGCCTCACGAAGCTCTGCTTCGTATGGATCGTTCACAGTGACATACACATTAGCCTGCTCAGTACATGCTTGTTCATCTTCGTCACTGGGTGTCCATGCACATTCCTCCTCGTTGCTGCCACTTGGGCGCCCGCTCACTGCCGCTTGATCCCTTTTCTTCTTTTTTTCCTTTTCTTGCATCTCTGCTCTCTTCTCACGCAGGTGCCAAGACATTGCAAGTTTCACATCTCTAGGCACATGGGTACACCTAGCAACCTCATAGTATCCTGCCTCGGCTCCTCCTGCCAAATGCTTCTTCAACCGAGACACCCCTCCTCCCCGGTGTTCTATTTTACAATAGTTACAACGCCAACACCTACAGTTGCCATCCAACAAAACTCCGTGTGACCACCCAATATCATTTGTTCGTTCCTTAGGAGCCATATTAAGTACTTAACTGTATCTCCTAAATGTAAGAAATACAAATCATATTAAGTACATTATTTTAAACAGAGACTAACAATGAAAAATAATATCATTATTTCTACAATATGGAAGACTAAATTTAATATTTACTACATGTCAATATAATTTAGTTCAAAATAATATCATTATTTCTAAAACATGCATATAATGCTAATTTTTTTTAATACACTTACATTTAGTTTAAATTAATTTATAACATATTTATCACTAATTATATATTTAAATTATAAACATGTCTAATTAAATTACATTATATTAAATTATTTATCAGTAATTATTACATTAAATTTTAAACATCTCTAAATAAATTTTAAATTATATTATAGATCTAAATTAACTTTAAAATTATTTATAAAATACTCAACACTATTTACATTAAAAATATGTCTACTTAAATTACATTATACATCTTAATTAAATTTAAAATTATTTGTAAAATATTTATCAATAAATTTATATTTAAATTCAAAACATCTCTACTTAATTTAAATTATAAATATTACCTTTAATTTTTTGTAAAATATTTCTCACTATAGATATATTTAAATGAAAAACATCTTTACAATTTTTAAAATTAAATATTATGTTATTTTACGTCTACAATTAATAATAAAAATAATATCATTAATTCTACAAAATTAAATTTAAAATTTAATACATCTCAATTAAATCTAATATTTAAACATGAATTAAATAATATATCAAACATAAATATATTTCTACAACATGAATTAAAGGATATTTATATTATTTCTACAACATGAATTAAATAATATATCAATATATTTAATTTTACAAGATGAATTAAATAAAAATTATATTTTTTCTACAACATGAATTCAACAATACATCAAAAATAATATTAAACAATAATAATCTAACAAATTTTATTCTTATATTTTTTAAATTAAAAAAGATATAAAATTTTCAAAAAATAAAATTTTTTTCCTCCCCCCCCCACCCCCACGGTCGCAGACCCCCCCCGTCCCATACGGTGGCATACGCCCCCCCATCCCCCCACCGCCTGCCGGTGGCAGACGCCCAGCACCCCCCCCGCCGTCCCCCACGGTGGCAGACGCTGGGCACCCCCCCCGTCCCCTCCCGTCCCCACACGGCGGCCCAGACGCCCAGCACCCACCCCCCCCGTCCCCCCACGGCAGCCCCCGTCCCCCCACGGCGGCATACGCCCAGCACCCCCCCCCCCCCCCCCCGTCGGTGGCAGACGCCGGACACCCCCCCCGTCCCCCCACGGCGGCCCAGACGCCCAGCACCCCCCCTCCCCCCACGGTGGCAGACACCGGGCACCCCCCCGTCCCCCCCCCCCCGTCCCCCCACGGCGGCCCAGACGCCCAGCACCCCCCCCGTCCCCCCCCGTCCCCCCACGGCGGCCCAGACGCCCAGCACCCCCCCGTCCCCCCACGGCGGCAGACGCCCAGCACCCCCCCCCCCCCCCGTAGCCCACGGCGGCAGACGCCCCACCCCCGACCATTTAAAAAAAATTTAACCTACCTACCTCCGATCGCCGCCCAACGCCGCCGTCCGCCGCTCTGATCGTCGTCCGCCGCTCTGATCGTCGTCCGCCGCCGCTGCACCGCCGCTCGCCGGTGGGAGGGATGGAGCTCTTCCTCCCCCTTCGGCCCGTTAAATGGGCGAACCGCCCCGACCCGCCCGTACCGAGCCGGGTCCCGCCTCGCACCGGAGCGGGACGTGGCGGGACGCACGGGACCATGCGGTCCAGTGCGACCCGTCCACGACCCCCAGCCCGTGCGACCCGGTGCCCGCCTGGGTCGGGTCGGGTCGTGTAGGTCGGTGCGGGTCGGGGCGGGACGGCAAACCGTGATATATCATATGGATTTCATATCCTTTAACACAATATATTTAAAAGATGATATTATTTACTGTAACATCAAAATTGGCACGTAGTATTATGAACATCACATTGTCAATTAATATATCAAAATATAAAGTATTGTATATATGAAAATAGCATGTTTCATTGGAACATTTTTTCTTCCGTATAATGAAATAATTAAGTTAAGTTTATATTTCAATCCAAACCAATTAATAATCATTATATTTTTTTACTTCATTTTGATATACTAAAAACTCTATTATATAGACTTGGATTAATTAGAATGGCTTATTTGTTGAACGATTGATCGAGGGCACTTTTGACATTGTCTTAGGAAAAATATGTTTTCAAGTGAAGTTCAAAAGGAGTATGTATACTTTTTAGATATTTTAGAGTTATAATGCCCTTATTTTTTATTTTGAATGTTCTTTTTACCCTTTTTAGGAAATTTCCCTGATTGTTATTGCAAAAAGTGTTTTTCGATCAACAAAATAATTAACATTTGGTTCATCATTGATTTACTTTTACTTGAGAGGAGTCCTTTGTTTAGATCGATGATTTCTCTTTTTCCCTTCAAGATATATTAATGTTTTATTGTCAACAACGACACAGAATGTATAATCTCATTGGCCTTCTTGTGTCCCAAATTAAAACAGAAAAGGAGATCTATGGCTCGTCGTTAAATTTATTTATAACCTCCTTCCATAATTACATAATTTATTTGTTTTTAATTAATATTAATTTTCAAAAATAAATCAGTTGACTCTAATGCCACTGAATGTCAAAGGACTTAGTTTAATTTGATTTGATGTTTTAAGTGTATCTTGATTTCTTTTCACTTTTTTAAAATTATCTTAGGATTATTTTAATTTTTAGGGTAACTAAATCGATGCTAAAGAAATCATAGATCTTACGTGTAATATTTGAGATCAAATGCTTAACAAATTCACGTCCAGGGGTCGAATACGCTATCATAACAGTTTTCCAAAGTATCCCTTAATGAACAATCTTGAGCCATACTACTCCCAATGACTTCAAAGGCAATCTCTTCACAACCGTGGTCAAATTTTTTGAATGATCATTCATGTAATACTTTAGGCATCAACTATACCCCCATGGCCATACACACATGGAGTCTCTCTCTCTCTCTCTCTTATAGCCATCAATACATGGTCATGTGTCAACGCGACGTCACTTCATCTATTCATTGTAACATCAGAATTGTGGGGTCAAACAACCCATCAACGGCGAGACATACCCTTCAACTCAAGGAGAGAGAGAGAGAGAGAGAGAGAGAGAGAGAGAGAGAGAGATCATCCGCGTGGACCAGATCTCCGAAAGTATGATTCATTCTAGCTAGCTGGTCACAGCATTGACCTTCAAACGGCATTGGATGCCGTCTCTTTGCGAGTATTAGGCGTAGCCATCCCGCCAATTTTGACTTCTCTCATCTTTTGTCTTCTTGTGCTCATGTCAAATGCTAGACCCTTCTTGCACCGGCAAATTAAAGACGGATGGTGAAGCATTAATTAACCAGATAATAATAATACCGGTAATATATATGTGTTCCGAAAACACCATGATTAATTAGTCCACCGAGTAACCCAACGGCGTGCCATAGTTAAGGTTGATCAATACAATTAAGCCTTTTGCAAATGTTTTGGATCATGACTTTAACCTGCCAAAATTTTTTATTTTTCATTTTTTGGAGTGGGGGTTGGTGCATTTGGGGGAGGGGGGGGGGGTAGGGGCAGCATATGACTAGATGTCATTAATTATATAGAATCTCCGAACTGTCCTAAAAGGTTAATTAATTACAATGGCCTCAACTTTTCGATCGCAAATTCATGAATAAAACTCGTGTAAGCGAGATCATTAATTAATTAGAACAGTGATTAATACTTATTTTAGAGCACGACTGCCCGTAAAACGAGGGGCTGAGGTAAACTTGCAACATCGATTATTGCGTCAAAAATCCAATTTTATTTCACCTAAAATCACATTGCTATGTGAATACGCGGTGACAACTATGCTACCTACTTCCATTTTCTTCCCTTCTCTTACGGTGACATCTGATCCTTTGAGCGAATGACGCCATGCTGACTCCAATGCTGATGCAATAGGGAGGATTAATTGAAGAAGTCTCGCGCGGTGTTCCCACAGAGTTAGAGGTTACACGTGGCAGACAAGGTGAGTTGGCTGCCAGTGAGTCCCCGCATTTGACTTCAGACCAAAGATTGTCTGTTGTTGACTCCAAGCTAGATCCTGTCAAATATCGTACGATTTCCACAAAGAAGTCAACATTTAGTGGAAAAAGTCTTAATTAAGGGTTCCGTCAAGACTTTTTCCAATGCTTCTAATTAAGACGTATCGAGTTTAAAATAAAAATTAATAGAATTGTCACTGTAGAATTCGTACATTTCTCTCTCATATACTTGTTTAATTGTTGTCTCACCGATTCTGCAATGTCTTACTCTACTTCTTTCGTCTTTCGTTACAAGAACTTGAGAGTGAAGGTTGGTCCCCAAATCAGAAGAACGCAAACTCAAAATTAAACACTCCTACTATACTCCTTATTATATAAAGAATTCTACTATAAAGTAATACCTTTTCAGTAACCATGGACTACCAGCAATGCTCTTCAATCTCTCAAGTCACTCATGAGTACTCATGACCAATTGCTTATATATATATATATATATATATATATATAGGATTGTACGTAGGAGACGAGTACCACCCTTCCCATACATACTTGTATATATATATATATAGGATTGTACGTAGGAGACAAGAGTACCACCCTTCCCATACATACTTGTTATATATATATATATATATATATATATATATATATATATATATATATATATATAGAGAGAGAGAGAGAGAGAGAGAGAGAGAGAGAGAGAGAGAGAGAGAGAGAGAGAGTGTTCCGGTGGTGCCGGCACCATGACATGGTGCCGGCACCGCGTGAGTGTAAAAAAAAATTTAAAATAATATTTTTTTTTACTCTCACACGGCGCCGGCACCATGCCATGGTGCCGGCACCAGGTGAGCAGCGCCCATATATATATATATATATATATATATATATATATATATATATATATATATATAGGATTGTACGTAGGACACAAGAGTACCACCCTTCCCATACATACTTGTGTTCTTCTACTTATAATATAGGAGTATCTTCCATTATTGGTGATGCATATAATAAGCAAAAAGGAACAGATGCTTTGTCCACCTAATTTAGCTGCGTTAGAGTTCTGTCAAAGCTGAAAAGAAGTTTGTCCCACGCACGGCAAAATTTGTACGTCTCTCCTCCCATCCCTTTACCAAGCTCTCCTTGAAATCTGCACTGTGCTTTATAGGGGATTGATCAATAACAAGTTCACCTTCCTCTTGTGGATTGATTGAGCAGCCTCAAGTATATGTACGTCCCAGCCCCGTTTTAATTGGGGGTTATCCCCCGCTCGTTCAGGAGATAATCTCCAAGGGCTTGTTTGATAACAGAATAAGCTGAGTTATTTTAATTTGGTTCATTTGACTTAACCGAGGTCGAATAAAGATTAGAGTGGATTTTTTCATTCCCATGTAATAGGTGGAATAACTCAACCGAGGTCGGATAAGAATAGGGGGTGAGTGGACTATCCCGGGTAAGTCACCTGCCTCTATTCTATTCCGTTATCAAAAATGATCACAACTGTCTTTTTTTTGTTTTGATAGATAAAAATTTAATCCAATTAGATTGAGATATAACTACAAATTAACTCACTTAATTTATTCCACTCTCATAAGCGAAACAAAATTAATCCTCCTTTATCCCCCACAAATAACACATTAATTACCTACTAAAATAAATGGGATCAAAATCCAGGACTAATTAATCCACGAAGGATAACCCTTCTTTTGTCTACCCTCTATCAAAGAGGGGCCTAGAAGTTGAAAGATTATGTTTAGATAACTTTCAACCATCCGGAGTCTCCCTCTCCATAAAGAAGTTCTCACCCTCCCCCCTCCCTTAACCCTGAAAAGCTCTCTCTCTCTCTCTCTCTCTCTCTCTCTCTCTCTCTCTCTCTCTCTCTCTCATTCATGTTCATGTGATTTGTTGACGGGTCACTAAAGACGAATCTTTGTGTGGGTTGACAAGTGGTCCATTGTTAACCCCCGAGTCCATGAAGTCATTCGACCCCTCACTTGAAAGTTGAAACAATTAATTGTCGGGACACGGAATGAAAGCTGTCCTCCGCTGGTTTGTTCAAGTGTACGTGAGGACGTACATGAATATTCTTGAGATGCATGCCAAGTGTGTCTGTACCGGAGGTCACGACGGTGTGGCAGCTGGAATGTAGAGTACTTCGCGACAGAAGCCTTTGATCAGTACGTGGATATTATTTATAGCTTCTAAAGATGCATGCATGGTAACTTAGGGCAGCTTGCCATTAATGCACTGGATGCATGCATGTACCTGTACGTAATCATATATAGTATTTAGTCGGCCCTCCATGTCTCTCTGTTCTATACAATACTACTTTTCCATGGATGGGGAATCCCGTACGTCGAGCATGCGCTCTTCATTTGATCCACAGAATGGGAGGTTGGTGTGTCCTGGAGATAAGCTAAAGATGATAGCAAACCTATTGCAGGCAAGTCTGGTTAAATCAGAGACATGCATGCACGCGCAGGCTTGCCTGTTGCGCACTCCTGACATACATCCATCTTGCCTCATAACTCAAATGGCCTTTTGTTCCCACTTGTTTCTGCATGCCCTTCTATGGTAAGATATTTGGGGCTTGTTTAATTTGAAATAAGAATAAGGGAATGGGATAACTAATTGATGACATATAAAAAGTGTGAGTCTCACTTTTTCTCTTCACACATATCCAACGTTAATTGAGGTGGATGACTTATTTGCGCCCATAAATCATCTCACCCCGTTTTCAAATATGCCCATAGAAGTGACATAATTAATTAACATGGTCATATATATTGGAAGTATTTTCATATGTAGACATGGGAGATAAAAATTTCTCTTAATTTTGAGCTCAGCGGATACATAATTAAAGACCCTGTTAGGCAACTTAACGAATTGTGATCAAGTACTGGACATCAAGTCAGAGTGATCAAGGACTTAACTATATATATATATATATATATATATATATATATATATATAACGTACTGTTATATATGCAAGAAGGATTTACATGTAATTAAGATATCTTTGTCTTAACAATTAGAAAGAGCACAACTGTAAAGATGAACTCTTCGTTGTTTCTGGAGGGGAGAGAGTAGAGTCCCTGTCAGATCCCACCTGATCATTAGGGGGATATAAAATCCAAATGGCCATTTGACTCCACAAGCGAATTATTCAAAGGGGCTGTCGGCCTCATGATGACAAGATGGAGACTAGCTTGAAACGTGGGTTTGGCCCTACCCCCAAAGCATTGTTTTCCTCCTCCGTCCCTCTCTCTGGCTATCATTTCCAATCTTGAAAGAAGCAGCCGGCCGGCCTGGTTCGATCATCCTCTTGTTCTTCCCCCATCTTCCGGCCTGATCTTGGCCCCTCGAAGCAAACATGGCTTTCTCAGCAAACCTAAATATAAAACGCACTGTTTTTAGAAGAGGCTACACAAAGCAGGGTTGGCCGACTCGCATCCGGGTAGGTCCGAGTAGGCTATACCTTATGACATTTGGGTGACCTTGGTCCCCATATATATATATATATATATATATATATATGGTTAAAGGTATAACATCCTGTTAATTTTAAATTATTTTTTATAAAAACTTAAATTTAAATTAAGAAATAGGTAGGTTAACAAATCTCCTCAATGAAAATGGTGGGTCTTTTACAAATTTCAAAATGAGTTAAAAAAATCTTGAAACTAAACATAGTCTAAAAATGGGCTAAGGAACAACGATGGCCCAACGGTGGATCTTTTAGAAATTTTACAAGTTTCATTGGGGTTGGCATTCCTGGGATTCTCACAGCCTAGTACATCCTCTTTTCATTTAATACATTAGTGATATTATCCATTTTTTTAAAAAATAAATAAGCGAAAATTTTAAAATTCCTGAAACTTAGACTTTCAAAAAGAAGTAGGTTAAAAATCTCAATGGAAATATTTTAATTTTATATCAAATATTTTATTCATATAGTAAAATATTTCAATCTTATAAAATATTTCATTCATATTTATTGACCGAGCGAAAAATCAAACGGTATAGGTCTAACGCGGGATGTCCTGTTTTTACGTAAAAATGGTCATTTCACCTTTTTTGGGTCAACGAGAGGATCAGTTACAATTTGAACTCACTTTGTGCATCAGATTCGGTGCATAAAATATTACTCTGTTCTTTTCTTTTATCTATACTAGGTATTTCAATAAAGCATTTTAATTCAAAAAGCTACTTATCACTTTCCCTTTCAACATGGACAGTACGTACTGAGTATTGGAACCGGTATTAATTAATTTCAGATCACTACATAAGTAAAACATCTCTCGGCAACTTAATTTTTATCTCAGTCCAAGAAATTTTAATTTGAAACTTTTTGTTGGAGGCCAAAAGCAATCAAAAGACAGCATAAATGATTTACAAAACACAATGATCTTTCCTTAAATAAGGCCTAACCTCATGTTATCTCCTAAATGCAACATGGACAAGTGAATCATAGACGCTGGAAAAATGAAATCATACTTCTTATTGGCAATAACCTCTTGTTGTCTACTTGAATAACAAAATGAGAAATCAACAACCCTCATAAAACAATGACATTGAATCGCTATGTTTTGTATGTATCAACTATCAAGACATTCTTTATGGAAGTCAACTAAATCATAAAGTTGGAAAATCATATCATTTTCACCAAAAGATCAAAAGGCATATTCCTTTGCCAAAAGATATTGGTTCCTTCTGTTTGTCATTTTAACTCTATGACATGTCGTTTTTCAATCCCTTCCATAAATTGTCACATAAAGATGTGCTGCAAATGCTTCCCTAGAAGATTCAACAATAAATTTGTAAAACCACTTCTTTTGAAAAATCTACTTTATTTTAGTTAGTTATGAAATCAAAAATAAAAATCAAGAAAAACCTAAACTAAGATCAATTCAAGAATGTGTAAATAAAACTCCAGCAGGAGTACTCTAGCTAGATTTTCAGCATTCTTCATGGCCAAGTATGTTCAGTGATAAAAATGCCTCAACAAAAACAAAAAAAAACCCAATGAAAGAGGACCATCGGACACATATATATATGGCCAAAAGAGATGGAGATGTTTCCATGGCAATCTCCACCCACTACCAGTGATTAACTAATAATTATTAGGGTTGCTCCCTGCTATCATCTATAACCTTTTTACTCAATGCACCAAGGTGGTCTATAAGTGAACTGTGCCTCATATATTCATACAGGGTACTCACCTTGCATGCAAAACGCCAAATCCTTCCAAAGTACATGACATCAGAAGGTTCCCATATCCAAGACAAATGTAAATTAATTCAGAACAAGAAGAAGAAGAAGAAGATGTGTGGATAGAGTTAGCAGGAATATGCCTTACTTGGGCATGAACTGACAAAGTTAGTTGGGTCTAGGAGCCAGAATGTTAGCGAAATCCAAAGAAGGGTTTCAACTGCCCAATTATACCCCACCCTTGAGAAAGCTTCTAACTGCCAAAGAATGATCTCATCGCCTACGTGTATTTCTTCTGTCTTATTCAGTGCATACTCACTAATTAAGCTATTTCATGTAATTTGGTACGTAGAGAAAAGAATTAAGTTGGTGTTTTGAAAGATTTGGTCAGACCAGGTGGGCATCTGGAGACAGAAAGCCAAAGAGTTGGTTGAGGGAGGTATTAATTTGGCATTCCAGTTGAAGTGATGAGAGAGCCTGATCTTCAAAGGAATTCCATGTATATATACAATACTAGCTAGAATCACCCATTAGGGCCGGGGTTCACTTTAGTTCTAGGTCAGAAATTCTAGGGTTTGTGTACAAGTGGGTTTCCTTGTGTCATTAATGATCGAAATACCCCTTAAACATATCTGTCTAGAAAAACTGATCAAGGACATGGGGTGTCATATAGCCTCCTCCTTTTGGGATCATCCCAAAAACATGCAAGAGAACAGAATGGAAGGTCACTAGAGAACTCAAATTAATGCATTCAGCTTCTCACAATGCGTAAATTACTGGACAAAATTGGATGGTTAGCAAATCAAGGAACGGGACTATACATATCACACTGAATTAATTAAGGCGGATTAATTAAGATTTTCCCACTCAATAAAGAGTAGCTGACCTGACCTGCAGGCTCAGATCCAACCTAACAAGTAAACTATGGATATCAAGTTAGATTTAGGCTGTAATTGATGACGGTGGGTTGGGTTAAAGGAGAGCATCATTCATATGACTCAAACAATTTGCGGTTCTATTTAGGGTTTGCAAGATTAGTTCAATCTTACTTGACCCACTAGAACATGAGTATTTAAAAAAAAATCGGTAGGTGAGTATTTTTAAATCGATCTCAACTAATCTAGCTTGACTCGAAAGCACATGGAAGAAGAGTTTTTTGACATAAGTTGGGTCAAATTCAGGTCATACATTTTTCTCATACCACATAGTTAATATATATATCTATATATATATATATATATATATATATATATATATGTATATGAGATTTTTGTACAATGACGAGTACAATTGAAGAAAGGGATGCAGTACATGCAGTTTGATATATAGCTCATTTGTTTTGGGTACAAAATATATGCATGCACGCACGCGCACGCGTGCATGCTACCCTTCTGGGTAGGTTGGGGGTCTGGCACATGTGATCGACCATCTCCATGCTCCAAAGGACTTTCTCCACACACACCACATTTACCACCTCAAAATGGCTTTTTTTTCTTTCTTTGTCGACAGGTCTCAGTCCATAAACTGTTGATTGATGGAAGCTCTTACCATTTCCAAGGCATCTACGTACAAAGGCATGTTCTTGATTTGGAAGGGACTGTGGGGAATTATAGGCCTTTTCCAAAACGCCCTAACTAGAGGGAGAAGAAGCATCTTGTTGTATTTTTTTGGGGATTTTGAAACCCCACTTTTTTTCTCCCCCCCCCTCTCTCTCTCTCTCTCTCTACTCACAAAAATATCTCTTCTAATTCAAACTACGATGGGACATGTTTGCATTTGGGAGCTAGGGGTCGATTATGGGGGGGGGGGGTGAGGATTTCCCCACCCACCCCCCACCACGTTTCCAAACGTGGCCTTCTCCATTGACACGCCCATCAAAAGTTGGGAGAATCTTTCTTTCACCTTATACAAAACATTCAAATCTGTCTTAGAAAAGGACACATGCACATGTATGGCCCAAATCATGTGCGATGTCACGTTTGCCAAGTCAAAATATCTCCAGTGCTGACTTTAAAAGAGAAGTAGGCATGCCATCTTAATTTGAAAGTCCACCCAATATCTGCATAGGAAAGGCAGCCCTCCACAGCGTTCTTAATTAAGTGGGATTTCCTCGATGTTACGCCGTGAATAACCACAAAGCATCCCCACATATGCATGCGTGCGTGGTTTGTCCTCACACCATGATTCATTGTGAGTTACATTGGGTTTTATAAGTGGTTTCAAGCAAATAGCAATGGCAATGGCCCCCAAAGATATCGAAAATCTCTTACAACATAGATGGCGATTTGTGGGTGGCCCTCCAAGAAAGAAAATTTACAATATGTGACCATGATTCTTTTCAGCAAATTAAGTCTTTAATTAATTAAATGGCATTTCAATCTTTTTTTTACTTTTTTACTAAAGTAAATATTAATTCTTAAGTAACATTAGATTTCACATGTAAGTCCTTTTGGGTTTGTACAATTAATGACTCTTTAGAGAAAAAAAAACTTCTACCTGGCTATACTGCCGTAATATATCGGTCGATATCAAGATAATTCCATTTAGTATATCATTATTCATTAGTAATTAATAAGGTAAAGAAGAGAAGTGTGAACCTTTATGGGTTAGTCCCAATCATTTTACAAATTAATTAAGTAGGTCCAAATCGGAATTGAACTTAAACGTACGTCAGCTTTAGAAGAATCCAACACGGCATTTGATATGAATATTGGAAATCTTAGATGTCAAAGATTGTGATCCTTTGTGAACAACGGGCAGACAAGACAAGGCACGATGAATTCATAAAATCTAAAGTGTTCAGACTTGGCCTGCTAGAGGACGAGGACTTCTTCAATTCGACATCGCCGAGTACGAGAGTGAAAATTCTCAACATACGACAACTACGGATGAAGACTGTCACTATGATAATACTCCTCTGGAGTCCAACGACCGTGAGTTGGTGGGCATACTATTATCTAATAATTTAATCTTTAAACTCCTTGTTTCTAATATATTTTTTTAAAAAAATATGAATGCATAAATATAAGGATAGAGAGGACCATTGTTATTAAAATCGGATGGGACCAGTCGGTTCTACCGTCAACCAGTCCAAGTATCGATTCGATTAAAGTTGATCCGGGCTAATGTTAAAAAAATTGAAAGAATTGGATGAACCTCGGTCCGACCTATAAATCGATCCGACCTAATTCGTCCTTTAAATAAAAATATAAAAAAATAAAAAAATATTTAAATATTCAAAATGATATCTATGTGCGAATAAAACACTCTTACTATTATTGATTTGTTACTACTTATCATTTTATTTTAGATATATTTAAATTTTTAAAATTTAAAAGAACGTAAATGTCAATTGTGAAGAGTAAATATCAATAGAGTATTACAAAATTTTAAGATCAATTTATCTAACATGTTATTATTTTTTTACTTGCATAATTACATAAACATGAATAATAATTATACATGTATATTTTTTATTTTGATTATTATATTTTGTTTCTTATTATCTTAGATTATAGAATCATTGTTTCATGCATAATATAATTTATTATATTATTTAAAATGTTAATATTTATTTATTTTTAAATTATTAAAATTTTATGACATCATAATTATATTACGACGATGTCACTGTTCAAATTAATTCAATTAAATGGTTTAACTATTTCAAACCAAACCAAATCATTAACTGATTCAATTATGGATTCGATTCCGATAACATTAGAGGAGAATGTTACAATCCACTCTCCGTGAGAAGGGGACTATAACTAAAGAGGGAGAAAATAGTTACTATCGGCGAGGGCATGAATTTACAGCTAGCTGTCCAGGTGTCTACATCATTCTCTGTGGCCAGGTGCCCTTTACATTTTTTTCTCTTTGCTTCATTTCAACCCCTACCACCATATTTCATTTTAAAGATTTTTTTTAAAAATACTCTCCTTACAGAGTTTATTGATAAAATTCTCCTCTTAATGTCACGTTATTTTTAATAACCTTCCTATATCAGTATAATGTCAAAAATATACCTGTAATTTAACTTTCTTTGAAGTCTTGAAGGTTCAAATAATATTTTATTTTCATCCAGATAATTGAATTCTTGGACAAAAATATTCTTATAAAAAAGAATTATTGTCAACAAAATATTGTGCCAAATTAAAGAGAGAGATTGAGAGATAAAAAAATAAATATAGGAAAAGAGAGAATGAGTCTTCGAAAGATTGAGAGTATTTTAGTAATTTTTTTAACATGGTTAAAAGTTAATCAAGGTTATATAAAGAGATTTTAACCAAACGCTAATAGCAGATGATGATTGACAACGGCATTTTTGCAAGTGTTGTGATGTAATCAAGGTTTGTCGTCTCGACTGTCTCGATCGTCTCGATCACGGCCTGAGACGGGACGGGACGATATTGTACCGTTCTGTACCGGTTCAAAATAAAGATTATAAATAAGATTTTACAAATTATTCTTTAGATTAGTGGTTAGACGATGTTATCGGTAAATCAGATGTCTCAGGTTTGATTCTTGTTAGCGTCAACGGAATTTTAACGTTTTTTCTATTTAATAGTTTAAAGAAAAGTGAAAAAAAGTTAAAGTTTCGATATGTCTTTTGAGATTCAAATCCGAGACGCTCCAATGACACTGAAGCGATTTAAACTAATTGACTTACTGATTAAATTTAGTCATAAAATATAATATATTATATATATCGTCCCGATTACGTCCCACAGACCGGTCGTCTTAGTCTGTGATTGAGACGGTCCGAGACGGGCGGGTCGAGCCGTCCCAGAACGATTCGTCGAACCTTAAATATAACAAGATTATTAAAAATAATATGAAAACGAGAGGGGGTAATTGCACAGATAAACTTATAATGAGGGCACTTTCGTAAAACTCCCTTTTCTTAACCCAAAGCTGTACGGTTGGAGCAGCAGACTAACACGTCCCAAGCATAGACAGCCATTTTCATAACAGAGATTGAAGTTCTACCGGATCCAAATAGCTATCTGTTAACATCTCGATGCTGTACGAAGCCTTCCACTTATTCTTGTACTACTGTTTTGTAACGGGGAAGAAAAACCAGGGATCGAATCCGGAACCTCCCGCAAACGGGCCGGGGAAGATGATTGATCAGCTCACCAATATTACAAGTCGTAGGCTCCCCTCCATTTATTCTTCCTCGAAGGCTGCAAAAGCATCCAGTTGTCTAAATTAATCCTAATTTTTTCCTCATTGAAAAATCACAAGATCTCTTATCTACATGATCACTATACCATACAGACGATAGTAGCACAAAATAATGTGGGAAAAGTGATAAAGAAAACAGATATATTCCTGACATTTCAGCAGTGGAGTCAAATAGATATCGTCTTACAGATAAGATACTTGAAATCATTACTGACACTAAAGTACAGTATCGTTTCTGGGGGCACTATTCTCAGTAATGGTGTACAATTTTGCTAGCATATTCTGCTCTGAAGATAAAACCTTTGGGATCGATGAAGTCGCAGAAAGTAGCATGGAAGTGTTCACGGAATGTTCAAAAGGGAATATCGTCGACCTGCATATATATTACAGTTTGAGCTGCTTGGATTTGCGTCAGATTGACCCTGAACAAGAATGGTGACAGCAAAACAATTGGCAAAGATAGAGCAGGCACTTTGCCCGAGCATAAAATCAGACTCCTGGATGCTTAGTACATGGCCACTGATCGACCCTTCATACAATTAACTACATTTTCCTCTAAAGCTCGCATTGGAATGTGTGGCACCCACACTTCTCCTGCATGAGGATATCTTCCATTAGCAGTCTGACAAAAGAACATGCACTTTGTAATCTAAGATCAAAAGATATCTTGCGTCTGTCACAATAAAGAAGAGGCACGACGTCTTTAAAAGATAGAGAAAATGCGGCAGCTCCCTGAAAGCATGTTCGTCCTACTAAGATAGCTACAAGAACAGACATGATAACATCCAATGCAGGATAACCACAAGAACAGACATGATTAACATCTAATGCAGAAACAGTCGTCGGGATTGCTTTCCACATTTTTTTTCTGGTGAATTAACATAACTCTTCATGCCCATCCATCCTTCACAGCATACGACTTTCCCCCAGATATTTTACCTTTAAATTAGTCCTCCTGGAACAGTACTTTGTGTGTTTGAGTCTTCATGTTGCATCCCTCAAGTGCAGCATAATTCAAGACTTCAAGATGTCAAACACCTTCAAGGACAAAAGATCAAGCATTCAAAACGGGTCAGATACATTTTCAAATATACGTGAGATCAGATGACACGAAGCATTCAGACGACCTCAAAAACCTGGAGAACATTATGCTATAGAAAAGAGGAATCAATTTTTGATCTTAGATGCAGAAATCCAATAAATTTATTTTGTACAGATCATTGTGTAATCCTTCGCCATGAAATTAGCATTATGTGCACATGCTCATTATCAGATTCCCATTATTAGCATGCTTATAATCACATTTCTGTATTATGTGTGCGCACCGACATAAGACCACCATGTGTCCTCACCCCCGCCAAGCCTGGGCTTTTGTTGAATTCTAAAAATTCAAAATTGCAATAATGGCAGGCCAACATCCTCACATCTGCACCCCTTCCCAATGCCACGATTCGCACCACTTCCTCATAACAACTACGGCTTCGATTGTCACACCAAGCTGTGAAGCCATTTCAAGAACCGGTGACCCGTCAAACATGACAGCTCTCCCCGATTTTTCAACTATAAAAGAGGGTCTTAGCGACCTCGTCCAGGTACGCAAGCCACGTTAGAAAAACCCCTCTCCTACTTAGTTACAATTCCCCCATTGGAAGCTTGGCCTCCATATAGCAAAGCCATCCAGGCTCTATATATGGCCACCCTTCTGTGCCTCCTCCAAGCTACCTTTCTCGTGCTGAGCCCTCTCCATTCTCTGAGAACCCCGCTATCGCCTCTCCCTCAGTTGACTGACGTAGGCATCATAGGGATCTCGCGGGGATCTCCCACCACTACAAGAAAAAGTGGCTATAGCGACCGAATTAGCGACCGATTTAATCGGTCGCTAGTCGGTCCTAAATAGAGACCAATTCGGAGACCGAAATAATCGGTCGCATAACCGAGACCGTTTCAGCGACCGCATGTATATCGGTCTCTAATCGGTCGCTATTATTGAGACCGAATTAACTTCGGTCTCCAGTCGGTCGCTGATGCCGTTATACTTCCTACTACGACCCCCGCCCGCCCGAGCCCTCCCGCCCGAGCCCCCCCCCTCCCGCCCGAGCCCCCCCTCCCGAGCCCCCTTCCCCTGCGGCCCCCTCTCCGCCCTAGCCCCCCTCCCCGCTCCCGCCCGAGCCCCCTCCGCCGGAGCCCCCCCTCCGCCCGAGCCCTCCCGCCCGAGCCCCCCTCCTCCGCCGGAGCCCCCCTCCCCGTGCTGCCTCCCGCCCGAGCCCCCCTCCGCCGGAGCCCGTCGCCGCGCCGCTCGCGTCGAGTCGCCGTCGCCGCTCGCCCTGCCGTCGTCGCCCTCCGCAGGTACCTCTCTCTCTCTCTCTCTCTCTCTCTCCTCCAACTCTACTACTCCGTCGCCACCAACCCCCTCAACACCAACACCAACACCAACACCTCCACGGCGAGGGCGAGGGCGAGAGCGAGAGCGAGGGCGAGGAGGTGAGGAAGAGGAGGAACCGCCACCCCACGCGAGCTCCCCAGCCATGGCCGCCACCGCCTCACTCGCCGTCCAGGCCTTGGTCTCCCGCGCGCTCGCCGCCGGCGCCGGCCACGGCCAGGCAGCGCAGCCTGACCGCCTCGCCCTGCCCGCCGGTTTCCGTCTCAGCTACTGAAATTGGTCCACCGGGCCTAACTGATCAGGGATTCAATAAGTGCCATATTTCTCAAGACTCTGGCACATGTTACTGAAATTGGATCATATGGTCAGATGGATCATCCGCCGCATGATCATTAAGAGTAGTCTATTTGACTCCTATTGGATGGGCTTTGCTCTACCTAAGACATTGTCATATTTTGGTTGATTTCTTTCCATTGATTGGTCAATGAAATAATCACATGGGTCAGTTACTTAGTTTGATTTCTGTCATATTTGGTGGATCAAGACAGAAGCATTTGATCTTCAAGGTACACCTAATATTATATATGTAGGTTAGTTAAATACACTGCTTTGATCTTTCAAGAAGGAATGCTCCATCTTCTATTAAGCTCAATCCGATTTTTCTTTTTTTTTTCTTGGCTAGGTCTTTCAATCTCTCACATGGTCCAAGATTATAGTGGACACTTGGATGGATGTCAACTAAATTTAACCTACCTAATTAAGATCATAAAAGATTCACTATTTTAATTCAAAAAGATAAAAAGAGTTCTAATTAAAAAAGATAAAAAGTCTAATTTCTCACATGGGTGGAGGGTTACAGCCAACTCTTTATCTCACTTTGACAGAAGAATAGATAAAACGAGGATAATCTCTCCTACATTAGTTTATCCTACCGTCTAGTCTTATTTACTTTGATAAGTTATGAGTTATCCTTTTAGAAACAGTTTTCTTATCAGTGTTCATTAATTGTATGGTAGCGCCTGTGCTCTTATGTGGCATAATTGTTCGTGAATCATGCCCTGGAAGCATTTTCAGCATCCGTGAAAAATTATAATACCCTGCTTTCTTTACTTGGATTCATATTTCCGTATTTAGGTTGATTCAGTAGTGACACGTTGTGAGAACGATAATTCCCCCTCAACCTTATTGGAATTAAGCTCGGCGCTCAAACTTCATTTTTAAAATACACTTAGTTCAAATGAACTGTTAGGACGGGTCCGGGGGTCTAAAATTCGAAATACCGGTCGGATGGCCGTGCCGATCATTCCAATACGACCGGGGAGATGAAAGTGACTTGTCAGAACTGACGGAATCCAAATCGGATGCCCGGTTTGAGCTCGGCGCTCAAACTTCATTTTTAAAATACACTTAGTTCAAATGAACTGTTAGGACGGGGCATTTGGTTCTAAAATCTGAAATACCGGTCGGATGGCCGTGCCGATCATTCCAATACGACCGGGGAGATGAAAGTGACTTGTCAGAACTGACGGAATCCAAATCGGATGCCCGGTTTGAGCTCGGCGCTCAAACTTCATTTTTAAAATACACTTAGTTCAAATGAACTGTTAGGACGGGTCCGGGGGTCTAAAATTCGAAATACCGGTCGGATGGCCGTGCCGATCATTCCAATACGACCGGGGAGATGAAAGTGACTTGTCAGAACTGACGGAATCCAAATCGGATGCCCGGTTTGAGCTCGGCGCTCAAACTTCATTTTTAAAATACAAGATGAAATTTGAACTTATATTGTGTGTGTGTATTTATATATATGAAAATGAGCTGGCTTAAACTATTGGCATACTCTTGTTAATGCTTGATTTCTTTATTAAGTCTTGTTAATGCTTGATTTCTTTATTAAGGATTTGATTATAATTTTTTTAAATGATATACAGGATCATCCGTCGCGAGATGTTGGACGAGACGACGACCAGGATGATGTTGGACGAGACGACGACCAGGATGAGACATATGTGGAGGATTTGTGATTTTATTTTAGTTGTGTATGTTGTCATTTTATTATTATGGATGTATGATTAATTTGTGATTTTATTTTAATTGTGTGTAATTTGAGGTTCGTGGAGATTGTGATCCGTGTAGTTGATTTATTATTGTTTTATGAAATTGTTATTTATCAGGTGTTTGTATGTGATGAATTTGAGATTTGTCGATATTGTTGTCTGTGTAGTTGATTTTATATTTATGTTATGAATTTGTTATTTATCAGGTAATTTATTTATCAGTTTAAATAAATTTTTAAAAAAAAAATAATGCAAAATTAGCGACCGCATGGAGACTGAATTGCGACCGAATAGCGACTATACGTTATATTTCTTTTATTAAATAATTATACTTGGCGACCGACTAGCGACCGAATTGAGACCGAATAAATCCGATAGGTTAATTTTATTTTTAAAAATACAACATAATTAGAGACCGAATAGCGACCGAATTGAGACCGACTTAATTAGCGACCGATCAGGCGACCGATTATAATCGGTCTCTGGTAACGACTGATACTGCGACCGAATTATGTCGGTCGCTATATAGCGACTAGTATATAGCGACCGACATGTTCGGTCGCTAGATAGTCTCTGTTCGGTCGCAATGCAGATTTGCGACCGATCTACGACTGAATAGCGACCGCTAGGTCGGTCGCTATCCGCGATTTTTCTTGTAGTGCACCCCGGTGAAGAACTTTTGTGCAGGTTGAAGCTTAGCATGGCGCACTCAGGATAGTAACAAGGTCTGGCGACTCTGCTGAGAAGCTCAGCAAGGTGCACCCACGCTCGGTCTGTGATGTGGGGCACTCGACCACAGCCTCAACGTCGTGCAGTGTCAAGCTGTCCAAGGTGGATGGCAGCCACCACCAAGATTAGGAGTCATCAAGCAAGACTCCAGAAGCTCTGCCCCTCATCGTTCCAACTGTATATAAGCTGGTGCGACACCCCGAGTCCTACTTAAGGAGGCACCACTACATGTGCATTCCTGAACCCTCAAGATGAAGGAACACCATCACCATGACGAAGGCTCAAGACCCACGAGCCAAGTGCTATTTCCCTACCATTATAGACTCAAGTCGATCCTATGTAGGGCGAACAGAAAGTAAGCACCCTAGCCCATAGAGAAAAGACCATGCTCGCCATCACTTCCCCTCGACCATGGCTATGGAAGGGACTCCAAGTAGCAATGGCGTTGAGCTAGGCTCACGAGAAGAGTGTCATCTAAAGATTCAACTCGAGTGGAGCTCTTCTCAAGCCTCGAGACTGGCTCCACAAGGATGGCGATGCCTCCAGCCCCCAAAGCTTCCATGAAGTCCCTAGGAGAACAAATGACAGTTTTAAAGCTCGGTCGGCCCGTGAGTACCAAGGCCGGTCCTTCTCAGGCTATGTACCCCAGCCTCCCTTTCCTTCTCAGGCTCTATATTTCATCATCATTGGCATTGTGTAACTCATTTCCTCCATATATAAATGGAAGTGTTTGTAACATATACAACACTTTGGCGCCATATGTGGGAAACAATAAGAAGTCATGAAGCCAAAGTCTACCAAACAAGCCATACATAGTGCATTGTGCCCGGCCCCCTCATTCAGCTAGACGCACCCAACTCTCTACATCTCTCTGGGGGAGCAACTAGGGCACCCAATAGACTCTCCTGGAGCCCCCGCTGACACCTGAGGGATGGTGAGGCCTTAGAAGCCGCATGTGTCGCCAGCGGCCCTCAACACCACCTCCTTTCCTTATCGAGAGCACGTGCGGCATGTGCCCTCACTTGTATTGCTCTCTACTCATGTAAAGAACAACATGACTAGTAAAATCCACTCGTTGCTCGTAGTTTCAAAGCCGATGGAAAGGCAACCCGTCTTGTCATAGCTCTTGTAGCCCCTCCCTTGTGACCAATGGCCTAGCCCTTCGATTAACAACTGGCCATGCCCTAGCCCTAGCTCGCCTTGTCACATTGTCACCTTTGCCCAGCCCAAAGATTAGCGACCCGTGCAACAACCCCAAGCCATCTTGATCCTCCCTCCCACTACTCACAGTGTCTAAGCGACGGAGAGGCAACCCCTTGTATTGTAACTCTTGTAGCTACCCCCCCTTACGACCAATAGCCTGCCCCACCGATTGATGACCAGCCATGCCTTACCCCCTGGTTCACCACATCCGATGCCAGAGAAAGCATTTGGCCTTTGTAGATGAAGACCTGAGTAAGGACTACAGTGCTCGGATACCAGAGAAAGCCTTCAGCCTCTATGAATAAAGACCCGAGTAAAGACTTCGGCACTCAGATGTTAAGGAAAGTCTTCAGCCTCTGAGGAACCCAAAGAAAGCCTTCAGCCTCTGTGAATGGAGACCTGAGCAAAGCCTTCAACACTCAGATGTCAGAGAAAGCTTTCAGACCCCGAGGATCCAAGAGAAAGCATTCAGCCTCTGGGAATGAAGACATAAGCAAAACCTTTAGCATTTGGATGGTAGGAAAAGCCTTTGGCCTCTAAGAATCCTAGAGAAAGCCTTTGGCCTATATGTGGATGAAGCAAAGCCTTTGGCACTCAGGTGTCAGGGAAAGCCTTCGGCCCCTAAAGATCCCAGAGAAAGTCTTCGACCTCTGGAGATGAAGACCCGAGTAAAGCCTTAGGTGCGTAATGAGCATTCCCTCCTCATCCAAAGCCTTAGGCACCTGACAAACATTTTCGCTCTACCCTCTAGTCAAAGCCTAAGGCACCCGGTCACATCTCCAATCTAAGCCAAGCCCTTAATGCTCGATACATGCGTTCCCTCCTCAAACAAAGCCTTAGGTGCCTGACGTACATTCCCTCCTTAAGCAAAGCCTTAGGCACCTAATAGGCATTCCCTCTCTCCCCTTTGGGTAAAGCCTTAGGTGCTTGATCAAGTCTCTAAGCCAAGACAAGTCGTTGGTGCTCGGTATAGACGTTCCCTCCTCAGACAAAGCCTTAGACACTTGATGGATGTTCCCTGTAGCAACCCAGATTTTTCCTAGAATTATTAGTAATTAAATAAAATTACGAAGTATTTAAAAAGGCTTAATAGGCTATTAAGTGAATTATGGGTTAAATAAACTAAATTATGGACCCTATATTAACCAAAGGGTTAAGCCCACTTAAAGTAGGCCCATAGATCAAATTCTAAGGCATTTTGGCCCAAGCCCACATCTAGAAACGTAATTAGGGCTATTTTCAGATTTAAAATAGATAAATAGGCCAATTAGAGGATAAATAAGGGATAAATAATAAAATTCTAAAATTTTCGGATAAAGGGCCAGAACGCGGTCTATCGCGCGACCGCGTTCTGCAAAAGGCGGTTCCCAGACGACCGCATCTTACTTCCGTGAACAGGTGAAGAAGAAGCGTGGAAAACTTAGATTTTTCCTATCCAAATCCCCAGAGAGTGATGCTATCTGGTGAATAAACGTGTCTAGAACTCTTGGGGATTGATCTTAACTCCAATTAGGACTCCCAAATTGATCTAATCCTCATCCCTAGACAAAACCCTATAAATAGGGCCCAGAATCGACCTACGCGAACCCTTGTTTTGGCTCGCCTAGTTCAACAGTAAGATGATGGTCTTTCATGTTAGCCCTTTAGAGGATTTTATTCTCCTTAGTTTTGTCTAACATTCCTCCATATCTCGTGTTAGGAGGTCAAGCCTTTGGGGAGTTAGGAGGATCGGAAGTCGCTGGTTCCCTACAGATCGCACAAAAATAAGTGTGTCCGTCCAGTGAAGATCAGAAGTTTAGAAGCCCTAGCAGATGTAATTTCATGTTGAGTCTTTAGAATAAATTGTTCTCATTTATATCTTCTACCTACCATCCAATTCACATGAATTAAGGTTAAGCAGTTAAGGAGTTAGAAGGCCAAGAAATTGCCGGTTCCGTAGGACGCGCAGAAGCCAACATCATCTTTCAGTCAGAAATTCAAAGTTTAGAGTGTTTTCCAGAGATAGGTTATCTCATGGATGGCTAAAATAACATGTTAGGAGTAAAAGTCCTCTAGTTTCACAAGATTCCATGCTTCCTACACGTCGTATTTCATATTTTACTATCATTACGTAGTTAGATTATTTCTACATGAATGACCTTGCACCTTAATAGAAAAGATGATAACTTTGGCCAAATTCTTGCAAATCCATGCACCCCAGGATCTGATTTTGTTCTATTATGCCTTATCTCCTTGTTTACCATGAGTTCCATGCATTTATTGCCCTGAATTGGGCGTTGCACGCATGATTTTCACCCTTCTGTCTGAGAGGCAGAAGGCGGTCTCACAAAGACCACGGTTTCCAAAAAGCAGACTTCGAACGACCGCAGTTTCCATAAGGCGGTTCCATGATGACCGTGTTTTCCTTTCTGTCTGCGGTTCACTCAAAACAGCAACCAGATCACCCCTTTTGGTTCCTAGTTAAATTATCTATTGATTATATTTTATCCGCATGATTACCATGAATTATTTATTGCTATATCATGCATCTATCCTGCTAGGTTTCATGTCCATCATGTTCTAGAAACTTATTTTAATCATATGTTATTTTCATGCCAAAATTCATATAGTCTTGTATTAAAGTTATTTTTTATGATCATGAAACACGTTGCATTGACGCTTTGATCATTGTTTTATCACGAATCACTCTCATCTCCAGTCTTTCTTAAGTACATGACGCATATTCCGGTATGTGACTATTAGTTACACTTTGCACTTGATATGCACACTTTCTTGGACTTGTGATCCTCTCCGTCGGATATTCCTTCCACCAGACTAGGTGATCTTGTTTCAAGGCCTCTGTAAGTCTCCGCGAGCCTGGGATTCCCACTAAGACGCCGAGCTGGTTGTACCCTAAAAACTCAATGGATTAGAAAGCACTTGAGTTTCTCACGTTTTCCTGCACTCTGGGCAAGTCGCAGCTCCCAGGCGATCGCCTTCTTCAAGTAGCAGTCAGACCGCGACCTCGTTCTACCTACTGTGCTATCGAGTCGACTCTTCTTTCTTCTGGCAACGACTCTGTCAAGTAGCGGTTCCCTCTTAACCGCGGTTTGATAATAGTCGTTCTTTCATGACCACGTTCTACCATCTTGTGCCCTAACCCGAGGTTTGACCCAAGGGTTGGTTATACTCTGTTCCTAGATGGTCCTTTGATTATCTGGAACCCAACATCTTGTTTCATAAGTCATTAATAAATTATAGAAATTTATGAGTGTACCGTTATACTGTCGGATTTCCTCCGTGGCATAATGTCCAACTAAATCATCCTTCATCTCATGATTTCAATTTGGTACATTCTCACCTTGATTTTTGTTATCATGAAACTATTGTTTGAATTGTACATTATTGACAAAAACTTTATTTATATCTCGTGAAAATAGCTTGATTTATAAGTTGAAGATGCAAGAGCGGACACGGATGTTGTGCCCCTGTGGTTTTGATGATGGTTTTAATGGTGGTTTTGATGATTGGTCTTTGAGGTGAGTTATTCACTGTGAGTCATCTTGCTGTGTGAGTCATCATGCTATTATTCACTTTATGATCATAATGTAGTTCTTCATAAGTTCTGATATGGCATTGCATATTTGATTATGTTCAGTCATGGTGCCTCTTGAATCTTGCTGCATTTATTCATATGTTCAGTCATGGTGCCTCTTTAATCTTGCTGCATTTATTCATTGGTCTGGTCAGTGGTGCGTCGACCCCTTGTGCTAATGGGTCGACTCCTCAGTTCATTCATCGGTTGTTTACAAGTCCATACATTGGTCTTCTTTCAAAGACTGTACAGCCAATGGTCTAGAATCTGAGTCTGTACATCGTACTGTGCCCTCAGCTTTCAACGTCAAGTCTGTACAGCGTGAATAGTGCATCAGTTCTCGAAGTATATACATCGGCCTCCTTGCCTAAAGTCTATACATTGGACTGTTTCGTCAAGTGTATACAGTATTCCGTTGAATCTCCAAGTCTATACATCGGACTGTGTTATGTAAAGTCTATACATCCGATTGTGCAGTGTCTTAGCCATCGTCTCACATTCTTCAAGTCTACACATTGGTCGGTGGTAAGTCTACACATTGGATCCTCTTTCAAATTTTGTACATTGGCTCAGACTTTCCAAAGTCTACACAACGCCCCTTCATTGAAAGTCTATACATTCTGGCCTATTCCTACGGTTGAAGCTTTAGCTACACTCTAAGTCTATACACTGCTAAAGTCTGATCATCGCAGTATTCAAGTCTATACATCAGCTTCATTGAGTAAGTCTGTACAGCATGACTTATTGTTAACATCCCTCAAAGTCTGTACATTGGATTCATATCATTGAGTCTGTACATTGGCATCGGGCGTCTTCATACTCTAAGTCTGTACACTGCCCGACTAGTTAAGTCTGCACATTGCCAAAGTCAGTACAACTCAACTCTATACACTGGATTGTCAAGCTTTGTCTAACTTCAACTCTATACATCCGATTACTGTTGTAGTGTTCACCAAGTCTATACATCGCCTTCAGACCTTCAACTCTATACACTACTACAGGAACCAAGTCCATACACTCTCCCGTTCAAATCCTTCTAAGTCTGTACATCGGCTTCGCATCTGCAAGTCTATACACTGGACTTCATTTCACCAAGTCTATACACTGGACTTTGTTTCACCAAGTCTGTACACTCCACATCTTTTCCTACGCTTGGCCAAGTCTATACACTCATACCTTTCCCTACGCTTTCTTGGCCAAGTCTATACATCGCTAAGTCAATACATTGAACTGTTCTTCAAGTCTGTACACTGGCTTCACGTTTTCAATGTCTGTACAGTGGCTTCGCATAGGCAAGTCTGTACATCAACTTCACTCAGTCAAGTCTATACATCCACAGTGGATCATCAGGTCCATACATCCACAGTGCACTTTCAAGTCTATACATCCACACTGCACGTTCAAGTCTATACATCCACAGTGCATGTTCAAGTCTATACATCCACAGTGGACTTACAAGTCTATACATTGGCCCTAACACTCAAAGTCTGTACACTCGCTGCACTGTTCAAGTCCATACACTGGCAGCACTGCTGAAGTCTATACATTGGGCCTAACATTCCAACTCTATACACTGAACCTTCGTTCATCAAAGGCTAAGTCTATACACTGTCCCTGTGTTAACTGTTCGAAGTCCATTCATTGGTCAGCCTTGCTTATGCTTTGATCATCACAAGTCTGTACACTGCATTTTAACATGCGTTTCTACATTAAGTCTATACACTCGATTCCTTCATGATTTACACTGAAGTCTACATACTCCCCTGTTATGATAATGCATTCTTTAGCAAGTATATACACTGAGCACGCATGAAAACTTCTAAGTCTATACACTCCCTCACACTGTACACACTTGCTATATTGATTTCTATAAGTCTATACATTGCTTAACTATGCACAGCCTGTGTTAATTTTGTTCATCGACTGAACACTTCTTTAATCATGCAGGTGTCTGGCACGTGATCCAAGGAGCTGAAATGCTGACACGTGGCCAAATACTTGGGCGGGAACCTGAAGGACACTCGCCCTAGCACCTGCTGAAGCTGATATAAATAGAAGCTTTCGTCCACTGAAGAAATATGAGAATAGAAGAGGGCTGATAGAGATCAGAAAGAAAGAGCAGAAGAGAATAGAGGAGCAGAGATCGAGAGAGTGAAAGAGCAGAAGAAGAAAAGAGCAGTAGAGAGCAGAAGAAGAAGAGAAGAGAAAAGCCAGAGAGAGCCTGCGAAAGAGAAGAAAGAAGAGAAGAAGAAGAAGAAAGAGAGCTCGTGAGGATTGAGAGAAGAAGAATAGAAGCTGCATCTGAAGATTTGTTCCTGCTGGACCGTGGATCAAATCTAGGCTAGTCAGCTCCATTGAGAGCTATCTTTGTGCTTCGTCTTTTACAGCTTGTGATTGCTGTGTTATTTTCATTTCTTGTTTTCCCCTTTGTTTTTTCTGATTACCTTTGTGCTTCCGATCCTCTGGACTGAGGTCGGGTTCCTCCTGGTGGGTCAGGAGAAGGGAGATCTGATCTCCGGTTGCAAGTAGCTGGGAGCTACTTGTGGGTTCCCTCCGGTTTGGAGGAAGGGAGACTTATCTCTGGTTCTGGGCTTGTGGGTAGCAAGTCCAGGGGTCCCTCCGGTCTGGAGGAAGAGAGACTTCGGTCTCTGGTTTCCAAGTGGCTGGGAGTCACTTGGGGTGTCCCTCCGGTTGGGAGGAAGAGGGGAGGTTGTTCCCCTGGTCAAGCTGTGTGGCAGCACCTTGTTCGCAGACTAAGTCTGCTTGGTTCTAGCATTTGCTAGTGAAGCCTCACTCCGGTTGGGAGTGAGGGGTGGATGTAGGTCTGGAGGACCGAACCACCTAAAAAATCTATTGAGCAGTGGTTTGATTGCTTGATTTGCTTCCGCTAGATGCTTGAATAGGCACGCTCCATCTGCTTGTTATTTTGTTTAATCGAATTAGCTTAATTCCAGAACTTGCCTAGCATTTGAGTTTTCTATTTGGGCATTATTCGTAGCAGGATACATTCACCCCCCCTCTGTATCCGGGCCTAGCACCCTAACAACGGAAAGTGTCCAAGGGCTCGACACTAGCCCCCTCGGCGGATGGTCGGAAACATGTTGTAAACCATGGGGTATGATGAACACTAGCGTCGTATTATGTCGGGAGTACCTTTTTTATAAGCGGGTGAAATCCACGAGGCTATCTTATGAAATTTATATGCTTGCTAGTACAATCTTGTTCATGATATTCTAGTGAATAGCCTTTATGGCTATGAAAAGTACATTCTCGATACATGCTAGTACATTCTTATTCATCAAATGCCACATTATATTCTTGCTTGATTATACTGTCATATTGATACTCGTTGTTACTTGGGTTTTATACCGCATGTTTTAATCATATTTCTTTACCCTTATCTTCTAGATCTAAAATGTTAATTACTTAAATTATGCCTTCATGTTGATACGAAGATACCTATTGGGCAAGTGTGTCCATTCTTACTTTTCAATCTTTTCAGGAACTTTTAGAGGGTCGGATTCGGATTATGCAAGTGACGGATCCGAGAGTGACTAAACATCGAGAGGAGACCTAGAAGTGTCATGAGTCTAGTCGAGTCGATGTAATTTTCCATTTACTTTAGTCTAGTGAATTTGGATGTCTAAAAGAGTCAACAACATTGTAATTTCTGATTATTTGATTCAATAAAGTGAAGGTTTTGGCTATATCTTCTACACTCGTTCCTATGTGTGAATGTTATAGCACTCTGATTGTCTTACTGGCGTGAGGCTTACCATGCCGACTGTTCACGTTTCCGAACTACTTCTGTTGCATATCTCAGGACGTGACATTCCCTGCTCTCAGCCAAAGCCTTAGGTGAGGTGCCTGATGTGCATCCCCTATCTCCCCTCTAGGCAAAGCTTTAGGTGCCTGGTCACGTCTCCAATATGAGCCAAGCCCTTGGTGCTCAATACAAATGTTCCCTCTTCAGGAAAAGTCTTAGATGTCTGATGGACATTCCATTCTCAGGCAAAGCTCTAGGCACCTGATGAACATTCTCTCTCTCCCCTCTTGGCAAAGTGTTAGATGCTCGGTTGCGTCTCCAATCCAAGCCAATCCCTAGCACTTGGTACAGACATTCCCAGCTTTTGCAAAACCTTAGTCATCTGATAGACATTCCCTGTCATCCCTCCGGGCAAAGCCATAGGCACATGTACAGTCACGTCTCCAATTTGAGCCAAGCCCTTGGCACTTAGTACAGATGTTTCCTCCTCAGACAAAGTCTTAGGCACCTGATAGACATTCCCCTCTCAAGCAAAGCCTTAGGCACCTGACAGACATTCTCTCTCTCCTCGCTGGGTGAAGCCTTAGGTGCCTGGCCACGTCTCTAATCCAAGCCAAGCCCTTGGCACTCGGTATAGGCATCTCCTTCTCAAGCAAAGCCTTAGGTGCCTAACGAATGTTACCTCTCTCTCTCTTCTGGGCAAAATCTTAGGCGTCCAGTCACGTCTCCAATCTGAGCCAAGCCCTTGGGGCTCAGTAGAGACATTCCCTCCTTAGGCAGAGTCTTAGGGGACTAATAGACTCTCTCCCCTCCGAGTAAAGCCTTAAGCACCCGATCACGTGCTAAAACCAAGCTAAGCCCTCGGTACAAGATACAGGCTTCCAGCCTAACCCATACATGAACACATGCACAAGGATTAGATAAAAGGGGGATCTTTTATTCAACAAAAGAAGGATTTTTATAAAGGGGTGTACATTTTAATGGTCAATCTCTAGAGGACCAACATAGGGGAAGTCCTCCACCCTCACCTCTGAGTACCTCTCCCGAATCAGCCCGAGCTACATTACCCATAAGCTACGACAAACTTGGTGAGAAGCTTGCACCACATCCTCATGGAACGCCTTCGACCGCTTGTACTCAGCGACCGCCTTTTCGTTGGCAAGTTCATAGACCTAGGCAGCATTCTTATTTGCCTCCTCTAATAGGTGCTTAAGTCTCCCTACATCTTGATGGTCTTCCAATATGGTCTCACACAGCCGGTCGAAGTCAACACAAATAACTTCTGCCTCTCTCCAAGTCACCAGCGCTCCTTACTGTTGTCGATTGCCTCTCGCCACCACCAAAGCGGCCTCTAATCCCTCCATTCGCCACACATTCTCAACTACCTCAAAGACACCGCGCCTAAAGAAGGTGAGCACCTTGGACATGGTATTCAGCAGCTTGTGCATTGCCATGTTAGACAGTCCCTGTATCGGCATACCCTAAAGGAGCTCCACCTCTTCAAAGGGTTACCAACCGAATTTATTTTCGTCCAGAGGCTCTGGCCTTGCTGGCGCTACCCGCGAGGGCCCCTTCCCCTCAGCTTACGGGAGCCCCCAACAGGACACTTACACTCAAAGAGACCAACATGGGTGCTGCTCTCCTGTGCACCTCTGAAGCTGCAACAGTGCCATCAGCACCAGCAGATGGCCAAGGTCTATCCCAACAGGGCCCACCTCTTCCCGGTGACGGCCCCCTCCACTTCCCTCGCTATCCTTTCTCCTCGACCATGGCTGGGAAGGGGACTCCAGGTAGCGATAGCTGACGCTGAGCTAGACCCACGACAAGAGAACAATCTGAAGAAGATTCAAGTTGGGTGGAGCTCTTCTCATTCCCCGAGACCAGCCCCACAAGGACGGCGATGCCTCCAGCATCCTCAGAGCTTCCATGAAGTCCCCAAAATAACAAATGACACTCTTAAAGTTCGGCCCACCTGTGGATACCAAGGTCGGTCCTTCTCAGGCTATATACCCTAGCCTCCCCTTTCCTTCTCAAGCTCTGCATTTCGCCATCATTGGCATTATGTAACCCATTTCTCCCATATATGAATGTAAGTGTTAGTAACGTACGCAGCAAGAGCCAAAAAATATGAGAGAGAAGTGGGGAATATCAAGATCTAGGCGCACCATTTATTTTGCTTCAGTTAATACCAGGACATCAACCACCTCAGAACTTATGAAAAAGCATGAAACCACACTCGCCAGTGGATATTGAATTTCTGGAAGGACCATGGAACATGATCTGTAAGACCACTGGAAGGACCCTTTCCAAAAGTTTGGCTTTCCGATGCTAGTGATCCATTTTTACAAAGAGATAAGTGAGATAACTGAACGAATGTGATAGAAAAAGCCAGTGGAGATTGAAGAGAAATTTGTGATACCTGACAACAGAAGTCAAAGGGAAAATAGAACACTGGAGCATTTGAGTACCGTAAATACATGGATACGAGTGATTTGTAGAAATGACGTCTTTAATCATGTTCTATGTATTTCTCTTTACACAGATGAACATTGGTGCATATTGTCCAATGACATCACATATAAATGCTTCTCAGATTATAAGCCAAAGAAATTTAGTTAAAATGTTCTTGTGCTGCAATTGTATGTGTGTGTGTGTGTTTGTCTATTTATGTATTTGTTTGTGTACATACATACACACATATGAATATAATTATATATAATCTGTAAATGAGTTCAGTCTCTTAAGCAGAATATGCAGGAGGGGAGCCAAAATCCCCTTTGTACTAAATCACACCTATTTTCTAAATACCGATGTATGTCAAGCCCACACACATCATGGAAGTACGATCCACTAAACTTTTGTAACATCCCAATTCTAAGAAGCCCAATTATGAAATGATTCTCGGAAGAAAAGCCCAATAAGTGAACTCACTCACCCGGTTACTTTGAGCCCATTAAGTTTTAATAACTAATTAAATAAATAACTCACTTGTAAATAGTGTAACTTTACATAGGAACGTCCAAGTGAGATGAAATTTAGCCTATTTGGAATATAGTTAAATTATCTGCAAAATTTTAAGGTGGACATTTTCAAATTATGAGGTATAATAAGTCATAAATATAAAATAAGAGAATTAAATTAAATGGAAAAATTTGTGAAAATTATAATTTTGCCCATATCACCATAAGGTGAGAGGCGGCTGTGGAGGTAGCTCTCTCGACGGTTGGGGAAGCAACTGTTAAATGAGTTCAATTAATTTCTCAATCGTGCTTTCCCAATAGAGAAGAAGAATAAGAAAAAAGGGAAGTTTTTGATAGTTTAAATTTTGTTGTCAGAAGAAGATTTAATTATAGAAAAATATTTGTGTTGTATTTAGGAGCAGGGATGTCATCCCCAACACTTGAGGAACATTATAAAGATGAGTAGAAATCACTGCAGAAGCTTAAAGGATTAATTTATAGAGTCTGTTTGAGAATTTCAATCTAAACTTAGACATGTGATAAAGTGAGACCATGTTGTTTGATATTCATATTATCTTAATTTTATTTTGATATTTAGAAACTTAATTTTAGTATTTGAAGACTATGAGACTTATTTGGGGATGTAGCCAAAATTAAATTAAAACGACGATGTTATAGGCCATAATTACAGACATTCCCGAGAGTAATTTGAATAGTTGAATCCCAAAATTTATGTATTAACTAGTAGATTTGATCCAAATATTTATAATTAACATAACTATCGATGACCATATTTGATGTGCTGTCGATTGTTCATTTGGCCAATTTCAGACTATTCAAATAAAATATGTCGATGGGATTTGAGTTGGATCTTCATCAAGATATTTAATTTAAATTGTGAATTATGTGAAAGTAGTTTTAATATTAATAGATTATGACATCATCTATTTATTTTGAATTCCCAGTTGCACATTGAGATATATTTAAGTCTCATTATTCTTTAATGAATTTTATGCATCTTGTGATCGGTATTAAGATGGATAGTGTCGTCTTAAGAGTATATTTAGATTGCCCCGTAGTTAATGTCTACATACTGTGAAAAGTCAATTTGTTGTCCGAGGATGATAAACTTTGAAAATCTAGAAGCCATAATTTGATTTGGTGAATGATAGGATATTAACTCTAAATCCTACACAACTGATCAAGACATTGGCATCATTTGTCTTAGTGCTTGTGTGTTTGTTTGTTTGGTCCTTATGTTGTAGTTTGGATGTATGTCAGATACATAAAATTAAATTATATAAAATTTATTTAGTCAACCATTTTAATTGCATGAATGACAAAATTTACATATGAATACGATATGATTTGTTAAGCTTACATACATGATTTGACCTATCAAATCGATATGAATATGATTTGATATGATGTAAGTTTTTTGTAAATTTAGATTATTTGATAATTAATTGTAGTTGTAAAGATGAGAGATATGAACATATGTCTAATGTTTGCCTTGTTTCGCTATTTACATTATCTTATATAGTAGACATGTTATTACTTTCGATGCCAACTGAGTCTTTTTTTTATCAAAAAATCTTGCCTAGTGTTGGATGGGAGAGTGCACCCTTATACCAGAGGTAAAGAGTAAGCCACTCCACCATTCAGACATTAGGAGGTCAATTTTATTAAAGATAAAAGGGAATACAATTACATCAAGCGGATACTGGGCATACCCAATTTATCAAGGCGAGCTGCTCCCTTTATAGAAGTAGGGAGCTCATCATAAGAAAAAAAGGCAGTACAATGTGTGGAGTAGGCCAATGAAACTAGAGAATCCGCAACTTTATTTCCTTCTCTGTAGATATGAGCAATTGAGTCTTTCGAACTAAGAAGACTTCAAATCTCCCTTGCATAAGAGAGAATAGACCAAAGACAATGGGTTTCATTTTTGATAATTTGAACTAAAGTTTTGGAATCACATTCAATCTGGATTGGCTTGTCATCAATAGTGTGGTAGTATTTGATGCCATCAAGCAAAGCTCGAGCCTCAGCAACTAAACTGTTGGCATTGCCATAAAAATATGAAAAAGGCAAGAATGGTATTTCCGTTGATGTCTCTTATGACACCACCTCCACCTGAGTCACCATTACCCTTGCAAGCACCATCTGTCTTAAGCTTGAGAGAAGGTCAGGGCGGGCAAACCCATTTTATCACCTTCGGCTGAGGCTTAACAGCCCACCGGCTGTTAAATCCAAATTCCTCCGAAGCTTTCATTTTGGAATTATCAAACTCCTTAAGGTTGGCAACAACACACACATGCCTAACTTGAATTTTAATATGGTGAAGTAGACTGTTCTTAGATATGCTTCTTCCTTCATATTTGGAAGCATTTCTTAATTTCCAGATTTTCCAAAGGCCATAACTAATGACAGCAAGGAGAAAAGGACCATGGGCAGATTTCTGCTGTATATTAATAGCATTGTGATAGATGAAAGATCTCACTGAATTTGCATTCATATTCAGCCCATAATCTCTGAAATGAGACCAAATCTGTGTTGCCAGATCACTGTGAATAAAAAGATGGTTGGTAGTTTCCTCACACTGTACCCTGTAGCATTGGCATTTGGAGCACATTTGCACACCCAGACGTTGAATATTTTTATCAGTGGGGAGAGCATTGTGGACAATCTTCCATAGATGAACAGATATTTTGGTGCGGAGCCAATTGGACCATAACCGGGTCCAGGGAAAAATAATTTGATTGGAGTTAACACTAGATAGCTCACGATAAGTGGAAGCCACAGTGCAAAAACCTGAGGATGAAAGGCTCCAGGCCGGACAATTAGGATACTGATTAAGCTGAAAGCTTTGGACAACTGATTTGATCGGGTCTGGGATCCGTCCATCCATCAGGTCACAGTTATCACTAGCATGATGCATGAAGAAGTCCTTGATAGTGATGTTGCTGTTTGGAATGGTAGAACTAGCAACATAATCTGCCAACCTTTTGTTTCCAATCCAGTTTTCCAACCAAAAGAGAGTGTTGTTGCCATCGCCAACTACAACTTTTTTATGTTTGGAGATAAGGTCCCTGGCCTTTAACCAACTCCTCCTTGTGAAACCATTCATATTTCTGAATTGAACCTCACTTATATGGTGCTGCCCAATATACTTTGCTCTGAAGAAATTTGCCCACAGGGAATTAGAAAACAAAGCATTCCACAGCATCTTAACCCTCAAGGCAGTGTCCATGAGTCTGAGAGACATAATGTCAAGACCACCTTGGGAGATAGGTTTACAAATGGTTTGCCATGCAATCCAATGTCTTCTGTTTCCATTCGTAGAGGAGCCCCAAAAAAAATTAGCAAATGCCTTATCCAGAAGGGCATGAGTACCTGAGTGCAGTGGAGAAGAAGATAGAGAGTATAGAGGAATAGAGGATAAGACATGTTTAATGAGAGTCAGTTTGGCTCCCTGTGAAAGTAGACCAGATTTCCAACCTGCGATTCTATTCTGAATTGAGTTAATAATACCAACAAAGAAGACCTTTTTCCTTCTTCCAATCATTAAGGGGAAACCCAAGTACTTATGAGGAAAAAAATGTCTGGAGAATGTAATACAGTTTTGAATCCGATTTGCAACTAAAATCTGTATCTTGGGGTGAAGAAAGAAACCACTTTTGCTAGTATTGATTAGCTGACCCGAAGCTCTTTCATAACTATTAAGCACTTTGATCGGATTCTTGACTGACACAATGCATGCTTTGCTAAACAGAAGAGTATCATCAGCAAACAATAGGTGGGATATGGGAGGCCATCGGCTGGCCCAGAATACCACTCTACCCTGCCACTTGAAAAAGCCTCCTTTAATGATCTGCTTAAGGACTCTTCCGCAATGATAAACAGAGATGGGGCAAGCGGATCGCCTTGCCTGACTCCCCTAGAAGACTTGAAAAAACCAGCCGTATCACCATTTAACAAGATAGAGAACCAGCAGTTGCTGACCAACTTTTCTATCAAATAAATAAAGGAATTGCTAAATCCAAATTTGTAAAGGACTGCAAACAGAAAATCCCACTCTAATCCGTAGGCTTTTGCCATGTCAAGTTTGAACATGACATTATGTCCTCTGGTTTTCCTCCCCAGCTCATTTGCCAATTCTTGAGCTAAGGCAATGGTTTCTATAATATGCCTCCCCTTCACAAACGCAGTCTGTTCCAATGAAATAATCTTGGGAAGAATAAGGGCTAGTCTTTTATTGACAATAGAAGAAACTATTTTATAAAAGAAGTTACACAAACTGATTGGTCTGAAATTAGAAATATCTAATGCATTAGCCTTCTTAGGGATAAGAGCTATTAAAGTAGAAGTGACACTTCTAGGAAGGGGCTGCTAGGTAGTAAAAACTTCTTTGACTGCACTACAGACCAATTCTCCAATAATAGGCCAGGTAGAGTGGTAAAAAGAACCAGTGAAGCCATCGGGGCTTGGAGCACTGTCTGGAGACAGTGATAAGCCTGACTCATAAATTTCCTCATTAGAAGGAGTTTCACAAAGCCTTGTGTTTTCTTCTTGATTTACCAGGCTAGGAATACAGTTCAGAGAAGATTCTTCTATATAGTGATACTAAGAGCTGAAAGCTTTTTGAAAGTGTGAGATAGCTATATCCTTCATTTCATCATGGTCAGAAGTAAGTTTACCTGCTGAATTCCGAAGTTGAGTAATGTTCTGTTTGTGCCTTTTGGCCATGGTTGAAGCATGGAAGAACTTTGTATTTCTATCTCCCTCAAGAAGCCAACGGATTCCTGACTTTTGCCTCTAAAAAATTTCCTGCTGAAGTAGTCTATTAGATTGAATGGTCTTGGCATGCTCCAGGACTGCATAATTTTCCTCTGTGGGATGAAGGTCATAGGAATGTTCTGCCAGAAGAACATCATCTTCTGCTACTTTCAAATTTAGATGAACATTCCCAAATGTGAGCTTATTCCAACTTCGAAGCATGTTTCTCATATGCTTTAACTACATGTATAGTGTAGTCATAGAGAAGAAGCCACAGGGCTGAGATTTCAGCATAACTTAACATCCACAAGAAATTTGTCATGTTTGGTCCACATGTTTTGAAAACAAAATCTGCTCTTAATTTTAAAAAAAGAATGAGATTTCACCAATAGAGGGGCATGATCTGAAGCTTCTCTGGATAAATGCTCACCAAAAAAAGGAAATTGAGACAACCATTCAAAATTAGTGAGCACCCTATCCAATCTGGCCCAAATACCCTTGCTCCCAACTTGATTGTTGTGCCAAGTGAATTTGGAACCCATAAAACCAGCATCTACAAGAGAAAAGTCAGAAACACATTGCTGGAAATCCGACATTGCACCTAAGTTAGGAGAATTCCCACCTAACTTTTCATCAGTATGCAGTATACAATTAAAATCCCCTACAACAAGCCATGGTCCCGTAATTTGAGAATGCATAGAATTTAATGAAGTCCACAGCTCATTTCTCTCTGATGGGGAGCATTTTGCATACACAAAACTTAAATGGAAAACAGGAAAGGCAGGGTTTGCTTGGGTGATGGTGATATGCTGTTCGTCCCTACTCACAATTGAAAAATCCAAAGAATCTCTTAATAGCACCCAAATGTGAGCAATGTCATCATTGTTGGCATAAGATTTATTCATGCCCAGTCTTCTACAAATGCCATGTAAATTACTAATGCTAATTTTAGGCTCCAAGAAGATAATGAAATCAAGGTTATGGCATTTGATAAGAAATTTCACCCTGCCAACAGAAGCCTCATTCCCAATACCTCTTATGTTCCAGATTATGAAATTCATGAAGAAGGAAGAAATTCAGGAATGTTACCCATAGATCCTGACCTAGTCATGGATCTAGTAATTGCTCCCGGACGATCAAGCAACAAAGTTGTCACATTTCCATCAGAGGCTGAGTTTGCAATAGCCCTTCTTCGAGCAATTAGCTCATCAATCTGAAGTTGATGTATAGGATCATCGACCTTTTCATAACTTTCTTGTATAATCAGCGAAGAGTGAGCTCCAACAATAGAGATTTCAGGAACAAGGGCAATAGTACCAAGTTGAGTATGAATTTGGTCTGAAGGGAGCTCCAAGGTGGAAATAGGTTTCGCAGATTGAACAAACTGGACATTACTGCTAGCAACATTACTATCATGATGTGTCGCCAAAGGTTGCTTGTAGGGCATAGTATTCAGCTGATCATTTTGAGTCAATACGCACAACTCCTCAGAAAGTTCAAGCACTAAAGTAGAATTCCCAACAGGCAAGCCAGTAGTGTTTTAACCTTCAACGAATGTGTTTGCTTTTGAATCGGACACTGAATCATCCAATGAGTCTTGGACACGGGATTGGTCCCTGACTTCAATCACATTTGTTGCTGGAGTATTAACATTTCCAAGAGCTTTCTTGGTACAATCAACAGGAATCTAGACTTTCTTTTGCTGTTGAGTAGGACGAGCAGGTATATCAGAAACCGGAGGATGGATGTTGTAAAGAGATTTTTTACCTTTGCATCCATCCAAACTATGACCAAGTCGTGCACAACCAGAACAGAACTTAGGAATATCGGAATAGACGATGTCTTGCAAAGCACCTCCCCCAGGGATGCCAACCCAAATCCTTTGTGGATGAAATTTAGAGACATCCAATTCAACACACACACGGGCTTCCAATGTATTGGAAAGATTTAGGAAAGCCTGATCAATCTTCAATACTTTGCCAATGTTTCCAACTATAGAACGCAGCATGGGTTCAACAAAAAAATTTACCAGCAAACCAGGGAAGGCAATCCAGATCGGCAGAATGGGTGAGTCCTCATCCGGCGAGAAGTTTAGAGACCATTTGAAAAATCTAATGAGCCTGCCATGGACAAAAAGGCTTTCCTTCAGAAGCAGTTGTAAGAAGTCATCTTCATTACGAAAGCGGAGGAGCAGATGGCGAGAATCCAAGGCACTAATGATAAAATCCTCTTTGAATCCGCATCGATGCATAAGATGAGCTCTAATATCTGGGAATGCCGGTCTCCCGAAGGGAGTACGAGCAACAAGGGAATGTGCAAAAGGTTCCAAAGAAGCAGAAAGTTCCTCCGTGCTGAAGAAAACAGTCGGCTATCCACCATCTGTTGTAGCTGGAGCATGCACTGAACCCTTGACAATAGGCGGCTTCATAGATAAGGTGAGAACTTCTGCAAAGGAACAAGCACGGGCGGGAAAGGTCACATCGGAGGGAGAAGATGGAGGGGAAAGTCGAAGGGGAACGGAGATGGGGGCCATGGGGACCGCGGGGGGCCCCCTGCGCCCGCCATGGGGCCTAGGTCAAAGTCGCCGCCATGAAGCAAAAGAAGACAGATTTGTGTATCCAAAAAGTACGACGAACCTACTGTCAGCTGAAGTCTTAGGCTGCATTTGGTTCGACTTCCCAAAGTTTCAAAAATTTGAAAATCACTCTTTTCGTACACTCATTAATGAGAGTCAAATTTGTGAGATGAGTACATATCACATGTGAAAAGTTATTTGGCCCATTTGGGAGGTCGAAGCAGGTGAATTGACATGTCAAGCCATTCACGGTATTACCCCTCATATTTTACATTTATTTTACTTTTCTGCAGTGCTCATTTATGTAAATGAGAGAAAGTTAAGGGTAAAAAGGACACCAATCATTAGTAATCCCCTGTAACCTCCCAAAAGCAGCTCCATAGGAGCTTTTGAGAACCGTCCACTGCTATTTCGATTGTGTCTCTCTCTCTCATCAAGATAAAATCTACATTGCACGACAGTCGATGCCCATTTGTCACGTTTGGTTCGACCTTATTTTTGTTGGGGATTCCAATGATTGGAATCCCCTTTAAAAGCTAAACCAAACGCAGCCTTAGTATTCACACATGTGAATAACTTTTTTTATACATCAATATAATATATTGTGGCACCCCCTCCCAAGATTTGGTCCAGACCAGGGACGTCACAATCACAAAATCCAAACATTGTGAGTTGGACCACTCGGTGGTGGGTAGGTAGGAGCTCCCACCTACCCCCCTCCGGAACCTTCACCACCCCTCCGGTGGTGGAACCGTACGCCGGCTTCGTCCGGCGGAAGCATCACCGGCGGCCTCGCCCCGGTGGTCCCGTTGGGTCGGGGGGAGCCCCCGTAGGGAACCCCCCCTCTCCAGGTGCATCCCCTCCTCCGCTGACCTCCGCCCCCCCTCCGACCTTCTCCCCCTCCCCGCCCTCCCCTCCCTCTTTCCCCCATTCTTCCTCCCTGTTGGATCCCGTAGTGCAGGAACACGGATCTAGAGGGGGGGTGAATAGATCCTACTACTAAAAACTATGTCCAATTAAAACACAACTAGCACACAGCGGAATATACAAGATTGAGTAGATTAATCTAAACATGTTTAAACTAGATTCACTCAATCTTACCGAGCTCACACGATTGCACAAACAGATAGGATAGTGAACACACAATCACAAGAAACAAACCATAAGACACGGGGATTTTTAAGGTGGTTCGAGACCACGACGGGCTCCCTACGTCCACCCCTCACTAAACCGGTGAGGCTTCACTACACGCTACAAAATGTAGCAACACGGGGACAAACCCCAACACACACACGCTGCTTTCGCAGCAAACCACACACGAGGCCTTGCCTCAAAATACTGCCACAGCAGCACACACACACACACAACGTTGGGGAACACACCCCGAACAATATACCTTACACGGAGATACAGCTCCGTCCACACACATATAGAGCAATGCCTACACAACCACACGGGAGTAAACTCCCAACCACACACGCAGATATACTCCGCACGAATCGACACACATATAACCACACACACACTCGGAGACCCCTTTCTCCGAACACCCACACAAAATATTCTGTCAAATATATATGTAACAATCACAAATATATGCTATTACACATCTTAGATGCCCATTCAAAACCTTGAACAATCTCAAACAAAAGATATATAAGTGAAAGATCAAGATTACTCCCTCATGAAATACTTCTACAGGATGAAAAACGTTCTTGAAGCAATTTTGAAGAGATGCAACACGAACAGAGGTTGGATCTTGATTTTAGATGCAACCTTCAGTTGTATATGATCTTGGGCCTTGATTCAAGCATCTTCCTTTTAATTTCGGCTTCAGAGTAAGGTGGAAGAGGGCTTGGAAGCTTCAACTCCGAACCTACACACCAAAGAATAGTTTTCAGCCATCTCCCTAGGGTTTTCACTCCAATAGGATGTTTTATAAGCTTAGAATGGTCAAGGGACAACTTGGAGACCAGATCCACGAATTAGGGAGACATTTAGGGTATTTGGAATTGATTGGTTTGACTTTCGGAGCAAGAAAACGGTGGTCAAAATGTGCGGTTGGAGGTCTGACCAGAATGAGTTGACCCTTGGGGTTGACCCTCGGACAAACAGAAGCCAAACAGAACTGATTTTGTGTTCTGTTTTACAGGGGTCGACCCCAGGGGTCGACCCTTTCAGGCAGATTACACAAAAAATAGCTCTACGTGCTTCGGCGACAGGAATTAATTCTCCTAGCTCCGAACTCCGATCGAAGCAAGACTGGAGGCGTTGGAAAGAGGACTCCCAGAGCTACAACATATAATTTTTAGAGGGGAGATCCAACGATTGGATTGAAAATGGTGAAGACTGTAAGATAGTTTGAGTTTGAAAAACAACTAAAACCTCCATCAAACCAAACGGAAACAATTGATTAAATGTTACCATAATCCCATGAAGATCAACAATGATTTTGCATCCTGAAAAACATGATAAAGTAAGGTGTTAGTTGATAATTAAGATCTTTACATCAAGCATTAACACTATGACCATGTTCATAATACATTGCTTCGTTGAACCTATTCCAAGAGTGAAAGATGGAACTTACAACATTGTTTTACCTGAGTTTCACATTGTCCTTAAATGCTTGTTCTTTTGTTGAATCATTCATGTAAGAATCATGGAGTTCCAATATTGAATTACCATTGCATGATCAACAAATTTGGAATCAAGGTACGCATAACAATGTTGAGTCACATTCCATGTGATCAATCCACAAGCTCATCAAACCACATATCATTCCCTCCATTCATTTAGCATTATGAAAGTACACATTCATGATATGTGGCTCAATATGACATGATGCTCAATATGAGAGGCTCAATATGACATGATGCTCAAAATGACATTTATCCAAGTATGTTTATCACATAGGCTTCTCATTAAAGACAAAGCAATCTCACCAAGTGTAGAGACAATGTATATGCAATGTTTGTGCTAACTTCAAAGTACGTATGCATCCACATGATGATAAGTCTTGTAGAATTACAATACATCCACATGATGATATCCCAATAGAAACAAGAAGACATGAGTAAACATTCATGCACAAGTCCAAGCAACAAAGGTATTTTGTAATCATCAAAATCACATACACAACAATCTCCCCCATTTTGATGATGACAAAATATTATGATATAATGCTCTCTCCCCCTTTGACATAATCAGAAATGGGGATCATGATGGGGTTTCCACAATGTCCTATGAACCAAAAGGCACACTATGCATGAATCAAGTGCAAAACCGTTGGATACCAATTGTTGAAATGAAACTCTTAGACCAATTGTCTGGTACCAATTGTTGAGATTGGAAATGTAAATGTGGACAATATGGTCATGTAGAATGCAAGATGACAAAACGATATGCATATGCACATGAGTTGCAGCAATTGTAATGGTGTATGGCACTCAAACACCCATAGAAGGGTATAGACTCGTGCAAGTCCTGATGAGTTAACCAGATAAGATCACATACAAAGCTCCCCCATTGACATTGACACATTAGATGACTGTTTTTGATTTTCAGATTTTTGATTTTTAGTTTTCTTGTAAAATGCATGAAACATGATGTATGAAAATGATGAGACATGAAATGCATACAATGTAATCAAGCAGATATCTATAGATACATGCAACATAACTCCTTCACAAGAAGTGATACCAATTGATTTACAGTGAGGGGTAGGTGTAGGAAAAGTGCAAGTGAGTCATTAAGTTCAGAATGCTCATGATTACACCTAGAGGATTGTGCAAATAAATAGGAGAAGACGTACAACAGGTCAAGCAATTAATCAAATTTTCAAAATACATATCAAATCAAATTACCATGTGTAAGTGAATAACATGAGAATGAAGTTTAGCCATATGGATAACCAGATTTTCAAGTAAACACAATAGTAATTGCACAGACTACATTTTAATGTAGATAACAGCGTATTGGAGGCTTCGCTCTGTCTCGTCAAAATATCATCAGTAATTTTCATACTGACAATCTGAATTTTTCTAAGGATCAGGTTCAAATTATTCCTTTTTACGCGAGGAGACACATGGAGCTCATGCTAGAATCCCCGGTTACTCAGAATACTGAACCTTGTCATCTCATTTGAACAGAGATACTGTAGTCAACACTTTTCAGAAATGAACCACATCACGTCTCAGGTGACATGTGCCCAGTTTACTCAGTGAGACTTAGCATTGCTCTGCCTTTTCTTTCAACCAATTTTTTATGTGGAGGCAGGCAACTTTTTTCTCAACTTTCTCTTACCATCCATGCAGCAAGTTGAATTACTTTAGAGTGTTAAAATAAAATTCCTATATCCTTATGAATAATACTCAATTTCACATTAAAGTGCATGAAGTGTACGAATTTGATTTAACATATATGGAGAAATTTTAACTCATAACAAGATAGTGTAGCTCCCCTTATGTAAATGCAATAAGCATGAAATGTTCCCCCTGAGAGTTTGACATTAAGCACACTTGTTAAGACTCAGATGCAATATTATTTAACAATGGAGTAAACGGTCTTAGAAGTTTCAAGGAATGGGTTGAATAGCATATAATAACATACAAGCATACAATGGAGATATGCATATACGATGCAAAATGAAAAGATAGGCACTATATGCATGCTAGAAATGCCAACTATGCAACACGACACATGATGAGCTTCATCTCCCAAAAATATATGTGAATGATATGCAAAAAATGTAATGTGATGCACGATTCCAGATTTCACATGACACTCCATAAGCACCTAATGCAACTAATGCACGACACGCATTACTAATTGTTAAAATGTGAGGACACAATTTTATTCTGAAAAGAGAATTCAGAAAATTCATGCAAAGCATCAAAATCATCACATGTGAGCATTTCTTGAAAACATTTGTGCTTATATCCAAAAAGATGAGTGGCACATTGGTAAAGACCATGGAACATTGATCAACTTCAGTCCTCAAAAAGTTCAGCCACAGACCAACATAATCATGCTGAGAGAATGGAACAACATCATTTTCAAAATTTTCAGCATGCAAAACTTCCCCATAATCAATGCATGAATTCAAAAAATTCATTTAAGTTGGATGCCATATGTATAAATGATTCATGGTACCGGGCGGAGGCATATTCTCATGCATGGTGATTACTTTCAGACATGCTTGACATGCCCTTCCACATGTCACCATTTTATATACCATGTAATCATTGAGATGATGATCAGAAAAATACAATGCATTCCCATATGACATCGGGGGTTTAGCAAAAGGCATTCAATGGCTACACTCTCATATATACTGCTCAGATGTTTCAATACCATTCAGCCAAACATGCATTTTCCACATGGTCAAGAGCAACCAAAGAGTATTCAAGATTTCAAAATCACTGTCTGTCAAGAGATAGCACTAGCATCAAGACCATAGAACTTCAGTCAAACACTTTATTTTCTCACCTTTACCTTTATTGACATCTTCAAATTCTTTGCTTTATTTTACTTGTGTAATCTTCATCAACAAGCTCCTTTCTTTCTCTCCTGCAAGAATTAGAATGATATTAGCCAGAAGAAATAGAAGCAGATCTAATCTTGCATTGAAGTCCTCTTGAGCTCCTTTCTTTCTCTCCTGCAAGAAATATAACGATATTAGCCAAGGGAGTTCCATTGAGATCCCAAATTCACATCTTATAGATAGCAGCATGTAAGGATATAAAAAGACGAAGAACCCCATGCCAAAACCCTTCCAAAACTCCTTAGGATAAGAAGAGAAACTCTAAGGGTAATGGGTAAAAGTTCAAACCAATCGGTCCTCAAGATGGGCATTTCGACACCAACTGAGGAACAAGCAAAACTGCCTAAGACAGTTAATCTGAGCCCAGAAATGCCAAACATGAATTAAACTCCATCTAGGCACATGGTGATACATTCAAACATTTGAATTCTTACCATGATTTCAGGGGTTGATGGTCATTATCAAACCTGCACTGTAAAGAGCTCAATTCATGTCAATATCAATTTAATACAAATGAGAAGGCCAATATCAATGCTTTTCTTCCACAAGACAATCTCATATGAGCTGCAAGTATGTATGATGAATTGCAGCTATCAATTACAAGTGACTCACTCAAGCTGACATGAGTTCAAAATTAATATCAGAAATTTCATGTTTAGTCCAACTTGTGTAAAGAGTCAAGTCTATGCATATGAGGCACATGAAACACATAAGACTGCCTCTACAATCAAATTAGTATCAATTCAAGGACAAACCCATGTTTACCAAAGCATTACACCAAAAACTGACCAAGTCGACTTAGGCCTCAACAAATGTCGACTTGCAGCACCCATGACCACGGATTGGCCTTAAGGCATTCCTCTATCAAAGTTCTCATATTGCAGACTTGAGTATCCAAGCTTCCTTAGATCTTTGGAGTTTAGCAGCACTTGAAGAAGAGCATTCCATGGCAATTCATTTTCTGTACTTGTGTCTTGAACATCCATCATCTTCCAAGCCTTCCACTTGGCCACAAGATAATCCTGCAACAAAGTTCTCATTTGGTTGCTTTGGGTACCTAAACCTTCTTGGATCCCGGATGATTAGTTGCACCTCTAGTGGGTGTCTTCCACAGTTTTTGGGCATGCATTTCATCAAAATACATTAAGGAGCAAACATTCATGGTATGCCCAAACTCACCACAATAATGGCAACAACCAAGAGACTTCACAGAATTCTCATAAACATGACAATCAAATTTCTGTGATTTGGCATGAATGTTATCATTATAAGCATGGAAATTTTTCTTCTTCACAACAGGATGAGCATGAAGTTTTTGTAGGTTTGCAAAAGTATAATTATTTTTAACTTTAAAATTCTTTCTTTCATTTGCTTGCCAACACTGTGACACATGGTGTCCTAGCTTTCCACATGTAAAACAATCACCCCTTTTTCTTTTGGAAACAAGTTCATTTTTACATGCTTTCAAATCATCCGATTTCATCAAAAAGTAATCATACATCATATGACCAAGTTCACCACAATAAAAATATGAGATTTTCTTTATGGATGCATGTGTGTGTGCAACATAATTTTTCATGGCATTCATCGTGACACCAACAATATTTTTAGCCTTTTGATGCAAGTTTTGTTTCTTTTTCAGACTTTCATTTGATTGTTTTGTTGTTTGAGGAACAGATTGATTTGGAGACCCATTTGATGTGCTGGATATATTAGAACTATGGATAAATGATGTGTAGACTTTATTTTAAAGTTCATTTTGTTCACAGGATTATAGCCCAGCCCCTCTTTTTGGAAATTGACCTTAGTCCCCAATATATTGTTCAGATTTTCTTCCCCATTCACAAACTTACACAAAGAAGTATTCAGATCAAGAATTTCTTTTTCAAGTGATGAAATATGCAATTCATAGGAAATGATCTCATTTTTACAAGAAATGACTTTTTCATTCAATTGAGCATTGATGGTTTGGTAGTTTTCCCTCTTTTATTCTAACACAAGCATCTTGTCAGATTCATCAACAATCACAGATTTTCCTTTTTCAAGTTTTTCAAGATTTTTCAATCTACTTTCAAGCAGGGAGATCTGAATTAGCATTGTATTGTTCTCCTTTTTGAGTTCTTCATTTTTATTTGCAAGTTTATCATTCATAATCAATTCATTGCAAATATCCTGATCAATTGAGTTTGATTCCATTTTGTTTCTTAGATCTTTTTCAGTTTTCTCCAATTGATTGATTTTATTCTTGAGGGCAACATTCTCATTTCTCAAACAGGCAATGGTTTCTTTGTGACATTCAACATCATGCTCTAAAAGTTCATTCAACTTATCAAGCTCAGAATATTTATCATAAGAACCATTTTTATGGAGCATGTTTTCATATTTCTTTTTCAGTTTTCTGTTTTTCGACTTGACTTTCTTATATTATTTTGCCAACTCATCATAAGCATCAACAAGATCTTCAAGAGTAAATTCTTCAGAATCTGAATTTACATCTTCTGCATTTTTGTCACTTTGTTGATCTGTATCATCAGCCATGAGATATTTTTATCTTTCCTTCTCTTGAACTTTGATCAGCCGGTCCATTAGCTCCTTTGCTATCCTACAAGAAGATGCAAATGGATACTTGTTACTACTTACAGAAGCTTTCAATAAACTCAAGGCAGTAACATTATCATGATGCATCATTTTATCCCGATTAGACCACTTGGTTTCATCTAGAGGTAATATGTGTGGACCATGATAAATCAATTTCCAGAGACAAGGATTAATAGAATTGATCACCACACACAGTTTACCTAGCCATGAATTAAAATTCAAACCAGTGAAGATTGGCAAACAGTTCATTGATATATGTTCAGTAGAAACATTCAGGATTGTAGAATGCACTGGGATCACTCTATAGATCGTAAGATCTAGGGACAACAGAGCCTCGCTCTGATACCAATTGTTAGGTCCCGTAGTGCAGGAACACGGATCTAGAGGGGGGGGGTGAATAGATCCTACTACTAAAAATTATGTCCAATTAAAACACAACTAGCACACAGCGGAATATACAAGATTGAGTAGATTAATCTAAACAGGTTTAAACTAGATTCACTCAATCTTACCGAGCTCACACGATTGCACAAACAGATAGGATAGTGAACACACAATCACAAGAAACATACCACAAGACACGGGGATTTTTAAGTTGGTTCGGGACCACGACGGGCTCCCTACGTCCACCCCTCACCAAACCGGTGAGGCTTCACTACACACTACAAAATGTAGCAACACGGGGATGAACCCCAACACACACATGCTGCTTTCGCAGCAAACCACACACGAGGCCTTGCCTCAAAATACTGCCACAGCAGCACACACATACACACAACGTTGGGGAACACACCCCGAACAATATACCTTACACGGAGATACAGCTCCGTCCACACACACGTAGGGCAATGCCAACACAACCACACGGGAGTAAACTCCCAACCACATACGCGGATATACTCCACACGAATCGACACACATATAACCACACACACACTCGGAGACCCCTTTCTCCGAACACCCACACAAAATATTCTGTCAAATGTATATATAACAATCACAAATATATGCTATTACACATCTTAGATGCCCATTCAAAACTTTGAACAATCTCAAACAAAAGATATATAAGTGAAAGATCAAGATTACTCCCTCATGAAATGCTTCTACAGGATGAAAAACGTTGTTGAAGCAATTTTGAAGAGATGCAACACGAACAGAGGTTGGATCTTGATTTCAGATGCAGCCTTCAGTTGTATATGATCTTGGGCCTTGATTCAAGCATCTTCCTTTCAATTTCGGCTTCAGAGCAAGGTGGAAGAGGGCTTGGAAGCTTCAACTCCGAACCTACACACCAAAGAATAGTTTTCAGCCATCTCCCTAGGGTTTTCACTCCAATAGGATGTTTTATAAGCTTAGAACGGTCAAGGGATAGCTTGGAGACCAGATCCACGAATTAGGGAGACATTTAGGGCATTTGGAATTTATTGGTTGGACTTTCGGAGCAAGAAAACGGTGGTCAAAATGTGCGGCTGGAGGTCCGACCGGAATGGGTCGACCCTTGGGGTCGACCCTCGGGCAAACAGAAGCCAAACAGAACTGATTTTGTGTTCTATTTTCCTCTTGTACTCCGTTCCTCCCCCCTTCTGTTTCGTCTTTTCTTTGGGTTTCTCCCCCTGCCCACAGCCTCGTCTGGGGCACTTTCTTTTGTAATATGCATGTAGGGCCTCGGCCCCTTTGCCTCCCATGAAGAAAAATCACCCTCTCCGGGTTTCTCTATGATTTTTTTTTTTTGTTGGCTTGTGCTAGTTTTCACAGTCTTTGACGGGTTGTTTGTTTTCCCTCTGTCTCCCCATTTCTCCGGTGTTCTTGGGGTTTCCACGTCAATATGATCGCCCTCCTATGATCCTTGGCCTCATGGACTCTTCACTCCCTTCCATGACCGTCTGCTATGCCCACGGGCTTGAAGAGAGAGGGAGACTCTCACTCACCCCCCCCCCCCGAATGCCCAGCTACCAGTGGCCCATCTTTGGCCTTAAACTTTCCCTGTCCCCCTGGATAATCTGTAGGTCTCCTAGCTCATATACCTAACCCCCTTTAACCCTTAGCGATACACCTTTCTGGCCTTTAGCCGGCACACCATTTCAGCCTTCGGCCGGTGCACTTCCTTTGGCCCTCAGCGGTACACCCAATTAGCCCTTGGCCGGCACACTTTTGAGCCCCTGGCCGGCACACCCTCCTGGCCTCCAGCGGCACACCCTTCAGGCCCTCAGCGGCACACTTCTTGGCCCTATCCTCGAGCCCTTTCCTTCGTGTTTTCCGAGGTTCTATAAAGGTGTTGCTGCCCTCGGGCACCCACCTCCAGTTGTCGGGTTCCGCCACTCCATGTGGGCGCGTTCCCTTTATCTCCCTTACGCCCCGGGTCAAGGGGAGATGCTGCCAAATTTTTGTCAGAAAATAACAACATGTTAAATAAGGCAAAAGGAGGCAACAAATGAACAGAATAATTAATGATGAAGTCTTCCAATTGATTAAGCCGCTGCCGGCACCATGACAAGAACCGGACTAATTGACAACCCGGCAGCCCGAACATCCGATCTGTGAGAAGAAGCCGGACAGAACAAAACAAAGAAAGAAGGGGAAATTTATATGAGACTGAATTAAAAAATTAATAAACGAAGAAAAGAAAAGCCTAAAAAAACAAATAATAGAAGATTTCAGCCTTCGCTGGCACGCTTTGTCGTGCCCCCAGCGGTACACTCCAATAGCCTTCAACGGTACACTTATCTGGCCTTTCACCATCATACCCTGCCTCCACTCTTCAAACACCCTTCGCCGGCACACTGGTTTCCACCTTCCCCGGCACGCCCTTTTCAACCTCCAGCGGCACGCTTCACTCTCCAGCGGTACACCCTTTTTGCATCCAGCGGCACGCTCCATTCCCCAGCGGTACACTCCTTTCCATTGCCTCTCCCTCTCTTCGCCGGTACACCCTCATCCACGTCTCAAACTCAATGTATAGACTTGGCAGATTGACGTACAGACACAGCAATGAGCAATGTACAGACTTCGAACTGCAGCCAATGAATAATGTATAGACTTTGAGTTGGCCAACGTATAGACTTTGGACTGGCCGATGTATAGACCTTCACGAGCAACGTGTAGACTTTCATGAATAATGTATAGACTTTGAGTTGGCCAACGTATAGACTTTGGACTGGCCGATGTATAGACTTTCACGAGCAATGTATAGACTTTCATGAATAATGTATAGACTTTGAGCCGGGCAATGTATAGACTTCGATGAACAATGTATAGACTTTGAGCCGGGCAATGTATAGACTTTAATGGACAATGTATAGACTTTGAGCCGGGCAACGTATAGACTTTAATGAACAATGTATAGACTTTAAGCTGGCCAATGTATAGACTTTGAGTTGCAATGTACAGACTTTATCCTGGCCAATGTATAGACTTTGAACCGCAATATATAGACTTTGAACCGCAATATATAGACTTTAGACTAGAGGACGTATAGACTTTGTGTGCTGGTTGAATAGACAATGTATAGACGTTAGGCTGAGGAGCGTACAGACTTTATGTTATGCCCACCTTCCTTCAGCGATACACTCCCCTTTTAGCCCCCCTTTCAACCCACTAGGGGCCAGCTCCCCCAAAGAAAATAATAATAAATATATATATATATGCAATACATGGATACACACATATACACATATGTATAGGCATACAATAGCAGCACTGATAAACTAATAAAAAAAATCATGATGAATAAATAAACCTGAATACATCCGCATAAAAAAAATAGAAAATGACGAATGAAATAAGTGGCAATAATAATAATAATAATAATAATAATAATAATAAGGGCGACAACGACAATAAGCAAGATAAGGGAAGTCACCCGGAACAGATGCGGAAAGAGGAATAGACAACAAGATAATAAGAACAATAATGATAAAACATTACAAGATATTAATATTCCCACATTGCAGTCCCGTCCATCCCGTGACCCGGTGCCGAAGGAACAATGATGTCGCCCTTCCAGGTTGGGCCTGAGTCTTGGGAATTATCCCGATATGGTCAAGCCCCCACCTGATCTCGGGCCGACACTCCGACTAGACCAGATTTGTTCCCCACCCCGGAGCCCTTCCGGGTCATTACGAAAATTGTCGTACATTCGGCAGACATTCAAATGGATTTGTCCCGATTTTCCCATCGCGTTTTTACCACGGATCCGTGTCCGAGCATGAAAAGGTCCACGAGTGACCGACATGGCCGATGGCTTATGGTCCATATGCAACCCTTGGCGTGATCTAATCCTGTTCCTTCCTCATGCAACTAGTATTATGCTTTTCGGCCGCAGGGCCCCTAATTTCGGCAATTAATCAAGGGTATTCCCTCGTACGGGGGATGTAAATGACGTCGTAACCTTGATGGCGCGACGGGACCCGATCCCGACATGAACCACACAATCGTCTGACCGAGTCAGATCGAGCGCACCATGGGCTCTTCGGAGCCCGAATAAATCGTCACTTCGGTGACTGGCACGCCCACGCACAAAATAGACGAACCAACCATTCCCGAAAAGACGGGGCCCAATAAGCGAACGAGAAGTGCGTCCACAGTTCTGGCACGCCCAGTGGGACCGATCCATCCTTCATCTCTTTGCCGAAATTAGGGGCCCCGCGGCCCCCTTCTTGTAATACTAATTGCGTTACTTTCTCAAATGCAGGAGAGAGAATTGCATCATGGTGCCGACGATGGCTGTCACCTGCAGCCCTCAAGTCGTGGAGAACCATGTCCGAGGTGGCTACCTGGCGGTCCCCCTCAACTTCGGGAGCTTCCCTCCCACCGTCGGCTTCCCCAATTTCTTGGGTGTGGCCTTTGCCAACATCCTCGAGGTGAAGGCGCCTGAGGAGTCCCAGATCAACTCTCCCGCTCTGGGGGCCACTGAAGCTGCTACCACCCGAGCTACGGCCAAAAACAACAATAGCGTCCCCACAACGACGCTAAGCTGCAACATGCACCACGTGCACCAAACTACCGGCCCTTCCCACCAAGGGTCAGCATCCCACCGAAGAAGGCTTCGGAGGAACAACACCAGCGCCGGCTCGTGGCGCCACTCGTCCTACTCCCGAAAGTCCATGACTGTTGGGGCCCTCCGAGTCCGTCTGGACGGGCAGAGGTCCCAAGTGACACCGGACCGTATCGTCCCGACCGTTCCAGTCCGCAACTCTTTTCAAGGACTGGAGAGGCTGAAAGAGAGGGCCACGCCCGCAACCCCAGCTGCGGCACAGAACAAGGCGCCGGCTCACAGGCCGGCCAAACTGAAGCAGGTCTGGGTACCCAAGGAGGCCCAGCCCACTACACCCGCCCAGGCAGGGCCCAGCACTTCCCGCCCGAGGGGGGCCCGACGAGATGGCAGGGTCGAGGTGATGACCCCAACTCTCCGACCGGCACCCGTCATCCCGGTGCCGTCCGAGAATGTCCACCGCCGTCCCCGAGGGCGCTGACACAACGCTGCCAGCCCAGCACTCAGGGCCTATTCTCCCCCCGCCACTATCATCGACATGCAATCACAAGCTGCTTTCCCTGACCAGGAATGGGAAGGGATCGAGCAGGCTATGAGGAATTACCTCCGAGGCCCGGGTAGCACCCCCGCCGGCCGCCAGAGACTGCTGGGGGCAATGGCCTCCACTTTCCAAGAAGAAGGAGCCCGACCCGCACCCAGCGCGGAGTCGAGGAATCGCTCGGAGGAGCTGCGCCTGACCCCTGTACGGGAGGAAACGCCACCCCGACGATCGGTCTTCGACAGGCTGGTGTTCCCAGGAAGATCATCCAGGAGGGAGACAAAGAGAAGCAAGAACAAGAGATGGCAAACATTCACCTGCAACATGGCAGGAGTTCACGGTCGGTACGGGGCTTTGCCCACCGATCCGGAGGAAGTGGCCAGAATCGTAGTCAGGCCGGGACCCCTCACTAGAAGAGGGAGAGCGGCAGGCAGCGTGGCACCCACAGGCGCCGAGGGAACCTTACCTGAAGAGCCCCTCTCGGCCCTCACGGCCAATGTGGTCACCACCGGCGACACGAGTGGCGGACCCTCGACATCATCCGAGGACGCCCCGGCCGAAGAGACAGGGGGCATGCCCAGCCTCCCCACGGTTGACCCGGCAATGCTGCTCATGATGCAGCGGTTCCAGCAGGAAATCGAATCACTTAAAAAGCAATTGAATGAGCGGAACACGCCACCCCCGATGTCCTGGCAGACCGAGGTTATACCCGAAGTACCCAGGGACGGGGGGCAGTCTTCAGAAGCAGCCCTCCCAGCAGCCCTCAATCCTCTCGGGGGCGTGTCACTGCAGCAGGCACACTGCGCCGCACCGGCCCCACCACAGGCCTCACCTTCCCAAGGGTCCCTCATGGCCCCCCAGGCGACCGTGCTGGCCACCCCGAGCGTGCAGCCCGCTCATTTTTATCCGAGTCCGGTCGACCCAGCAACGGTTAGCCGGTTGATGCTGGAACAGATGATAGATATGAAACTGGCCGAGAGAGGCGACGGGAATCAGACGCCGTTCGACGTCTATAGGGTGCCCTACCCGGCTCACTATGCTGCGAAGAAGTTGCCGGTCGGCGTCACCAAGCCACCCAAGTTCGAATAGTTCAACGGGCAAGGGTCCCCCAGGGAGCACATCGTTTATTATGTAAATTTCATGGGGGACTTGGCTGCTGATGAGGCCTACCTCCTGAAGTTCTTCGGCTCGACACTCACCGGGCTTGCCTTTGAGTGGTACTCCGGCCTGCCACCCGGGTCTGTCGCCGACTGGCCCGACATGCAAAAGAAGTTCAAAGAGAGATTTTATGTTGCGGAGCGGGAGGTCACCATGGCAGAACTTTATGCCACAAGACAGAAGAATGACGAGTCGGCCCTCGACTATATCAAGAGATGGAGGAACCTCAGCATGAGGTGCAGGCGTCCCCCACAGCAGGAGGATGCGGTGCAGATCTGCAAACAGAACTTGAAGAAAGAGATCCTGGAAAGGATGATTGGCACCGAGGTCAAGACATTTGACCGCCTGAACAACGTGGTAGCAGAGATCGAGGCATTTTTGGCCCGATACTCCTCCACCCCGGTCATGTCAAGCCAAAGAGCCAGGCAGGCCGAGAAGAAGCCGGCTCCCCCTGAGGTGCACACATTAGATTTCCAGGCTTTTGAAAAACAGAAAGAGAAAGCCAAGGGGGCTGCCGACCTTCCTCCGCCCAGAGCCGCAGAACGGCGGGAAGGCCCCTCACTAAGGGAGAAGATGAGGAATAAGCTGTATTCCTTTGCCCGGGACAAGTCTAAGCTTCTGTTCGAATGGGCAACCAGCTACAACAAAATTACACTGCCAGAACCGAAAAGGCCCGGTGACCTAAAGAAAAAGGACGACCCGCGCTTCTGCCCATACCACCGAGTGCTCGGGCATACCATTGAAGACTACTATGTCTTCAAGGATGTTATTGAGTCCTTGATCAAGAATGGGGAGCTGGACATGGGGGAGCCTAGAGTGGACCCCCCGCAACCGCATGAGTTGCCCAGCATAACCTCCACTGCCAATATGGTCTCGCTATACCAGGAGTTGCCTGAGGAGTGGGCGGAGGCCTGCGCCCGCACCACTTATGAGACCTTCATCATGATCCCGGCTCAGGATCAAGGAGGATGGCAGACTGCAACTAGAAAGAATAGAAGAGCACACGTCCCTCGACCCAGCCCCGGAGTTCGTCTGAGGGACGCAACACCCCGGCCTGCACCGCCCCCCCCCCCCAGCAAGCCCAGTTCGCCGCGACACGGCCCCCCGGCTAGTCATGAGGCGGTCCACTCACAATAAAAAGAGCTCTGTCCCGCTGCGGATGCACAAGAAGACCAGCCCAGAGGTTGAAAGACTCCAGGCTATTATTGATGGGCTTGAAGATTATGAGCAGCCCGAAATCCACCCTGTGGAGCTGAAGGAGTATGTCCCATGGGAGGAGTTCAAATCACTCGAACTGGCTCCAGGGGCAGAAGCTGAAGCAGAGAAAGAGCCTCCCCTGTGGGCTGAACTTCCCTAAGAGCAGCTGTCCGCCACAGCAGGAAAGAAGAAGAAGAAGAAGAGAAGACCCAAGGGCAAGAAGAAGAAGGAGGTCATCGTCGCCTGCAACACCCTCTCGGCTTTATTCGACACTGCCCTTTCCCTAGAGGAAACAGAAGAAGAGCCACCCCATGAGCCGCCAGAAGTGAATCAAGCTGAAGTCTCCACTTCCCAACACGCCACCAGGTCGGGAAGGAAGTGGGGGCGCCCTCCTCAGGATAACCTCAACATCATGCTCAGGGGGGAACAACCATACCAGGTTCCCGACCCTGAGGTCCGAGGCGCCGAGATCCCTCCTCCGGCGGGTCTCTATCCCGTAGGGGCTAGGAGCCGAGGCACCCCTTCATTCGCCGAATTCCTGTTAGCCCGAGCAGGCGGGAAAGCGCACTCCCAGGGGTCTCCTTCGACCGAAAAAGTAAGCAGCTCTCAAGCTCTATCGGCGGCAACTCTTCCTCAGCCAGAAGCGGACAACAGTGACGTCCCAAACCTCGCCGAATTCATGCGGGGGGGGAGGAAGCCCGGCAGGCCCCGCCGGCTCAGCAAGCTGCAACGGAGCCCATGAAGCTGGCATCCCCTGACCTGACACCCTAGCTTCATGATGGGGGCAGGCGCGGCAAGCCTGAAGAAATGAAATTACTCAAGGTGCGGGCCGCCGAATGGATAGTTAGACACCTCAAGAAGATCCCGACCCGGTTTACCGTGTGGGAGATGCTGTCTTTGGACGAAGAAACACGACAAGCCATCATTGCCGCACTCCAGACGCCAGCGCACCTTGAAGCTTGCCTGGCAGAAATCTCACCTAAAGTAGCTGTGGCTTTCACAGAAGATGACATGCTCCTGCCGACCTGCAGCCATAACATGCCCCTCTACATGAAAGGGCAGCTGAACGGCCAGCCCATCAACAGGGTCCTGATCGACCCGGGGGCAGCAGTGAATATACTCCCATACCGGGTGTACCATAAGTATTATTTTGATGTACACCTGGTTGAGGTCCGAAATGTCAAGATTGCTGGTTTTAACCAGAAATGTGAGGTGCCCATGGGGGTCGCAGAGTTCAGCCTGACCTTTGATGACTTCACCACTAAGGTCCAGTTCCACGTCATCAACTCCAACACCTCCTATAAGGCGTTGCTTGGTCGGCCCTGGCTACACCAGAATAGAGTGGTGCCCTCCACCTTGCATCAATGCATCAAGTACCCCTGTGAAGGGAAGGAAGTCAGAATCTTCGCCGACCTCCACCCGTTCGAGGTGTTCGAGTGTCACTTGTCAGATGCCAATCTATATCTAGAGAAGGCGAAGCAAGCCCCCCAAGCCGCTCGAGACAAAGGGAAGAAGAAAGTGGAGTCGGGCAGTTGGTTTCCTCCGCCACCCCCAGGTTATGTGGCTCCCCCACATGTACCATTCATTGCACAAGAGGGGGGGGGTATTTAAGGGAGCCCCTCTCCCTATCTACTCTACACCGGGGACACCTTGCCTCGAAGACCTGCTGGAGGATGTCAGGGTCCCGCCAGGGATCATCAAGCCCATTACAGAGATTGACTGTCAAGCGGCCGAGCGGCTGAGGACCTTTGAAGTGCCTAACCCGGAGGGGCCATCCACCATCTTTTATGTTGCCGGGGAAAAGCCAGTCATGGAAGACGATGATTGCCGGTTTCCTGACGAGTTGCATGACCCGCACGTCCCCATTGTGGGACTTCCCCATATGACTGACCAGGCATCCAGAATGGTCAGAAAGCAAAGGATTCCCCCCTATCAACCCTCCAGCCGGAAGGAAATGTTCGAAAGAATGTGGAACCCACCAAACCTGGATCGGCGGTTGCTGCAAATCACCAAGCACCCCGGTCTGGGCTTTTCACCAGAAGATTATTACGAAACTGATGTGATATCAGTTTCGGCCTTGTCCGGCGACGACCCCGCGGAGGCTGTAAATTTGCGGGAAGCCCACCAAGAAGTATATCCCAGGCCTCCGGCTGAGGAGGCACAAGATGAAGAAGTGTTCCTTTGGAACCCTCTCCGCCGCTGCTGCACGGGGAAAACCCCCTCTCTCTCCGACAGACTAGCCTCGCAAGAGCACACCGCCGAGGCGCCCTCACTTCGGCCTGCTGGCGAAGCAAGAAGCAGAAGTATGGGTCATGCCCCAAATTCCCCTCGATATGACCCCGTCATGTACGCCTTGTACCACAGGCAGCAACGGGAGATCGAGATGCTAAAAGCACGGCTGGCTGAGTTGACCTCGCTAGTTGCCGACCTCATCCAGGGCTCTCTCCGCCCGTGGGGTGGCTACATGTCTCGACCCCGAGACACCAGTCCCGATGTCCCCGTCTGGTCAAGAAGGGAGACAAGAGACACAGCAAGCCCATTAACCGGGCGGCCAACCAGGCAAGGCCTGACACTCCAAGAGAGGCTGCAAAAGCCTTACTCTTTCCCAAGAGAGAAGACTTGGGGTATTTTTGACTGGGCCTGCCACTACGGCAAGGTCTCCCTCCCACGGTCCAAGAGGCCGCAGGACACCCGAAGGAGTGGGGACCCACTGTTTTGTCCCTACCACCAGATACTGGGCCACGCCATCGAAGACTGCTATGTCTTCAAAGACATTGCTCAAAACCTCATTGACAGGGATGAGCTCAAGATGGGAGACTATGTGGTGGCCCCACCACGCCCCCACGTGGCGGACAGCCCCAGAAGAGGAGCCTATACACTATCCATCCGGTACCAGGTGCCCGAAGATGCGGCTGCCCCGGCCCCCACCGGAGCTGTCTATGATGATTATACAGAAGACCCCGAGGTGGCCTTGTGCCTTTCTGCACCAGCGGACCCCGCGGACCCGGCAGCTACGGTCCACGAGGAATGCCCGACAGATGCAGCCCCCGCGCCCCTTCATGAGGAACAAGAAGAGGGGGATGGCGTCCTCGAGCATGAAGACAATGAAGATCAAGACTTCGTTGATTTATCGTCGGCCCCGCCGGAAATTGAAAATGGCGGCCAGGCAACAGTCGATGAATTGATTGAGATCAACCTTGGCACCGAAAGTGACCCCAGGCCGACCTTTCTAAGTGCTCTTATGCCCCTACAGGAGAGAGAACAATACACAAAGTTGCTGCAAGAATTCTGGGATTACTTTGCCTGGAATTATAAAGAAATGCCCGGGCTCAGCCCCGAGGTGACTCAACACATCTTGGCCATTGATCCCACAGTGGAACCAGTGAAGCAGTCTCCCCGGCATATGAGGCCGGAATTGATCAGCCAGATCTGCAAGGAGGTCGATAAGCTCATAGACATCGGCTTCGTGGCGAGAACCAGTACACCACCTGGCTGGCCAATATTGTGCCGGTGAAGAAGAAGAATGGACAGATCAGGATTTACGTGGATTTCCGCGACCTGAATAAAGCCTGCCCAAAGGATGACTTCCCGGTGCCTATCACCGAAGTGATGATTGATGCAACCACTGGCCACGAGGCCTTGTCCTTTATGGATGGACCGTCTGGCTATAATCAAATTTGGATAGCCGACCAAGACCGGATTCACACGGCTTTCAGGTCGCCCAAGGGGATATTCCACTACAAGAGGATTCCCTTTGGTCTCAAGAATGCCGGTGCTACATATCAGCGGGCAATGACCAAGATCTTCGACGAGCTGCTATATAGCAAGGTCGAATGTTACATTGATGATCTAGTTGTCAAGACTAAGAAGAAAGCTGAACATCTGAGCGACCTCAGGGTCATCTTTCAAAGGCTCCGGCTGTATGGGCTGAAGATGAACCCTATGAAGTGCGCCTTTGGCATGTCCAGTGGTAAGTTCCTCGGCTTTATTGTCCGGCACAGAGGGATCGAGATTGACCCCTTCAAGATAAAAGCCATTCAGGAGTTGCCTCCTCTGAAGAGTCTGGGAGAGCTGAGGTCCCTACAGGGCCGTCTAGCCTATATTCGCAGGTTTATCTCCAACCTGTCGGGGCGTTGCCAACCCTTTCACAGACTGATGATGAAGAATGCACCCTTCAGCTGGGGTCACGAATGCCAACGTGCGTTCGACCAGTTAAAAGAGTACCTGAAGACCCCGCCCGTCCTGGGGGCACCTGTCAAAGGCAGACCGCTTGTTCTCTACATAGCAGCTACCGAATATTCACTGGGGGCAATACTCGCCCAGAATAATGATGAGGGAATGGAGCAGGCGCTCTACTACCTCAGCCGGAGATTGGTGGGAGCGGAGGCCAAATACACTCCGATAGAGAAAGTCTGCCTTGCTTTGGTCTTCGCAGTCAAGAAGATGAGGCATTACATGTTGTCCCATAAAGTAAGCATAATATCCAGAGCTGACCCTATCAAGCACATCCTCCTCCAGCCTGTCCCGAAGGGGCGCCTTGGCAAGTGGGCCATGCTGCTCATGGAGTTTGATATCACCTACGTGCCGCAGAAGGCCGTTAAGGGACAAGCCGTCGCGGATTTCTTCGCAGCACACCCCGTGCCCGAAGGCTCCCCGTTGGCCACCGAGCTACCCGAAGATGAGACACTGGACGTGGATCATGTCCAACAAGCTATCTGGCAGCTATACTTTGACGGGGCTTCGAGAGCAGAAGCGACCCCGTCCGGACACGCCAAGATACGGGCCGGAGCCGACATCGTCCTCAAATCGTCAGACGGGGAAGTGATGCACACTTCCTGCTGCATTACCAAGCCCTGCACAAATAATGAAGCAGAGTATGAAACACTGATCATCTGTCTTCAGGTGGCCCTCCAAATGGAGATCAAAATGCTCCAAGTATTCGGCGACTCGCTGCTGGTCGTCAAGCAGGTCCAGGGACAGTTTGATGTCCGAAAACCTGAGTTGCTTCCTTATCACACTAAGGCGAAGAGACTCATGGAGCGGTTCTACCTTCTTGAGATAGGCCATGTCGCCAGAGGGGAGAATGCACAAGCCGACGCCCTGGCAAAACTGGCAAGCTCACTGGCAGTGCCTCCAGATGGATCTCTCAGTATCCAAGTAATAAATCAGCGCCAGATGCCCAGTATGATAGAAGAGGAACCAGAAGAAGAAGAGCTAGAAGTCACCACAGCAGAAGCCGTCGGCCTACCTGACTGGAGGGACCCCCTGATGCAGTGGTTCAAGTACCAGCAGCTGCCCAAGAAGAGAGAAGAGAAGATCAGGCTGATCAGAATTAAGGACTCTTATGAGCTCCGAAATGGAATATTATTCCGAATGGTGGCCGACGCCAAGCAGAAATCACTCCTCCGATGCTTGTCCATTGAAGAAGCCTGGAGGGTCATGAAGGAGGTCCACGCCGGGACAGCTGGCGCACACCAGGCCGGGCCGAAAATGAAGATTGAAATAAAGAAGCTTGGCTATTATTGGCCTGCAATGTTCGACGACTGCTGTGGATATGCTAAGTCGTGTCAAAAATGTCAGGAGCATGCCACCATACCCAGAAGGCCCCCGGTGCAGTTACACCCAACCGCGCCCAGTTGGCCATTCGCCCAGTGGGGAACGGACGTCGTGGGCCCCTTACCTGCATCTTCCACAGGCTGCAAGTACATTTTGGCGGCAACCGACTACTTCTCCCGCTGGGCAGAGGCTGTCGCCTTACGGGAGGTCACCGGAGAGATCGTGGTCAGGTTTGTCCGCCGTAATATCATATTCTGGTTTGGCGCGCCCGACCGAGTTGTGTCAGACAACGGCAGCCACTTCCGCAACCAGAAGGTCTACCGGCTGGCAGAAAAATATAAAATTGATAGGAGGACATCGACTCCTTACAACCCACAGGCTAATGGGCTGGCCGAAGCTTTTAATAAGACACTCTGCACTCTCCTGGCCAAGACGGTCAGCTCTAACAAAAGAGACTGGGAAGAAAGAATGTACGAGGCGCTTTGGGCGTACCGAACTATATACAAGACTCCAACAGGTTGTTCGCCCTTTTCTCTCGTATATGGCTTAGAGGCAATCGTCCCCGTTGAACTGGAGATACCGTCCCTCAGGGTTGCCATTCAGCATGGCCTTGTCCTCGAGGGGCAAACCAACGTTGAACGAAGGCTTGATGAACTCTCCAGTCTAGAGGGAAAGCGGCTCCAGGCCCAACAGAACATTCAGATCTACCAGGCCCGGATTGCACGCGCCTTTGACAAGCTTGTCAAGGAACGCGAATTCAAAAAGGGCGACCTCGTCATGGTCAAGAGAAGGGACCTCATGGCTGCCAACCCTAAGGGTAAGCTGAATGAGAACTGGCTCGGACCCTACGTAGTCCAAAAAGTCTACGAAGGTGGGGCCTATGTAATCGTCAACCATCGCGGGAAGTTCAGTTCCCGCCTCTTAATGGAAGGCACTTGAGACTGTATCACGCTCCGGCGCCCCCGTTCAATCAATAATATAACCCTCCACCCTATTTTGGGCGGATTTGTGTGATTGATGTCCAAACGACTTGACCACTATCCATGTTTTCAAAAAAAAAAGCGAGGAAAAGGGGAAGAGGAAGGTAAAAAAAAAAGAAGAAGAGAAGAAGAGAGGGAAAAGAGAAGAGAAAAAGGGAGAAAAGAAAAAGAGAAAAAAAAAGAGAAGAAGAGAAGAGAAAAAAAAAGGAAGAGAAGAAGAGGGAAAGAAAAAAAGAGAAGACAAAAAAGAGAAAGAAAGAAAAAAAAAGAAGAGAAGAGAAAAAAGAGAAGTAAAAAAAAAGAGAGAGAGAAAAGATACCAAAGCAAGGGAAGAGTGGAAGCCGAGAAAGGGGAAGGCCCCCCACTTCCAATCACCGCCCCGTACCGATAGATATACTAAAAAGGGAACTAGACAAACTCTTCTCTCTGTCCTTCCCGGGCGGTGAGTACCTCTTTGGCTCGGACCTTCCGTCCGGGTCATTGACTAGACAAACTCTTCTCTCCATCCTCCCCGGGCGGTGAGTACCCCTTTATCTTGGACCTCCTGTCCGGGTCATTGACTAAACAATCTCTTCTCTCCGTCCTCCCCGGGCGGTGAGTACCCCTTTGGTTTGGACCTGCCGTCCGGGTCATTGACTAGACAAACTCTTCTCTCCGTCCTCCCCGGGCGGTGAGTACCCCTTTGGCTTGGACCTCCCGTCCAGGTCATTGACTAAACAAACTCTTCTCTCCGTCCTCCCCGGGCGGTGAGTACCCCTTTGGCTCAGACCTCCCGTCCGGGTCATAAACTAGACAAACTCTTCTCTCCGTCCTCCCCGGGCGGTGAGTACCCCTTTGGCTCGGACCCCCCGTCCGGGTCATTGACTAGACAAACTCTTCCCTCCGTCCCCTCTGAACGACCAGAAAATGGTCTCTAACCGAGGCCCCCCGTCTGAGGCCAGTACGAGCTTTCAATATTGCGGCAGAGCTAGGGAGTCGCCCGTTCGGTACGGTGGAGTGGTCCCTTCGTCCTCCCCCTGGGAAGGCGAGCACTCTCCTGTACCCTGACAGGGGTCCCCGCCTGGTTCTCCCAAAGCAACTCTTCGCGAAGACCCACACCCTGCTAACGTGGTTCAGCACAAAAGAGGGGAAGGAAGGGGAAGAAGAAAACAATGTACACAGAAGAGAAAGAAGGGGAAGAAAGGTCCCTCTGGGATGAATGCACACGCAAAGGACATGAGAGACCATAAATGTTCTACTCTATTCAGAAAGAGGATTAAACTACATGTGCTTTGGGGCATACCCTGTGTTACAAAAGGGGGGGAAAGGAAAAGTAAGGGAGCGACGCCTAGTCAAGGCCCCTGAAGATGTCCTCGAGAGGGAGGATCCCGACGCAAGGGAAGTTCGTCATATCGCTCAGTCGGCCCCTCAATTCCTCAAGACGGGCGAGCTCCGCTTCCACGAACACCATTTCAATTTTGGCAATGGCAAAGGCTTCCCTCTCCTCTGCGACCGCCCTTTCCGCCTCGGCAAGGTCAAGCCTGGCCGCAGCGAGGTAGCCCTCCAGCTTCTCGATCCGGCTCTTGAAGGAACGAACGCTGCCCTCGCCTTCCTCTAAGGCCTTTCCGTGGCATTCTCTATCATGGCGTCGGGCCTCTAAGGTCTGCAGATACTCGTCCGCCTGAGCATCAAGGGCGGCACGTTCGTCAGGAGTCTGGATCGCCAGGAACTCGCGGCGCTTGACATACTTCAGCAACAACAGAACCCGCCGCGGCCACTCCCCCAGCGGGCAGCCAAGCACTTACAACGCCCCAGTCACCTGCGTCACTATGGTGTGCACCTCCCGATACGACAGAGAAGGGTCGGCGAGGAGCATCGTCCGTAGAGTGATCAGCATTTGACGGACTGGCGCTTCTGATGACGTGTGGCTTACTGAGGGCACGACTGGAGGAGTAAATTCCACGGTGCTGTCCACCTCTGCCCACAGGTCAGCGTCCACTGCCGCTGAAGAAGAAGGAAGGGCAAGGGTCAAGCTGCCTGGCCGGTGTAGCTCGACGAGAGACCCTTGGCCAGCCACTGCCGAGGGAGTGGACAAGACCATTGTCGAAGCCTCCGGCACTCCTGTTATTTGGAGCTCCCATGCCCCCGCTGCCTCCGCCTGGCTCGCTTCTGCCACTACCTCAAGGGGGAGGGGTGCAGGTGCCGCTGCTTCAGCTAGAGGAGGAGCTTCGAGTAAAGCCAGACCCGACGCCATCACCCACGGACTTTTCTCTCGCATCTGGGGCCCCTCCAGATGTGCACGAAGCCCCGCGAATATCTGTCCCAAGAGAGGGTCCTCCATCTGGGCTGGCAGCCTCGGAAGGGGTGGAAGTGGAACCAGCAGGTGAGGGACGCCTCCCGCCTGCACGAGCCTGGCAAGAGTCTCCACCTCCGGAACAGATGCCGGAGTCGGTCCCCCCGCTGGTGGCTGACCGGTGATCGGCCTCTGCTTGGCGATTGCCTTGCGAGAGCGGCCAGGCATCTTCCCGATCGTCGGCACCACCTGCCCACATGAAATACGGTTAGCCGCCCGTCGCCGGGAATAAATTACGCAAGGACGAGAAGTGGGAAGAGCCATAAAGCCCCGCCTACCTCGGCCACCGTGAAGGCGCGGCCTTCGGGCGCAATCTCTCCTTCCTCCAGAGGCTCGTCCGCCGCTTCAGAAGCACTTGAAGTCCATGTGGATGGGCATAAATCCCACACAATCACAAGAGAATAATGATGTGAAAAAACATGGAGAATAATGATGATTAATGCATAAATAAGGGGAAGAAAAAGCTTGCACGTGGTGCAAATATGGAGATGTGATCGCCAGAGGGGTAACCTCAATAATAATAAAAGGGAGATCGCGAATACCTGGTGAAGATTGAAACGCGGGATGATGTGAAGTTCCTTCCTCCTTCTTCGATCGGCCGGCCGATGAGAAGGGTTATTCTTTTGATAACCTTACAAAAAGACAATGAAACAACAAAGCAAAAAAGGGGATCAGCCAATGCAAGTAGTATCAATCCGAAGATGAAGTTAAGATGAGAAAAAGACCAAACATGCGCACCTTATTATTTTGGTTTTAAAACCCCTAAAGAGGAATTAGGGAGAGAGGAGATATGTGATAAATCTAATGCAAAAGTGAAAAGGAGAAAAGGAACAGGACTGATGATGAAATTGATGCAGACGCAGAAAAAGAAAATAGTGGATGAAGACAAATCAACACAAACAAAAGAAAGCCCTGCTGTCCCTATCGACAGTAAAGGGAACCAAGAAGACACGGTTGACCGGATGAAGAAGGAGTAGAGGGAGCCGAAGTCCTCCTATAGAGCACACAACAGTAAGGAAGCAGAGGCTCTGAACCTTGAACCTCTGGAACGTTTCTAATCTCTTCAACCTCTAAAATCGTCAACCCTTGCCTCGAGCGACCAGATCATGATTTTATAGGATTTCAGTGGGAGATAAGCTCGAGTTTGGTAAGATAAGGATAGGCAATGTTCAAAGAAGGCAGGACTCTACCTCCAATTCGAGCAAGGAGACTATTGGAGGCAGGACTCTATACAGGAAAGAGGAGTTAAAGCAGGACACGAAAGGTGAAACACGACCTTGCGAAGGGCGTCAAATCAAGAATTGACGACCTACATCAAGACGTTACTCAAAACACGACCTCTACCAAGGGCGTCACTTCTTGGATTTAATTTTGGCAATAAAACTTACTTTATTTGAAAATTATGAGAACACGCCTATGATTGAGGCGTTACTTTAAAACACGCCCTGAGGAAGGACGTTAACCAATAATTAAATTGATTTTGAATTTACTTTAAAATCGGATAATACCAGGAATTGACGCCCTGACATTTAGTCGTCCTTTCTTGAGAAAACGCCCTAGATAAGGTCGCCATTTAAATAACGCCCCTCTTCAGGTCGCGAATCATAAAATGAAAAAAATAAATCAAAACCACACACAAGAAAATAGAAAAACTTCATATTATGAATATATTGAAGTTCACTTGGGGCGTCATCATAATGACATGAGATTTGATCAACATAGCGTCATTTTTGGCGTGTCTACAGCTGCCCCGCCTTGGCGTCTGCTTTGAAAGGGAGTGAGACAAAATGGAGGAAAGTGCAACAAATGGAATGAAGTGGAGCGAACTGATAAGTAGATGCCAAGGTGTGATGTGACACGCCTCAGACACTAAGCAATGGAAATCTTTCCAAGATTCAAAGTGAAACAACTCCGAGTGATCCCAAGAAGGCATCAATTTGCTGGATAAAGGAGACTAAGCTAAACAAGTAAAATGTAAGGCAAAAGGTGTGCGCGCGGGCACGATAGGGAAAGACCATTGGAGAGCGGTTACCAGCCAACGTGGACGTGCTACAACCAAGGTAGATTTGTAGAAAAATAAAGAGAATTGAGATGGAGATCCAACAAAGGGACATTTTCAAGGAATCAGCCTGAGCGGCTTCAGATAGAACAAAGTACTTGATTTGGAGTGGAATATCTCATGTCAACTCAATAAAGAGCGAGTGACCTTCATTATTGCCATAATATGAAGATTTTCAGCATGAAACTCAAAATCCTACATGATGCATGCTGGGCTGAAAGAAAAGAATAAAACAAACTAAAAATAGAAAATAATCAAGGATAATATTGCTAAGCCATCCAGATTTGGTCAAGAATCCAGATCTCTGAGCTAACATTAAGCCGAAGCCCGTTTGTCCGTGTATCAACTCAGAAAGTGGAACCATCGTCCCAGACCTTCAACGACTCAACGGCCTATCCGTGTGATCAAGACTCTCCTGAAATTATCATAGTTTTTGATGAAGGGGAACTCAAATTCCAGGATCATCAGAACCACAAGGTCCTTGATATGCTATAATAGCGTAAATACCATATAGTACCAATGCTTACATCAAACAAATACAAGATAATAAACGCGATGTTACTTCCTTGAGCAACCCACGCGTCTTGAAACCTGTACTTTCCTGCACTTGGAATTCATTAGTCTTCACAATTTCAAGATCAATAATCTTCAATTCAAAGTATGACATGATCATAAGTGCTAAATAAAATAGAATTCCAATGACATAATAGCACTTAAGTTCATCAAGCTCATAAAACACGCCTTAAGTCATGGCGTCAAAATTATGAAAAACGCCTTAACTTGAGGGCGTCAAAAATAGAAACACGCCCTTCATCAAGGCGTGACATTCATCGATAGTTCAAGAAGAAAACGCCCCCGTCAAGGGCGTTAAACAAAACACGACCTCAGCACAGTCGTCAATTCCACAATTGACGCCCTAACAAACGGCGTTAATTAAGCAAACTTCTGTTTCCGAACCGGAAGCCAAACCATATCCTAATACCCATCAACCTTCTAACTTCGAACAACCTAATCATTATAAAAAGGCAGGCACTTCCTTAGATTTAATCAAAGCAAACTCTGCTAAACCTCTGCAGTCGGCTCTTTCTTGCTGTTCGTTCTTCTCCTGCAGGCACTTGCCCGAGCTCTTTCTACAAAGCAAAAGGATGGAGAGGATGATCAAGAGACCAAGGTCTTCTACCCCCAAATTGACTGAAATCCAAGGACATATCTACAGCCGAATTGCTCTAAATCAGGTTAGTGAATTCTTCTATTCTTCTTCTGCTCATATCCGAACCAAAAGACATAACTGTTCTGTTGTTCACCTGCATGCTCAATCGTGCATTCTTCTCTGTTCTTTGTTTTCCACAGGACTATCCATTAGTGCCAGGAGCTAGGAGATTTACAAAAAACAAGTGGCTTCCCCTTATCCTTTCCAAATTTTCTTCTGATATGAGGGTTTATCTTGCAAGATGGCACCTTTTGGGCCTAGTCACCCATGCCAAACACCATGACCAAATTCATTTAGATTGGGCGGCCATAGGAGCTCTGGTTGAAATATGGCACCCTTCCACTCACACCTTTCTCTTCTCAACATTTGAAGCCACCATCCTATTGGAAGAACTAGAGTTGATCTTAGGCTTGAAAAGGATGAAACAAGGAGAAGAACAAAAGATGGCCATCATGCCAAGGCCAATCTCTTCTCATGAATTGCTAACCCCATTGATATCTAGCCCAAACATAGTGAACCAAATCAAGGTCACTAAAGGAATCAACCTCTTGAAGCTCGCCTCATGGGTGTTCAAGAGAGCGGATCAAGCTAAGGAAGAGGAGGAGATAGAAAAGATAGCAAAGGCCTTCGTGGTGTGCTTAGCAGGCGCACTCTTGTTTCCATCCACGGAGGACTTTCTAGAGGAGGCCCAATTGAGCGCGGTGGTGAGCTTATGGGAAGAGGAAAGAGTTGGACCGGCTATTCTAGCCTATCTCTATAGTGGGCTTACCTCGGCGGCGATGGGAAGGCCCATCTACGGGTGCATGCTAGCACTCTCTAGTTGGGTTGATCTACACTTCAAGTTCGATCCATGTGGTGAGGCCCAACAACCCTCAAGAATCTTTTCAAAAAGCCCACTCTCTTACATGACCGGCTCGTTAGGAATAAGCAATAGAGTGATGAACCGGATTCCTCAAATCAAAAAGAGAGTGGAATGGAGAGAGCACCTCAAAGTGATGCCAAAGAACCTCTTCACTTGTGCCCCAGGTGTACTTAAAATGTAGGAACTTCGTGCACGATTCTCCACCGGGACGGACCTTCGTCTCATCGGTGCTTCGGACTTCATACTATACAACTCTCACAGATGCCTTCCTCAAATTGGACTTCCAAGGCAACACCTAGAAGACGTCTCTCATCTCCCTCCAATCAAATCAAGAGACTTAGGCAGCAATGAAGACGGAGAAGAGGCTATCACAATCCAAGCCCTATGGAAGATTAACAAACTCCATCAACCTGTAGAAAGCTTAGATGAAGACAAAGATCAGTGGAAAAATTATGTAACAGCTTTGAGAAAGCTAAGACCCAAGACGGCTCATCAAGCATTGTAATCTCTCTTTTCAAAGTAATAAAAATGATTGTTTTCTGATTGAGCCTTACTGTTGTGCTTTAGATCAAATCCTCAAATAATCTGTCGTTCTGTTGTGAATAACGCCTCAAGAAAGGACGCAAATTCCAAAATGGACGCCTCAGACAACGACGTTTTCAACATTCCTGTTCATACATTTGACGCCTTCAGCAGCCGGCGTTACTTAAATAACGACTTAGAACAGGGCGTTAATTGATTCAAATTCCCAAAATATATTCGTTGAAATTCCAAAAGTAACGCCCTTATCGAAGCCACGTTTCAATCAGGTAACGTCTCAATCATAGGCGTTAATCAAAAATGGTAATAATTACTTCTCTCAAATCAATCAACGCCCATTGAATGCGTCTGACGACGGTTATCATTCCCCATGCAAAATAAATGGACGCCTCGAGCTACGTCGTGTATCTTAAAAAAAAACGCCTCAAGATACGTCGTTATTTCAACAAGACATGCCCTTCCTCAGGGCGTTACCTCTTTTCGAATGCTAAAAGGGCTTTTCCCCTTTCTTCTTCTTCCTCCGTTCCAATTGCCCCCTCTCTCTTTCTCTGCAACCCTAACCGAAGCCCTCCCCTCTTCTCTTCCTATCTCTCTCTCACACTCTCTCCCTAGCCCTAGCCATGGCCAGAGGAGGATCAGTCAAGCGGCAGAGGGTGGCCGCACCGGAGGTCGTTGATCTCGGAGAAGAAGACCACGCCACGGAGGAAGCCCCTCCCGTAGCGGTTGAAGAGGAACCGGCGGCGACGGCCGACGGCGAGGCCGACGAAGGCCCAGAGACCCACGAGGAAGACGAAGGAGACGGAGAAGGTCAAGAAAATGAGGAAAGGGGGGAAGAAGATGAAGGCGGTGAGGAAGAAGGTGGAGAAGAACACGGTGATGATGAACCACCGCCCACGGCGGCGGCCCCTCCTCGTGCAGGCCAGCTACGGCAGCCACGCCCTCGACCCCAGGAACCAAAGCACAAGAAGGTAAGCCCCCAAACCCAAAATCTATTTTTATTTCTTTTAATTCCATTTTTACTGATTTTCCATAGCCCTCGGGGTATAAACCCTGCAACCCAGGAAGAAGGCGCCCTCACGGGCGTCGCGATTTCAAAAAAACACGCCCAACCCAAGGGCGTTAATCACATTATTTTCATGAAAAATAATTAACCTCATGAGAACACGCCCTAAAGCATGTCGCCCAATTAAATTTACATATTATGCTGTTAATTATCGTATGCTGTTATTTTTATTCCATTTTCTGAAAAACTCAAAACCACGCCCCCCACCAGGGTGTCAATTCAAAACAGACGACCAAACCAGCAGTCGCCCATTCATTAATTCTTTGATTAATTAACGAACCCAATTAGAAAACGCCCTACCCAAGGGCGTGCATTGATAAAACCTTTAGGATTTTAGCAATTAACCACAAACACACGCCCAACACAGAGGCGTTTCATAGATGAAAAATGACCTAGGGTAGGTCGTTATCTTGAAGCACAAACAGAACCACTCCCCCCTTAAGGGCGCCATTTCAACGAAAAATGACCTGAGGAAGGTCGTTAATTTCAACAACATCAACATTCAACCTGGGGCAATCAAAATGAAATAAGCATGAATATTCACAACAATTAAGCCAAAAATTCTTATTTTATGCATGCAGGGGCTGATGAGGACGCGCATCTCATGGGTCATGGTCCGGGCAGCTTACTACGGCCTCCCCGAGTTCCAGAGAGAGAGGGTAGACGCGATGGGGTTCGGGGCCTTCCTCAGCATAGAGCCAGTTAGGCCAGACCTACCACTCATTCAGGTTCTACGGGAGAGATGGGATAGGACTAGCCGGGCATTCCTGATGCCATGGGGGCACATGATTCCTACCCTGGAGGACGTGGCCAGGATTACAGGGTTGAGGGTAGATGGAGAGGCTGTGAGTGGGATCACCTACCCAGACTACACCGAGTTTGCCGAGAGGTTGCTAGGATTGGAGATGGTTTATGAGACGCCTAGCGAGTGTAGGACGATCTTCCGCACCGACCTCACTACAGTGATGGGCTTAGGGAATGCTAGGCACAGGTCAGGTGAGACCCTAGAGCAGTTCTCACAGAGGTTGATAGACGGGGCTAGGGCAGTCTACTGCCAGGACCCGGCCGACAGAGAGAGAGCAGACCGAGACCTGAGGAGGTTCTTGCTACTGCTACACGGGAGGCTATTGCTCGGGACAAAGGGCGACGTCATCAACTGCCGATTCCTGGGGATACTCGAGGACCTGGAGGCAGTTGACAGCTACGCCTGGGGAGCGGCTCTGCTGGCGCACATGATGACCGACCTGTCCACTGGGACAGGGCGAGAGACGACCGTCAGTGGCTTCTCACCTTTTCTTCAGGTATGCATTTTTTTTCATTTTTCATTTTTTTTCTATTTTCTTTTATGTATATTTTTATATCCGTATGAATGCCTAACAAATGCAATGCATGGATGCAGGTTTGGAGTCACCTCTACATGCCGATGGGGCGCGTTGACCCACGGCCTGGGAATGAGGGAGCTTTCCCTCTAGCACGGCGCTGGGTGCCGGTCGTCTTCGGCGCCCCACTCGGCTACGAGTTGTGGGTTCTACGGAGAGAGCTCCGTGACTTCCCTCCCTCGCTGGTATGTATGAATGTTATGCATTTTTCTTTTGAATTTATTTTGAATTTATTATGATGATGATGAAATGATGACATGTATGTTTATGAATGCAGGTGCAGTGGAGACCCTATGAGGGGATGACAGACGAGGGCCAGCCGTGGGTCGTAGCGGGCCATCCTCGTTTTGAGCGTGAGCTTTGGGTTCACTACTTGAGCGAGATCGAGCCGTTACGGCTTAGGTTGGTGATGAGGACGCTAGGCCTTCACCAGGAGTGGATCGAGGTAGGCGAGCCGCGGGGCATCGGGAAGAAGACGCGCGGTCGTACGAAGGCGACCGACTGGAGGGTGCGGTTCGAGGAGCAGTACGCCGACTGGCAGCGAGGCGGGACCAGAGTCACCTCTCGCGCGACTGACAGCTCCGAGTACCTCCGGGGCTACTGGGAGGTTTACGCCGGTCGACCCCAGATGAGGGTCTTAGGGGTATGTATGAATGCACTTGTTTCTAAGTTAAATGCAAATGCTTTCTATCATGTGACCAATATGTAATGAATGCAGGATGCGCGGGACATAGCGGCAATGGATGCCCAGGCCCACCTACACAGCTTGGAGGACCAGCTGGCCGCCACACGAGCTGACCTAGAGACCCTGGTGAGTGTTTTAAATTATTTCTTTATGCAAATGTATATATTTTTGTTGAATTATTGATGATTAGCCACTGACGATCTCAATGAATGTAGCGTGCCCAGCAGGGAGCAGTGAGGAGAGACCCAGGGGAGGCCTCCAGCTCGAGAGGGCCCAGTGCAGAGGTGACTGCACTGGCGGAGCAGCTAGCAGGAGCAGTGGCACGAGCCGAGGCAGCAGAGCGTGACCTCGCTTCACGGGTAAATTCCAAAACACCAATCCATTCAAATATTGATTATACAATTGTGCACTGATAAAAAACATTTTTATAGACTGAGGAGCTTCGAGCCGCTCTTACCTGCGTTGACGAGGGCTTCCGCGCGACGAGCTCACAGGTGAGTGGTTCAATCATGCATCGCTTGAATTGCTAGATTACTGAATTATTGCATTGATTGTGGAATTGATGATTTGTTTACCTGTTTGCAGACGACTCAGCTTCAGGCGGTACGTACCGAGTTGGCGGTCCGTGATCAACGATCTCAGAGCTTGAGAGGTTCCTGAGGCGACGAGAGGAGCTTCCCCAGGACGTGGCCGAGCTGCGTATGGCCCTTGAGCTGGAGCGACGGGAGCGTGCCCGTGAGCGCGAGGAGCGGGCTCGTGAGCGGGAGGAGCACCAGGCGGAGCGTGCCCGATTTCAGGAGCAGCTGGCGGCACGTGAGTGAGAGTTGGCGGATTCGAGGACCCAGTTGATCCTTTCCCAGGAGCGGCTGCGAGTGTCCGAGGAGCGTCTCCAGCGAGGACGCGAGCGAGCGCGGGCTGCGGGGTACTCCTTCACCAGTTCTACCTTCGTGGCGGGCTCTTCCCTCCGAGAGAGGAGCGAGGCAGGGGTACATGTTCGGGTTCCTGCTTCTTCGCGGGGGCCCATGCCTCCTCCACCAGCGCCAGCTCGGGACGGCGAGGAGGAGGTTGAGAGTAGGAGGGTGGAGGCGAGAGCTGAGAGACTTACTTGTACTCCTCCACCCTCACACCTGTACTTACACATTTATGCTGTATATATTTATGAGATTGAGATACGTTTGTTACCTGAGCACTTTGTGTGGTTGTGGCCTTGTGTTTGTGTACTTTCTGCTCTTCGTGTTTTTCATGTTTGCTTTACTGTGCCATGTTTTTGCAACTGCTGTTCACGCTTGAATAAACAGGTTAATTCATCTGTTTGACTTGGCCCCTTGCCCGATAAGCAAGGGGTAGTGTAATATCTCGGACCTTTCGGATCCTTTCTTCGTGGGTCCCGGATCTGGTTTTCGGAGTGTCCGGCTCCGTTGTGTCCGAAATTTTGTTTCGGACATCTTTCGTGTTCGGATCGGCGCGATCCGAAGTTGTTTCGGAGACCCGGAGGCGTTCCGCGGCTTTTCCGTGTGTGTTTTCCGATTCCCGGTGTGTGTTTCGGCTTTTTCTTCGGAAGCTCGCTGCGGGTGAACCGGGCGGTTCCCCCAGGCACGAGTGGTACCGTTGCGATCGGTGCGTTCCGAGGATTCTGGAAATGTATTTTTCTAATTTTCGGTATTTTTCCAAAAAATCGGATTTTCCTATATAACCCCTTTTCTTTTCTTTTTTCTTTTTTCTTTTTTCTTTTCTCCTTTCTCTTTCTTCTTCTTCTTCCTCCTTCCTTCCCCAACCGTGGCCGCCCTCTCCTCTCTCCCTCTCTCCCATTCGGGCGCGGCGGACCCCTCCCCGGCGGTTGACGGTGGCACGGCGACGGCGCGGACGCGTGGGCGACGGCGAGACGATCGTGCGGGCGTGCGGCAAGCGTGGGAAGCGTGGGGAGTTCGTGAAGCTCAAAGCGTTCTTCGTGATTCGTGGGCGATTCGGCGGAGCATTCGCTCCATTGAGGTAGGGTGACGTTCCTTAGCCTCTAGCCGATCTTTTCAGTGATTTATAGGCCGAGGGGAGGCCGAGAGGGGCTTATTTGAGCATGCTTGGGGTTTTTTCATGTTTTGGGGAGAGTCGCCCGATCTATGGATTCGATGCATGGATTCTTATTTTGATGGCCTAGAATCATGCTAGGGGTCCCCAGGGTCTTCCCCTTTGATTTCCCCCTCTCCGGTGGAGGTATGGGGGCGTGGAATGGTGTTTTTAGCCGTTCCCGGCCGTTCTCGATTTTCCGGGATGATAGCGGTCCACCAGTAACCGCCTTCATCAGGTAGCGGTCAGGTGGGGACCGCCTTCATCAAGGTTTCGAGCGTTGGGGCTTGTGCTGTCGGCAGGCGGTCGCGGTCTCGCGACTGACCGCGACTGCTGGTGGCGGTCGGGGGGTGACCGCTTTCACCGTGGGTCCGGCACGATCTTCGAGACGGGTTTTTGACCGTTGGAGTCTGGTCGCGGTCTCCAGGAGACCGCTACCAGGTGAAGGCGGTCTTCACGTGACCGCTTTCACATTTTCGTGCACCAGGGTGGTCGCGGTTCCAGGCCGACCGCGACCAGGTGATAGCGGTCCTGGGTCGACCGCTACCACAGGAGGCTGTCCTCCGACGACCGCGACTCCCCTTGTTCACCGATTTGAGTCCCGGATGAGCTAGTCTCGATCCCTGTACTGACCCGTAGTCCGACTGATGTGGGGCATCATGTGGGGGCTACACGTGGGGTGCCGTGGGGTCCCGGGAGGTGGTGACTTCGGCTCGTGTCACCGTGCGTCGGTGTTGGTACAAGGAGCGTTCCTCGTACCTGCGGTTGCGAAGTGTTTTCTGTTGACTTGAGAGTCTACTCCTTCAGTGACCCTCCACTAGTCGTAGCCCACCAGTACAAGGTGCTGGTCTTACCTGGGAGTGGTGTACGGGCATTCACCTTTGAGACGGTTTGTGGACCGGTTACCGTAGGCCCCTCGTCGGTAGCCAGAGTCCGGCTACGGGGGAAAATCGGTCAGAGGACCAGACCTAGTGACGCAAGGTCTGTGTGTGCACACGTGGTTGGGGGCGGTTGAACCCACGTCGACGGGCGTGACCCCAGCTAGTTACTTGTTTGTGGTTACTTGTACGGTGTCTGCACCTCGGGTAGGACCTACCACGTCAGGCGGTTCACCTGCGGTGCGGTGTAAGACGTCAGGGGACGCTACCGGCTGTGCTTCTAGTGGGTGGTACTCCTGTCGAGTACGGAGTGACAGACTGTCAGTCGTGTGTTTCCGACCTTCGGGTTTTGGCGGTTCGACCGTTGAGTTTCGGTCTTCTCGTACCGTGGCACGTGTGTCGGTTTGCGTGCCGTAGGGTCTAGTTCTGTAGAGTACAGGACTTTCCTTTCCGAGGTACTTTTCTACTGCTAGAGTATTGGTTTCTCGTTTTACGAGGTAGGGTTCGAGTGATCCCTACTGAGTCTTGTTCCGAGACTCATTCCCTGCGTGTTTTCACCGTGTTTCAGGTGAGGCGCCACCTTCGGGGAGCGCGTCGGGGGTGCAGCGTGGTGCGGGTGCCCAGAGGTAGTGCCAGAGGTCAGAGCCGGGGTATGTCCCGTGTAGCTGTACTTTCCTTTCTTGTCACTGTACTAGTCGTGGACTATTGTTATTGTTGTTAATTTCTATTGTGGACCATGTAAAATGTTAATTTATTTCCTGCTTAATATTATAACTGTTTAATTTCTGCAATTATCTGTGATGCTTGTGTAGTTTTCACACCATCCTTTTAACCCTTCTGAGTCTTCGGGCTCGTGGGTGGCGGTACGAGTCTCGGGTTATCGGGCCTTCCCGGTAATCGGATTCTCGGGTCGTTACAGGTAGCAACATTTTGGCCTTAATGATGGGTCAAGGGGCCAAGCCTTTAATCAAATAAGGTAAATAAAATGACTGATAGCGGGGAGATGCATCATGCAAAGCACGCATATGCAAACCATAAATAAAAGATGCCCATGCAAAAGAATGCAAGCATACATCGTGAAGAAATGCATTTTTTTTCTTTTTTTTTCACTCATTTATATTTTTTTGTTATTTTTGCTGAAAAATGCGCCTTAGAGTACGTCGTGGTTCACATAAAGACGCCCTAGAAGACGGCGTGAATTTGAAAAGGAAATCTGATTTTTGAAAAAGAAACGACCTGCTCAAAGACGTTATTCTAAAGAAGACGACCTAATCTAGGACGTTAATTCTATAAAAAGCGCCTTTGCCGAAGGCGTTAATTGAATTATTCCGCAAAAAGGGTTGTCAAGGCCATCAAGACCACGAGTCTTACACAGTCACCATCTAAAATTCATTAACCTTTCTTGAGAAATTAAAAGGGAGTTGACGTGCTCATAGTTGACCTGCATTCGAGATTTTGCACAGTGTAATTTCTTAAGTCCGTCTTGACCATCCTGCCAGTTCGTGACTTTTACCACATAGAAAGGATGGAAGAAAATATAAGGGAAGCCCATAAGGGATTCTGGAATGCTCAAGGTAAAGTTACCTCCCCTACCCCATGCCTGTTGGGGTTCGATCTTTGGCGTAGGGAAATTTGTTGCCTTTTTGCCCATTTATATTGCACGCATACGCCCAAGGTTTTCCTTGCGGGGACTTTGCCCTCTTGACATGCTTTTCTTTTCATAACTTGACTTTCACTTTGGAATTGATTTGCATTGATGAAAATAAACCTAATTGTACTTGGGCTTTGTGGCATTTGCTCCCTTTTGGGCCCTGACTTCCACTTACTAGGGCGGCGGATAGGCTTGGCGCATCTACCTCGAGGTCTCCCTTCCTCCCTTATGGGCCGAAGAAGAAAAGAACGGGTATTGTCTTTCACTTTTAGTCAGGTTTTTGACTTTCCATCGGATTTTGCACTGCTTGAGCTCAAGAATAAAGCGTGTAGTGTGTGCGTGAATCGCCCCCCTTTTAAGTTAGCAAGACTGATGAATGAATTCTGAATTTTGACCTTTCAGACATTGATCCTTCGTGTGCCATGGCACCAATTTTGATCTCTTTTCTTTTTTTTTTTTTTGATTTTGAAGAATTTCTATTTTTGGAGGTTTTGAATCAATTTTTTTTTGAATTTTGAAGATATATATATATTTTTTGGATTTTTTGTTGAATCAAGGGTAGTATTTCTTAATATATAAACCATTCAAGGGTGAGTTAACTCTTCCCCTTCAGCATTAACCAGTTTATAAGCATTACCAGGATAAACTTCTTTTATGATAAATGGTCCTTCCCAATTGGGTTGAAGTTTTGAGCGGGGGCCACCCGGCTTTACAAAAATTCTCTTGATTACGGTCTCACCGATCTTAAATTTTCTCTCAATTACTTTCTTTTGATAAAAACGTGAGAGCCTGTTTTGATAAACGCGCGCATGCTCAGCGGCGACCAGACGCTTCTCATCTAGGAGTTCCAATTGGGCGAGGAGTGAATCACGACGTTCATCAATAGAAAATTCCTTATCCAATTGTACTCGCAGAGAGGGAATAAGAATCTCATAAGGGACTACCGCCTCCATTCCATAAGTAAGGGCGAAAGGGGTTTGCCCAGTGGGTGTGCGAATGGAAGTGTGATAGACCCAGAGAGCTTCAACTAATTTGTCTGGCCAATCCAAAAATTTATTAGCTTCACACGTCTTTTTGACAATTTTTATCAAAGTTTTGTTAGTTGCCTCTGCTTGGCCATTGCCCTGCGGATAATAGGGAGAAGAATGATGCAATGCAATGTTATACCTGTTGTAGAGATCCTTGATTTCTTGAGAGATAAATTGAGGTCCATTGTCGGTGACGATGGTGCTCGAGATGCCGAATCTCGTGATGATGTTCTTCATTATAAACTTGCAGACGGTTGACGCTTTGATTTTCACATAAGCTTCTGCTTCCGCCCACTTGGTGAAGTACTCCGTTGTCGTGAGGATGAATGATTTTTGCTTGGTCAGGAGGTTCGAATCACCAAGAGGTCCAATGATATCAAAAGCCCACATGGAAAAAGGCCATGGGGAGGACGTAGGATGGAGTGAAGAAGCAGGAGAATGAATCTTGTCGGCGTGCAATTGGCACTTAACACACCTTCGAACATAGATGGAACAATCCTCTTCTAGAGTTGGCCAATAGAAACCTAGCCTAAGGATCTTCTTAGCTAGCATCTGGCTATTCACATGACCACCGCACACTTCAGAATGCGTCTCTTCCATAACTTTCCATGATTCATCATCATCGAGGCATCTTAATAAAACACCGGTGAGCCCTCTTCTATAGAGCACACCTCTAATCAAAACATATCGCTGAGCCACTCTTCTAATTACTTTCTTCTCTTCTACAGTGGCTTCCTCGGGATAGGACTGATCATTACAGTACCTGGCAATCTCATAATACCAAGGCTTCTCTTCGTCATCCAAATTCTCCTCCCAGTCTAAAAGCATGACCTCTTTACCTTTAAGAGCTTCTTTCTGCTTAACCTTTTTAAGCACTTGATCCCTAATATCGAGGAATGCGCGATCCTTAATAGCTGGGGTGTCACGCTGATGAATCAGGGGAACATGAAAATCACGCTCAGGAGGGAAAACTAAAGCGGAAGCCAAGGAGGCGAGAGCGTCAGCCAAGATGTTCTGGCTGCGAGGGACATGAACAAAGATCAATTTAGTGAAGAGTTTGGCATAAGCTGAAGCGAGTTCCTGGTAGGGCTTGAGCTTAGGATTGATGGTGCGGCACTTGACCAATGCCTGGCGCAGAATGAGTTGACTATCACCCACGATCCTCAAATGGGTGACACCATACCGATGAGCGGTTTGAAGACCGGCCAAAAGAGCTTCATACTCAGCTATATTGTTGGTGATAGGGAAAGTGAGCCGAGCAGCAAATGGAATGGTGACCCTTTCTGGTGTTAAAAGAACCATGCCGATCCCTCTTCCTTGAGAATTTAGAGCTCCATCAAAATATAATGTCCACATAGGATCATGGGGTTGATTGATGGACATTAGTTCTTCATCTGGAAACTCTGAATTGACAGGATCAAATCGGGGAAGAGGGTGGTGAGCAAGATGCTCGGCAATGACATAACCTTTGATAGCTTTTTGCTGAATGTAAGTGATGTCAAATTGAGAAAGGAAGCTTTGCCAGCGTGCTAATCGATCAGTGAGGACAGATTTTTCAAGGAGAAATTTAATTGGATTCATGCGAGCAATGAGGTGAACCTCATGCGCTAGGAAATAATGTTTTAACTTTTGAACTACCCAAACTAAAGCTGCACAAGTCTTCTCCATGGCTGAGTACCTCTGCTCAAAGGGGTTAAGAAGCTTAGACAAGTAGTATGCTGCCCTCTCCTTACCTTCTTCATCCACTTGAGCCAAGACAGCACCTACGGAGTCATCCAGGACCGAAACATAAAGAATAAGTGGCTTGCTTGGAATTGGCGGCCTCAGGATAGGAGGATTGGCCAAATAATCCTTCAACCCGTCAAAGGCTGCCTGACACTTGTTATCCCAATTAAACTTGACTCCTGGCTTAGTAAGCTCGTAGAACGGCCTACATCTTTGTGAATGCTGGGAGACGAAGCGGCGAATGAATTGCAACCTCCCGATTAATCCTCGAACTTCCTTTAAATTCTTGGGAGGAGGCATATCTCTGATGGCCTTTGCCTTGTTGGGATCAACTTCAATTCCCCTCTTGCTAATAATAAATCCAAGCAACTTCCCTGAAGAAACGCCAAAGACGCACTTTTTGGGATTCATTTTCAGTTGATATTCTCGTGATCTCTGTAAAACCTTAGCCAGAACCCCAGGATGTTCAATCCTTGTCCTCGATTTTACAACCAGATCATCCACATACACCTCAATATAAATATGAATCATGACATGAAAAATCGCCATCATAGCCCTCTGGTAGGTGGCTCCAGCATTCTTAAGTCCAAAGGGCATGACCACATAGCAATAAGTACCCCATGGTGTAGTGAATGATGTTTTCTCTTGATCTTCTTCAGACAGACGAATTTGATTGTAACCTGAAAAGCCATCCATAAAAGAAAGAGTCTCAAAACCTGCCGTGTTATCAATCAGAACATCAATATGAGGGAGGGGGAAGTCATCCTTAGGACACGCACGGTTGAGGTCTCGGAAATCTATGCAAATCCGAACTTTCTCATCTTTCTTCATAACCGGGACAATGTTAGCCACCCAATTGGGGTAAAGGACAACTCTAACAAATCTAGCCCTGTGGAGTTTATCGACCTCTTCTTTCATTTTTAAAGTCATATTAGGGTGGAAACGCCTCAACCGTTGTTTGACCGGAACAGACCCTGGCTTAAGTGTAAGACGATGTTCAACGAGCGCAGGGTCTAATCCCGGCATATCCTCATAACTCCAAGCAAACGTGTCCTTGTATTCTTGAAGAACTAAAATGAGCGCCTCCTCCTCGGAGGGCGGTAAATTCTTACTAATGAGGACAATCCTAGGGTCTTCCTCGGTACCCAGATTAATTTCTTTGGTAGGTTCTTCTACTGAGGCTGATGGTTCGTCAAATTTTCTTAAGCCACTAGCAAAGGCATCAGCCTCGTCCTCATATTCTTCATAACTTTCATCCCCCTCTTCAATAGGGTCTTCATCATTCATAATTTCATAAACGCCCAAACCCTCATAAGAAGCAACAGCATCTTCAAATTCTAACTCTGGCAGGATAATTGGATTTTCCACAAACTCAGAGATTGTTAAACAAGCTTGGCATCTGATAGCCAACTCCAACAAAAATCTGCGAGGAATCTCCTTACCCTTGGATTTCTTATGTGAATCTACCCCATGAATTTTATTAGAAGAAGAGGAAGAAGTGGAGGAGCAACTAGCCTGAGCAGAAAGAAGAGAAGGGGGTGAAAAAGTGGATACAAAAGGTGATACAGAAGAAGACCCCTCGCCGGAGGGGGAAAAGAGATCTATCAAGGAATCTTGAAAGAGCGGCCCCTGGGTCGGGACGCACTCGGGAGAGAAATAGGAGGCTTCCTCAACGGGGATGGAGGATTGGAAAGTTGAAAAATCAGCGTTTTTTTTTCGTTTTTATCTTTTTCTTCATTTTTATTTTCTTTTTCAAGGAGAAAGCAGTGTGATGGGAGAATAGCAGGAGGAGTGAAAATTGCAAGATTAGAGAAAGATTTAATCAATGATGGCCCATGGGGGGGCGAGATGGAGATTTTAGAAAATTGCTCGAGGAGCGAAGGAGGAATCGGGAGAGAAACTCGGATTGAATTTGGAGCAAAACTGATTGTAATCGGAGGCGGTCTTGGCACACGACCAAACCAATGAGAATGTAGAGAAGCAAGCACAGATGGATGTAGCGGAGTGAGAGAAAAGAGGTCGGCCCACAGCCTATCCATAGTGAAACCTTCTTCAAAGGGGACATCTGACTCCCCAGTATCCGTATAGTCACTCAGCAGCTGCCTCTTGTCTGTGATCACTGCTGGCATTTCAATCAATTCCTGTATGAGCGGCGGCCATTCCGGATCTGTCGGCATGAAGAGGCGGCTCAAAGAAATAGTAATGTCATTCATGTCGAACCACCTGTACCAGTCACATTCTGGATCACCCATTTTCCTTCTTTTGTCCGGCCTTAAAGACTCCAGGGCTTTGTAGGTAACCAGTGGGGCAATGTGACAAGCAAACTATCTGGCGTGAACATCTTGATAGTCAAGCAATGAAGTAATTATGGTAGTCTGCTCATTATTCTGAACGCTACCAGTAACAAAATGTGTCTTCAGTGTCCAGGAGAGTGGCTGGCGATCAGTCTTCAAAGTAGAAGTCATAAATGCCCATGGCTCTTCTTTATTTTTGCTTGGCCCTTTATAGCCTAAACCGCCTCGTACAAGCAATTTTTGCGGCTTAATGGGCCTAATCCTGCCCTGACAGTTGGCACCCAGGCCTTTGCCATCTTGATACCCCATTTCTAACAGAATGTTCCAGCTAGGGGTATTAATCATGTTCTTTTTCTTCTTCCCCTTAGAAGGCAGGGGTGTCATAGCAACTGTGGTAACGGTCTCAGACGGCATCGGCTGCGGATGAGGGACGTCCAGCACAGACAAAAGTGGCTTGTTAGCTGGCCAAATAGAAGGAACTGATGAAGCCGCATGAATATCTTCCTCTGGCAGAATCGGCATGCTGGTCACCTTGATAATACGGCCCTTGTGTGGGAATTTGAGACACTGGTGATTTGTAGAGGGCACCGCATCAAGTTGCTGGATATACGGGTGGCCAAGAATGCCATTAAATGTTGGATCCATGTCTAAGATGTGAAAATCTACTGTGATGGTGGCAGGACCCAAGCTAACTTTCAATGTGATCATGCCTAGAGGAGGCTTCTTTGTGTTGTCATATGCAGTGACCGTTATGGTGGACGGCCGAATCTGGCTTTCTGGTATGCCACATAACTTCAAGGTGCTCGGTGGCAAAACATTGATGGATGCCCCGGTGTCCACCAGACATTGCTTAACAGCTACCTTATTGATGTTGACTGTGATGCATAAGGCATACTTCCTTGCTGAGATTGGTGCCAGTTCGTGCTCATGAAAAGTAATTGCCGGCTGACTGCTAGCAGGTGTTAACACCGTGACTATCTACTCAACTGGAATGTCTTCATTAACCATTACCTTCTGCAGATATTCCTTTAGAGCCAGCTGATGAGTGGTGGACCGTTTGATCAATTCCAGGATCAAAATTCTTGCCGGAGTCCGGTCCAAACGTTTTAACAAATCATATTCAGTGCCCGGTACAGACCCTTGTTCTTGCTCTTGCGGCCCCTGCACGGGCTCTAGCTCTCTTTGTGGAAAAATACGGTGGAAAATCCGTCCGCTGCGGAGCGGCGCCACGCCTTGTAGAGCCTCTGTCGGGGCAAGTGTGGGAGGAGAATTAGAAGAAGAAGAAGAGGGAATGCCGGTGGCAGTGTTCAACAACAGGGGTGCCCCCGTAGGAGGCGTGGGAGTAATGTTTAGCAAAGATGCCCCCGTGGGAGGCGCAGGAGAGTGATTTGACGAAGATGCCCCCTCAGGGGGCGTGGAAGTAGAAAGGGATACCCGAATGCGAGGAGCATTGGCGGGTGGTCTAACAAGAAGAGATCTGGGTATGAGAGGTGGGGGAACTGATGGCGGAGGAACCCTTGCTGGTGTAGGAGTGGTAGAGGGTGTAGCGGGTGCTAGCGGTGAGCGAAGTAGGAGTGGCCTGGATGGCGGAGGTATAGAGTTGGTGGTGGAAGGTGGGGTTCGTCGTGCGGTAGGTTGTGGAGGTGGCAAATGGGTAAGAAGAGAGCGGGCCGGCAAGGCCGTAGAACTGGTGGAGGTAGATGGGTTGACGGGGCGTAAAAGAGGACGTCCCGATAGGAGAGTAGGAGAAGAAGGAAGGGTGCGCAAAAGGCGCGGAGGTTGATTTTGATTCGGATCATGATGAAATGCCCCGACAGAGGCGTTTTCTTCGTGCCATCCCTGTCCTCTCTGCACTTCGTAGAGGGATGTGACAGGGTTCACATGCTGATTAGGGGCGTGCTCTGGCAATGGATTACGGACAATCCCCATATCCTGTTGGGGTGCTGGAGCTTGCTGTGGTTGAACTTGTTGTGGAGCGGGTTGCTGAAGTTGTTGATTTTGTTGTTGCCGAGAAGCCCTTCTTTCTTTCATAGCGGCTATGAATTGTCTCATCTCATCCCAATTGATGTCACCCTGGTCATTTAGATCGTAGATGTAATCTCTGAAGTAGAAGCAACGATCAAGGTTGTGACCAGGGCCGCGATGAAAAGCACAATAACGGGATGTGTCAACATTAGCGGGCCACACGGTTCTTTCCCTTGGCAAGGCGAGCAAGTTGGCGGCCATCAGAGCATTAAAAATATCGGGGAGACTTTCGGGAAGTGGAGGATAGTGGTCCCTTTTGGGGCCAAGTGGTGGTCTCCGTTGTTGTTGTTGGCCGTAGTTGGCAGGTGGGGGCATTTGATGGTATTGTGGTGGAGCTGGAGGGTCTACGCGGGGGGCTTGGTTTGGAGCGAAGGAGTGTTGAGGTGCGAATTGGGGTTGTGGAGTAGGGTTAAAATGAGAGTTCTGTCGTAGAGGCGGTGGTGGACGTGGGTTAGCTTGATGGTGGGGGTTGCCAACTGCGCCGACTTGCTCATTTGTGACGGTGCCCTCAGTTGTGGGCCCGCTGTTAACATTGGTGGTTTTCTTAAATAGCCGAGGCTTCGGCTCAAACATACCCATAATGGGCGAATCCTTCATCTGTGTCTGGATGTAACGAGCCCTCTCATAGAGCTCTTCCATAGTAGTCAGCCGGTTCATGGCCAAAATATGGCGGAATTGAGGAGTTGCATTAGAAATAATCATCTTTACTTGCTCCTGTTCCGACAATGTGTCTTTCAGCTTCTCGGCCATCGACCGCCATCTGTCAGCAAATATGATGAAGTCTTCCTCAGACTTCATTTTCTCTGCAACTAAATCTGTAACGGACAGAGAGGGTCCAACACGGTCTCTATACTTTTGCAAGAATTTCCTTTGGACAACCTCGAAGTCACTGGCATCAGCTGGCTCCAAGGAATAAAATCATTCGAGGGCTGGCCCCTCCAGAGATCTTCTGAATAAATAGGCCAGAGAAGCCTTGTTGCCTTGCCAGAAGGAGGTCTCGTACATAAAATCCTTCAAATGAATGACCGGATTGCTAGTTCCATTGTACCGCCGAAAGTTCGGCATCTCAGACGGAGGAAGATGGAAAATTGGCAGAGTGGGGAGCGAGATTTCTGGTGCATTCTTGGCCGCAGTGACTTTCTTAAGCTGTTCTTCCATGTGGGCCATCTTCTGAAGTAGCAAAGCATTAGAGTCGGACTCAACTGGGGCCTGAACAAAAGAATGTGGTATAGGTGACCGTAGAATCTGAGGAGGTTGGGGGAATTGGTGCCTAACTGCAGAATAACTCGCCTGCTGGGCCGGTATGGCCGTGACAGACGTTGGTGGGCGAGAGAGGGGTTTATGCAAGACCGTCTGGTCGTTAACGGGGTGATGGCCACTCTCGGCCGGAGGGGGGTTGGAAGACGAAGAGGGAACAGACTTCCCTTTCAAGGTGGCCTGGACAGCCTGCCGCTGGGAATCATCTAACTGAGATAGTGCATTAATTAAGTCCGTGACATTGAAGGATGGGGAAGGGTTCCCCGAAGTGTTGGAGGGCAAAGTCTGAGAAGAGGGCACAACTGTTGTGCCCCTGTGTGGTTTTGATGATGACTGACACACCATGAGTCACACTGAGGTGTGCTAATTAATATAGATGACTGATTGACTGCTTGAATATCTGATTGTTTTATCTGATTGCTTGCTTGAATTATTAATTCATGAATATGGCTAGATTGGGTTAACGTAGTGGCTAATTGTTTGTTCATGCATTACTCTATTTGCCAAGTGTATACATCAGTCAGCATGGCATTTTGTTCACGAAGTCTATACACTGCTTGTTGTTCATGTCTGCACATTGGTGTTTTTCCCTACGTTCTGGCCAAGTCTTTACAGCCTCATTCTTACCTTCGTTCAAAGCCAAAGTCTACACAACGCCCTTCATTGAAAGTCTACATTCGCTGTAGAGCTCACTGTCAAGTCTGTACATTGGGTTCACATCTTCAAGTCTGTACAGCCGTTTGCATTGGATTTAAAGTCTATACATTGCACTGTTCCTTTCATCTTCGTGCTGTTCATGATCAACACACTTCGTGTTAGTCTTACGTCGTGTACTTCTTCTTCTAATCAAGTCGAGTCTGTCTGTGTAACCCGTGTCGTTTCCTTTGTTTTTTGTTGCTCATCTCGTGTCATCTTTCTTGTTTGCTCGTGTGCCTTCGTGTCACTTACTGTTGTTACTCGTGTCGTTTCTTCCTGGTCCCACTGATTCATCACGTGTCGTGATAGCCGTGGCATCTTCTGTCTTCGTGTTGTTTTCACTTCGTGCAGTCTTCTCCTAGTGTTGTCCTAAGTTCGAGTCGTTTCCTTGTTACTTCGTGTTGTTTCTATATTCGTATCTTCGTGTTGGTTTTTCTCTTTAGACTTCGTGTCCTTCTCGCTTTGACCACTCCTTGTCGATTTCAGGTTTCGTCTTCGTGTTGTCTTCACCTCGTGTCGGTTTCACTTTTCATCTTCGTGTTATTTTTCCTAGACCTCGTGTCTTTCATGTGTTGAAACCATACTTCGTGTTGGTTTCTGTTCTCGTCTTCGTGTCGTTGTCAGTCCGTGTCATTCTTAGTTCAAGTCGTTTTCTTTGTTATTTCCATCTTCGTGTTGTTTTTCCTAGACCTCGTGTCTTTCATGTGTTGAAACCATACTTCGTGTTGGTTTCTGTTCTCGTCTTCATGTCGTTGTCAGTCCGTGTCGTTTCACCTCGTGTCGTTCTTATCTGACCTCGTGTCATCTTCCTTGTTGTATTAGCCTTGTTACCTCGTGTTGTTTCCTTCTTACTTCGTGCTGTTCTCATATAAACCACGTGTTCTTCTCTTGTAGTATTTTAGCTTTTGTTCTCACTGACTTCGTGTCATTCTCCTTGTTGTGTCTTCGTGTCGTTTTTGTTCTATTGCGTACAGAACATTGCAGCACCTCGTGTTGCTTTCTATGCCACCTCGTGTCATTCTCTGTGTAGTGTGTGTTTTTGTCACCACTATACTTCGTGTCATTTTTCTCTATAGTGTTAAGCGTTATTAGTATGTATCACGTGTCATTCTCTTCGTAGTGTTTGTTTTGTTACAGTGACACGTCGTGTCGTTGTTCGTTACTTCGTGCTGTTTTCATCGTCTTCGTGTTGTTCTCTTTGTAGTGTTATCTCTGTAACCTTGTGTATCTCGTGTCGTTTTCAGTGCATCTAGAACTGCTACCACATACCTCGTGCAGCTTTAGTTATTGTGGCCCTGGGTTCTAATCGTGCTAATTCCTTGCAGGAGAAGAAGAAGAAGATGGTCTGAAGAACATTTTCGATGTCTGGGCAGCACGTGATCCGAGGCTGGAATGAAGCCTGCTGAGAGACTGTCACGTGGTCCTAATATTTAGGGCTGAAAGTGTGGAGGCCACAAGACGGAGCTGCCGTTGCTGCTCCTGCTATATATATATGAACCTTCTTCCACAGAAAGCAGTGAGATCGAATGGGCGAAAGGTGAAGTCCATACAGAGAGCCCCGATCCAGACAGAGAAGAAGATAAGGAAAAGAAGAAGAGAAAGAGAGTGAGAAAGAGAAAGAGAGATTGAGTAAGAGATCGAGATAGCAGAGTGTGAAGAGAAGAAGAGGAAGAAGAATAGAGAAGAAGAGAGAGCTAGAGTGATAGAAGCTTCAACTGAAGATTTGTTCCTGCTGGACCGTGGATCAGATCCAGGCCAGCCAGCTCCTGCGAGAGCCACATTTGTTTTTGTCTTTTCAGCTTTCTGTTGCTGATTTCGTTTTTCTTTTTAAACTATCCATTTGCTGTTTTTCCGATTCTCTGTAAGAGAGGTCGGGGTCCCTCCTGTCGGTTCAGGAGAAGGGAGATCGCTATCTCCGGTTGCAAGTAGCTGGGTGCTACTTGTGGGTTCCCTCTGGTTAGAGGAAGGGAGGCTCGTCCTCCGGTTCTGGGCTTGTAGGTTTCAAGTCCAGGGGTCCCTCCGGTTGGGAGGAAGAGAGGTCCTAGACCTCTGGTTTGCAGGTGACGTAGTGTCACTTGTGCTTCCCTCTGGTGTTCAGAGGAAGAGAGACTTGGGTCTCTAGGTTCCCCTCCGGTTTGGAGGAAGGGAGGATTGGTCCTCCGGTTCTAGTCTTGTGGGTTGCAAGACTAGGTGTTCCCTCCGGTCTGGAGGAAGAGAGACTTGCGTCTCTGGTTTGCAAGTGACTGGTGTCACTAGTGGTTCCCTCCGGTTGGGAGGAAGAGGGAAGGTTGTTCCCCTGGTCAAGCTGTTTGGCAGCATTTGTTGCAGACTGAGTCTGCTGTTTCTAGCGTGAGCTAGTGAAGCCACACTCGGTTGAGTGTGGGGTGGATGTAGGTCTGGAGGACCAAACCACCTAAAACCCCTTGTGCATTGTGGTTTAGTTTATCTGCTTTTGCTTCCGCTAGATGATTGCATAGGGGCGCTCTAAGCGTTTGGCTTCTGGTTGAGCAGAAGTGTTGATTAGTTTTCTTAGAATATTTTAATCTGTCAAGAGAGCGAAATTCTAGTTGAGCTTCAGATTGTCGAATCTGTCTTGTTATTATTCTAGTTTTAATTGGGTGAAGTTTTTTAACGGATTATATTCATTCACCCCCCCTCTGAATACTGCACCGAACCTAACAATTGGTATCAGAGCGGTTCTCTGATTGATCAGATCCAACGATCTATAGAGGATCCTATTCTCCCTTGGTGCATTTCTGACTTTACTCTTTGCTGCATAAATCTACTTGCCAATTTAATCCATGGGTTCTCCACCGGTTTACAATGGTTCTAACTTTAATTCATGGGTTAGCAGTCTACACAATTATGTGGAATTGATGGATCCGGGTCTGTGGAAGTTAATTTCACATGGTTCTCATAGACTGCCAAAGGAAGAGTCCAAATGGACTAAAAGTGATAGATTAAGAAATGGAGAGAATCAGAAAGTTTTGAGATTAATGAAAAAAGCTATTGACAAGGCTCTACATTCTTGTTTTTATGACTGCAGGTCTGCAAAGGACATTCTAGATCAGTTGAAACTAGTTCAGAGGATGAATGAGGACAGCTGTCTGATGACTGATAAGAGTGACCATAGTAGTGAGCAAGATGAATTTGAAGATGCTGTGGAGGTAAACCCTTTCGAGAATTTCACTTTAGATGACTGGGAAGATGCATATGCTAATCTGTTACACTCCCATGAAAAAATGAGTAAGAGGTATAGAAGACTGAAAAAGAAGCTGGAAAAACTAGGAGGTGAAAATCTTGAAACTCTGAAAACTGAAAATGAAATATTCAGAAGACAGATAACAGAGTGTGATTCTATTAGTTCAGACTTAGATCATTTCAAATCTGAAAAACAATCTCTTATGAAACAAGTTGCTCTACACAAAAAGGAGCGTCAAGAGTTTGTGTGTGAAATTACTGAACTAAAGGAAAGGCTTAGCTTAGTTGATCAGGCTCACAACAATGATATTGTTCAAAATGAAAAATTGGTGAGAGAATTAGAATGTGTCAACTCTGAATTGGAAAAAATGAAATCTGCAAATGAAATACTCAATAATCAGCTCAAGGAATTTGAACTCAAATCAATAAATCTTGAAAAAGAAAATAGATTGATTTCTGAAAAACTAGAGGCTGATAGAGTAACAAATTCAGAGATTCAGAAAAATCTTGACAAATTTCAATCTGAAAAACAACAAGAAATGTTTTATGAATGTCAGTCTTCAACAGATAAATGGGTGTTTGATGATGAACTCCTAGAGCAGAACAGCAAACTGAAAGAGGAAATCAATGAGTTGAAACACCTAAACACACAGCTGACAGATAGGCTAATGACAATTGAAAAAGGCAAGAGTGTAAGTGTGGATAGTTCTGATAGGTTGATGAATGCTGAACAAGAAATTGAGAGCCTAAAAACTATCAACCTAATGTTAAATGGAAATGTCAGTTGCAGTGAACAGAAAATAACTGGATATGAGCTTACTATCACATCCCTTCAACAAGAAGTTGATGATCTTTACAAGTCCCTATCTGAAGCTGACAAGGAAATAGAATTAAAACAGGAAGTAGAAAAACTCAAAAGCCTAAATGATGCCTTGCATCAACAAGTAATTTCCTGTGAAACAGATTTGTCCACATATGAGGCTAAAATTGCTGATTTGAATTCTGAGATTAAAGATTTGAAAAATTCTCTATCAAAATTTGTCAAAGGTAAGGACAATCTGAATAAGCTTCTTGGAAAGAGTGATAACTTTGAGAGAAAGGGATTGGGCTATAGTCCGACAAATAAAAGGAGTAATGGGAATAAAACATCCACTGTTTTTGTTAAAGCTTCCAATCAGAACACAACCTCTGCTCCTTCTGTCTTCCAATTCACTGCACAAAAATCCACTGTGAAACCCAAAACTGTGGAACAAACTCAAAAACTGAAAAAGAGTGAAATTTCACAGAAGAAGGATAAAGACACTCCTCTTGCTATAAAAAAGGCTACACACAATTCACATGATCTCACACACACTCATATTAAAAAGGGGTCATGTTATTATTGTGGGAAAGGAGGTCACATAATGGAAGACTGCAGATTGATGTTAAAGGATGAGCATGCTAGTGGAACTTTACATTCAAGAAATCTCTCTGATAGAAACCATGCTACTAGGAAGCCTGATGCTTCATGTTATTATTGTGGGAAGCATGGTCATCTCATGAATGAATGTTTTATCATGAAAGAAGACAATAAACTACATGCCAGGTCTTCCATGCACTTTTATGATCCATATGGATCTAAACACAATTCTAGTCAGCACATTGTGTGCTTCAATTGTAATAAGCCTGGGCACAAGGCTGCTGAGTGCTGGTTTAGATCTACTTGGGGTAAAAATAGTTTTCATAGAAGAAATTCTTTTTCATGCTCCCACTGTGGGAAAAATGGGCATACAGTCAAGGACTGTTGGTATGTTCAAAAGAACTATGTTAAACCCCATTTTGTCAAATTCCCTGCAAAACCTTTTGTGAAAATTTCATGTTATAACTGTGGGAAGCCAGGCCATAAATCTGCTGAATGTTGGATGGTTAAGAACAAGCATCAAACTGCTCATGCATATAACAGAAATCTTATGAACATGTTTATAAACATCACCCTGCTTTTAACATGTATCATAAGAACCAAAAACCAGCCATTTCATGTAGATACTGTGGAAAAGTTGGACATTCTATGGATGACTGTTCACTGATGAAATTGGATGATAATCTTGCTATGACAATGTTTAGAATACCTGTTAGAGCTAACGCAGGACCCAAAGCTGCTTGGGTCCCTGCAGGATCAAGATGATCAAATAATCTGCAGGTGTGCCTTGGACTGAGGAATAAAGAGGGGTAAAGTAAACCAAGGCACCCAAGATGATAAAGCCCCATTCAGGTAAATTCTGAAAACTTTGTATTCTGAGTTGTGTGATCTGAATGCACTGCAGATCATGATAATTCTTTTGCGCATTGTCTAACTGAAACTAATTGGAAAAATCTGAAATGCTCATGAAAATGATTGAGTTTACTTCTAAATGCATTTGCACACAAATGCCATGATGAATGATATGCCAAACTCCTTGTATGTTGAATTGCACTATGATGCATGACCACTTTGGTATATCAAATGGTAAGCTACTACAGGGCAGAGGAAATCTGTCTGGAAGTTCTTACTTTGTGTGAGATGGTCTTTCAGACCAAGTTCTCCACCTAGTACCATGGGTCATATCTCCTCATAGGGCAGTCTGAATGAGCATAAACCTTGAAATCATGTTTCAATGCTTTGATTGCATATCAGAGAATATCCGCATCTTCATGTGAATATTTTTGCTTCATGCCCGTGCATACATGTAGTTAATTGCATTGCATTTCATTACATTGAAAATGCCAAAAAGATACATTGAATGCATACATTTAGGGGGAGCATTATTCATACATCTGAATTCACTCAACTGTCTTGAGATTTACTGCATAGCATGTTAAATCAGTTGTTGCATAATCATTCATCATCTACATTGTCTGCATGACATATAGGATGATTCAGCGTTTTTAGTTAGAGGGAATCATTGCATAGCATATCACTTCTTTGAAAAATAAAAAAAAAAGGAAGGGAAATGTCACTGCATATAGATAGGGGGAGCATGCTTAATCCGTTCTTCTCCAGCTATATGATTCATCTTGTCATATCTGAAGTGTCAGTGATTCCATCATTTAAAGTGGTATCAAATGATTTCTTGACTACTTCTGAAGTTGTTCATAATCTGAATGCTTACCTTATTGGTATCTGTTTGTGTCTCCTAAATCTGCTGAATGAGAGCTTTTCCTCTATTCAAGTCAACTTTGAATCTCGTTGCTCAAGAGCAGCTCATTTGCTACAATTCCTCAGAATCATGTTGTTTAGTGAATATTCTCACTTGAATTACTCTGCTGAGATATGAAGTAAACCTTCAGCCTGAATACTACTTCATAAAAGTTAAAATACCTTTAATGAGGAACCTTCCATTATACATGCTTAAGAACATTTGTTAACTGGAAGTGGTTTAAGTCTTATGTACTCTTGTTTGGTTACAAGAAACTTGAAAATATCTGTTTCAACCTCTTAATAAACTTGAACTGTCTGCTTCATGTAAATTCATGTAAGACTTTCTGAAATCTGAAAAGTTGATATCCATGTCTACGTTGACTGAGATATATAGTGTATGTGGTTGTTCCTAAACAACTAACTAGTTTTGAATCCTGTTTAAGAAAAAGTATGGACAGAGCAATGACTGTGGCTACTGAGAAACCTGTCCAAAAGATTGTGTCATGAAGTACCATGGTTAACTCTGTTTAAAGAGATGATTGGAAATTATTGTGAAAATATGGCAGAGCAATGGCATAGTTGTATTGAGTAACTGGGGATTCTGGCCTCTGATCAAGGTGTATCCTCATGCCAAAGATACTTTAATGCTACCTCTGTTCTCTAAAATGGGAGAAACAATACGGTTGTCACACTGAGTAACTGGGGATTCTGACCTCTGATCAATGTGTCTCTCCACGTCAAAAGGTGCTGATAAACCAAAATTGTTCATTAAAGAAAGATTTGAACAAGTGTAAATCAAATTCTGAAAGAACAAGTAAAATTCAGGAGCATTCACTTGTGTCTCTTTTAAAGCTGTCATGGAAAGTAAACTAATTAAGATAGAAGTTGGTTGAACTAGAATCTTATATGAGCTTGTAGTTCCTTTTTTATTAAGTGTTGGTTCAGATATGAGTATAATTTCTTTTGAAAATTTCAGTTTACATCATTCTTAAACCATATCTGACAATCAAGGTTTCATAAGCTTTTATGATGGAGGAATCCAGAACTTAAGACTTTGATTTTATGAAGTTGGTATCTTGCTGAAAAAGTTCATTATCTCAATTTTCACAAATCGTTGAATCTGCTCATCCTATTGCCCTTTATCACTGTGATTTGATTCAGACTGGTTGTCACATATGAGAGTTGTTGTCTCTGGATAACCAGAGTTCATCCTTGTAGATTTCTCTTGCATCAAGGATCATAAGGGTAGAATTCTCTGGTCTGTTTGAGAAGACTATATGCATAAGGGGGCAATGTGCTAGATTGTCTGATCGTGTTATTTGTCTGCATTAGCTCTATATCTTCTGCCATGTCAAAGGGGCAGTATTGTTGCATATGCATGACTGCATAAGTTGTTTGACTAAGGGGGAGAATTGTTTTTAATTGCTTCTGATATTGTGTTGCCATCTTCTGCTGAACTATCTTGAGTGTCTCATATGACATCTCTGGTTTATTCGTTTTGCTAAAGTAAAAGGGGCAGCTTAGTCAAAAGGGGGAGTTTTTAATTAACAATTGGTTTTAATTCACTCTTCAACTCATGTCTTTTTGCTGAAGGCAAAGGGGGAGAAGAATCTAATCTGAGATCTGAGTCAGTGTAACTCATAGTGTTGCCATCATCAAAAAGGGGGAGATTGTTGTGCCCCTGTGTGGTTTTGATGATGACTGACACACCATGAGTCACACTGAGGTGTGCTAATTAATATAGATGACTGATTGACTGCTTGAATATCTGATTGTTTTATCTGATTGCTTGCTTGAATAATTAATTCATGAATATGGCTAGATTGGGTTAACGTAGTGGCTAATTGTTTGTTCATGCATTACTCTATTTGCCAAGTGTATACATCAGTCAGCATGGCATTTTGTTCACGAAGTCTATACACTGCTTGTTGTTCATGTCTGCACATTGGTGTTTTTCCCTACGTTCTGGCCAAGTCTTTACAGCCTCATTCTTACCTTCGTTCAAAGCCAAAGTCTACGCAACGCCCTTCATTGAAAGTCTACATTCGCTGTAGAGCTCACTGTCAAGTCTGTACATTGGGTTCACATATTCAAGTCTGTACAGCCGTTTGCATTGGATTTAAAGTCTATACATTGCATTGTTCCTTTCATCTTCGTGCTGTTCATGATCAACACACTTCGTGTTAGTCTTACGTCGTGTACTTCTTCTTCTAATCAAGTCGAGTCTGTCTGTGTAACCTGTGTCGTTTCCTTTGTTTTTTGTTGCTCATCTCGTGTCATCTTTCTTGTTTGCTCGTGTGCCTTCCTGTCACTTACTGTTGTTCCTCGTGTCGTTTCTTCCTGGTCCCACTGATTCATCACGTGTCGTGATAGCCGTGGCATCTTCTGTCTTCGTGTTGTTTTCACTTCGTGCAGTCTTCTCCTAGTGTTGTCCTAAGTTCGAGTCGTTTCCTTGTTACTTCGTGTTGTTTCTATATTCGTATCTTCATGTTGGTTTTTCTCTTTAGACTTCGTGTCCTTCTCGCTTTGACCACTCCGTGTCGATTTCAGGTTTCGTCTTCGTGTTGTCTTCACCTCGTGTCGGTTTCACTTTTCATCTTCGTGTTGTTTTTCCTAGACCTCGTGTCTTTCATGTGTTGAAACCATACTTCGTGTTGGTTTCTGTTCTCATCTTCGTGTCGTTGTCAGTCCGTGTCGTTCTTAGTTCGAGTCGTTTTCTTTGTTATTTCCGTCTTCGTGTTGTTTTTCCTAGACCTCGTGTCTTTCATGTGTTGAAACCATACTTCGTGTTGGTTTCTGTTCTCGTCTTCGTGCCGTTGTCAGTCCGTGTCGTTTCACCTCGTGCCGTTCTTATCTGACCTCGTGTCATCTTCCTTGTTGTATTAGCCTTGTTACCTCGTGTTGTTTCCTTCTTACTTCGTGCTGTTCTCATATAAACCACGTGTTCTTCTCTTGTAGTATTTTAGCTTTTGTTCTCACTGACTTCGTGTCGTTCTCCTTGTTGTGTCTTCGTGTCATTTTTGTTCTATTGCGTACAGAACATTGCAGCACCTCGTGTTACTTTCTGTGCCACATCGTGTCATTCTCTGTGTAGTGTGTGTTTTTGTCACCACTATACTTCGTGTCATTTTTCTCTGTAGTGTTAAGCGTTATTAGTATGTATCACGTGTCGTTCTCTTCGTAGTGTTTGTTTTGTTACAGTGACACGTCGTGTCGTTGTTCGTTACTTCGTGCTGTTTTCATCGTCTTCGTGTTGTTCTCTTTGTAGTGTTATCTCTGTAACCTTGTGTATCTCGTGTCATTTTCAGTGCATCTAGAACTGCTACCACATACCTCGTGCAGCTTTAGTTATTGTGGCCCTGGGTTCTAATCGTGCTAATTCCTTGCAGGAGAAGAAGAAGAAGATGGTCTAAATAACATTTCCGATGTCTGGGCAGCACGTGATCTGAGGCTGGAATGAAGCCTGCTGAGAGACTGTCACGTGGTCCTAATATTTAGGGCTGAAAGTGTGGAGGCCACAAGACAGAGCTGCCGCTGCTGCTGCTGCTCCTGCTATATATATATGAACCTTCTTCCACAGAAAGCAGTGAGATCGAATGGGCGAAAGGTGAAGTCCATACAAAGAGCCACGATCCAGACAGAGAAGAAGATAAGGAAAAGAAGAAGAGAAAGAGAGTGAGAAAGAGAAAGAAAGAGAGATTGAGTAAGAGATCGAGATAGCAGAGTGTGAAGAGAAGAAGAGGAAGAAGAATAGAGAAGAAGAGAGAGCTAGAGTGATAGAAGCTTCAACTGAAGATTTGTTCCTGCTGGACCGTGGATCAGATCCAGGCCAGCCAGCTCCTGCGAGAGCCACATTTGTTTTTGTCTTTTCAGCTTTCTGTTGTTGATTTCGTTTTTCTTTTTAAACTATCCATTTGCTATTTTTCCGATTCTCTGTAAGAGAGGTCGGGGTCCCTCCTGTCGGTTCAGGAGAAGGGAGATCGCTATCTCCGGTTGCAAGTAGCTGGGTGCTACTTGTGGGTTCCCTCTGGTTAGAGGAAGGGAGGCTCGTCCTCCGGTTCTGGGCTTGTAGGTTTCAAGTCCAGGGGTCCCTCCGGTTGGGAGGAAGAGAGGTCCTAGACCTCTGGTTTGCAGGTGACGTAGTGTCACTTGTGCTTCCCTCTGGTGTTCAGAGGAAGAGAGACTTGGGTCTCTAGGTTCCCCTCCGGTTTGGAGGAAGGGAGGATTGGTCCTCCGATTCTAGTCTTGTGGGTTGTAAGACTAGGTGTTCCCTCCGGTCTGGAGGAAGAGAGACTTGCGTCTCTGGTTTGCTAGTGACTGGTGTCACTAGTGGTTCCCTCCGGTTGGGAGGAAGAGGGGAGGTTGTTCCCCTGGTCAAGCTGTTTGGCAGCATTTGTTGCAGACTGAGTCTGCTGTTTCTAGCGTGAGCTAGTGAAGCCACACTCGGTTGAGTGTGGGGTGGATGTAGGTCTGGAGGACCGAACCACCTAAAACCCCTTGTGCATTGTGGTTTGGTTTATCTGCTTTTGCTTCCGCTAGATGATTGCATAGGGGCGCTCTAAGCGTTTGGCTTCTGGTTGAGCAGAAGTGTTGATTAGTTTTCTTAGAATATTTTAATCTGTCAAGAGAGCGAAATTCCAGTTGAGCTTCAGATTGTCGAATCTGTCTTGTTATTATTCTAGTTTTAATTGAGTGAAGTTTTTTAACGGGTTATATTCATTCACCCCCCCCTCTGAATACTGCACCGAACCTAACAACAACCTCTTGAGGAGTGGTATCAACCACATGGATTTGAGGATGATGAGACTGAGGGTGAGGGTAATTTCCCTCATAATAGATGGAATCCTGGAGAGGGGTCTCATATTGACCAAAGACATTCTCGTCCTCATCATCATAAGAATACTCATAGCCTTCCATGTTGATGATCTTACCTGAACGGAGTTTCATTTTTTTTAAGGGCAGAGACGATTTTATAAAGGCACTATTAAACAAACAACCAGTCAATCCAAACAAGCCAAATCACCCAAGCAAGTGTATGCAGCCAAGTTGAGATGAACGCTAGGTTTTAGTGTTCCGCTTGAGATTAGAGTAGATTGAATTGTTGAATAGTTCACTTATGTTTGCAATGTGAAACCTAGTTGATCCAAGTGTAACCTCCGGGTCAACTAGATTCTTTCTCTCTCCTCACCAACGATAGGTTCTCTAAACTCCGGGTACTTCGAGGGTACAACCAGCCCGGCGTCCGTGAGGGAATCCACGGGTGCGGGGACTTATGGAGGTCTTGGAAAAGGGATTTCCGGTCCAAAGAGAAGGAGTGCTCAATGGAGGGTTGTCCCGATTCCAAGAGAGATGTGTGGAATCCTAGTGTAGAGAGAGGAGCTCTCTCAACCAAATGCCACAATATGCGAAGTAATATGATCAAATCAAAGCAATATAGGCAAGCAATATGACAACCAAACAAACTATCACAGACATCAGCAGGAGGCAGGGTTCTGTAAAACGCAGGAAAGAGACGACCTGGGGCAGGTCGCTATCAACCAAAGCAACGACAAGGTCACTGTCGTGAATTACTGCGAGAGGCTATGAGCCAGCAGTGAGAAACAGAAACACGCCTCTGATAGAGGCACGAAATCTGACAGGGACGCCTCTGCGTGAGGGCGTCAAATCTGAGGAAACGCCTTGTGGTGAGGCGCTATGTAATAAAAGAACGCCCTGGGGGAGGGCGTGAATTCACAAGCAGAATGATTAAAGCAGTAAGATGATGTAAAGACGTCTTGACGGCAGACGTAACATAAAAATTGGACGCCCTGGATGAAGGCGTTAGTAAAATAAACACGCCCCTGTGAAGGGCGTTAAAACTAAAAGCGCCCTCGTGGAAGGCGTCAATTGAAAGAAATATGCAAACGCAAGCTGGCTGATCCCGGAGTGTGCAGTGTGCACAGTGGAGGGTGCCCGAGGGACACAAAGGAAAGGGTACCGAGGGTACCAAGGGGGAAAGGGCATGCGTGGGTGCCAAAGGGGAAAGGGCACACGTGGGTGCCAAGGGGAAAGGGCACGCGAGGGTGCCAATGGAGATGGTAATCAAAAAGAAAACAGTGGAAGTCCCACCGTGATCGCCAATTTGTGGATGGGCATAAATTCCACACAATCACAAGAGAATAATGATGTGAAAAAACATGGAGAATAATGATGATTAATGCATAAATAAGGGGAAGAAAAAGCTTGCACGTGGTGCAAATATGGAGATGTGATCGCCAGAGGGGTTACCTCAATAATAATAAAAGGGAGATCGCGAATACCTGGTGAAGATTGAAACGCGGGATGATGTGAAGTTCCTTCCTCCTTCTTCAAACGGCCGGCCGATGAGAAGGGTTATTCTTTTGATTACCTTGCAAAAAAGACAATGAAACAACAAAGCAAAAGAGGGGATCAGCCAATGTAAGTAGTATCAATCCGAAGATGAAGTTAAGATGAGAAAAAGACTAAACATGCGCACCTTATTATTTTGGTTTTAAAACCCCTAAAGAGGAATTAGGGAGAGAGGAGATATGTGATAAATCTAATGCAAACGTGAAAAGGAGAAAAGGAACAGGACTGATGATGGAATTGATGCAGACGCAGAAAAAGAAAATAGTGGATGAAGATAAATCAACACAAACAAAAGAAAGCCCTGCTGTCCCTGTCGACAGTAAAGGGAACCAAGAAGACACGGTTGACCGGATGAAGAAGGAGCAGAGGGAGCCGAAGTCCTCCTATAGAGCACACGACAGTAAGGAAGCAGAGGCTCTGAACCTTGAACCTCTGGAACGTTTCTAATCTCTTCAACCTCTAAAATCGTCAACCCCTGCCTCGAGCGACTAGATCATGATTTTATAGGATTTCAGTGGGAGATAAGCTCGAGTTTGGTAAGATAAGGATAGGCAATGTTCAAAGAAGGCAGGACTCTACCTCCAATTCGAGCAAGGAGACTATTGGAGGCAGGACTCTATACAGGAAAGAGGAGTTAAAGACGGACACGAAAGGTGAAACACGACCTTACGAAGGGCGTCAAATCAAGAATTGATGACCTACATCAAGACGTTACTCATAACACGACCTCTACCAAGGGCGTCACTTCTTGGATTTAATTTTGGCAATAAAACTTACTTTATTTGAAAATTATGAGAACACGCCTATGATTGAGACGTTACTTTAAAACACGCCCTGAGGAAGGACGTTAACCAATAATTAAATTGATTTTGAATTTACTTTAAAACCGGATAATACCAGGAATTGACGCCCTGACATTTACTCGTCCTTTCTTGAGAAAACGCCCTAGATAAGGTCGCCATTTAAATAACGCCCCTCTTCAGGTCGCGAATCATAAAATGAAAAAAATAAATCAAAACCACACACAAGATAATAGAAAAACTTCATATTATGAATATATTGAAGTTCACTTGGGGCGTCATCATAATGACATGAGATTTGATCAACATAGCGTCATTTTTGGCGTGTCTACAGTCCATGCGGCCCACTCTTGCTGAAGAGCCTCGAATAGAAGGGCTAGTTTGCCTGAGCCCATATCGACCCCCACCTGACGGTTGATCGGCGCAACTGGGGTACCCTCCTCCACAGTCTCCTGCAAGTTAAGCCCCTGAAACCCGGAATTGACAAGAGAAGATCATTAGGTAACCACGAAGGAGAGGAAGGAGCCGGCCCAAGCAAGCTCACACTTACAGCAGTCTTCCCCACAAAACTCGGGGAGCCAGCAAGTAAGGGGGCCCTGAAGACCGGCTCGGGAGGCTCCGATGCCCCGGGCACGCCTTCGTCGGGAGCCGCTTCATCGGAGGAGTAATCGTAGTCTACCTCTTCGCCCGACGATGACCCGACCACCGCAGGCCCTCCCCTTGCCGGCAAAGGGGCCTCCATTTCGAGGTCAATGGTCGGCACATCCTCCCTCGGGCTGGATGAGGCTGGTACGCCGGACTTCAGCCTCCGCCTCACATATAGATGCGTCATCGGGAGTTCCACGCGGGGCCCGAGTAGCCCAGCGACTGCCTCTGCTCTGCCTGTCACGAAGAAGAAAGGGTGGGTTACATCAAATCCAGTCGGCTCCCAAAGAACAAAGAAGTCGTTTAGGCCGACGGAGATAAATACCCTCTTCGGCTCCTACAGCGCGGGGTGACCCACGGGCTCCCCCGACAGGCAAGGCCTTCTCGGGAGTCGCAGCCGTACCCCCGCCCCCGGTCGGCACAGGCGTCGGTTCCTCCGTGCCGCCTGTAAGAAAGAAGCGCATTGGCGCCGCGCGCGCATCCAAGGATGGCCCAGGAGGCAAATCAATCTTGGGTGACGTCGGCGACCGTTGAACCTCACCGGCATGGTGACTCGGCTCAGTCCGAGTGCCCTCAAATTCTTCAAAGGACAAGATAGGGGCCACCGGCGAGGCGGCCGTTGAGACCGGGGACCCCTCTGCCCGTCTCCGCTTCGCCGCTTGCCGCCCGGCCACCTTGGCAGCAGCCAACGCCTTCTTAACAGGCGACTTTGCTCGGGACCTCCCCTTGGCCTGCGGTGAGGGAGCCAGAGCCACCGCCGAAGTCGCCTTCGCTATGACCGCAGTTTCACCCATGTCGGGGGCGGGCGCGGGAATTGGCTCCCTCGCATCAGGAACAGGTGTGGGCACGGGCTCTTCCACAGGAGCTGAGACAAAAGAAATATTCAAGCGTCAGGGATCTACTCCAAGATGAAAATAAAAAAGGGGAGACTTAAAAGACACGGCGATAGTCAAAGGTACTGACCGGCAGGTTGGCTGGGCTCTGGTCGGGCAACCTCGAATTCCTCAAAAGAGGGGACCCGTGGCGCCGAAGGAACGGTGGTCGGGGCCTTGGCCGCCTCTATTTTTCTCCGCTTCGTGTCCCGCTGCTTGGCCACCTTTGCGGCGTCCACTGCTTTCTTCACGGGAGATTTTTCCCGGGGCCTCTTCGCTGCCTTGGGCAGAGGAGCCGCAGTCGGGGCCAGTGGCGCGGCTTCAAAATATGCAGGCTTCTGCACAAGCCGAAGGAGATTCCGGTACGTGGCCATTTGCGCGCTATCGGGGTGGTCTGTCAGAAAAGAAAAGAGGAAGAACAAACACACATTCATGATTAGCATCCAACTATCTGCAAAGGCCGCAATGATAAGAGACGAAGACAAAAGAAGAGAAAGAGATCAAGTACCGTGAGGGCCAGTATACAGTCGCAGTGTAATCGGCCAGTAGTTCAGGGATGGCTCTTTATCCCGACGCATCGCCTCTCGAACGAGCCAGCACACATCCTCGATCTTCTGGCACCGGTCCGTAAGACTGGCCAGATCCGCGTGCTTCTTCATGGAAAGGTGGCAGAAGAGGCTGAAGTGGTCTATGCCCCACCCGTCAGCATAATAGTACGGGATGTGCAGGCGCTTGCCCAGGATGGAGGCCCTCTGATCTTCGATCTTTAGTCCGTTCACCCGGAGAAGGACGTATAGCCACGTGGTGTCCTTATAGTTCTCGGGCTTCCTCTCCTCCCGCCTCATGAATGTGCGGTATGGGCAGAGCGTATCTCTCTCCGGACGCCAGCTCTTGGCGGGAGTCCCCTCTTCCTCTATGGGGAACGGATAATTGATGAGGTCCAGGCGGTCGCTCCCTACCCGGCACAGATCCCTCAGCGTCTTCTGATAGTTGTCCTTCGCCACTGGAGGCAACTCTACTTTCGACGTCGGCCTCTTATCTAGGACTTCCCTACGAGCTGCCATATATGCCACCACCTCTTTCTCCTGCTTGTTCTTGAGCCGAAGAAGATGATCTGGCTCGATGTCAAGCACCGGCACCGCCTGCCGACTAAGAAACCTCCTCTCGGCCCCATCCCAGCAGTCGGTCTTATGCAATCGATAGAAGGCCGTCCGGGTGTTCCACCACTTGATGTAATCCTGGGTCACTCGGGGAATGCGGCTGGCACCCTGAAGGAGGCAGAGTCCGCCCGGTGGAAGAAGTCCCACAGCTCCTGGCGTGCTCGGCAACTGAACTTCCCCGGATGTTCCGTGAGGGCAGGCCGAACTGTGCATGATAGCTAGGGATATGCTGATCATATCCGAAGTTCCGGCCAAATCGGAAGGGGTAGTACGGCTCCAGCAATACATTGTCCCCCTTCCTAAACGCCAACACGCTCGGGCGAATAGACAACGACCAGTCCCTCAGCTCGGGCTCCAGTAACGGGCGGACCACATTCTCCTGGCTGATAGGGTGGACGTACTTCTCCACCTGGTCGTCTTTGCATTCCCTCTTGTCATTCACCAGAGGGCTTGAGTGCGCGGCCAGCGTCCAGAAGTGAATAGTGCCAGTCGCGTCCCGGGGAACCGTTATCAACCGGCCCCGAATGTCGTACATCCGCATGGAAGTAGAAGCCGGCTCTGCGCTGGCGAACTCCAGCATTCTCGGCACCAGCCCCCAGTCTTGAAGGGCTCGCGGGGCGAACTCGGGGAACAACGAGCAAACCCACGCGTTGAAGAAATGTAGTGGGCACACATACCGGGCCTGCCTCGGGAACTGACGGGTGCTAATATCTCCCAGCGCCTTGTAGATCAAGCAGAGCGTTGCCGGGCACAAAGATAGCTTAATCCCCCACGCCATCTAGCATGCCAGGTAGATGGCGTCCGGCCGAATCACTGTCTCATCCCCGTACGGCATGGCAAATGAGCACAGCCAATACGTGAGATAGGCTGCACAGTGAGTCTGCGGGTCGACGCCCATCGGGTTGGGCCCGCTCCGGCGCCCCCTGGAGGGGATCTTCACATCGAGCTTAGGCTTCGCACACTTCTTGGGAGCAACGGCGGTGCCGACGCATGGGAATTCCTCGTACTGCTTCAGCCCGTCGTAGAAGTATTCCAGCCATAGGGGCATGCGTACCCTTTTCCTGTCCCCGCGGGCGGGCTGCTTTCCCTTGTGCGACAGCTAGTACAACTCTCGGTACGCCTTCATCAGGTACCGGTATGAGTACCCAAGAGAATAATAGCCATCCCCGTTAGTCTCATCCTTGATTAAGTCGGGGAGGCATACTTCTTCATAAGGCTCCCCGTCAATGGGCAAGCCACTCAGCTGACTGAGACTCCATAAGTCAAGTGAAGTCTCGCCCTCCGCCGTGTAGAAGGTGTTAGTCTCTGCGCTGAATACCTCTATCATGCCGCAGCAAAGACCCTTGGAGATGGGGTAGCCATACCGGGAGGCGTATACGCTGTGGTAGATGCCGGCCTGAACCAGCAGCGCGGCGTAATTGAACAATACATACTCCGTAAACTCCACTGCCCCTTCTCGGAAGCTGTGGGCGTCTTGAAGTTTCAGCTCCCCAAACCAGCCCAGTGATAATTCATACTTGAACCTTATGGCCAAGCAGTCCAATATAAACGGCTCCTCCCTATAGCCCCATTTGAGGGGAGCCAAGAATAAGCCGAAGCGGGGCGACTCGTTGTGCACCTTGCCGGCAGACCTATCCCATTTGGCCGGAACGAACTGAGGCGCTCGCACCAGTCTGTCTTCAGCTGGAAGCACTCCTTCAATTCCCAAGATGGGCTTCCACTCCCGGGCTTCTCCCACCAGATACATTGGAATGCTCCTGGGGACACTGTACAACAAACTGTCCCGAGCATGCAGGATGGCCCGCTCGACGGCCTTTATCGTGTGGAAGTCTCGCCCATCTCGGGAGCATAGATGCTTCAGAAATCGAATGAGGTGCCTATCCTTCGGGAAATCTTTCCTGTACTCCCCGGTGGCCCGATCAAAGGTGAAGCCGCTCTCAACTCTGACAAGCCGGCTGAAGTCCATGCTCTCACCGTCAGACCCCGACGACTCTGCCAAGGCGGCTATTTCCGCATGTTCACGGTCCAGGTCCTCCACGTTGAGCCATGTGACCGTTGGCATTGGACCCCGCGGAATGAGGTCGGCACCGACAGCAGCAGCAGGGGCAGAAGAACCACTTGGGGCAGCCATCTATCTGCAAAGATGCAATGAAATAGAAGATCAGAACAAGCCACAGGTCAAGAGAAATGAAGGACTATAAAGGGGCTTAACTACAAGTAAAATAAATAAGATATTGCCAATTTCTGACGAAATTTTGGCAGAGTTTCCCCTAGGCCAGAGGCGTAAGGGAAAACACAGGTGCGCGCCCACAAGGAGTGACGGCCCCAACAAGTCATGGTGGGCCCCGAGAGGCAACACCAGAAGCCCACTGAGCAAAGAAGTCTCCCTCCCCTGCCTAAGGCCTCCCTGCCGGCACACTGCCCAGCGCCTCTTCCCCGGCACAGCCTCCTACTCCTTCGCCGACACACCTGTGCCTTGCTTCCCCGGCACGCTCTGGGGTGCCTTCGCCGGCACGCCCAGGGCGGCTCCTCACCGGCACGCTCACGGGGGACCTTACCCGGTACACTCCCCCGAAGGCCCTTCCCCGACACACCCTTCCGCCAAGTGCCTTCCCCGGCACACCTTGGGGTGGTCCCTCTCTGGCACACTCCACACGCGCCCTTTACCGGTACACCCGGTAGTGCTCCCCCGGCACACTTCTCCCTGCCTCCACCGGCACGGTTGCCAGTGCCCGCTCCCCGGCACACTTATGCCCTGCCCTGACCGGCACGCTCCAAAGGCTCCCTCCCCGGCACACCTTGAGGAAGAGCTTCCCCGGCACGCCCCGAGGGTCTCTCGCCGGCACGCCCAACTACCGCTCCCCGGCACGCCTTCACGGTATTTCCCCGGCACGACCGGCTGCCCACGACGCCGGAGACGAAGAAGAAAAGGGGGGAGGGGAAGAGAACGAGAGGGAGAGGGAAGAGATAGGGAGATGGAGACGGAGGGGAGGGCGAGGGCCCCGGCCGCCGTCCACGGTGGAGAAAAGAAGAGGGGAAGAGAACGAGAGGGAGAGGGAAGAGACAAGGAGACGAGGGGGAAGAGAAAGGAGAAGAAAGGGGGGGGGGCCTTCGCGGTCGTCTCCTCACCACGGCGGCGGTTTCGCTCACAGGCGGCGGTCGCGCCCAGGAGAGAAGAAGAGGGAGGGGGGAGCCTCGTCCGTTCAACCGCCACGAAGAGAGAGAAAGAAGAGGGAGAGGGAGGAGAATTCGAAACGGGGTGGCCCGTTCGAGCCACCCCGCCCCTTTATATAGGGGATATAAACGACAAAAAAAAAGAAAAAAGGGTAAAGAAAAAGAAAGAAGAAGAAAAGAAAATGGATAAAAAAGGGAGGGGAAGAAAAGAAGAAAAGGGAGGCGAAGGGGAAAATAAAAAAGGAAAAAAAAAGAAGAAAGATAAAAAAAAGGGGGGAGATAAAAAAAAGGGGAGAATGAAAGAAAAAAAGAGGGATAAGAAGAAAAAAAGAGGGATAAAAAGGAGAGAGAAAGGAGGAAAATAAAAAGGATAAAGAAAAAAGGGGGAGGAATAAAAGGAGAAAATAAGAGGAGGGGAAGCAAAAATGTATATAGAGTATTAATTTGACAAATGTATATACACATAGATACCTATGCATGTGCATACACTTGCATACTCATCCGCTCACAAATGTGGATAAGTAAGTCAGTAACGTGCAGTAATAAATGCCTCTGGGGAAACATTCCATCCCTACGATCCCATATTGACGGCCATCCGCAGACGTGAAAATGACTCTACCCCTGCAACCCTACCCTTGCCATGGTACCACCACCCTACAACCAAACAAGCTCGTCCCTGGCACGTAGCCCTGTGCTTCAGCCACCTTCCGTCACACAAAGTCGCCATCACGGGCCTTACACCCGGATCGGCAGAATCTCTATCCTTGCGTTGGCATTAGTCCCTTGCCAACGAATAAATCCCTTTCCGGCACAAGGCCTCGTGCCCTAGCCACTCACTCCGTACAATATTGCCATTACGGACCCTACGTCCGAATCGGCACGAATTCTCCCGCTGCGCTGGCATTTTCTTCTTGTCAACGAATGAGCCTTACCTTCAGGCGCAAGGTTTCGTGCCCTAGCCTACACTTGTGTATCACTCACTTGTCAAAAAAGGGGAAGAAAAGAAAAATAAGAAAATAGGGTTAAAAATAGAGATACCCTGCCGGACTTGTCCCTACACGGGGACAAGGGTAAAAATGGCAACAACCTGGCTGTGGCGAAAATCCGAAAGGACGCTACAGGCAAAATTGGGTACCCCGCCACGTGAAAACCTGAAGGGGCGCGTGGGCAAAAGCAAGAGGGGGCCGGTACCGGTGAAAACCCGAAAGGGCGTTTGTATCGGTAATGTGGTTCAAAAAAAAAGAGAAAAAAGAAGAGACCAAGAGACAACAGGCCAGGTCAGCTCCCGACTCCCTGTCGGCACTGACGAAGAGACAAAGAGACCAACACGCTGCTTCAGTTCCCGGCACCCCGTCGGCACTGATGAAGAGACCAACATACTACTTCAGTTCCCGGCATCCCGTTGGCACTGATGAAGAGACCAACGTGCTATCTGTCGGCACTGATGAAGAGACCAACGTGCTATCTGTCGAACCAGGTCAACTCCCGACTCCCCGTCGGCACTGACAAAGAGACCAAGAGACCAACAAACCAGGTCAGCTCTCGACACCCTGTCGGCACTGACGAAGAGACAAAGAGACCAACACGTTGCTTCAGTTCCTGGCACCCCGTCGGCACTGATGAAGAGACCAACATACTACTTCAGTTCCCGGCATCCCATCGGCACTGATGAAGAGACCAACGTGCTATCTGTCAGCACTGACAAAGAGACCAAGAGACCAACAAACCAGGTCAGCTCCCGACTCCCCGTCGGCACTGACGAAGAGACAAAGAGACAAACACGCTACTTCAGTTCCCGGCACCCTGTCGGCACTGATGAAGAGACCAACATACTACTTCAGTTCCTGGCATCCCGTCGGCACTGATGAAGAGACCAACGTGCTATCTGTCGGCACTGACAAAGAGACCAAGAGACAAACAAACCAGGTCAGCTCCCGACTCCCCGTCGGCACTGACAAAGAGACCAAGAGACCAACAAACCAGGTCAGCTCTCGACACCCTGTCGGCACTGACGAAGAGACAAAGAGACCAACACGCTGCTTCAGTTCCTGGCACCCCGTCGGCACTGATGAAGAGACCAACATACTACTTCAGTTCCCGACATAACGTCGGCACTGATGAAGAGACCAACGTGCTATCTGTCGGCACTGACAAAGAGACCAAGAGACCAACAAACCAGGTCAGCTCCCGACTCTCCGTAGGCACTGACGAAGAGACAAAGAGACCAACACGCTGCTTCAGTTCCCGGCACCCCGTCGGCACTGATGAAGAGACCAACATACTACTTCAGTTCTCGGCATCCCGTCGGCACTGATGAAGAGACCAACGTGCTATCTGTCGGCACTGATAAAGAGACCAAGAGACCAACAAACTAGGTCAGCTCCCGACTCCCCGTCGGCACTGACAAAGAGACCAATAGAGCAACAAACCAGGTCAGCTCTCGACACCCTGTCGGCACTAACGAAAAGACAAAGAGACCAACACGCTGCTTCAGTTCCTGGCACCCCGTCGGCACTGATGAAGAGACCAACATACTACTTCAGTTCCCGGCATCCCGTCGACACTGATGAAGAGACCAACGTGCTATCTGTCGGCACTGACAAAGAGACCAAGAGACCAACAAACTAGGTCAGCTCCTGACTCCCCGTCGGCACTGACAAAGAGACCAAGAGACCAACAAACCAGGTCAGCTCTCGACACCCTGTCGGCACTGGCGAAGAGACAAAGAGACAACAAACCAGGTCAGTTCCCGGCACCCCGTCGGCACTGATGAAGAGACCAACATACTACTTCAGTTCCCGGCACCCCGTCGGCACTGATGAAGAGACCAACATACTACTTCAGTTCCCGGCACCCCTTCGGCACTGATGAAGAGACCAATATACTACTTCAATTCCCGGCACCCTGTCGGCACTAACAAAGAGACCAAGAGACCAACAAACCAGGTCAGCTCCCGACTCCCTGTCGGCATTGACGAAGGGACAAAGAGACCAACACGCTGCTTCAGTTCCCGACACCCCGTCGGCACTGATGAAGAGACCAACGTGCTATCTATCGGCACTGACAAAGAGACCAAGAGACCAACAAACCAGGTCAGCTCCCGACTCCCCGTCGGCACTGACAAAGAGACCAAGAGACCAACAAATCAGGTCAGCTCTCGACACCCTGTCGGCACTGGCGAAGAGACAAAGAGACAACAAACCAGGTCAGTTCCCGGCACCCCGTCGGCACTGATGAAGAGACCAACATACTACTTCAGTTCCCGGCACCCCGTCGGCACTGATGAAGAGACCAACATACTACTTCAGTTCCCGGCACCCCGTCGGCACTGATGAAGAGACCAACATACTACTTCAATTCCCGGCACCCTGTCGGCACTGACAAAGAGACCAAGAGACTAACAAACCAGGTCAGCTCCCGACTCCCCGTCGGCATCGATGAAAAGAAAAGAGGCAAGTACACCCACGGGCACCGCCCGGCTCATCCTTCGCCCGCGCTACCCGTGGGTGGGGGGCATTTGTGGACACCGAAAATTGCACACCCAAATATCACGCCCGGCCTCGTGTCAACAACGACGCCAAGTGAAGAAGCCCCGGAAAGACTGATCGCCCGGGCTCCCCAAATACGCATACTGCTGTGAAGCCGTCTCCGGAGTCATGACATTGAAGAGAAACCAAGCACAAAAGGCCCACAATCCATGAGCCCCGAGAAGAGCCAAATAGGCCACGACTCGTGTCCATAACGGGCTCAGAACGGGGTCAGAAACACGCCCAATAGGCCTTTAGAAACACGCCCAATTTTAGCCTTCAACGGCACGCCCCAAGGCCTTCAGCGGCACGCCCCCAATGGCCTTCAGCGGCACGCCCCAAGGCCTTCAGCGGCACGCCCCCAATGGCCTTTAGCGGCACGCCCCAATGGGCTTCAGCGGTACGCCCAATAGGCCTTCAGCGGCACGCCCAACAGGCCCTCAGCGGCACGCCCCAAGGGCTTCAGCGGCACGCCCCAAGGGCTACAGCGGCACGCCCTCAGGGCCTTCAGCGGCACGTCCAAATGGGCCTTCAGCGGCACGCCCAAATGGGCTTCAGCGGTACGCTTCAGGAGGCTCCAGCGGCACGCCTTTTTGGCTCTACTGTGGCACGCTTGTGCAGCCTGCCAACGGCACAGCGTGAAGGCTTTTCAACGGCGGGACGACGTGAAGCCATGCCCTACGTATCCTTGGCGCGCAGCAAGTCGTCTGAGGTGTCAGTCGATCGTTGGGCCACGCAGGCTACTCCACTGACAGCCAGGACAGGGGAGGTCAAACGCCCATGATCACGGGCTACTTCCCGCCTTCGACGGCCGTGCTTAAGGCTCCTGCTACTGGGAGTATAAAAGACTCCCGTTCCCGTTGCAAAAAAGGAGAGGGCGAACAGAGGGAGGAAGAGACGGACACACAGAGCAAAGGGAGAGAGGAGAAGAGAGAAAAGAAGAAGAGGCGTCCCGACGTGAGCTTCCTCCGACGACCACCGGGAAGAAGCAAGAGTAAGAGAGAGAGAGCTCGATGTAATAGGGGAGAGGGTTGGGGACGGCTCGCTTTCCTCTTGTACTCCGTTCCTCCCCCCTTCTGTTCCGTCTTTTCTTTGGGTTTCTCCCCCTGCCCACAGCCTCGTCTGGGGCACTTTCTTTTGTAATATGCATGTAGAGCCTCGGCCCCTTTGCCTCCCATGAAGGAAAATCACCCTCTCCGGGTTTCTCTATGATTTTTTTTTTGTTGGCTTGTGCTAGTTTTCACAGTCTTTGACGGGTTGTTCGTTTTCCCTCTGTCTCCCCATTTCTCCGGTGTTCTTGGGGTTTCCACGTCAATATGATCGCCCTCCTATGATCCTTGGCCTCATGGACTCTTCACTCCCTTCCATGACCGTCTGATGTGCCCACTGTGAGCGACGTCATGCGGTTCGGGGAAGAGCGGAGAGGACGCGGAGCGCGCGCGGGCTCTTCTTTTCTTTCTTTTGGTGTTTGTTTGCTGCAACACAGAAATAAGAGAAGAGAGAGAAGGGGCCACCACGGGAGATTGCTCCGGCGGGGCGAGCGGGACAAGTGTGATATAGCAAAATATGGGGTTTAAACGGCCATAGCGGGAAGTGACTCGCCGCGGCCTCGGGGGGGACGGGAATGGTGCAAAAATTAAATAACAAGAATTGAAACGGCCATTGGGGAAGTGACTCGCCGCGGCCTCGAGAATATGAGCAGATAATAAGATGACAGAATATAGAGAGAATACAAAGAGCGGGAATTTAAACGGCCATTGGGGAAGTGACTCGCCGCGGCCTCGAGAACACAAACAGATAAGAATATAACGTATAAGAACGTGAATTTAAACGGCCATTGGGGAAGTGACTCGCCGCGGCCTCGAGAACACGAATAGATAAGAATATAACATATAAAAATGGGAATTTAAACGGCCATTGGGGAAGTGACTCGCCGCGGCCTCGAGAATATGAGCAGAATATAATAGAGTATAAAGAGAATATAAGAACGGAAATTTAAACGGCCATTGGGGAAGTGACTCGCCGCGGCCTCGAAAATAAGATGTGATCGCCAGGGGCCGAAAGACCCCAAAATAAGAAAGTGATCGCCCCTACCTCAAGAGCGGGAGATGGCGGGTTGCTTCTTCCTCTCCCTCCGGTCGGCCGACGGAGAGGGCTTTCCTCGGCTACCCTTGCAAAACAACGACAAACAAATGACAAGTGGATTAGAAAGATGGAGGTGTAGTATTCAAATCCTTGCGATAAAAATAACGAAATGATGGCAAGACACACACCTGGTTGGTGTTATCTTTTAAACCCCTCTCGGACTCGAGTAGGAGGAAAATGAGATGATGGATGCAAGAAGTATAAAAGAAGAGGCGCCCTTATGAAGGGGGATAGAGGATGCGAGATGATGAATGCAAAAGAACTACGAAGAAAAAAAAAGGGGAAGAAAAGGCTTATTGGATGAGCCGAGGGTGAAATCCGGCGGAGCTCCGGCAGCGTGGAGACGACGTGGAAGCGCGGTGGATGAAGACGACCTTCCTCTCGCGAGCGTGAGCACCCGAGAAGCCGGCAGAACCTCCACCTACAAAAGAACCCACGGGTTAGAAAATGACTCCGTAGCCTCTGGGCTCCGGCAGCCTATCGGATCACTTCCAAGCTCCTCCAGAACTGAGAGGGTGGGCCTCTATTTATAGGGCTCCGGAGGGTGGAGGCGTCCAGGACCCTGGACACCTCCATCAGGGCTGAAATAATATTTTATTCTATTTTTATTTATTTTTTTGGAATATTTTTGTGGAGGCGTCCAGGGTCCCGGACGCCTCAAACAGGTCCACCGAAAACCGACGACGGCCGCACGCGGTTTGGCACAACGCGTGGTTTTGTGAGCGGCGCCCCGTGATTCAGAAATGGGCGCGTCCAGTTGGCTGGACGTCTCCATATTTTGGATTTTTTCACACACGACAAACCGTCGTTCGGTGGCCGGCGCCCGTGAGGGTTTTGATGGAGGCGTCTAGGGGCCTGGACGCCTCCAAAATTATATTATTTTTTTATTTTTCTTTTGTCTTTTATACCAGGGCTGGCATTTTGATTTTTTTATTTGTTTTTATGGAGGCGTCCAGGGGCCTGGACGCCTCCATTAATATATATATATATATATATATATTTTTATTATTTATTTTTTTATGCCAACTGGCATTTTACAAACATTTTTTTTATTATTGTTTTTATGGAGGCGTCCAGGGGCCTGGACGCCTCCATTAATATATATATATATATATATATATATATATATATATATATATATATATATATTAATTAGTTTTGGGCCCTGAGAAAAGAAATAAAATAAATTAGAAATATGGGGGCGTCCAGAGGCCTGGACGCTCCCATTAAGACCCACCCGGGTCCTCAATCGGCGGCCGCCCGGCAGTCAACATCTTGGTTCCGGAACCTCTTGATACGTCTGACTGGTGTTGATGCCGTCCGAATGCCGTGACGAGACGATTCCGGATGCCGAAAAAGGTAGAAGAAGACCCGAGAAAAGGAAGCACTCGAGTGATTCAAAATGCGTAAGCCGTTGCGGGGCGTTGTATAGTAATATGAGACTTTCTCAGGAGACGTCAGGAATGGTGTGTCTACAGCTGCCCCGCCTTGGCGTCTGCTTTGCAAGGGAGCGACACGTAGTGGAATGGTATCGAAGTGGAGTGGAGTGAAGTGGGAGCGGACTGATAAGTTGATGCCAAGGTGTGATGAGACACGCTTTTGACGTTACTGTTTGGAATCTTTCCTGGAGTTTCAATGAGGCGACCTTGAAGAAGGTCTTTCAAATATTGACGATTGCTTGGACGGAGATCAAATAAGGGAGGGTGAGATGTGCGCTCAGGCACGAAACAAAAGGAGACCAACTTCTCGGTGTGGAAGTACCTGGGTCATAAACCGGAGGTTTCACCTTTGGGGAGCGGTTACCAGCCAATGTGGAAGTGTTGCGGCCAAGGTGGGTCAAAAAAGGTAAAGGAATATCTGAGGGTCTGTCCAAACAAGGGTCTCCTTTGGAAGAGCAGCGTAGGGCTGTCTCAAGGAAACTCAGTATTTCATTCGGAGTGGAATATCTCATATTTGTGGGAATTGGAGCACAACGGCTTTCACAATCGAATCACTTGAATGATCTTCCGCAATAAATCAAAGTCCTATATGAATGCATGCTGGGTTCAAAGAAAAATTTAAAACAAACTAAAATAGAAAATAGCCAAGGATAATATTGTCAACTTGTGAAGAACGGGTCAGGATACCGACCCGGTGAGCTGATACTGGGCTGGGGCCCGTTTATCCGCGTACCAACTCGCTGAATGGAACCATCGTCCCCATTCTATCACAAGTTGACGGCCTATCCGTACAACCCAAATTCCTCTAGGATCATCACCATTTTTGTTGAAGGGGAACTCAGATCCCAGATTCGTTCGAGCCGCAAGGTCCTTGACATGTTCTAGTAGCGTAAGTATCATATACTACGATGCATGACAAGGTGGTACCAACCAATGAAAGGTGGGACAGGATATAGGACAAAGACGTCCGTTAGTAAAACCTGCATAGACTAGCAAAGGTTAGCAACATCGGAAAGTAGCAGAATCACAGCAGAATCGCACCACAGTATAAAGGAGATCCAGACCAAAATCTTGACAATGACCACTGATGTGACATGATCTGTCCTGTAGCACCCTTCCCTTCCTATAAGAACTCCCCTTAGGCTAGTTCATTCAAATGCACCAAGGTGGGTTTTGGAAGCTCAGGAGAGGAAAGAGAGGAGAATCTAGAGATTTCAGGATGGAAGGAGAGTCTTCCCGCGTTATGAAGAGGAGCAAGCCTAGCAGCGAGATTAGGCGACTTTCCGACCTCGAGGGTCATCTGAGTGGGACGATCATGTCGCATATGGTAAGCTGACTCTTTTCAAATTTCTCCACGTGAACCTTCTTCTTACTTCCTTCATTTCTTCTTCTTTCCTCTTCCAGCCATATCCACTCTTCCCAGGCCCGAGGAAGTTTTCCAAGCTGCCATGGCTTTCAAAGCTGACTTCCAATATCTCCATTGGCATGAGGGCCATACTCTCGAAGTGGCATCTGCAGGGGCTCTTTATTCACGCCAAGCATTACGAGAAGATTCGTATGGACTGGGCGGCTATGGGCGCACTAGTGGAGATCTGGCATCCCCAGACCCACACTTTTATCTTCCCGACCTTCGAGGTGACCATCCTCCTCGAGGAGGTGGAACTTCTGCTTGGATTGAAGAAATTCAAGAGTGACGGGAAGGTGAAGGCTATGCGGATGCTGACACGGGGGACTTCTGAAAGTGTCCTTGGAAGCTTCATGCCGCCCGACGCAGCCCGAAAGGTCCGTACTCAAAAGGGGATCGATCTCCGAAAGCTCGCGGAGTGGGTCATGGACGCCCTGAGAGGGTCACCAGACGATGACTATTTAGAGGGAATCATGAAGGGGTTCACCATTTGTCTGGCGGGTGTTCTCTTGTTCCCTTATACCGACAACATGGTGGAAGAAGATCAACTGGGTGCTATCTGCGGGATCTGGCGTGGAAAGAGGGTGGGACCCGCCGTCCTTGCCTATCTTTACAGCGGTCTTACTGCCTCGAGCATGGGTAAGCCTCCATTTGGTTGTGCACTTGTCTTGAATTGCTGGCTTGATTTGCACTTCAAATTCGACCACCGCGAGGGAATGCCAACTGCTTCGAAACTCTTCCAACAAAGCCCTCTTCATCACATAGCCGACGTGTTAGGTTTCGGTGGTACTGTAGTGAACCGCGTTCCGTAGCTGAAGAAACGTGAAGACTGGCGGTCTCACTTCCGCACCGTGACACAAGGCTTCTTTACTTGCGCACCGGCATGTTTACTTTCGCTTGATCTCCTCATGAGGCCTTCCCACAAAGTTGATCTTCAACTGATCGGCGCGACCGAGTTTGTTCTTTACAACGCGCATCGGTGTTGCCTCCAGATTGGCATCCCACGCCATTCGTTCCCGCCACCGACTGGCATCGTTCCTTTGAAGAAGAGGGAGTTGGGCACTGAAGCGGACGCGAAGGAAGCGAAGGCCATTAAAGCTCCCTGGAAGACAAGTGTTGCGGGAAAGGCATTAGCGCACGTGGTGGAAGAATGCGAGCCGTGGAGGGCTTATGTAACCGAACTGGGGAAGTTAAGGCCTAAGGCGCCTAAACCCCTGATGTAGCTCATTCTGCTTTCTGATGGAATAAAATCTGGCATTTGGATGTTTCGGACCCCCGTCCCCTTAATTATTATCTTTTTTTGTGGTTTTTCTTTTTCTTTCTTTTTTTTCTTTTGTTTGGATTATATTCTTATCTTTTTTTATTTTATTATATATATATATATATATATTTTATTATGGGGGCGTCTAGGGGCCTGGACGCCCCTAAGTTTTATTTTTATTATTTTATTTTTTTTTTGACAATTTATTTTTGGGGGGCGTCCCTATTTTGATTTTTTTATTTTTTTATTTGTTTTATTTATGGGAGTGTCCAGGCGCCTGGACGCCCCTATTTTTTGAATTTTGAAAAAAATAAAAGAGTGTGGGGGCGTCCAGGCGCCTGGACGCCCCAATAAAAGGTCAATCTATACATAGGGGGGAGGGCTCCCCCCTACTCACTTATACTGTTCATTCTGACCGTCCAGCCACTCCAAAAGACCCATTCTTAGTCCCAATGGAGCGAGGAGGATCGAGCCAGGGTCCAGAGAAGCGGAAACGACTGGCTCGTCGTGCGAGGAGGTTGAGGGATGATGCCGAGGAGGCCGTAGCAGAGGAGATTGCTGCGGAGGAGGAGATGGAGGTGCCGCTTCTGGCCGCGGAGGCCGCTGCGGATGCTGGTGACGCTGGAGAGGACGATCACGACCCGGTAAGTACTTCGGAATTCTCACTCTGTGGTTCAATAGGCTAAAACGGGCGTGCGAGAGGCTGTGAGAGAAGGCCGGGTAGTGAGAGAAGGAGGCGTCCAGGGTCCTGGACGCCTCCACTTTTTCTTTTTATTTTTGTTTATTTATTTATTTACGTAAATAATAAAATAAAATTAAAAAATAAGGAGGTGTCCTAAGCCCTGGACGCCTCCATAAAAATATACATATTATTAATAAATTTTGTTTTGGGTTTTTGGGTTTTTTCTAAAAAAGGAAAAATGTAAATTGGAAGGAGGCGTCCAGCGAATTGGACGCCTCCACAAGAAAATATAAATATTTTAAAAAAGTAAAAATAAAATAAAAAGAATAAGTAGTATATATACAGTGTTATTGTTTATTACTGTTCATGATGCTGATGTGTTCTTTGTTGGTTTTGTGGTTTGCAGGGCGTGATGAAGGGCCGGATTAGCTGGTCCCTGGTGGTGGCAGCATACCGTGGGCTGCCGGATTTCCAGAGGGCGCGCGTGGACGCCATGGGCTTTGGAGCTTTCCTTAGGATCGAGCCATTCCGGCTCGACCTTCCTCTTATCCAGGCATTGAGGGAGCGGTGGCACGCACCGAGCCGGGCGTTTTTGATGCCCTGGGGGCACATGGTGCCGACACTAGTGGACGTGGCTTGGATTACCGGGCTACGGGTTGACGGAGAGGCAGTCAGCGGGGTCACCTACCCCGACTACCGAGAGAGTGCCCTAGACCTGCTGTGGTTAGAGACGAGCGTGACTGATAGAGACAGCAGGGTAGTCGGCCGAGTGGAGATCATGGAGGCGCTCGGATTCGTCGACCCGCGCCAGCGGGTTAGCGAGACTGGAGCGGAGTTCTTGGCTCGACTGGAGGGGGATGCTCGTGCAGCTTTCACCCAGGATCCGAGCGAGAGGGAGCTGGTGGACCTAGATCTTCGGAGGTTTCTTTTCTTCTTCCTGGGCCGCCTTCTGCTGGGGACGAAGGGGGATGGCATCCACTGCCGTTTCCTTGGGATCTTGGCGGATCTGGACAGAGTGGGACACTACGCGTGGGGAGCGGCTCTGCTTGCCCATTTGATTGCTGATCTCTCCCAGACTTCGGAGAAGGAGACGACAGTCAGCGGCTTCGCACCTTTCCTCCAGGTAAACATTTTATTTATGCATTCCCACAGTTAAATATGCAATTATTGTACTAATGATGTATGATGGATGCAGGTGTGGAGCTATTACTATTTCCCGATGGGGAGGGCTAGGCATGGGAACAGGAGGGCCGTGCCTCTGGCGCGGCAGTGGAGGCCGGTCGTGGTTGCAGCACCCCACGGCTACCAGCTGGCGTCACTTCGTCGGGAGCTGAGCGAGTATCCCGAGGCCATGGTATGATGCGTATGATTTTTTTTTGTGTTTATGCGTGTGACTGAATGGTAACTAATATGATGTATGTATGGTGATGCAGGTGGTGTGGAGGCCCTTACCTGGGCATGGGCGACGCTGGCCAGCCTTGGGTTGTAGCGGGTCTTCCTCGTTTCAGGCGGGACGTGTGGGTCCATTGTCTGAACGAGATTGAGCCGCTGCGGCTTAGACTGGTCATGAGGACGTTGGGGCTAGCCCAGGAGTGGGTTGATGTAGATGCGCCGGCCCGCATTGGGCGGAAGACCAAGGGGAAGGCGAAGATTGTGGACTGGCGTACGCGCTTCCCAGCACAGTACCAGGACTGGCAGCAGGGCAGGGTCCCAGTGGTGTCCCATGTACAGGACAGCACAGATTACATGAGACGATATCGAGCTACGTACGGGGACCGCCTCTCCCTTGGTGGTATGGCAGGGGTAAGTGTGAAATGAAAATGCTTCACCCTTCTATATGTATATGCATGTGGTACTGACTTATGTGCAATGCAGGATGCTCGTGACAACATGATCGCCGACCTGCGGGCCCAGCTGGCGGACGCCAGGCGGCAGTTGGTGGCCATCCGACAGGAGTTGGAGATCCTGGTGAGTCTATGCAATGCATTTTTTTGTGACCTGGATTTTTGATGCTTAGCCTTTGACTGACGTTTGCCCTGTGTTTCAGCGGGCCCACCAGACAGCGGCAGCCGGGATGGCTGGTGGAGCGGGTTCCAGTTCGCGGGGCCCTCCTCCGGAGGTTTCTGCCCTCCAGGAGCAGCTGGCGCACGCGGTGGCTCGGGCTGAGGAGGCCGAGCGTGACCGCGAGGCTCGAGTGAGTGTTTGCTTGGCCCCGACCCTTTTCTAGCTACTTTCTTTCTATCACTGTTCTCTTACGGTGCATGCGTGCTTTGACAGGTGGCCGAGATTCGGGAGGCCCTGGCCCGTGCTGTTCGTGCTGAGCAGGAGCGCGATGCCTGGGTGGCAGAGCGCGATGCCTGGGTGGCAGAGCGTGACGCCCGGATTGCGGAGCTGGAGGAGGAGCGTCGACGGGAGGCTGAGGAGCTCCCTCGTGACGTGCTGGATCTGCGGATCGCCCTCGAGCTGTCGAGGAGGGAGGCGGTGAGAGAGAGAGAGGAGAGGGAGAGGGATAGGGAGACCATGGAGAGAGAGAGGGAGTGGGATAGGGAGACCCTAGAGAGAGAGAGGGAGAGGGATAGGGAGACCATGGAGAAAGAAAGGGAGTACAGGATGGCAGAGCAATATCGAGATTGGGACAAGAGGAGAGCTCTGGTGGCCCAGGTGTCGGAGCTCCGGCTGAGTCTTGGCACGGCGGAGGGGAGACTTCGGGAGAGTGAGGAGCGGTATCAGAGGGCGAAGGAGCGCGGTGCGCGACTTCGTCAGTCCGGTTCCTTTTCTGTGGGCAGTTTTCTAGTTTCCTCGGCCGAGCAGCGTCTCCGTACCTTGGAGGCTGGCATGGTGCCACCTGGAGAGGCGAGCACGGCTTCTCAGGGTTCACAGAGGTCGCAGAGGCCCCCTAGGGATCCCCGTCAGAGGAGGGAGGAAGGAGATGACCAGGAGGGTGACGGTGAGAGTTAGAGAGTTACTTGTACGTCACCCTTCTCACTGTATGATGTACTTTCGGCTATTATATGAAATGGAAATGGCTTTTTTGTGTTGTGTGTACATTTCTCTCTCCCACACTTTCTTCTTTGCACTGAGTTGTCCTTTGAGGCACGCTCCGCGAGACCTTGCCCTGAACAGCGGGGAACTACGCTTTGTACGGGGGGATTTTGTTTCCTTTTCCCCCTTTTGGGTGCGTCCAGGCGCGAGGACGCGTCTTAATCCTTGATTTCAAATTTAAAGCGACGGGTGGTCTTTCTTCTCCCGTGCCTTACCTGCAAACGAGCCCGCCTTCTGCCGAAACTCGCTTGCCCCCTTTCTCGTCTTCCTCCTCTTTTGATCGATGGAGTTCGGTGGGCCTGACCACGGTGAAGGTGGAGAGGGACGCGGGACCCCTCGCCCAAGGAGGGACGCGCCCGAGCACGGAACGGCGTCCATGGAGGAGGAAGGGCCGCTCCGGGCCCCCGAGGGACCTAAGGGGCCCGATGGCGTGGGAGGAGGTGAACACGGTTCGGTAGGTGCTTCGATCTCTTCCTCTTTTAATTCATTTTGGGTTTTGAAGCGAGCCGCGCGAGGGGGAAAGGGTTCGGCGAGTGTTGCACTCAAATGATGGACGCGTCCTAGACAGGGGACGCGTTCCTTTTGACTGATGTGGGACCCCTTTCTTGGTGCAGGACATGGCAAGGACCCTGGGTCTGGCCGATGAGTGGGCGAGTGCGGACGAGCCGAGCCGCGTCAGGAGGGAGAGTCGCGGCAAGGCGAGGCTCGAGGAGTGGCCCGTACGTCTCCCTGGACAGCAAGGGGGTATACTGGTGCAGGACAGTGCCGACTTCCTGCGGCGGCAAAGAGAGAGCTACGCGGGGCTTCCCCAAGCTGGGGACACGCGTGGCATCGGCGGCTCGCGCGCCCAACTGTCAGAGACTAGGCGGCAGCTGGCCGTCGCTCAACATGAGTTGTCGCTCCTGGTAAGTTACGTGCCGCACTTTTAACTTCAGATTTTGGAGTTTCACTGACGGCCGTTGTTTATTTTGTTCCAGCGTGCCCAGCAGACAGTGACGGTGGGAGTGGCTGGCGGATCTTCCAGCTCCTCGGCCCCTTTTCTCGAGATTGCCTCCCTCCGGGAGCAACTTGCCGGTGCGGTGGCCCGCGCGACCCGGGCGGAAGAGGAGCGTGACGCCTGGGTGGCGACTGTAGCGGAGCTGCGGCATCGTGGTGAGGAGAGACCTTCTCCAGACATCCTGGAGTTAAGGGTTCTTCTGCAGATGATGAGGAGAGAGGCAGAGAGAGAGAAAGCCGAGAGAAGGTCCGAGCGACAGCGGGATCTGACCGAGAGGAGGGCCTTGGAGGCCCAAGTGAGGGAGCTCCAGCTGGGCCTTCAGGCCGTCGTGCAGAGGCTAGGAGGGATGGAGACGCGCTACGAGAGAGCGCGAGAGTTCGGGGAGCGACTCCGGCAGTCTGGTCGCTTTGCCGCTAGTGGCTTCTTCGCCACACCAGGGGAGGAGCAGCGAGTCACTGCTGCGGAGCAGGCGCCAAGAGGCGAGGCAGGTGCTGCTACACGAGGATCCCAGAGGCTTCTGAGGGACCCGCACCTCAGGGGAGAGGAGAGGGACGCCTAGAGGGACGAGCATGAAAATAATGTCAAGAGTTGGCGAGCTAGTGGACCCGCCACCTCTCTATGATTGTAGTGTTTATGACAGCTTGTGTAGAATTATGAATGGAGTGATTTGATTTTCTGCTGCTTGTTTGTTCTCTTGTGCGTTCCTTCTTCCCTACGCTTCTCCTCCTTTGCACTGTTCCCATGTGATAGGTCTGCCGAGACTCCGCTCCAAGCGGAGAATCGCGTCTTGTTGTGACCATTTTCCACGGGAATCTGCCGTCGAAGTCAATACTGACGGCCCTAGTTTCTTTTCCCGAATGCTGTGTCAAATTTTGCGGACGTGCTCCAAATCATGATAGGGTATCCCTAGACAACATAGGGGGCTAGTCGTCATATTCTTCGTCCAGTCAATCACCCTGTGCGAGCGGTGAAACGACACATGGGACCGCTTGGCAGGTGCCTCATTGCGAGGGCTATCATTGACAGGTGATGGAGGCAATCTTGGTCTGCACTCCTTCCATTTCTATAAATTCTTGTCCCTTTTATCTTCCTAGGTATATCGAGAGCTAACTCGAGGAGCACAAATTTTCACGGGAGAGGAGGAGTTCAAAATTTCGAGAGTTGGATGGAGGGCGAATCTTCCCACTCCTCGAAGAGAAGCAGGTCCAGTGGTAGTAGTTCCAGGAGGCTTTCGGACCTCGAAGGGCACTTCAGCGAAAGGCCCCAATCACAACTCGTAAGCCAAGTTTTCCTGCCCTTTTTTCCGTTCTTTTTCCTTCCTTTCTTTCTGACCAAACCTCCTCCCCATTCCCTGTATGCGTAGAGTGTGATGAAATCACAGATCTCATGGGAGTTGGTAGTGGCAGCGTACAGGGGCCTCCCAGATTTTCAGAAGGCCAGGCTAGACGTGATGGGATTTGGCACCTTCCTTCGGATCGAGCCGATCCAGCTCGACCTGGTCCTGATCCAAGCCTTGTGTGAGAGATGGGACCCAGTGAGTCGGGCATTCCTGATGCCCTGGGGGCACATGGTGCCCAGCTTGGAAGATGTGGTCCGAATTACGAGTCTCAAGGTGGATGGCGAGGCAGTGACCGGAGTCACTTACGCGGACTACCGAGAAGGTGCCCAGCAGTTACTGGGTTTGGACCTAGATGGTCGAAAAAACAGGTCGGTAGCTAGGGCGTCCCTCATGGATGCATTAGGGCTCACCGACACTCATCGGCGGGACGACGAATCCTCAGAAGAGTTCATGGAAAGGATGGAAATAGGATGCCGTGCCGTGTACTGCACAGATTTCGGCAACTGGGAAAGATGTAACATAGATTTGAGGAGATTTCTCCTCTTCCTTTTGGGGAGATTGGTACTGAGCTCAAAAGGGGACGGTATCCAATGTTGCTTCCTGGAGCTGCTGTCAGACCTTGAAAGAGTAGGGTACTATGCCTGGGGAGCTGCCATGCTGGCACACTTGTTTGCAGGTCTATTCCAAGAAACGGATCGTGAGATGACTGTGAGTGGTTTCACACCATTCATCCAGGTATTTTTTTGGTTTTGCTTGTTTTGTATTTTTTTTGTTATTTTCGCAAGGTACTGATGACCTGCGCCGAGCAGCTATGGAGCTATTATTACCTCCCCATGGGGAGAGCTCGACATTGGCGACCCGTGATGGTGCCGCTAACCAGGCGGTGGGAACCCATCATGAGTGCGGCACCCCTAACCTACCAACTGATGGTGCTAAGGCGAGAGCTACAGGAGTTCCCTGCAGCGATGGTAAACTGGAGACCCTACTCAGACATGGTCGATGCCGACCAGCCGTGGGTTCTAGCAAGTCGTGCCCGGTTCGGATGGGAACTATGGATGCACTGCCTGAATGAAATCGAGCCGCTTCGGCTATGATTAGTTATGAGGACTTTAGGACTGGCTCAAGAATGGGTGGATTCAGCTGCGCCACCTCGTGTCGGGAGAAAGACGCGAGGACCGACGACCTGTATTGACTGGCGCGTGCGATTCCCCGAACAGTACGAAGATTGGCAACAGGGTGGCATGATTGTAGAATCGCAGGCGCGGGATAGCGAAGACTACTTGCGTCTATATAGGATAAAGTACGCAGAGCGGCTCCAACCCCGGGGACTTGTGGAGGTAGATTTCCCCTTTTTCTCTTTTCTTCTTTCTCCTTTTTTTGTTTTCTGGTGAAAATGCTGACTTGTAAGGCTGCAGGATGTCCGGGATGCCATGATAGCGAATTTACGAACTCGCTTGGCAGAGATGGAACAATAGTTGGGCGATGCCCGCGGAGCTACGAGCGCCTTGGTAGGTGTACAGTACGTTCCTAATTAAAACCCCAGATTCCAGATGTTGGCTGCTAATTCACGCGGTCGTAGCATGCCCAGATTGGCGCGGCTTCCCCAGCGATGGGAGTGGGTGGTGCCTCTTCCAGCTTGTGGATTCCCACCTCAGAACTTGACTCGCTTCATGAGCAACTTGCTCATGCCACGCAGCGTGCCGCAGAGGCAGAAGGGATGCTCTGTATACAGGTAAAAGTTTCAGTGTTGGGTTCTCTTGGTTTACGCCTTATCGCGTATCTGAGATGGTACATTTGGCAGGAAAAGGAGACGGAAGGAGCGCTTGCCCAAGCTGCGCAGAAGGAGGCTAGGATAGCAGAACTGGAGAGGGAACTGCGGCGTCATCCTGATGACGACTCCTCTAGGGATGCCGTGGAACTGAGGATCACTCTCCAGTTGGAGAGGGAAGACCGTGAGAGAGAACGTGCAGAGAGAGAAAGAGACGCGGAGAGAGAAAGAGCCAACAGATTGACTGAAAGGGAGGAACGAAGGGCCATGGAGGCCCAACTATTCGAACTCCGAATCAGCCTTGGCCTTGCTGAACAGTGGCTGAGAGATGGTGAGGAGCGCTACCGAAGAGCACGAGAGCGTGGCTTTCGTGTTGGTAGCTTCTCTACTGCTTCCGTAGATCAACGCCGGGATGCGGGAATAGGAAGAGGAGTACAGAGCGGTAGGAGTACCGCTTTTCGTAGTTGGGTAGCACCTTTGAGAGTGTTTTGTCCGGAGAGTAGTGGGACGAGTAATGCAGAGAGAGAGGGCGGAACTTGATGTAATTTTTTTTTGTTTTTGGAATAAAATACAAGGTTCGGTTTGTTTGTTTTTCAACTTTTGCTTCTGTTGCCTGAGTCCCTGCACACATCACTGAAACAAACAAATCAGAATTTCTGTTCTGACTTGGCCCCTTGCTCAATAAGCAAATGGTCACTGTGACTGTCCTTGATAACTGGTCAAGGGGCCAAGCCTTTATTTAACGAAGGCAAGGGAAAGATGCGGTGATGATAAATGCGATAGGCAAGCACACGAATGCAAGCGGTATTAAAAGTGAGATGCTGCACGCAAATGTAATCATGCAAAATTGATTTGTTTTCTTTTTTATATTTGATATTTTTTTATTTTATCATAAAAAGATTTTTTTTTTGTTTGCAAATATGTGCATTTTCTCTTTTCCATTTTTTTTGCTTTTATCATTTCGATTTTTTTTTTTTTTTTGCTAACGCCCGGCAAGCACCCAAATGGCACCTAACCTTCGTGAGAACAGGGGTTTCTTACTAACCTCCCAGGTATCCTAAGTGCATATCTAGGTTGATTTAGGCCTCTAGACCCCTCGAATGATGATCCCGCCGGCTAAGACTTACCCTGATGACAATACCGTCATGCCATGCTTAGGCTCCCAGTCGCTTCCGACCACAGGGATTCACCCAAAAGGTGTTTGAGGTAAATGATTTGCCCGACCCGGGTCTGTTTCCTCACAACTCTAGATGGTATAAGATGGAACACCCTGGAACCCTAACGACCAACCGCGCGACGCTGACCCGGAATCAGACGCCGTCGCACCCATAGGTGACGCGCTTGCATTGGCCTAAGCCCGAGGTTAAACAAGAAGACATCAAGGTGGTAAACAGGGGTCTTGACCAGCCAGAAACACGGAGACTCCTTCGCAGCGATAGCTTTTACTTTTCAAAGTGGGCAACCAAATGTGTATATTAAAATAAGGTCGCAGACCCTGGGCAGTTTTCACCTTTCAGAAATTCCATCGAACCTTCATCTTTAGAGGGAGAAGGAAGAGTGTAGGGGATAAACCTCCTGAGAGGACCGGCAAAGCCGTTAACCCGGCGAGCGAATAAGGGCCCATTAACTCTTTCCCTTCGGACAACTTCGGACCAAATCTCGAGCATTTACATTCCACGGCCCCTTTTGTGGATTCAGACTTTTGCTTTGAGGGGTTCCGTTTATCGTAACAGGCACGGTCACGACCAGGCTTTTCTCTTGATTTTGATTTCATATTTCTTTTTGTGAGGGAGATATAGTCGTTTGACGTTTGTGGGCTCCCTTTTCGTATGCCTGCGGGGACACTGCCCTCTTCTCGTGCTCTGATCGATGCTCGAGGAAATGGATCCTACTCTTGCCTTTGGGGTTTGAGTTTTGGTTTCTCATGCTCAGCGTTTTAAGGGCGCCGACTGTCTCATTGGGTCGAAGAGAAAAGAATAAAGATTACAGCTTCCGGAGATCTTCTGGGTGGGCCCCACCGTAGGTGATGCTACCGACTTTTTTGAATACATAGTGAGCACATTTTGGCTTCCTTCGAGCGAGCATAGGCCGACGTGGCCGGACAGGGATCTCCACGGTTCTGGCAAACCAAGACCCGATGCCTACCAAGTCTTAATGGGCCCTATCCTAACATGAGGTTAGATGCAGAGACTTAACTACATGGTGACTGCCAGGCATCGGCATTTCGAATTTTCATATTTTTAGTGGTTTTCAATATTCCTTTGTTTTTGATGTTTTTATCTTTTCATCATTTTTTTGTTGTTGTGCTAAGGGTAGTATTTCTTAAGATAAAGCCCATTCCAAGGGTGGGATAACTCGGTCCCTTCGGCGTTGACTAGCTTGTAGGCGTTGCCAGGGTACACGGCTTGAATTACAAATGGTCCTTCCCAATTGGGTTGGAGCTTAGAACGCGGCCCTCCAGGTTTGACAAAAATTCTTTTTACGACCATCTCACCGACTTTGAATTTTCTCTCAACGACTTTCTTTTGGTAAAAGCGAGCGAGTCTATTTTGATACACACGCGCGTGTTCGGTGGCGGCCAGCCGCTTCTCATCCAAGAGTTCCAACTGGGCGAGGAGTGAATTACGACGATCGTCGAGGGGAAATTCCTCGTCCAATTGTACCCTGAGAGAAGGGATCAGAGTCTCGTACGGGACTACCGCTTCCATACCATAAGTAAGGGCAAATGGAGTCTGCCCGGTGGGGGTACGGATTGAAGTGCGATAGGCCCATAGGGCTTCGATAAGCTTTTCTGGCCAGTCTGAAAACTTACTAGACTCGCAGGTTTTTTTGATGATTTTGAGCAATGTTTTATTGGTGGCCTCCGCTTGGCCGTTACCTTGTGGGTAATAAGGCGATGAATGATGTAATGCAATTGCGTACCTTTTGCAGAGGTCCTGTAGGTCCTGAGAAATGAACTGTGGCCCATTGTCGGTGACGATCGTGCTTGGGACGCCGAATCTGGCGAGGATGTTCTTCATGATGAACTTGCAGACTGTTGACGCCTTGATTTCCGCGTAAGCTTCGGCTTCGGCCCATTTGGTGAAGTATTCCGTCGCAGTAAGGATGAAAGATTTCTGCTTGGTGAGGGAATTGGGATCACCTAGGGGACCAATGATGTCGAATGCCCACATGGAGAAAGGCCATGGGGAGGATATTGGATGAAGTGAGGAAGATGGTGAATGGATTTTATCGGCGTGAAGTTGACACTTGACACACCTACGGACATAGACAGCACAATCCTCTTCCATAGTGGGCCAATAAAAGCCTTGACGAATGATCTTCTTGGCGAGCATCTGACTATTCACGTGGCCACCGCACACACCCGAGTGCGTCTCTTCTACACATTTCCAAACCTCGTCGTCGCCAAGACATCTTAACAGAATACCAGTAAGGCTCCTCCTATAGAGTAGACCTCCAACCAAAGTATATTTCTGAGCCACCCTTCTTATGGCTTTCTTGTCCTCTGCGGTGGCCCCTTCAGGATAAGACTGATCTTGGCAGTATTTGACAATTTCATAGAACCATGGTTTCTCTTCATCAGCCAGTTCTTCTTCGGCCTCTGCCAACATGATTTCCCTCTTTTCAAGGATATCTTCCTGCAGGATCTTCCTTGCTATCCTGTCTTTGATATTTACGTAGGAAGCATCATCGATTGCAGGGGCGTGAAGTTTATAGATGGAAATGGACTTAAACCATCTTCCTAGAGGGAACCTTATGGATGATGCCAACGAGGCGAGGGCATCGGCGAGAATATTCTGATGACGAGGGACATGAACAAAGATCAGTTTGGTGAATAGTTTGGCAAAGGCAGCAGTGAGTTCTTGGTATGGCTTGAGTTTGGGATCGCGAGTGCGATATTTAGTGAGCACCTGGCGAAGGATGAGTTGACTATCACCTACGACTCGCAACTCAGTGATACGAAAAGAATGAGCGAGTTCTAGGCCAGCTAGAAGGGCTTCATATTCAGCTATATTGTTGGTGACTGAAATTTGAGCTGGTATGCCAACGGGAATGTGAGGCCTTCAGGCGACAGGAGGGCGATGCCGATTCCTCTCCCTTGAGAATTCAGAGCTCCATCAAAATATAGCGTCCACATTGGCTCATCTGATTGGTTGATGGACATTAGTTCCTCATCTGGAAACTCTGATTGGACGGGATCGAACTTGGGAGAGGATGGTGAGCGAGATGCTCGGCTATGGCATAGCCTTTAATCGCCTTTTGCTGGATGTAGGTGATGTCGAACTGAGAGAGAAAACTTTGCCAGCGTGCTAGCCTATCCGTAAGGACGGCTTTCTCCAGAAGGAATTTGATAGGATTCATTCGAGCAATCAAGTGGACTTCGTGAGCCAAGAAGTAGTGCTTCAATTTCTGCACTACCCAAACGAGGGCAGCACAGGTTTTCTCCATGCCGGTGTACTTCTGCTCACAGGGATTGAGAAGTTTGGACAAGTAATAGGTTGCCCGTTCCTTGCCTTCTTCATCAGCTTGTGCGAGGACGGCTCCCACGGAGTCATCCAAGACTGAGACGTAAAGGATCAGAGGTTTTTCTGGTTTGGGTGGAATGAGAACGGGTGGACTAGCCAGATATTCCTTCAACCCTTCAAAAGCTTTCTGACATTTAGAATTCCAGTGGAATTCTACTCCTGGCTTGGTCAACTCGTAGAGAGGTCTACACCTTTGTGAATGTTGAGACACAAACCGACGAATAAACTGCAACCTCCCGATTAAACCTCGGACTTCCCTCAAATTCTTGGGAGGCGGCATATCCCTGATAGCCTTGGCTTTGTCGGGATCAATCTCGATCCCTCTTTTGCTCACAATGAACCCCAGCAACTTACCTGACGACACTCCAAACACACACTTCTTCGGGTTCATTTTCAGTTGGAACTCCCTTGACCTCTGCAAGACCTTAGCCAAAACTTCTGGATGTTCCATCCTGGTCCTTGATTTTACCAACAAGTCATCCACATAGACTTCCAGATATATGTGCATCATGTCATGAAATATGGCCATCATCGCTCTTTGGTAAGTAGCTCCAGCATTCTTTAATCCGAACGGCATGACCACGTAACAATATGTTCCCCAAGGGGTAGTGAATGACGTCTTTTCCTGATCCTCTTCTGCCAAACGAATTTGATTGTATCCTGAAAATCCATCCATGAAAGAGAGGGTTTCATAGCCTGCCGTGTTATCAATCAGCACATCAATGTGAGGTAAGGGAAAATCATCCTTTGGACACGCGCGGTTAAGGTCCCGGAAGTCGATGCAAATCCTGACTTTCCCATCTTTTTTCATGACCGGGACAATGTTCGCCACCCATTGAGGATAAAGGACGACTCTAATGAACCTGGCTTTGTGGAGCTTATCGACCTCTTCTTTCATTTTCAAAGCCATCTGAGGGTGGAAACGCCTTAACCTTTGTTTTACCGAGACGGACCCTGGTTTTAGGGTTAAACGGTGTTCGACCAAGGTTGAATCTAGACCCGGCATATCCTCGTAACTCCATGCAAACGTGTCCTTATATTCCTTGAGGACCTCAATTAATGCCTCTTCTTCAGAGGGTGGTAGGTTGTCACTTATGAGGATGATCCTAGGGTCTTCCTCAGTTCCCAAGTTGACTTCTTTGGTGGATTCTTCTACGGCGGTTGACGGCTCGTCGAATCTCCTCATTCCACTTGCGTATGCGCCCGCCGCATCTTCATATTTTTCACCCTCATCTTCAGTGGGGCATTCTTCATCCGTGATCTCGTAGACTCCATACCCTTCATCAGGTGCACAGTCGCCCTCGCATTCTATTTCGGGTAGCTGGATGGGATTTTCTAACAACTGGGGGATGGCAAGAAGGGCCTGACACCTGGCGGCCAAATCCAGAAGGAATCGACGAGGGATCTGCCTCCCCTTGGACTTCTTCCTAGGTACTACCCTCGGCCTATCATTCCTAGATTGACTGACAATATTTACAGAAGAAGATGAAGATGAAGAGGACGGTGTAGAATGTACAGGAGAAGACCCCTCAGAGGAGGGGTAGAAAAGGTCGCTCATCGGACCTTGGACGGGTGGTCCGCAAGGCGGTACGCACCCGTGGGAGATGTAGGAGGTTTCCTCAACGAAGATGTGTTGTTGGGGAGTTTGAAAATTGACGTTTTTTTTTCGTTTTCATTTTTAATGACAAAGCAGTGGAAGAGATTGGAGGAGAGAGGAAAGTGGTTATGGCTAGAGGATTGTGAGGCTCATAGAGCAGATCATGGTTGAAGACCTGGCGCGGGTTGAAAAGCCCGCGTAGGTATGTAAGCAGAGAAGGGGACCTGGGAAGATCATCAGACAATTGTCTGGCCCAGGAAGAAGATATCAGCAAAGGCTGAGACGAGTGGATGGAGAGGATGGCGGCTAATGAGCCGTCGACGGCAATGTTGAGGATGGATGAAGATCCGTCGATGACAGAGTCCTTCTGGCGAGGACGAGGATAGTTTGGAACCTTGGCAAGAGTGGTAATATTCTCTGGTATTTCGGAGATCAATGGTGGTCCTTCAAGCTGCGGAGACGAGAACATCCTTTCCAGTGCAACGGAAATGTCCCGTATGTCGAACCATTTGTCCCATTCGCATTCCGGATCTTTGATCTTGCCTCTTTTGGTGATCCTCGGACATTTTTCAGCCAAATATACAGCATGTGATCCCCCATATGCTTCTCGTGGGTGATCTCCCATCTGAACAACGGGCCCTCTGTTGAAGTGGTTTGATAGAGTCCACGTGAGGGGCTTCCAATCTGCCTTGAACGGTCCTTTGAAGCCTAGGCCAAACCTGCGGTTCGGCCTAATTTCCTTTGGCGGTTTGAGCATACCCTGTAACTGTGCGCCCAGACCTTTTCCCTGTTGATAGCCGATGTTCCTCATAATCTCCCAACCTTTGGAGTGAAAAGGGAGACATGATGTTGCGGTTGCCCTGACCGGCTCCTTTGGTGCTAGTGGAACATGAGATGGATCACGTACGTCCAGCAGTGACAATATGGGCCGATGAGACGGCCAAACAGAAGGCAGAGAGGTGTTGATAGCATCCACTGTGTGAAGGACAGGTGTACTGACCACTTTAATAATTCTCCCATTGTAAGGAAACTTCAGGCACTGATGGTTGGTGGAAGGCACAGCGTCCATGGCTTCGATGTAAGGGCGACCCAGTATAGCCTTGAATGTGGGGTCCATGTCGAGGACATGGAATTCCGTGGGAATTGCCATGGGGCCTAGTTCTGCCTTCAGAATAATCATCCCCTGCGGCGGCCTTTTGCTATTGTCATAAGCCGTGACCGTGATCGAGGAAGGTCTTATTTGTTCCTCGTTGACCCCACACAACTGAAGAGTGCTCATGGAGATCACATTTATGGATGCACCCGTGTCCACAAGACACGGGTTTATGGATACCCCATTAATTTTTATTGAAATGCACAATGCATATTTCCGAGCTTCCTTGGGAGCGAGCTCGTAGTTGTGGAACATGATGGCTGGTTGTGTGTCTGTTGGGGTCAGGACGGTCGAAATCTTCTCCACGGGGAGGTCTTCATTAACCATGACCTTTGAAGATATTCCATCAAGGCCGCCTGGTGGGATGTGGATCTTTGAAGTAGCTCTAGGATGGAGATCCGAGCAGGTGTCTTGTCCAAGTGTTTCAATAGATCATACTGTGTTCCAGGGATAGCTCTTTCTGGTTGTTCTGCATCATCCTTCTCTGGCTGAGATTGCTCGGGATTCTGACTGTTGTGGGGGAAAACCCTGTGGAAAATCCTTCCACTCCGGAGCACCATTGCCTGCGGCTTTTGTACCTCTGTGGGGGTAGCAGTGGGTTTTAACAGGGGTTTGAGGGGTAGTAGTGGAGGAATGGTTGATGAAGCAGGGGTGATGACGGGAGCAGGGATTCTGATGAGGGGTTTGTTAGGTGGCGGCATGGCGGAGGTAGAGGGGATATCGCGCGGATTATGAAGGATAAGGGGTTTGGAAGGTGGCGGAGGCAAGTGGAGTGGTAAGGTTTGAAACGGGTAATGGTTTTGAGGTGGATGGTGGGTGATGAGTGGTTTTGAAGGCATTAGTGGTGATGTGGTGGAGAAAGACGGGGTTATGTATGGTTGACGGATGATAAGGGGTTTAGAAGGCGTAGGGGTAAATGTGGTAGAGGTGGATGGTAAAGTGGGGGAGTGAGAGAAGATGAGAGGGTGTGAAGGCGTAGTGGAGAGTGTCGGTTGATAGGAGGTCGGGGTGCGGATGAGAGGGCGTAATGGTAGTGGAAATGGTGATGGTGATACTGACGCGGGTTGATGAGAGAGAGGTGCTACCCGGGCAAGGTGAGGGGGTTGCATGACGATAGGGTTGGAGGTAGAAAGAATGGAGGTACTTTCCTGGTGCCACACCTGCTCTCTCCCGACTTCCGGGAAGGAGGAGATGGGGTTAACCTGATGATTGGGCTGTTGGTGCTCCGGTAATGGATTCTGGATTATGCCCATGTCGGGCTGTTGTTGTGGGGCCTGCTGAGCCTGCTGTTGTTGTTGTGGTTGCTGCTGCTGCTGCTGTTGTAACTGCTGCTGTGGCCTCTGAGGAGGTCTCCTAGCCTTGAGAGCCGCGACGTATCGTCTCATCTCATCCCAATCTATTTGATGTTCATCATTCATATCATGGATGTAATCTTTGAAATGGAAGCAGTAATCTACTGTGTGTCCGGCTGCCTGTGGTAGACGCAGTATTTGGAGGTATCAACATTGGGGGGCCACGCGGGCCTTTCTCTGGGTAGGGCGAGTTGGTTTGATGCCATGAGGGCATTAAAAATGTCTGCTAAGGTTTCTGGCAATGGTGGATAGTAGGCTCTCTTGGGACCGAGCGGCCTCCTTTGTTGCTGTTGGGGACCATAGTTCCCCGGGGGTGGAACTTGGTTGTACTGAAGCGGTGGTTGTTGTTGCTGAGGTTGTGGTTGTTGTTGCTGGGGTTGGCGTAATGGAGGCATATTATCCTGGGGTGGATTATTTTGGGGTGGAGGACGAAGAGGGAAAGGACCCGGTTGAAGGGGAAGTCGGGGCATTTGTGGAGGCCTTGGGTTGACTGCATAGTTGGCATTGTTGACCGCACTGACTTGCTCATTTGTCACGACCCCTTCTGTGGCTCCGCCCGGGACACCAGCGCCTGTCTTTCTGACCACTTTGGGCTTCGGCGACTCAAACATGTTCATGATGGGGGAGTCTTTTAGCTGGGTTTGGATGTATCGGGCCCTTTCATAGAGTTCCTCCATTGTAGTAAGTTTATTCATGGCCAGGACATGTCTGAACTGTGGGGTTGCATTAGACACAATCATCTTCACTTGTTCGGGCTCGGAGAGGGTATCCCTTATTCTTTCCGCCAGAGACCTCCATCTATCAGCATATCGGACAAAATCCTCGTCGGGTTTCATCTTTTCGGCCACTAGGTCGGTAATGGAGAGTGAGGGACCGACCCTATCCCTATATTTCTGCAAGAACCTTCTCTGGACTATTTCAAAATTCTCGGCCTCGCGGGGCTCCAGAGAATAGAACCACTCAAGCGCGGGACCATCCAATGATCTCCGAAAGAGGTATGCCAGGGACCTCTGATCGTTTTGCCAGTAAGAGGACTCATACATGAAATCCTTGAGATGAATGAAGGGGTTGCCGGTACCATTGTATCTGCGGTACGTGGGCATTTCGGAGGGAGGAAGATGAATGACGGGAAGGATTGGCAAAGCAACCTCCGGGGTGGCTTTCACGTCCACCATCCTTCTTAGATTTTGAAACTGCTCGTCCATGCGGTTGAACCTATTGAGGAGCGATTGGGCGAGCTCCTCTGGGGGTGAAGGTGGCACTTGCCACTGGGGGAGAAACTGTCTCCCGGAGACTTGAGGGGGGAACCCAGAATGAGAGGGAGCTGTCGGACCGCCGACAGTTGGCCCCGGCTGAAGCGGTGTCTGGGGAACAACGGGAGTTTGAGATTGTGATGGGAACTGGAATGAGGGTGGTTGTTGGCTCGCTTGTCCTTGAAGCGAGGGAGACTGGATGGCTTGCGCCAATGAGGGAGATGGAATGGCCTGCACGGACTCTTGGAGAGGTGCGATGGCCGGAGTTGACTCCTGGGGCGTGGGGGAAACAGATTTCCCTTTTAGAATGGCCTGGAAGGCCCGGAGCTGTTCAGAGGTAAGCTCCGTGTTGGCGAGGACGCCCAGTAAGGAAGTGATATCCTGTGGCGGGGACGTGTCCCCGGCAATAACCTGCACCTCATGCGAGGGGTCATGAGAAGGACCCGAGTCCATAGCATAGACTCGCGGGTCGGCTGACAAACCACGGCTAGGGTGGTTCTCCTCAAAAGACTCGTGAGACATGCTCACAGTTTTCCCAGAACGCAAAAACATACACTAGCAAGTAGGTAGCAGAGATTATCAAACAAGTGGATGCCTTTACGCCCTTTTTTGTGTTTTGATTTTGATGATTTTTTTTTGTATTTTTAGCGAGATCCGAAGTTCACACAAAATGGGGACCCTAGTTTGTTTTTGTTTCACCGCCGTGTCAGCTAGGGTCTCTCGTCTCACCACGAATGAAATGACTAACTCCGGGGAACTTCAATGGTACAACCAGCCCAGTGAACGAAGAGGAGATTCTTCGATGTCGGGGACTTACGGAGGTCCCAGTGTAGGAGATTCTAGTCCGTTGAGAGGAATTCCCAAACGGAGAGTCCTTCCTTCACCGGGAAAGGGTGATCCTCAAAAAATGAAAAAAAGGATAGAAAAGAGGAATGGATGTATGCAATGGAATGCTGACAGATATATGGAGTGGGAAAACAACAGAAATAACAGACATATAATAAACAAAGAACCAATCAAAACTGACGGTGCTGCCGTGAGCACAACGGGGGCGCGCGCGGGCGCGAAGGTGGAGAGGCACGGGTGGTGCCGAACTTGCAAGGGTAGCCGAAAGGAAGCAGTAGAGGTCCCACCGTGATCGCCAATCTGTGAGCGACGTCACGCGGTTCGGGGAAGAGCGGAGAGGACGCGGAGCGCGCGCGGGCTCCTCTTTTCTTTCTTTTGGTGTTTGTTTGCTGCAACACAGAAATAAGAGAAGAGAGAGAAGGGGCCACCACGGGAGATTGCTCCGGCGGGGCGAGCGGGACAAGTGTGATATAGCAAAATATGGGGTTTAAACGGCCATAGCGGGAAGTGACTCGCCGCGGCCTCGGGGGGACGGGAATGGTGCAAAAATTAAATAACAAGAATTGAAACGGCCATTGGGGAAGTGACTCGCCGCGGCCTCGAGAATATGAGCAGATAATAAGATGACAGAATATAGAGAGAATACAAAGAGCGGGAATTTAAACGGCCATTGGGGAAGTGACTCGCCGCGGCCTCGAGAACACAAACAGATAAGAATATAACGTATAAGAACGTGAATTTAAACGGCCATTGGGGAAGTGACTCGCCGCGGCCTCGAGAACACGAATAGATAAGAATATAACATATAAAAACGGGAATTTAAACGGCCATTGGGGAAGTGACTCGCCGCGGCCTCGAGAATATGAGCAGAATATAACAGAGTATAAAGAGAATATAAGAACGGAAATTTAAACGGCCATTGGGGAAGTGACTCGCCGCGGCCTCGAAAATAAGATGTGATCGCCAGGGGCCGAAAGACCCCAAAATAAGAAAGTGATCGCGCCTACCTCAAGAGCGGGAGATGGCGGGTTGCTTCTTCCTCTCCCTCCGGCCGGCCGACGGAGAGGGCTTTCCTCGGCTACCCTTGCAAAACAACGACAAACAAATGACAAGTGGATTAGAAAGATGGAGGTGTAGTATTCAAATCCTTGCGATAAAAATAACGAAATGATGGCAAGACACACACCTGGTTGGTGTTATCTTTTAAACCCCTCTCGGACTCGAGTAGGAGGAAAATGAGATGATGGATGCAAGAAGTATAAAAGAAGAGGCGCCCTTATGAAGGGGGATAGAGGATGCGAGATGATGAATGCAAAAGAACTACGAAGAAAAAAGGGGAAGAAAAGGCTTATTGGATGAGCCGAGGGTGAAATCCGGCGGAGCTCCGGCAGCGTGGGGACGACGTGGAAGCGCGGTGGATGAAGACGACCTTCCTCTCGCGAGCGTGAGCACCCGAGAAGCCGGCAGAACCTCCACCTACAAAAGAACCCACGGGTTAGAAAATGACTCCGTAGCCTCTGGGCTCCGGCAGCCTATCGGATCACTTCCAAGCTCTCCAGAACTGAGGGGGTGGGCCTCTATTTATAGGGCTCCGGAGGGTGGAGGCGTCCAGGACCCTGGACACCTCCATCAGGGCCGAAATAATATTTTATTCTATTTTTATTTATTTTTTTGGAATATTTTTGTGGAGGCGTCCAGGGTCCCGGACGCCTCAAACAGGTCCACCGAAAACCGACGACGGCCGCACGCGGTTTGGCACAACGCGTGGTTTTGTGAGCGGCGCCCCGTGATTCAGAAATGGGCGCGTCCAGCTGCTGGACGTCTCCATATTTTGGATTTTTTCACACACGACAAACCGTCGTTCGGTGGCCGGCGCCCGTGAGGGTTTTGATGGAGGCGTCCAGGGGCCTGGACGCCTCCAAAATTATATTATTTTTTTATTTTTCTTTTGTCTTTTATACCAGGGCTGGCATTTTGATTTTTTTATTTGTTTTTATGGAGGCGTCCAGGGGTCTGGACGCCTCCATTAATATATATATATTTTTATTTATTTATTTTTTTATGCCAACTGGCATTTTACAAACATTTTTTTATTATTGTTTTTATGGAGGCGTCCAGGGGCCTGGACGCCTCCATTAATATATATATATATATATTTAATTAGTTTTGGGCCCTGAGAAAAGAAATAAAATAAATTAGAAATATGGGGGCGTCCAGAGGCCTGGACGCCCCCATTAAGACCCACCCGGGTCCTCAATCGGCGGCCGCCCGGCAGTCAACATCTTGGTTCCGGAACCTCTTGATACGTCTGACTGGTGTTGATGCCGTCCGAATGCCGTGACGAGACGATTCCGGATGCCGAAAAAGGCAGAAGAAGACCCGAGAAAAGGAAGCACTCGAGTGATTCAAAATGCGTAAGCCGTTGCGGGGCGTTGTATAGTAATATGAGACTTTCTCAGGAGACGTCAGGAATGACGTGTTACA